>JBBGZY010000490.1:822500-2022500 GCA_037952925.1 Lithobates clamitans
TGCAACTACTAAATGAAACTGTAGTGCACTAGATACACAAATATAACAGTGACTGTTATAAAAAAGCAATAACACATATGTGTATATGACACCTCGAATAATTGGTGAATAACATCAAAAGATATAATAGTCCATATCATATAAGTGAAAAAGATCAAAGAAGTCTATGGTGATAGTGCAAAAACAATGATGGACGAATGCCTCCCAAATGCACAGGGGGATGATTAGACCCAATCAGGCAGGTAAGTGAACCGTGGTAGAACCGAAGGTGCACGAAAAATTGAAATCAGTGCCAGGACCATCACCAGGAGAGTATGGAGGCTTACCAGAGTTAAATGGCCTGAAATGGCATACGCCATACAGGTCAAAAAAGCTTGATGACCAACAGGTCTAGGTAGCTTGTCTGGTCAGATGTCATCTCCTCTCGGTAAGAAGGAAAATCCGCACGGCATCCACATCAATAGATACACCACCATAGGCCAAATTCGTATTGCATAGAAGTAAAAATACTCCCATAGCGTGATAACGTTTAACTTGGATTTATTAAAAAGTAATAAAAAACAAACTCACATTTTCAGGAGATATGAAACAGCATAAAAATCATATAGCGGCAGTAGTGAGGGATCCACTCGACATGTTTCAACTAAACAGTCATCATCTGTTGATGACTGTTTAGTTGAAACATGTCGGGTGGATCCCTCACTACTGCCGCTATATGATTTTTATGCTGTTTCATATCTCCTGAAAATGTGAGTTTGTTTTTTATTACTTTTTAATAAATCCAAGTTAAATGTTATCACGCTATGTGAGTATTTTTACTTCTATGCAATACGAATTTGGCCTATGGTGGTGTATCTATTGATGTGGATGCCGTGCGGATTTTCCTCTTACCGAGAGGAGATGACATCTGACCAGACAAGCTACCTAGACCTGTTGGTCATCAAGCTTTTTTGACCTGTATGGCGTATGCCATTTCAGGCCATTTAACTCTGGTAAGCCTCGATACTCTCCTGGTGATGGTCCTGGCACTGATTTCAATTTTTCGTGCACCTTCGGTTCTACCACGGCTCACTTACCTGCCTGATTGGGTCTAATCATCCCCCTGTGCATTTGGGAGGCATTCGTCCATCATTGTTTTTGCACTATCACCATACACTTCTTTGATCTTTTTCACTTATATGATATGGACTATTATATCTTTTGGTGTTATTCACCAATTATTCGAGGTGTCATATACACATATGTGTTATTGCTTTTTTATAACAGTCGCTGTTATATTTGTGTATCTAGTGCACTACAGTTTCATTTAGTAGTTGCATTAATTGTATAAGGTTTTTCATTATTCACATCATTTTGATATATTTATTTATCGTACACATTTATTGAGCTTATAGCGCTACACTTTAAATTTTTTAGAGTCCTGTATTTCACCTGAAGTTATTTGTGTTTTTTGATAATAAATGGCTTCAGCCAAACACTAACTGTGAGTGAAAGAAATATTTTTGTGTTGTCATTCATATTCTCTAAAAAATAGCCAGGAAATCATACATTCTGCCAGGGTATGTAAGTCCCCCCCCCCCCAGTCCATTACCAGGCCCTTTGGGTCTGGTATGAATATTAAGGGGAACCCCACTTCGAAATGTAAAAAAATGGCATACCCCCCCCCCCCAAATCCATATAAGGCCCTTCAGGTCTGGTATGGATTTTGAAATGGAACCCCACGCCAAAATAAAAAAAAATGGTGTGGGGGTCCATACCAGACCCTTATCCGAGCACGCAACCTGGCAGGCCGCAAGAAAAGGGAGGGAACGAGAGAGCACCCCCCCTCCTAAACCGTACCAGGCCACATGTCCTCAACATGGGGAGGGTGTTTTGGGGTCCCCCCAAAACACCTTCTCCCCATGTTGATTGGGACAAGGGCCTTGCATAGTGTGAGGCGCGCTCTGTGATTGGCCAAAGCAAGCAGGATCGCAGTGCATTGATGATCCTGCAGTTCATTATGGGGTGTTCCGCGGGCACTCAAATTTCCCGCAAACGCCCCATAATGTTGTAAATTCGGCAAACGGGCGAACACCTTGGTTTACTTCAAGAGCTTAAAGGTTAAAAGAGAAGTGCGGGAATGTAAAAAAAAAAAAAACAACATATTCATCTAAAATGTCCTCTACCTGCTCTACACTGAGAACTAAGAGATCAAAGACTGCTGATTGCTCAGTTCTAGAGGCTGCTATTTTATCGTTTTCTCTGGCACCAGAACATATTATGCAATAAAAATAACACTTCAATTCGCTGAGATGGCGCTAAGCTAAATTTTACAATGGCGTAGAAATCATCATCAATCTATACTATAACATCGGTGTGTTCGGCTGGCAATACATTACACAGTTTTTTTGTACAATTTTTTCTTCGATTTACCAAAACCATATAATATGAGGTCAAACCTAAATGCTTTCAATTTGTATAAAATCGGGCCCTTGTAGTACATAGTTGAAGGTAAATCTAAAGGAAATTGAAAATTGTATAATGTATGGGCAAGAGCTTTGAGGCAGATAAATAATTCATAAAACGCAGTGTTTAAAATTTCTGTACAATCATAAATAGAAAATACACAAAGAATTGGTAAATTAATGGTTACATTTCTTTTTCCATTTATGTGTTTTACGTTTTCTTTCATTTAATGGCTCTACAGAAACATATTTGAAATTATTACAATACATTAATCTCAACTAAAGGAGCCAGCACCAGAGAACATAACCCAATAATTGTTTTTGTATATCAGCAACACCTTTAAGTAAATATAATTACATTTAACGATGCCTGATACCCTGCCACTGCCAGTAGAACAGGGATATATTTAAAATTCAATTCCCCTCCTTCTTTGGCATATGTTAGCTTGTAGCTTGGATACATATACAATCAAAATTTAAAGCAATTTTCTTTTTTAAGTGTGTATTTTGCCTTTGAAGTTGCAGATGTTAAAACTGCATGATTTTAGTTTTTTAAACAGTATTTTTGTCTTTTACACCTGCAAGTGCATTATGTAACAGTACAAAATGATCTTTCCTAATTTTGCATTCAGTGCTAAGCAGTTATATTATTAGAAACACATCCTATCACGTGAGTGCAATGCGGTTATTACCAGTGGAGATCACTCAAAAAGGAGGAAGTGCTTGGCTTTAGTCACTAATCTGAAAATATTGTATTCCTTCTGACAAGAGATGACTGAATTATCACACCTTGTCCAAAAAGAGCCATACGTCTTATATACTATACTATACTTTACTGTCACAAACTGACACAGTTAACTACTTCAATACTGGGCAATTTCACCCGCTTCCTGTCCAGGCCAATTTTTCAGCTTTCAGCGCTGTGGCACTTTGAATGACAATTGCGCGGTCATGCAACACTGTACCCAAATTAAATGTTTAGCATTTTTTTGAGACAGATAGAGCTTTCTTTTGGTGGTATTTAATCACCACTAGTTTTTTGTTTTTTTTGCTAAACAAACAAAAAAAAGACAATAATTTTGAAAAAAAAAACAAAACGTTTTTCTCAGACTCTGTTATAAAGTTTTGCAAATAAGAAATTTTTCTTTTTCACTGATGTGCGCTAATGAGCTGCACTAATGGGCACTGATAGGCAGCACTGATGGGCACTAATGAGGCAGCACTGATGGGCACTAATGAGGCAGCACTGATGGGCACTAATGAGGCAGCACTGATGGGCGGCACTGATAGGCTGCACTAATAGTTGGCACTGATAGGCTGCACTAATAGTTGGCACTGATAGGCTGCACTAATAGTTGGCACTGATAGGCTGCACTAATAGGTGGCACTGATGGGGCTGCACTGATAATCAGGGCGCGGATGACCAGTGCCCTGATTAGCAGTGTAAACAATGTACTGATAGGCTTGCTGGTTAACAGCTCTCTTTTCCTCACACAGACACAGCGTGGGAGGAAAGGACTGCCGATAACCAGCATGAATGTTTATATCAGCTGTGATTGGATACAGCTGATCACATGGAAAAGGGCTGCTGTGATTGGATCTGAGAGACACTGCGGTCACAGAGCATGCCTGACGTGTGCCCGCAGAACTAGATGACCATGCTGTAAACCGTCTTTTGACTAAAACATGGTCAGAAGGTAGTTAAACTGGTTGTAAACCCTCATATATACCCAGTGAAGTGACTAGCCTCAGGTGATACACAGAGATTAAACAAATCATACTACATAAGCTGTGCCTGTTTATATGCAGCCCCAGCCTCCTAAAAGCACACATTTTACACAGCATTTCTCAACTCCAGAAGCAGGGGGTGGGAATCTGAGCACAGTATAGAGCAGAGAGCTGAGTGTAATCTGAGATCTGAGAGGAAGGAATGAACACACCCCCCCATACCAGCTCCTAATTGTTTCTCTGAGACCAGAAGCTGTCAGTGACACTCAGTCTCTGTGCTGGAAATGCAGGATCAAGTGCATTCCCAGCATAAACACATGGCACTTATAAGTGGCACCATGGAAAAAAAGCCTACTTTTTCACTGGTCTTTGACAAAACACCTGTGCATCTCAATGAGGGAAAACATAGCCCTTGCACTGGTGTAAGCTGAAGTACGCCCATGTATGCCAATTTCCCTGAAATTGTAAAATCCGCTGGCCAAGCTGATATGTGTACGGTGGTCATCATCATCATCAGCAAATCATCATTCTTCTCCCCTCAGAAAAAGCATATTTAACTTTTACACTCTATAGTTGTTAAGGTCCCCTCTTTCAGTACTGTCACTCAAGACAAAGTAGCCTAACTCCCAACATTACTCTTTTGTATGTACTTGAGCAGTAATATAGCAAAGCTAATACAACCATTAGCCATAGTACCATTGATTTTAGGTCCACTTTATATTTCACTATCTATTTTGCTTTTATCAACCCAAAATTTTTGTTTCAGTTGAATTACCATTTTTGTCTTGCTTCAATGGCTGAAGCTGCCACTTTATAAGGAATTCACTAAAGTGGACCTAAAGTCTCAAAAGTGAACATTTGTTATGTTACTGGGCACATCTACTGTAGAAATGTTACTGTACCTAAGCAGTACCCTTAAATCTTGTTTTCACAAAAAAGAGCAGTGCACTTCCTGATACAGTGGGGATGGAAAGTATTCAGACCCCCTTAAATTTTTCACTCCTTGTTATATTGCAACCATTTGCTAAAATCATTTAAGTTTGTTTTTTTCCACATTAATGTACACACAGCACCCCATATTGACAGAAAAACACAGAATTGTTGACATTTTTGCAGATTTATTAAAAAAGAAAAACTGAAATATCACATGGTCCTAAGTATTCAGACCCTTTGCTCAGTATTTAGTAGAAGCACCCTTTTGATCTAATACAGCCATGAGTCTTTTTGGGAAAGATGCAACAAGTTTTTCACACCTGGATTTGGGGATCCTCTGCCATTCCTCCTTGCAGATCCTCTCCAGTTCTGTGAGGTTGGATGGTAAACGTTGGTGGACAGACATTTTTAAGGTCTCTCCAGAGATGCTCAATTGGGTTTAAGTCAGGGCTCTGACTGGGCCATTCAAGAACAGTCATGGAGTTGTTGTGAAGCCAATCCTTCGTTATTTTAGCTGTGTGCTTAGGGTCATTGTCTTGTTGGAAGGTAAACCTTCGGCTCAGTCTGAGGTCCTGAGCACTCTGGAGAAGGTTTTCGTCCAGGATATCCCTGTACTTGGCCGCATTCATCTTTCCTTCGATTGCAACCAGTTGTCCTGTCCCTGCAGCTGAAAAACACCCCCACATCATGATGCTGCCACCACCATGCTTCACTGTTGGGACTATATTGGACAGGTGATGAGCAGTGCCTGGTTTTCTTCACACATACCGCTTAGAATTAAGGCCAAAAAGTTCTATCTTGGTCTCATCAGACCAAAGAATCTTATTTCTCACCATCTTGGAGTCCTTCAGGTGATTTAAACAAACTCCATGCGGGCTTTCATGTTTCTTGCACTGAGGAGAGGCTTCCATCGGGCCATGCTGCCATAAAGCCCCGACTGATGGAGGGCTGCAGTGATGGTTGACTTTCTACAACTTTCTCCCATCTCCCGACTGCATCTCTGGAGCTCAGCCACAGTGATCTTTGCGTTCTTCTTTACCTCTCTCACCAAGGCTCTTCTCCCCCTCCCCCCGATATCTCAGTTTGGCCGGAAGGCCAGCTCTAGGAAGGGTTCTGGTCGTCCCAAACGTCTTCCATTTAAGGATTATGCCGCGTACACACGAGCGGACTTTACGGCAGACTTTGCCCAGCGGACTTTTCGATGTACTTTACAACGGACTTTCTGAATGAACGGACTTGCCTACACACAATCCGCCAAAGTCCGTCAAATTCGTTCGTGATGATGTACGACCGGACTAAAACAAGGAAGATCATAGCCAGTAGCCAATAGCTGCCCTAGCGTGGCTTTTTGTCCGTCGAACTAGCATACAGACGGCGGACTTTTCGACTGGACTCGATTTCAACGAATTAATTTAAAACATGTTTCAAATCTAAGTCCGTCCAACTTTTGAGAAAACAAAGTCCGCTAGAGCCCACACACGATCGAATTGTCTGACGAAATCCAGTCCGCCGGGCAAAGTCTGCCGTGAAGTCCGCTCGTGTGTACGCGGCATTATGGAGGCCACTGTGCTCTTAGGAACCTTAAGTGCAGCAGAATTTTTTTGTAACCTTGGCCAGATCTGTGCCTTGCCACAATTCTGTCTCTGAGCTCTTCAGGCATTCTTTGACCTCATGATTCTCATTTGCTTTGACATGCACTGTGAGCTGTAAGGTGTGTGGCTTTTCTAATCAAGTCCAATCAGTATAATCAAACACAGTGGACTCAAATGAAGGTGTAGAACCATCTCTTAAACAGTCCCCTACTCCGGCTAATCGTAAATTGTTAGATGGGGCGCGTATAGAACTCAATCTATGCCTCACTGAAGTGGCAGAACGTACATTACGCTGGGCCCACCAGAAATGGTATGCCAAAGCCAACAGACCCAACTCAATGCTGGCCAACAGGCTGCGCACCTTTACCCCAAAACACAACCCTATCACTCTTCGCACTAGACATAATATCCTCACAGGTAACCCATTGAAAGTGTTGGAAGAATTTAGGCACCGCCTCACCAACCTCTACAAGGCCCCTACTCAGCCTTTTAACCAAGACCTGACATCCTTCCTGACAGGACTGACATTGCCTAAACTGTCCGATACACACACTTAATTGATGGACCGAGACATTCAGTTAACGGAAGTATTACAGGGCATAAAAGAACTGAAAGTAGGCAAACGTCCATGCCCGGATGGCTTCACTGCCCTTTATTATAGGAAGTTAGCAGACGTCTTAGCCCACCATTTAACGACTATGTTCAATGCAGTAAAAGATGGCCATGCACTCACCCCTAACCTCTTAACCGCCAATATTGTTATGATTCCAAAACCCGAGCGTGACCATTCGTCTTGGGCCAGTTTCAGGCCCATCTCACTTATTAATGTAGACATTAAAATATTGACCAAGATCTTGGCCAATCGCTTCAACTCCTTTTTACCATGCCTGGTCAAAAAGAACCAGGTGTGGTTCGTTCCGGGGCGACAAGCAGGAGACGCTATTAGACGTATAATACAACTTCAGCACATAGCCCATAGCAGGTCTATAGCAACTATGTTACTGTCTCTTGACATGAACAAGGCCTTCGACACTTTGTCCTGGCCTTACCTGACGACGGTACTCCGCCACTATGGCTTCGGATTGTCATTCTTGCAATGGGTAATGGCACTAAATGACTCCCCCCAGGCTAAGGTCAAATACTATGGTTTCGAATCAGCCCCCTTTTCCATCAGGAGGGGAACCCAGAAAGGCTGCCCACTCTCCCCACTTCTATTTATTTTGGCCATGGAACCGTTGGCAGAGGCGATCCGATCTCACCCAGACATAAGTGGTGTTGAAATAGCAGGCACACCCCATATGATATCACTGTTCGCAGACGATATCCTTTTAACCCTGACAAACCCTAGAATCACCCTACCTAACCTGTTCTCCCTGCTAGACTCCTTTGCCTCCCTTTCTGGCTTGCTGGTTAACCCCACCAAATCAAAAGCTATGTCAATCAATCTTCGACCCTCGGACTTGATAACCTTACAAAACACCTTCCCGTTCCAATGGCTGACCTCATTACCCTACCTGGGGATCCGGCTCACCCCAACCTACGTGGGACTCTATAAGGCGAACTTTCCTCCTATACTTAAGAAGCTGATGGACATGTTGTCCTCCTGGGCTCAACTCCCATTATCCTGGTTCAGTAGGATCGTGGCAATTCGCATGACATACCTGCCGCAACTATTTTACTTCTTTAGAGTCCTACTGGTCCCGATTCCGCCGCATATCCTACGAATACATCAGCGTAGAATCCTGAAATTTGTGTGGGCTTCTACCCGTCCCAGGATCAATAAGCAAATATTATATGCCCGCAGAATCAATGGAGGACTCTCAGTCCCTAACCTACAAACCGACTATAAGGCTGCCAACATTGCCCCATTATCCCATCTCCATGCACAACACCAAATGCCACTATGGGCCACCATAGACCTAGTAGACTTGCACCCAACACCCATCTCCTCATTGCCCTGGCTCCCCCCTCACACATCACCCTCTTGTGACGGGGGTGTGTCTTTCCCATTCCCTTCGCATATGGGATTCGGTCAAGTATTCGGCCGGCCTGATTTCTCCTCATCTACCCTTACTTCAACTTTTCCAGTGACCATTATTCTCACCAGGCTGCAAAAATCCCCAGCAGTTCTCCTGGTGGAAGACAAATGGTTTCACAGACATCCACTCTTTTTTTTACCCCCACTAGGATAATATCATTTGAGGCTCTATGCTCCTCTCATGATATCCCGTTACGCAAACACTACAGCTACCTACAGATACGCCATTTTCTCCAGGGGCTTATAACATTTTGACCGACCCCTTATACTTTGACCCCTTTTGAGAACTTCTGCAGAACAAGACCCCAAACCTCATGTTTAATATCACTGATCTATTCCTCTATTATTACCTCTAAAAAACCACTGACACGGCCCTATCACCTTCAATGGGAAAGGGAACTAGGAAAACAGCTAGATCCGGCGGACTGGCAGATCATGACTTTAACAATATCCAAATGCTCCAAGAACGTTATCTTTTTAGAAAATGCCTATAAGGTACTTTACAGGTGGTACTACACACTGGCTAGACTGGCCCATTTCATTCCAGCCTACTCCCCCCTGTGTTTCAGAGGGTGCTCTCAGGAGGACACAATGACGCACATCTGGTGAACCTGTCCGAGGGTACGCAGGTTATGGATCAGAGTTTACTCCCTCCTCCGAAACATACTCCATGCTGACCTCAAAAAAGATCCATACGAAGCACTTCTCTGCAACCCAATAGCAGAGCTGCTTCGCCCGGAGCGCCAGCTGGCTCTGCATCTCTTTACTGCAACCAAACCAACGATAGCTTGAGCATGGAAAAGACAGACACTAAGTCGGTTAAAAATCGCATGGACGATATAATGGTTAATGAAAAGCTGACTGCTGTCCTTTCGGACACTCATGATAAGTTCCTGAAGGTATGGAGGCCATGGGTTGAATATACTAAACCCACCAGATTTGATACCACCCTTCTTGGGATTTAATGCACTCTTGCTCCCCCACTACGAGGACCCACCCCCCCTCCTTTTTTTTTTCTTTTTCTTTTTCTTCTCCTCTTCTATCCTTCCCCCCCATTCTTTGCTCCTCCTTTCTCAGCTAATCTCAACCCCTAGTTCTTCTTTAACCTCCCTCTCAATGCTTTTACTTCTCAGTTGCACTTAAGAATGCATCTGGCCACCGGGCATAGCCTCGGTTGAGATGGTTACATGGATAGATATTCAGGACTATTTACAGTTAGGCCCCTGTTGAGACAAACTTTTCAAGTATTTGTTAAAAATCGGATGCAGTCCTACGAGCATTCCTGAAACCTTAGTATGTCCAACCACTTTCATGTTTCCAATGTACAACTGTTTTCAGCCTCTGTTATATTTTTATTGTTTTGTTTTTATTTGATTTACTAGCACACTTATTTTACATATAAGATGCTAAATTTTATGTTATGTTTATTCATGATGCATTCTCTACACTGTTATGCCCTGTACACACGATCGGACATTGATCGGACATTCCGACAACAAAATCCATGGATTTTTTCTGACAGATGCTGGCTCAAACTTGTCTTGCATACACACGGTCACACAAAGTTGTCGGTAAATCTGATCGTTCTGAACGTGGTGACATAAAACACGTACGTCGGGACTAGAAATGGGGCAGTAGCCAATAGCTTTCGTCTCTTAATTTATTCTGAGCATGCATGGCCCTTTGTGTACACACGGATTTGTGTACACACGATTGGAATTTCCGACAACGGATTTTGTTGTCGGAAAATTTTATAGCCTGCTCTCAAACTTTGTGTGTCAGAAATTCCGATGAAAATGTGTGATGGAGCCTACACACGGGCAGAATTTCTGACAACAAGGTCCTGTCACATATTTCCCGTTGGAAAATCCGACCGTGTGTACAGGGCATTAGACTGTGAAATTGCTATGACTATCAATAAAACCTTTTGTAAAAGAAGGTGTAGAACCATCTCAAGGATGATCAGAAGAAATGGACAGCACCTGAGTTAAATATATGAGTGTCACAGCAAAGGGTCTGAATACTTAGAACCATGTGATAATTCAGTTTTTCTTTTTTAATAAATCTTCAAAAATTTCAACATTTCTGTGTTTTTCTGTCAATATGGGGTGCTGTGTGTACATTAATGAGGAAAAAAATTAACTTAAATGATTTTAGCAAATGGCTGCAATATAACAAAGAGTGAAAAATGTAAGGGGGTCTGAATACCTTCCGTCCCCATTGTATGTGGGTGTGCCTAAGCACTTCTGTGTCTATAGCCTTATAGCTGTACAGTGTATCTGCAGTGTGAGATCTAAGAACCTGCTACTTCTGAATGCTATTCTCAGGAAATTTTGCGTGATATTTGGTGATGTCATCACTGCATGTCACCGTTCCCCTTGCTGGAGAGTGGAGACTATAGAATGAGAAGGCAAAATCCTGCTTGTAACAACATGGATACCTTCATACAGAGATACAGTACAGAACAACGCATGGTAAGGCAGCAATGGAGAAAAATCAGCTGCAGGGAGACATAGGCAACACTGGTGCCCAGTCCTTTGCTTTATGTTTGCCTTATTTGGGCACAGCCACCAGAATTCAGTTCCTCTTTAATTTTTGATTTTGATCTCTTCATTTGCTAGAAATAAACATATTTAATCATGATTCATTGTCAATGAAGATCCTGTAAGGTTGCATTCATACTTCTGCATTTTAGTATGGTTAGTACAGTGTGCCGAACAAAAATCCTTATATAAGTTTTTAACGGTAGAACACACTTTCCAAAATAATGGATGGTAAAATGTCCAAAGCCTGTCAATCACCTGCTCTCTACTCTGCCCCTTCAGCGTTCACTGGAGCCCTGGGCTGTGGAGGGGGCGGTAGCAGCTGGCTCAGTCTCCCAGCAACTCGCTGAGAGGCTGAGCCAGCTGCCACTCAGGAATCTGGGTGGATCCCGACTTAACATCAGGATCGATCCAGGGCCTTGACCTGCTCGGTGACTTCAGCCGACAGCACATACTTGCATACAGGCTGGTCTGAGTATTTCAAAAACTGCTGATATATTGGGATTTTCACATATGGATCCATCCTGCCTTATATCAATGGTTCAGGCTGGTGGTGGTGGTGTAATGGGGTGGGGGATATTTTCTTGGCACACTTTGGGCCCCTTAATACCAATTGAGCATCGTTTAAATATCACAGCCTACCTGAGTATTGTTGCTGACCATGTCCTTCCCTTTATGACTACAGTGTACCCATCTTCTCATGGCTCCTACCAGCAGGATAATGCACCATGTCACAAAACTCAAATCATCTCAAACTGGTTTCTTGAACATGAAAATGAGGTCACTGTACTCCAATGGCCTCCACAGTCACCAGATCGTAATCCAATAGAGCACCTTTGGGATGTGCTGGAATAGGATATTCACATTACGGATGCGCAGCCGACAAATGTGCAGCAACTGTGTGATGCTATCGTGTCAATATGGACCAAAATCTCTGAGGAATGTTTTCAACACCTTGTTGAATTTTTGCCACGAATTAAAGCAGTTTTGAAGGCAAAAGGGGGTCCAACCCGGTACTAGCAAGGTGCACCTAATAAAGTGGCCATTGAGTGTATATATTTATCCTATACACCTATATTAAAAAACATGATTTAAATAATCGTATTCATATGCCCTTATGTTTAGAAAAAATAGAATGGCATTGAGGTAATGGTATCACTACACTCTCTGAAAAAAAATTCAGAGAGCCATGTTGGTGAAGGACACTCCAGATATCAGGGAAAATATAACATTACACTTTCTTTTTGCTGTTCTTTGCATAAATATTTACTAGAGCTATCCTAGGGCCTCTTTCACACTTGTGCGACTTGTCCTGCAACTTGGGACTGCAAAGTCACATGACAAGTCATACCCCATGATTTCCAATAAGTACCATTCATATCTGTGCGACTTCAAGTTGCACTGATTTCAAAGTAGTCCCTGTACTACTTTGGTCCGCGTTACACAGGCATTCCCTGAATTTGTGGCAAAATCATGCGACTTTGAAGTTGTGGCAGTGTGAAAGGGGCCATAACGTGCGTTCCTGTGTGATAAGTTCACAAAGAAGGCTTTGTAAAACAGACAATCATGCCACAGGTGCTTGCTATGACTTCTCTTAGATTATTTTATATCAATGAGATAAGTCTTCAGTTAAGTAAAATGTGCTTCATCTCATAACCAAGACGTTACTCTTGTGTGGTCTTAGCTGTTAAGGTATCATTTATTTTCCTGTTAAAACACAGTTGTAATCATTTTTTTTTCTGATGTTTATTTAGCAAGTCTCAGTCTTTGACCAATGCCTTCAACTTCACCCAGTCATCCTTCTTCAGATCATCAAGCAATGAGGATGAAGCCAAAGCAGACACTATCCGCAATCTGAGGAAGTCTTTTGCCAGTCTATTCTCAGAATAATTGAGCAGATTGCCATAGCCAGTTCTGTGTAATAAGCTTCAGGAAACAAAGGTTTCTACGCTTCTCACTGGCTCCTACGTTTGTGCTAATTACTGGTTGCTTCTAAGCAAATTCTGTAAAATGTAACCAATATCAATGTATAACCTACATGAATGTCAAGTTTCAAACTCTTCAATCAGTTTCCGTAAACTTTCCATGATATATTGCAGATGTCATCTAATGTACAAATTTATAGTAGAGTGATAAGCAATTTGCTAGCTGTCAGGATCCTTACACTTCCCTCAAAATGTCTTGCACTTCAGTTACAATTTTGCTCTGTAAGTAACAAAAAATTACAAAAATGCCAAATGTGTGAACCAGCAACATTTACTGCATAACTCCCAACTTTTGAACATCGGAAAGCGGAACGCCCTGGCGGCTCATGTAGCGTGCTCAATGTCAATGAAATATATGGCCATCAAATTATGTTATGAGCATCCCTACTCCTTTACATACATAGGGAATCCCCTGCCTACAGCTCATTGGACCAGGAATAACAGCTGACTCCAAGTTCGGACCCAAAACCAGTTGCAATCTCATCTTTAGTAATGATAATGTAACATACAACATAGCATAGTGCAGCGATCATCAGTATGGAACATAAAACATAGCTTATATGAGTTCAGATGTTTGGAGTAAATACCTTATGGAAGTTATTGCCCATTGCTGGTCCGTGGGAGTAAAGTATTACCAGCACCAGCTGTCAGTAGCAGTAAGATTGCCCATGTGTTAGAAGTTAGTAGTGGGGAGAATACCCTGGCATCAATGGTCAGTTGGGGAAAGAACGCCCCAGTGGTAAGTGGCAGGCAAGAATGCCCCATCATCGGCCTTCTGTTAGAGGATAAAAAGCCCTGGTGTCAGCGGTCCGTGAAATATTGTCCCGGCATCAGTGGCATCAGAGAAACCTAATGCCCAATGGTTGCTGTCAGTGAAAAGAACCCCTGGATTATTCTCCAGCATTGAGGTCATAGGGATAATACAAAAAAATAAATGTTCCCAGCATTGGTGCCAGTGGAATAGTAAAAAAAAAAAAAAGTTCCCAGCATTGGTGTGATGGGTCCATAAAACAATCCCCAGCTTTGGTGTCGGTAAGATAATACAAACAAATCCCCAGCGTTGGTGTCAGTGGGATAACCCCCAGCGTTATATTAAGCCTCTTATGATAAAGCGCAGCAGTTATATACACATATTTGTGACCATAAAAAAAGAACCAAACAAAACATACAAGTTCAGTGTAGTTTAAAATATTGTGACAATCCCAATTTTCGTATATATATCAATTTTCTATAGCGAAATCCAGTGATGGCTGGTGCATGTAGAATAGGGGCCAGGCACATGGTTTAGGAGGAGGGTGGCGCAATTGCGCTCCTAATAGATGGGCCGCCCTTGGTGAAATAACCATGTGCTGCACACTCCGCCACCTCAAACTTCTCACCTGATGCTTGGACCTACTGAAACTAGGTCAGGATGCGCATTACCCTTTAAGGGCATGTTATAGCCTGGATTTATGTTGCAAGCCAAGATGGATCCATATATTTCTCCAAAGGCTTCCTATACCTCCACTTTTCCTTACCATGTCATTTATCATATTTAAATCTCCACAGGTGCTCAAAAAATAAAAGACTGAACAATGATAGTGTTTTCTGTATGAGCATATACATTTATTAACTGCTTGCTGACCAGCGCACGACGATGTACGTCGGCACAATGGCATGGCTAGGCAAATGAGCGTACCTATACGTCCCCTTTAAGACGCGGCTTAGTGGGCACGCGTGTGCCTGCCGTGTACTCCGTGAGTGTGCCTGCAGATCCCGCGGACTCGATGTCCGCCGAGGGCCTGCGACCCTGTCACGGAGCGGCAGAACATACATGCCTATATAGACAAGGCCTAGCAACATGATAGAGATCTACTTCTCCCTGTCATCTTGAGCAGTGATTTCTGTCATGTTCCAGTAAGGCAATCCCCCCCCACAGTTAGAATCACTCCCTAGGACACACTTAACCCCTTGATCGCCCCCTAGTGTTTAACCCCTTCCCTGCCAGTGTCATTTATACAGTAAGTGCATTTTTTAGCACTGATCGCTGTATAAATGTCACTGGTCCCAAAATAGTGTGAAAAGTGTCCGATGTGTTGGCCATAATGTCGCAGTCATGGTAAAAATTGCAGATCACCGCCATTACTAATAAAAAAAAGAATAAAAATGCCATAAAACTATTCGCTATTTTGTAGACGCTATAACTTTTGCGCAAACCAATCAATATAAGCTTATTGCGATTTTTTTTTTTACCAAAAATATGTAGAAGAATACATATTGGCCAAAATGCAGAAAGAAGTTTTTTTTATATATATATTTTTTGGGGATATTTATTATGGCAAAAAAGTAAAAAATATTGCTTTTTTTTTTTTTTTTTAATTGTCGCTCTTTTTTTGTTGATAGCGCAAAAAATAAAAAACACAGAGGTGATCAAATGCCTCAAAAAAAAAGCTCTATTTGTGGGAAAAAAAGAACATCAATTTTGTTTGGGTGCAACGTCACACGACCGCGCAATTGTCAGGTAAAGCATCGCAGAGTCATATCGTAAAAGTGCTCTGGTCAGGAAGGGGGTAATTTCTTCCTGGGCCGAAGTGGTTAAACTTTAAGTAAAAAACACACTCATATGGTACTGTGCGCTGGACTGGTGCACCACAGATTATTGACTTTACAATGTCTCAAGGTGTGATTAGCAGCCGCACTTCATTTATTCAAGTTTGCACTGTTCCGTTAAGGTGTGGATGGAAACTGCGCTGTGTATCACATAGACTCACACTGTCCCCTTAGGGTGATGTATAAACTCAAGGGGACAGTGTGAGTTCACAGGCGGGAGATCATGGGACACTGGCATTTTAGTGAAATTTACGGACACTTGAGGGGTATGTTCACTGTAATATTGTAGCACCAGGCACTTAAGCCCTGAAGTTTAGAAACAGATTTCTGCATAACCAATACAGGTCAGGGCGGCACGTAGAAATCATCATATCATGCTGCTGTCAGTAACACATTCATGTGTATAAAGAGTTCTAAATTACCACCCTTCCTGGCATTGCAATCCCATTGGGTCCTCGTTTTTGTGCCTACACAGTGTGCACATTTTGTTGGTGGACTAGTTTCCTATGTACTTTCGTTTTACCAGCTCCGAGGCCATACACCAAAATGCTAGCAGTGAAGGGTTACAGTTTCCCCTACTCATCTAGTTATTGAGCAAACTGTCCCATCCAGCCTCTCTGCTGCGAACCTTCCTACTAAATCAGCTGATATCCAAGCCATGGGTGGCACTGCAAAAATTGACTGAGTTGGATGCATAGGTGTGCGCAGCCTATTGCATTAGGGTGTGCACCCCAAAGCTCAAACATGTAATACCGATCACTCATGATGAAAGGGAAGGGGCTGGTAAGTTACATATTTACTGGCCTCTTCCCCTACTCATCCTAAAACATCCCCACAGCAACAGCCGGAGGGAGAGGAGAGTTGGGAAGCCGTCAGCACTGCAAGAGGAAGGAGGGGGGAGCCAGGGCAATAGAGGGGATCTGTGCTGCACAGTGTGATTAGGGTGTGCCTGGGCACACCTGGCACACCCTGTGCGCACGCATATGGTTGGATGGATAATTATTGGCTGAACATTGACCTCATCTTATCAGATACAGCCACCGTTCATGTTCACGGAAACCATGAATACCATGGCTATCTGCATACTATAGCCAGCAGTGGAAATTCCAGCATCCACACAGTTTAGCATGGATGGGAGAATTTATTAATTTTCTGAATTGTCAGCTGCTGATGGGAGTTGTAGTAGCATTTGGCATTTATACATTAGAAAGAGATGCTGTTGTCAACTACAGTTGACCTCACACTGAGCCTGGGACTAATAGGCTGCAGAGTAGGGAGGGTGGTGAAGATAAAAACATTAAAGATGGATGCAAGGCATATTTTTTAGGAAAAATTACACTGTATTTTGGATCAAGGAAGATTGCTTTGGGCCCTCGAGTATAAGTTCTACTTTTGATTTCAATAGTTTTATTGAATTTTAAAATTTAAATACAATAGTGCCAAGAGATACAATAGAGTAAAGAACAAATTACCATGGGTAGGTGGTTGCCATGCGTAGAGTACAATAATGGAAGACAAATGGATAACAAGAATAGAGCGAAGTACTGCATAACACATATAGTAGTATAGGAGCTGTCTAAAACAAACATTCAGTGGTAGTATCTTAAGGCAAGTTATGAAATATCTGCTGATAGCAGAAAAGCCATTGTGACCAGTTTTCCTGAGCAGAGCCCAAACGTCTTTCCCATATTAGTTTTACTGGTGTGTCACAAATATACCATTCAGATAAGGTTCTTAACCTATGCAGCCAACAAAGCCCTTTAAGACCTATGGTTGCTTGTAATAACCTGGAGAAGCGTGAATTAGCTGGAGTGTGCATGCAGCATTATATCTTTCCAAGAAAATACCGTCTACAATAGAATGAATGAATGAAAACACCCATAGACTCATGAGAAAATAACTATTGCATTTAGGAGAATTATGAATATGTACGAGTGATGCTCAGGTTCCTGAACGCATGACTAAATGGTTCATTATAACAGAGTACTTGTATTTGGAGTACAGTGAAAGAAACCACAAATGTGCATAATATGTTCCCAGTGGGTCATATAGTATTTTTATGGTAGGCTCCTTAGGTTTAAACAACAAAAACTCACTCCACAAAAGCTTACATATGTACATCAGATTGTAAAAGCAAGAAGCAAAGTTCTCATTTTGGTCATCCAGCTAATTCTAAATGTATCTGACCTTTAAGTAGTATCTGTGTTTTGGCTAGTGTATATCACACAATTTATTCTGCTGCTGGCAACACATCATATGCAGTAGAATCACCAAAAGAGCCTTCTACTTACCCTTTTGGAATTGTTCACTAGCTGGTCTGGAACAGTGTCAAATTTCCATCAATAGCGAAGAGGCAACATCTTGTTCTCCTGGCTAGCAGGGGAGCAGTTTAATGAAACAGGTAAGTGGTTTCTTAACAATCTGTGAGTAGTAAATAAAATTTTAAGTAAGCCCTCACTAAAGTCATTCAAGTTAGTAGCTTAGCTCACCCTACTTACCCATCCCTGCAGTGAATAAAGCAGAACTTCACCGAAGTTCTGGTCATTCTCTTCCTCCCCCCCCCCCCTCTTTTCTCTCACATAGTAAACTTTTTATTTTTCAAGTAATGGGTGCCTATTTCGGCCTGGTACCTGCTCCCTCTTTTGCTTTGCTCACCTAGGAAAACAGAGCGTAAGCTGACCCCCCCGATCGCCCACAACCTCCTTGGACATGTCATACACCAAGTGTACCGCGTCTCATGCATGCGCAGTGAGGAGCTGGCTGTGAAAACCAGGAAATAAGAGACGGCTTCCCACAAGATGGGACCCAAAAACCGGTGAACCGGTCAAGAACCAGCGTGGGTGAGGACAGGACTGAATCCCTGGGCTGGAAAGTGACTTTTTAATAAAAAAACAGCAGCTACAGTATTTGTAGCTGCTGACTTTTAATCTTTTCAGAAACTAGTGAAGTTCCTCTTTAAGAACTTTCTATATTTTTATTTTCTAGGAGCAGAGTGAGCTGAGCAGCTGAGAAGAACTTGAAAAACCTCAGTGAGGGCTTGTTTAAAATAGCATTTATTGCTTGTTAAAAATATGTAAATACCTGAATGTCCATAGCCTGACCATGTGTTTCTTACCTTAAACAGTTCCTGTTGTCAAGACTGTCCTAATGGAAAAACTCAGGTTGATACAATTTGCTATATCTTCTGTTCTGAAGCTTGAAATCCCCAGGTAAAGCCTAGTACACACAAGCCGAATATGGAACGACATCGGCCAGCTCAATAAAAACTGGCCGACATTTGGCCCGCTCGTATGGCAGCCGGTCCAACAGAAGTTTGGCCGGCTTCTGTTGGATGAGCATACTGGAAAACCAGCCGCTGACCGGCTCCCAATCAGCACTCTCAGCCAATGGCGGAGTGTTCTGGCAGAGGGCCGTCCCCGTGTCAGAACACAATAGCTCAGCGGGGGAGATCGCTGTACTAACGTCAGATCGTTAGTACAGCAGCTCTGACCTGAGTGTCCAACCTGATAGTGTCCACTAGACTTTAGGAAACCACTCAAATCTGGACTTTACACTGTGGAAGTGCCCCTAAAAAACGCATAAATTACATGTGTCTCATCCCATGTTCTACACAGTTGCATGCTTGATACCATGCAGTGAAGAAACCCCTATATAATCTTAAAACCTTTTTACATGAGTAGCAGTACTGAGAATATAGCCCTAAAATACTGTAGGTACGACGATAAGTAAAGTTTTCAGGTGGGAAATCATAGCTGTGTTAGAAGATGTTTTGAAACATGAAGATATGGATTTGCAGGCATTTGTATTCATCCCATGATTCTACCAGGTCACAATAGAGATGAAAATAATCCCAATGATTTGCCAATGTGAGATCTCTTTATTATTATTATACAGGATTTATATAGCGCCAACAGTTTGCACAGCGCTTAACAAAATGAAGGCAGACATTACAGTTAAATTACAATTTGGTACAAGAGGAATCAGAGGGCCCTGCTTGTTAGAGCTTACAATCTAAGAGGGAGGGTCAATTGATAATAGGTAGTAGCTGTGGGGGGTGAGCTGATGTTTAACCACTTGTCTACAGGGCACTTACACCCCCTTCCTGCCCAGGCCATTTTTCAGCTTTTAGCGCTGTCGCACTTTGAATGGCAATTGCACGGTCATGCTACACTGTACCCAGATGAAAGTTTTATCATTTTCTTCACACAAATAGAGCTTTCTTTTGGTGGTATCTAATCACTACTGGGTTTTTTATTTTTTACTAAAAAAAAATTAAAAAAAAGACCAAAAAATTCAAATTTTCTTTTCACTTAATTACAAAATTTACTGAAAGAAACTAAGTAATTTTTCTCCTTCACTGATGTGCACTGATGAGGCGGCACTGATAGGCTGAACTGGTGGGCAGTGATGAGGTGGCACTTATGAGCACTGCTTAGGTGGCACTGATGAGGAGGCACTAATATGCCACATTTATGGGCACTGATATGTGGCATTGATGAGCACTGTTAGGTGGCACTGATGGCCACTAATAGGTGGCACTGATTGGCAATGATAGGTGGCACTGGTGGGCACTGATGGGTGGCACTGATGGGCATTGATGGACAGCAGTGATGGGCATTGATGGGCAGCACTAATAGGCAGGACTGATAGCCAGCATGGACTGGCATCACTAATGGGCACTGATTGGTGGCACTTGTGGGCAGTGGTGGGCACTAATTGCTGGCAGTGGTGGGCACTGATTGCTGGCACTGGTAGGCACTCATCGCTAGCACTAATTTGTGGCAATGGTGGTGCTATTGTAATCAGGGCACTGATGATCAGTGCCCTGATTACATGTGTAGATGTCTCCTGTGAGGAGATGCAGCTGATCGGCTCTCCTCGCCACACACTCTGTCAGTGTGAGGCGAGGAACGCCGATTACTGGCATCTCTGTGTTCACATGTGACCGGTTGTGATTGGACACAGCCGATCACATGGTTAAAGAGCCGCGGACGCGGCTCTTTACAGAGATCGGGGTCTGGTCGTGTCCTAGCAATAAGGCACGGCCGCGATCGAGAGCGGACGTTCTGGGACGCCGTCATATGATGTTATCCCAGAACGAGAGCCGCACCGTCCCGCCATCATTTGACGGTGGGCAGGCAGCAACTAGTTAAAGAGAAGGGTTTTCATGGATTGTCTAAAGATGGATAGATTAGGGGACAGTCGGACAGATTGGGGTAGGGAGTTCCAAAGGATGGGAGAAGCTCTGGGGAAATCCTAGAGGCGAGCATGGGAGGAGGTGACAAGGGAGCTAGAGAGCAGGAGGTCTTGGGAGGACCGAAGAGAGCGGCTTAGTTGGTATTTTGGGACTAGGTTAGTGATGTAGCTGGGGGCAGAGTTGTGGATGGTCTTGTAAATTATTGTTAGTACTTTGAATTTTATTTGTTGGGTGAGTGGAAGCCAGTGGATCGATTGGCAGAGAGGGGTGGAGGAAACTGAACGGTTGGTAAGGTGGATAAGCCTGGCAGCAGCATTCATTATGGACTGAATGGGGGATAGTCTATGTAATGGTGAACCAATGAGGAGGGAGTTGTAGAAGTCGATAGTAGTTTATTATTATTATTATACAGGATATACAGTTTGCGCAGCGCTTTACATTACAGTTACAATACAATTCACAACGGGAGGAATCAGAGGACCCCGCTCGTTAGAATTTACAATCTAGGAGTGAGGGTCAAATTATACAAAAGGTAATAACTGTGTGGTATGAGCTGATGGAGAAAATCAAAGTACAGTTGTTAGGTGTGGGCAGAAGTTTTTCTATAGTTTTAACTGAACAAGAATACCATTATACAGTGCCATCCTGCTGTGAATGTCCAAGTTCCACCAGCTTCATTTACTCTTGACTTCACTCTGAAATTGAATCCAATCTGGCTAGAAATGTATGGTTACTGATATTTAGACCTCTTATAAAATAAATATATTTGATTAAAAAAACTGCATTCATTTGGTTAAATCATACTAACAAACACAATTCAGTTTGAATACAAATAATAATAAAAACTACTGTAGATTGTACAAGTGCAATAGTGATATAGTGAAGTAAAGAAGATAGGTTACCAGTTTTATTGGCATGTATAAACAGGGACTTGTGTCAGTTTGGTCTTTGTAGCGATCCCTGTATCCTTGTATCTTTGTCTTTTTTTTATTTTTTATTTTTTTAAATATCTTTCTGTATTCTTTATTGTTACCTGCAAATATTTTGTGTGTATGACCTACACTGGTTTATGTACACACTGTGCTAATTCTACCATTATTATAATGCATTAAAATCTGTACAGAATGTATATCATATTAACTATAAATAAAACTATTTTAAAATGGTATTTTGGGATATGACAGATCTAGACAGAGTGGTCTTAAACAACAGCCTGCAGTATGCATTGGGTAACTTAAAGAGGAACTGCTCACATAATTTGTAATAAAAACATCTTTGCCATTCTGAAGCTTCCCTCCAAACGTTTTGCATATTATTTTATATATACTGATTCTGTACTTGCCAAATATGCTGCAGAAGTCTCCCTCCACTAAGTCTTGCTGCAGTCATTTTAACTGTGGGCAGCTGAAGCTGCTGCCTGTTCACTTCCTGGATTTACACAGACACACAGAGGCACACCTCCAGCTCTGCACCTCTCATTGGTCCTCGTATGACTAATCCTCCCTCCCTTCCTGGCAAACTCTCAGGGGAGTAAGTGAGAGAGAGTTGTGCATATCATAAGCCTAGGCTTTTTACCAGACAAGAAACAGGAAGTGGGCTGTATAAGGTATTTACTGGCAGAAGAAAATGTTTTACGATCCAAAGTTAAAACAACAAGGGCAGAAGATTTAATAAATGGAACATTTAAAAAAGGACTGAAGTTCCACTCTAACAAGAACTCTATTGTGAATTTGTTTATACCAGCTTATAGCAGGAGGTATAAGGTTTTTTTTTTCTTATATATGTTTTAATAAATAGGCTACCATCTTTACATTAATATTTTTTAACATCATAGGGAATAAAAAAAATTCATTCACAGTAATCACAGTGGTGAACAGCTTAAGTTCTAAAACATCACAACTATTGTCCTAAGTAAATTGCGATCATTCCCCCCCTCCCAGCCCAGCTGAGACCGCCCGAGCCTAGTTGAGCCCGCCCGAGCACAGACGTGCCAAGCCCACCTGAGCACAGCCAAGCCGAGCCGAGCTGAGCACAGCCACTCTGCTCTTGCACAGCTGAGCCGAGGGGAGCTGAGACTGACCCTTTGCTCGAGCACAACCGAGCTGGGCCCACCCAAGTACAGCTGAGCCCGCCTAAGCACAGCTGAGCCGAACCCTCCCCAGCCGAGGGAAGCTGAGACCGCCCCTCTGCCCACCCCACTGGTGTCAATCACTGCCCAGTCCGCCCCATAAGCTGCCGGCCGCCAGGGACTGTATTTGTGCAGGAGGCAGGAGCCAGGACTCAGGAGGGTATGGAGGGCTTTTTTTATGCGGGGGGGAGGCTTTCACAGAAACTGCCTGTCACTGAAACCAGCCCACTGAGCCATCGGCCCACCGGGAAACTCCCGGTAGTCCCGATGGCCTACAGAGAGGGGAGAACACTGATGAACAACAGATTGACATGTTCCCTCAGCCACAGCATATTGTCAAGTTGGCTCCAGTGATGCTGAGGATGGAGAGGATGATGATGATGAGATCACTGATGTGACTTGGGTACTGGATAGAGCAGAGGAATAAAGTAAGAGGGGGGCACAACCCCAATGAGGTAGCCATCATGGAACAGCCATCATGGAACAGTAGAGAGCAGCCACCCTATTCCATGAGATTGTGGAGCTGTTATCTCCAGGACCACTTCAAACAGCTCAGCTGTGTGGGCCTTTTTAACACGTGCAGCTGATCACACTTTTGCAATTTGCAATCTCTGCCACAAGCAGATCAAGCATGGCAAAAACACCAGCCACATGCTTGCAAAGGCATTTAACCTCCCACCACTCAGCCCGTTGGCAAAGCACCTGATAGCCACACAAAAGGGACATAATTCTTTCCCCCCCTCAATTCTCACCTTTCATGTTTACCCCTGCTATATCTCATGAACGCTTAGCAGCCTCCACTGACAGAGATAATGGTATAGCAAAGAGTGCCACAGGTCCTTGCAACACGTCTGCCAGCAGCAAACCACCAGCTGTGGAGTATAGCAGGCAAACCTCTCTGCCCCAGCTGGATCGAAAAAAAAAATAAACTCCCTGCCACCCACATGCCCAGCGTCTAAATTCCAGCTTGTCCAAGTTGCTGTTTTTTACAACTCCTGCCTTTCCATCTGGTGGATTCTGCCCCTTTCCATGAATTTGCAGAATGTGCTGTACCACAATGGCAGGTTCCCAGTCGCTATTTCTTTGCACATAGGCCATTCCAGCTCTGTACCATCATGGGGAAGGCAATGTTTTAGCATTGTTGGGTAAGGCAGTCAGCAGCAAGGTCCACTCAGGGACGATATATTTTGTTCACAGCACACTAGGTAACTCTGCTTGCAACTAGGAAGGATGCAGGGCAGGGCTCAGTGCTGGAGCTTGTTTTGCCACCAAGTCTCTATACAGCTAGTGGTGATGATACAAGATCTGTCAGCTCCATCCCCTCCTCCTCCTACTCCATGAACTCCCCTGCTGGATTATCCTATGAACTACCAGTACCCTCTAAGCGTTCAAGGGGCCATTCAATGAGTCAGGCTAAAAGCTGCCATGCAGTGCTTCAGATGGTCTGTCTAGGGGACAGGAACCACACTAGAGCAGAGACTCTTTCAGCTCTGCAGGGGCAGGACCAGAGGTGGTTCATACCACGGTAGCTTGAGCCAGGAATGGTGGTGTACGATAATGGCACTAACCTTCAGTCCGCACTTCGACAGGGAAAGTTGACACACGTGCCATGCAATTTGGTGATGCAGCATTTCTTAAACAGGTACCCAGGTTTGCAAGACCTTCTAAGGCAGGCCAGAACAGTCTGTAGCCATTTCAGGCAGCCATACACAGCCAGTGTTTGGCTAAAATTCAGTGGGAATTCCACCTGCCTGTAAACCACCTGATTTGTGACATACCCACCAGGTGGAACTCAACTTCGGCAATGCTGCAGTGGCTACACAGCGGATATACAGGTGCATATAATTAATTTTTTGTACAGAAAGACCAATTCTTGCTTTCATCAAGAGTGCCTCTATAGGGTTATGGTGTGAAGGCACCACCAACATCTAAAGCCCGATTTTCTTATCGTACATTACGGGACACAGAGCTATAGTAGTTACTATGTGGGTTATAGGCCACCTTCAGGTGATGGACACTGGCATACCCTAAGACAAGAAGTCCACTCCCTATATAACCCCTCCCACTACTGGAAGTACCTCAGTTTTTTCACCAGTGTCTAAGGTGTTGTTCACGAGTGAAGATGTGCTGTGCTGAGCTCCACTGGAGCAATCCTTGCTGGGGCTAGCTATGCAGCCGGATCCATTCAAAGTGTCTTTTAGGCTGAATTGAATGGTACCCAAAGAAATTAGGTTTTGCCTGTAAACGCGTCTCTTTTTAGAGAGCTGGACCCAGTACTTTTGGTATTAAGGCCATAAAGTTTTACTGGCGGAGGTGCTATTACAGGCCCAGGATTGTGAGTTCCCCAAGGGTCCCCAGCTCCTGAAGGTTTATTAACGGGACCCACCATGATACTATTGCATCAGGCTGAGCATTAATAGCAGTGGCAGGGCTGGACTATTGCTCAAGCAGTGAATGCTTTCCTTCTGGTAGTACCTCTGCTTTGTGCATCTGGCTATGGTCGGAAGGGGGGTAAAAACATCTTTAAAAAAGGGTTCTAGAAAGACTTGTACAGCCACTAAGAAGCCTAAAACAATCTAAAAAAAGATGGCATCCGCCCCTGAGAGTGATATGGATGGTCAGAGTGAGCCATCAGGGACGTTGGGTGTTGCAGCTGCTTTTAGTACTGCAGCCCCTGTATATATTACTGACGAGTTTTTTTCCTCAACCATTTTAGGCTTGGAACAAAAAATGTATGCCTTAATCACATCCCAGAGTGGGACTAAGCGTAATAGGTCTCCATCCATTACCCAGGACCCTCAAACTGAGGAACAGGGGGCTAGAGATTACACTTTTCTCTCAGGGGACCAGGAAAAGGCTGATGACTCCTCTTCTGCAGAGTCTAATATGGAAGGATCGGGTTCACAAGAGAGGTTGTTGGTACAATCTCTCACTGAATTGGTTCGCTCCACATTTTTGCTGCCAGTAGCGGAGTCAGTCGATGAGCCCACTTCTTATTTGGGTTCACTAAAGCCTCCCCAGCCTATTCATGCTTTTCCTATCCATTCATTACTGAAAAAGCTTATGCATTCTGAGTGGGAGCTCAGTTTTTCCGCCAAAAAAGTTTTCAACACTTTATCCTATGGAGGAAGAGTTTAATAAGAAATGGGGGATTCCAGCAATTGACGCTGCTATATCCTCTGTGAACAAAAACTTGAATTGTCCTGTAGACAATGCTCAAATGCTGAAGGATCCAACAGATAAGAAGTTGGAATTCCTATTTAAAAACAATATTTTTCTGGCAGGTTCAGTGGTGCAGCCTGCGCTGACAGCAATCAGGGTATGTCAGTCCTTAAAAGGCCAGTTTAAAGAGGTGCTCAAGATTATTCCTGATCAGCAGGCCCAATATTTGGCTGGGATATCAGAGACCTTATGTTTTACAGTAGACGCTATGTAAGATTTTATTCTTCAAGCCTCGCGGCTTATGCTCGGGCTGATACATGTGCGTAGAGTTCTATGGTTGAAAAATTGGTCAGCCGAAGCGTCATGCAAAAAGCTCTTGGCTAGTTTTCCATTTCATGGTGAACAGTTGTTTGGAGATGATCTGGATAAATACATCCAAAGAATTTCTAATGGAAAAAGTTCCCTTTTAGCAGATAAGAAGAAGTTTAAACGTTTTTCTTTTAAAAACAGGCTTCTTCTCCAGTGCCAGGAGCATCTGCCTCTAGGCAGTCTCGAGGGCTTCCACCGTCAAATTCAAGAGGTAAACCTCGGGGTCAACCCCAGGGTTAAAAGAGGCCCTGGGGGAGGAAACCC
The DNA here is from genome assembly GCA_037952925.1 of Lithobates clamitans. NCBI lineage: Eukaryota > Metazoa > Chordata > Amphibia > Anura > Ranidae > Lithobates > Lithobates clamitans. The sequence goes on from JBBGZY010000490.1 coordinate 849,473, forward strand.
ACTAAACAAAATACTAAAACCTCCTTATGAAGGGGTGCCCCAGCTCGCTCGAGTGGGGGTAAGACTTCTGCAGTTCTCAAGGGTCTGGCAGGAACAGTGTTGAGACAAATGGGTGGCTTCCTCAATATCTCTAGAGTACAGATTAGAGTTCCTGTCGCCTCGTTTTCTCAGATCAAACGTTCCCAGAGACCCAGAAAAAAAGTCTCTCTTACTGGCTTTGGATCATCTTTTGTCTCAAAAAGTGATATCGGTGGTCCCCTTGGAAGAGCGAGGGTTAGGGTTTTATTCAAACCTTTTTACGGTACCAAAACCAAATGGGGATGTCAGACCCATTTTAGATCTCAAAGATCTAAACCGGTTTTTGAATATCCGCTCTTTTCGCATGGAGTCAATCCGATCAGTGGTCTCCATTCTAGAAGGTGGAGAACTGCTAACGTCAATCGACAAGGATGCTTATCTACATGTACCTATTTTCCCCGCTCACCAGAAATATCTACATTTTGAGATAGAAAATCTTCAATTTCAGTTTGTAGCTCTGCCTTTCGGTCTAGCTACTGCACCTCGAGTGTGTACAAAGGTTCTGGCTCCCCCTTTAGCCAGATCAAGGGCTCAGGGTATAACGATTCTAGCTTATTTAGATCATCTACTCTTGATAGATCAGTCAGTAGCCCGCTTAAACCACAGTTTGGTCACCACAGTCGGCTACCTGGAATACCTAGGTTGGATTCTCAACCTAGAGAAATCCTCCTTAAAACCATCCAGAAGATTGCAGTACTTGGGCCTGATCATAGATACAGCTCAGAAGAGGGTGTTTTTGCCCCAGGCAAAGATCAGTTCCATAAGGGAACTGATTCAGGTGGTCAAAGCAAAGAAGAATCCTTCTATTCGACTTTGCATGAGATTGTTGGGAAAGATGGTAGCTTCATTCGAGGCCATTCCTTATGCGCAGTTTCATTCGAGGCTGCTGCAAATTAGTATCCTGACAACTTGGAACAAGAAAGTCCAAGCTCTAGATTTCCCAATGCGTTTATCCCCCAAAGTGTGTCAAAGCCTCAGTTGGTGGTTGATATCCAAGAATCTTCAGAAAGGAAAGTCCTTCCTACCAGTTACCTGGAAGGTGGTGACAACAGATGCCAGCCTTCTGGGCTGGGGAGCAGTCCTGGAAGAAGCATCTGTCCAAGGAAAATGGTCCAAAACAGAAATTACCTTGCCCATCAATATTCTAAAGATTCGGGCAGCACACCTGGCCCTGAAGGCCTGGAGGCTCAGATTATGGAATTGTCCTGTTAGGATCCAATCCGAGAATGCCACAACAGTGGCCTATATCAATCACCAAGGGGGCACGAGGAGTCGTGCAGCTCAGAGAGAGGTAAATCATATCCTATCCTGGGCAGAAGACAACATTCCTTGCCTAACGGCAGTCTTCATTCCGGGAGTAGAGAATTGGCAGGCAGACTACTTGAGTCTCCAACAGTTGTTCCTGGGAGAATGGTCTCTTCACCCCAACATCTTTCTGTCAATATGTCAAAGATGGAGAATTCCAGACGTGGATCTGTTTGCGTCCAGGTTCAACAAAAAGATTGACAACTTTGTGTCATGGACAAAGGATCCGCTGATATGTCTTGGTTTTTCCGTGGGATCAGTTTTCACTGATCTATGCGTTTCCTCCTGTTCTGCTGCTTCCGTGCCTCCTTCCCAGGATCAAGTAGGAAGGGAAGGAGGTGATTCTTGTGGCCCCAGTGTGGCCCAGGAGATCTTGGTATGCAGAGATTGTAAAGATGGCGGTAGGGGACCCATGGATCCTACCACCACGGCCAGACCTTCTCTCGAAAGGTCCGGTATTCCTTCCTACAATACAAACGCTAAATTTAATGGCTTGGCTATTGTGACCCACATTCTGAAAGACCGTGGGCTGTCAGGTTCAGTAGTTTCTACTTAGGTTAATGCTAGGAAGCCGGCCTCCAGAGTCATATATTATAGAGTCTGGAAGGCATATGTCTCCTGGTGTGAATCCAGGGGTTGGCACCCCAGGAAATATGTCATAGGTAGGATCCTGGAATTTCTACAGATGAGATTAGAAATGAAGCTGGCCTTGAGTACTATCAAAGGCCAGGTGTCAGCCTTATCTGTGTTTTTTCAATGACCCCTTGCTTCACACTCTCTGGTTCGTAGTTTTATTCAGGGGGTAACGCGGATTAATCCTCCGGTTAGGTCACCCCTAAACCCTTGGGACTTGATTTTAGTCCTTTCGGCACTACAGAAACAGCCTTTTGAGCCGATACGAGATATTCCCTTGGTCATTTTGACAAGGAAATTAGTTTTTTTTTGGTTGCCATATCTTCTGCAAGAAGAGTATCAGAGTTGGCTGCTCTTTCTTGTAAAGAGCCATATTTGATTATTCATGAGGCTAAGGTTGTATTGCGTCCTCATCCTAATTTTCTACCGAAGGTAGTGTCAGGTTTTCATTTAAACCAGGATATTGTTCTGCCTTCATTTTTTCTAGAACCTCGTTCTGCGGAAGAAAGGTAACCAAATAACTACATTCTCTTGATGTGTTGAGAGCAGTCAAGGTCCATTTGAAGGTGACCGCTCAGGTTCGTTAAACAGATGTTTTGCTTGTGTTGCCAGAAGGTCCTAAGAGAGAACAGGCACCGTCAAAATCTTCTATAACTATATGGATTTGTCAAGTGATTTTTCAAGTTTATGGTTTAAAGAGGAAAATTCCACCTTTTCATATTAAAGCGCACTCTACCAGGGCTGTTAGTGCTTCCTGGGCAGTGTATCACCAGGCCTCCATATGCAGGCCTCAAATCTGCAAGGCTGCAACATGGTCTTCAGTCCATACATTTACCAGGTTCTATCAAATAGATGTAAAAGGTCATGAGGATATCGCCTTTGGGTGCAGTGTACTGCAGGCTGCAGTATAAGTCCTTTAGTCTCTTAGTGCCCAACTTTTGTTATGTCTCCCTCCCTTCAGTTGGCATTGCTATGGGACATCCCACATAATAACTACTATCATCATGCCCCGGGCAGAGATGTCACAAGGGGGCGTGGCCTCAGGGTGACATAATCCAATTGCCACACCCCCATCGTTATTTAGAGGAGGGTCATCGGCGGGAGCGGTGGCAGAGGAAGAAGAGCACCGGACAAAGAAGACAGAAGAAGAGCGGAAGAAGAAGCAGGGGGAGAAGCAGAAGACTGGAGGATGAAGATGCAGGAGAAGATGGAGGAAGACCGGAGGAAAAAGCGGAGAAGAAGAAGATTTTTAATAAAAGACTTGTGAATTTTGTGTATTTTTTAACACTACACTACTTTTTTTTTTAGTTAATGGGTAGGGGTACAATGTACCCCATACTCATTCACATGGGGGGAGGGGCGGGATCTGGGGGCCCCCTTGTTAATTACTTTCCACCCGGCAAATGTACATAAACGGCCAGGTGGGCGCTCTCTCCTTCTGAGTGGATGTTCAGGAACGTCCCTCAGAAGGAGCGGGATCGCGCGTGCCCGCGCAGCGGCGCAATCCCGATGCGCTTGTGTCACCGGGACACGGCACATCTCGGATTGGCAGGAGGGCTCTTTGATTGGCCCTCCTGATCACATGACGGCCATGTCCAATCACAGCCGTCATGTGATGTAAACACAGCCGGTTGCTAGGCGATCAGCTCTCCTCTCCTCACACGGAAGTTGTCGCTGAGGAGAGGAGAGGGGATCGCTGCAGCCGACTGATGATCAGTGAGTATGAGCTATTTTTTACAGCTTTTTACTCACTGATCACCAACCTAGTGTCAACACACAATGTCCCCATACAATGTAAAACACACACATGTAGCCACATAATGTAAAACACACATGTCCCCACACAATGTCCCCAAAACACATGTCCTCAAATAATAAAAAAAGCTGTCCCCCACATATGTCCCACTAAAATCACATGTCCCAATGGTAATCTGCACACATATGTACGTGATCACCTGCATACATTATCAAAAACATGTAGCAGAATACATTTTGGCTTAAATTTATGACAAAATTCGATTTTATTGGATTTCTTTTAAAACAGAAAGAAGAAAATATTGTTTTTTTTCCCAAATTTCCGCTATTTTTGCGCTTATATCGCAAAAAAAAAAAATGGAGTCGTGAATAAATAAAACCAAAAGAAAGCTCTATTTGTGCAAACAAAATGATAAAAATTTCATTTGGGTACAGCGTAGCATGACTGAGTAATTGTCATTAAAAGTGCAAGAGCGCTGAAAGCTGAAAATTGGTCTGGGAAGGAAGGGGGCGAAATTGCCCAGTAATGAGGTGGTTAAAGGGGGCTTACAGATTCCGATAAGCCCCCCCGCACGCAGACCCCGACAACCACCGGGCAAGGGTTGTCGGGAAGAGGCCCTTGTCCCCATCAATATGGGGGCAAGGTGCTTTGGGGGGGCACAGAGCCCCCCCTGCCCCAAAAGCACTCATCCCCCATGTTGAGGGCATGCAGCCTGGTATGGTTAAGGAAGGGGGGCGCTATCTCGTCCCCTCCCTTTCCTGACCTTCCGGGCTGCATGCTCAGATAAGGGTCAGATATGGATTTCGGGGGGACCCCCACGCCATTTTTAAAAAAAATTTTGGCATGGGGGTCCCCTCCGAATCCATACTAGACCCAAGGGCCTGGCATGGACGCTGTTTTTTCTCTCGATTTTTTTTTAGCCGGCAATTTGTTTTTGTTGACATTCAGCGGTGAAGCTTGTTGACAACTGATGATCATCGGTTGTTAAGGACACGGCAGCTGGCTTCCCGGCCCCCTTCTTAGCATCCAGCTTTATACAGTGTAAAAAAACCCCGCAAGTCGCGGTAAAATCACTGTAAAAAGAGTGTCCAAAAACGCGGCAAGCACCGCAAAAGGCACTGCAGAAACACTCAAAAGCAACATGCATAGATGTGAATTGAGCCTTAGTGATTGAACTGCCTATCAGATTGTTGGATTACAGTGTATAGGTGGTACCTCTTGGCCATTCCGAAGTTGTATTTAGAAACACTTTTCCTATATTTCTAAACCAAATGCTACCCATCTGTCAATGCCTGGGAGCATTTTTGCAAGCACATGTAGCTCCTTATTGGATTAAGAGGGTTTTTGTATCTGAAGGGGTATTTATTTGCTATAGACTAATAATCAAACCATAATAGTTTTGGATCAATGTTATAAACAAATGGTACAGCACCAAAGATTCCCAACGCACTATATGTTGGCTAAAGAGACAACAGACTCGGCTTGCTTTGTGACTCCACCTGGCTACATGGAAGACTGCATAACAATAATATACAATATTTCAATACTTACTTTTCCTTCACTCTCTTGTTATTCTGCTCACCTGGTGGAAATACCCAGTACTTTTGGATATGAAGGAGCATGTAAGCCAATCTACATGACAGCACTGGGTGAATCACCAAGTACCAGTACTGTCACATGGGGAGAGTCCATAGTCCTGTCCACACAATGATTTGAGCAGATCATAGTTTAACCACTTCAATACCAGGCACTTTCCCCCCCTTCCTGCCCAGGACAATTTTCAGCTTTCAGCGCTGTCGCACTCTGAATAACAATTGCACGGTCATGTGACACTGTACCCAAAATAAACTTTTATAATTTCCCACAAATAGAGCTTTCTATTTGCCTAGAGCCTAGAGGCTCTGATGAAGAAGGAATGCCTTCGAAACGCGTCAGCTAGTAGCGGTTCGTATGTATACTCTCCAGGACTCAGAGTCTGCAATCAGTAGACGGACTGCCATATGTCAAAGACCTTTTTAAGCGTGATTGTCTCCTACTTTTCTGAGTAGTTTTCAATATATTTTCTGAATAAATGTACCAAAAGATAATGCACTTGGCTGGTGTGCCCTCTTTTCTTTGTGTCTTTGTTTACTACTAGGATATCCCTATCCTGGAGGGCAGCAAGGCCGAAAGATATTATCCAATTTGATCTTTTTGGACCACCTAGCCAACACACCTGTGCGCAAGAGCATTTGCTTTTTTGTTGTACTGTATCTGGACTAGTCTTGCTCTGGGATGCTGTGAGAAAAGCAACTTTTCTTTAATAAATCTAAATTCAAGGTCCGCAACAGTGAACCATGGCCTGTTCCAGTCTGCCTTTACCTGTGCTCATACTATTTCATGGTCCCAAGCCATGATTCATGGACTGATGGTCTACCTATACTAGTGCTACAGCTAATAAGTGTAACATCCTCCTAGGTAGGTGCTAGATGAGGGGTAGGCAACCTCGGCCCTACGGCTGTTTTGAAACTACAAGTCCCCATGAGACATTGTAAGGTCCTGACAATCACAGGCATGACTCCTAGAGGCCGATGCATGATGGGATTTGTAGTTTCACCACAGCTGGAGTGCTAAGGTTGCCTACCCCTGTGCTAGGGAGTGTATATAGTTTTAAGCTTTTCTGCTTAACAGAGAAGCAGACGGGCAAATTTAAGTGCTGTCTGCATAACAGAGAGCAGTGATCAATGAGTGTGGTCTTCTCAGTGTGTTCTGGTGCTGCTCATTCTGTCTTGATATTTCACACTTAACCAATAGCATGGAGGCATATTGGACAGTGAGGAGAAACCTAGCAGGTGAGAGCATGGATGTAGATACAGCCCTGGCCAATTAGAAGGGGATGTGACCCAAGGAATGTTGAGGAGCACCTGGGCTCAGGTTCCAGTCCAGCCCACCTCTGAGGAGAGAGGTTCAGGTGGGGAGGAGGCGGCTGCCTCTACCCAGCAAAGGTTGCCGTGCGGCCTCAGGTGCCAGACCTGAGGGCCTTAAGCCTGAAAGCTACAACCCAGGGTTCTTGTGCAAGCTGACTGAGGAAGCAAATCTATGAATCTGGTCTTATGTCATGGGTATAGAGTGTCGCTCGGAAGTTGGAAGGGGGCTACCAGCTGTCCCTGGACATTTTGTGAGTATAGACCCTGACGGAACCTTTAGACTGAGTATGTGTTGCCTAACCCCCCCCCCCCTTTGGTCCTAGAAGTCAGTATACTGGGTGTGTGAGCTAAAGGGGACACTGGCTAGTATCTTGAAGACTTACAAAGTCCACTGACAAAGTTCACTGAGTCTCTTCTGCTACAGAGGGACATGTTCCTCCATACATACGCTGTAATGGTTCAGCAGATAATCTGCTCCACAGTTCTACAGAGAGAGAGTTGTCCTTGCTTGTGCATAGTTCATTTGGAGTATCCTACTAATTCCCTTCTCCTATCCAAATTCTCCAAATAAAACATAAAAACAAATCCCCTAGACTGGTCATTGGAGACAACGAGCTAAAGAGTGAGTGCACCTGGCTGTGTGAGAATAACATATAATTGGCTGCAGAATAATCAGTGGGAGACCCAGGTACAGATATTCCAGCAGTTCCTGTGGGAGCAGTGCTACATAGCAAAAAGTGTCCTCAGCAAGCATTACGTTCCCTTTTTCAAGAATTTTGCATCACCTCCAAATCTCCTCCCATGTTTCTACTAGCAGATAAACTTCTAAAAAACATCCCATAGACTGTTCAATGAGCCGGAGTGAATGGAATGTTGCTGTATGCCTGGCCACCTCTGTATTGTTTTGGGAAAGAACCTGTCTAATCTATATTGGCTACATGTGGGGGATCAGTCTGTAATTTCCCTTAAGTTTATGTGGTCATTGCCAGCAGCAACTGACAAGAGGATCAAGAACTGTAGACTAAGTATATTCACAATAGAAAAGGATTGCTATAGTGTTTTTGCTGTGAAAAACAGAGGTCTGTCAAGAAAATAGCTGTAAATGTGAGTGCATTTTCTGGTGGGCAGAAAAGAGTGGTGCAAGTGGGTCCTGAGGCAGAGGGGCGGAGTTGGCGTGGCACATGTTAAGGAGGGAAGTTATGCCTGCAGAGCTGCTTGGGATTACTCAGACTGGTTGGCGAAGCTACAGGAGGAACTGCTCACTGACACAGGTTTGCACTTTGCACACAAAGGGTTCTTGGCCCTGTGTACCGCAAAGGGTTCTGATCACATTGCCATAGTCTGCAGGCAGAGCAGGCAGGTAACTACAAAGATAAAGGTCTGGAGTCACTGTGAGCATTGTGGGGTGGTATTGCTGGGTTTACTACCTAGCGATCTCCAACCGAGTGCCCTACGAGTTAGCTGGGACACCGGTTTCTGTACTGAAATGCTAAAATTCTTCAAATTGGCTGCAACAGGGCAAGGGACTGCCAGCAAGTTTACCGGCAGTCACAATGGGGAAGCTGTCTTGTCTCCAGGGCTGGAACCAAAGACAGTGAGCTACACTTGTGGCCGGGAGCAAAGGAGAAGAAGTTGTCCACTGCTGACCGCCGCAGAGACAGGCGCTTGGAATTGTACCTGATAAGCCAGTGGCCACTGTCACTCCCACTCCACCAGGGCACCTGAGAGACCGACTGCTGCGGTGAAACCAGGTGAGCCTCAGGGGGAAGGCAATGAGGAGGGGACCGACCTGGTGTACCCAAATTTGAGGGGGGGTACAAGTATTTAGAAGAAGAATTTGGGGACTATGGCCCCTCAGATGGATCTGAGCAGGAGTGTGACACCCAGGGTGGAGAACCTCCTTTGCTAAGTAAAGAAATAACTAAGAGGGAAATTAAACCTGACTCTGCAGGGGAGAAGGAATCCGTCATTCGGTTATTGGAATGTGTCCAAAGATTTCACTTAGAGGAGTCCTCTGGGGAGTGCAGAGCTGATCTATCACCACCCCACACCTTAGCACAGGCTGCTGCACAGGACTTGATCTATAAAGAACTTATTCGGAGATCCTTGTAATCCTGTGTTCCCCAGAGGAAGGTTGACATTAAGAAGTTACCCTGATTTTGCAGTATTCAAAAGGGAAGACCAGAGGAAGGTTGCTTTAAAATATGGATAGGAATTCCTATATGTACTAAGGCAAGCTATGGAGGAGATAGAGTACAGCCGTCAACAGTGGTGTGACAGCCACATCTGGGAATTCCTGAATGTTCCAAAGTCCTGTAGGCTGTCCCAGTTCTCAACATTTTGGACAGGATTTTGGATATAAAAAACAAGTGGAGCCTGGGTGCACTATATTCAAGCATAAAGTTGTGAGTAAGAATCAGGTCTTGTCTGCAAATATCTAGGGTTTGGATAGCAGGATGATTCAGATGCCAGACCCCCATTTTTATAGATGAGCTGGACACCGTTCTTCATCTATTACCACATTTCCTTATGGGGAAGATTATATACTGTTGGCAGAAAACTGCCTTTGGAACTGAACTGTTGCCCGAAGTATGACGCAAGTCTCGTTTGAAGATCCCCTACCACCTTTGTTGAATACTGCAAGGGGGATCCTCTGTCCTTTTCCCAGTTTTCTGGATATACCAAAAAGATATACCCCAGGTTTGGAACCACTGGAATACTGGCCAGTAATATATTGAACTTGTGTAGAACATAGAACATTCCTATGTAACTGTGTGTAACTGTAGTGTATGACTCTTCTGTATGACTGATTTGATGTTTTCTTTTTTTACTCTATTGTTGAGAATAATGGCATTGCAAGGAAACGAGACCTCTCACATACTCGTGTATGTGGATGAGGCTGGCTTCAACCTGGCCAAGGGCCGAAGACATGGCCGTAATTTTATTGGCCACCGGGCCACAGTGGATGTCCCAGGCCAGTGAGGGGGCAATATAACTATGTGTGCTGCCATTTCTGAGAATGGTGTGGCCACTCACATCCCCAGACTTGGCCCACAGAATACACAGAAGCTCCTCATCTTTTTGGACCGCCTTCATTTGCATTTGATCCCTGAAAATAAGAGAGGTCTCATAGGGCCTCACCTACCACAATATATAATTGTATGGGACTATGTGAATTTCCACAGTGGCCTGCTTATCAGGGCCTGGTTCACTGCTCATCCAAGGATGGATATGGTGTTCCTACCACCTTACTCTCCTTTCCTCAACCCTATTGAGGAGTTTTTCTCCGCTTGGAGGTGGAGAGTGTATAAGCTTTGGGCTCAAGATCAGAGGTCCCTGCTCCATGCAATGGATGCTGCCTGTGAGGATATTACAGGAGATCAGGGTAGGGGATGGTTGCGACATGCACACTGTTTCTTCCCTCGTTGCATCACAAGGGAGGATATACGCTGCGATGTTGATGAGAATCTGTGGCCAGACAGACAGTAGCGTGTGGATGGGCAGGAGGGTGAGGACGGTGGCCAGTGCAGAGATGTTACAGTAGTTGTGAAACTCCAGCTTTATTTACAGCATTGTAGGCTAAATGTAATTTTCCTTGTTTTATGTTTGTGTGTTTATATTTCCGTATATTATGCTGTATACATTTTCTTTTTACTCTGATGTATGGAAGTTACTTTGTGTGTGAATGATAATGGTTACAATACTGTAAAGTCATTTTTCCTTGGCAGTATGAGTGCAATGTGTGATGTCAAACCTTGGAGGCTACTCTTACCCTAAAATCTTTTCTTTTTTTTCAGTTTTATACACAATTGTATTCAGTTAGCTAGACAAAAACTGTAGAGTAACCATTGTCAATGAAGGACTGGGCTAAGACTGAAAGGTGGACATAAGGGATATTTCAATGGTCTTCTGCCTTAGAGACAAAACATCTAAACATTTTGACTTGCAGTGCTTACACAATGCCAAAGGGACAAAGCATTTTGGGGGCACTAACTATTTGAATGAGAAAGAAATTTATTTTTGACACATGAGTGAACTGTTTTGGGAAAGATATGAGCTTTTGAAGGTGAACCAAGGTGTTGTGCTGAACCATCCAGGTTATTTTGGCAAAAACACCAAGAGAGTTGAGAACGTCTGGTCTGTTTCAAGAAATGAGCCAAAGCAATTGAGAAGAATCTTTTCCATTTTGGTAGCACTGACTCTTTATATGGGAAAGGAATATGGTTTTGAAGCATGAGTGAACAGTTTTGGGAGAGATGTGAGCTTTTGCACGTGAGTTATAGAGTTGTGCTGAACTGTAAGACTGTTTTTCCAAATGAACTTAGAGTTTTGAGAATGTCATTTCTGTTTCAAGAAATGAGTCAAAACAATGGAGAAAAACTGTAAAGTAGGTTCAGTGTTTACACGTAGGCCCACTAGCGGCACTTCAGTGCTTTGGCCACTAGGTGGTAATACAAAGAGCAATGTTCATGTACTTTAAACACTTTGTTTTGGGCTTATAGATTGTGCTATGCTACATATTCTGCTGGAGGACTATCTTTGAGGAGATAATTCTCCAATCTTGTTTTGTACTGTCTAAAATGCTATGCTAACTCTGTTCTTTTACAGGTGAGTGATAACAAAGTCCTGTACTTTAGTCGCATTTCTCATGCACTAACCATTTGTGTTTCTGTAATCAGAGGAACAATGATTGGTTTGTTCAGAGCTTCACAGGCTCAGAGTTTGATTACTCCCCCCTGCCTCCAGAGGTTTCTAGAACTTGGGAAGGGAAAATTCAAATGTACAGCCTGAATATTGATTAGGGCTTAGCCAATCCCTGGGGGGAAGGGGGTCCAGATGGTATTTGGGCTGTTAGCTAGACGTCCTGTTTTGGAGTATCCTACATCACCCCGAAATCTTTTCACAAGTTTCTACTAGTAAATAAACTCAAAAAAGGCATTCCATAGACTATTCAATGAGCCGGAGTGAATGGAATGTTGCTGTGTGCCTGGCTGGCTCTGCACTGTTTTGGGGAAAAATCTGTCTAATCTACAGCAGTTCCTATAGGGGTAGCACTATATATATATAGTGGTTGCCCACTTACAAAGAAATGAAGGGTCTATAATTTTTATCATAGATGTATTTTAAATGATAGAGACAGAATATCAATTAAAATCCAGAAAAAAAACATGATACAAATGTTATAAATTGAGTTGCATTTCAATGAGCAATATAAGTATTTGATCCCCAAGCAAAACATGAATTAGTGCTTGGTGGAGAAAGCCTTGTTGGTAAGCACAAAGGTAGGATGTTTCTTGTAGTTAGTGACATGCTGGAAGACCCATCTTCAGTGTTCTGGCTGAGGGAAGAAGGTTGTCATCCAGGATTTTAAAATACATTGCCTCATCCATTGGCCCCTCAATGCGGCAAAGTCTGTCTGTATCTTTAGCAGAGAAATAGCCCCAAAGCATCATGTTTCCACCTCCGTGCTTGACAGTAGGGATTGTATACTTAGGGCAATAGACTTCCTCCAAACATGACGAGTCCCCTTCCTCAAGAAGGCACATGTACAGTCATGCCAATTAACATCTAAATAAATCAGAGAAGGATTGGGAGAAAGTGCTGCGGTTAGATGAAACCAAAATTGAGCTCTTTGATATTAGCTTGACTCGCCGTGTTTAGAGGAAGAAAAATGCTGAATATGACCTATACACTTTACAGGGTTTTCTGTCAGGAAGGAATGAGCATCCTGCTGACATAAACAATAAATGTGTATAGGTAGTTGTTAGGATAGGATGTTGTAGTGTTTTTGTCTTCACAGGATCTCTTTGGATGGGACAGCTGTCCACCATCTCCGTCTGGAGCCAAGGACCTGCGGGCAGAGCATTTCCCTTGAGGGGGAAGTCCTCTGGTTCAAAATGTGATGTTGTGTTATGTTGCTGTTGGCTACAAGGACTTGTAGTTAGGTGTATAGTGTAATGTATATACTGTAAATACAAATATATATATATATATATATATATATATATCACTTTATTTTTGTACGTATTTATTTGTGCATAGCCACATCCCAGTTTGTTCCCCTTTCCCCTTCCAAAACTGTATTTCTAATGCGATACTCCTGCCCCTGAGTGTAGCACCCTCTAGTGTGCAAGAAGGATAGTGTATGGGTACATTTTCAGGCTTAGCTGGCAGCCAAACCTGGGTGTGTTTTGACTGGGGTTGGGAATGACTCACTGTCAGGGGCATATCAGTGGCCGTCGGGCGAATATGTGTGCACGAGGGGCCTTTCCAGGGCAGTTTTGCTGAAATCTCCACCAGGGGGCGCCGGAGCGCTCCCGCGCACGCCCGTTCGCGCTAGCGCTGTTTTGCTGTTTTGCTTCCGCAGGAACCTGCAACAGGCCCTCCTACCCACTGTGCTCAAGAGACCACTGTTCCCACTTCCAGTGGCTCCTGAACCAGCGTTTAAGAGAGGTCTCCTTCTACCAGTCGGGCTCAACTACCAGGTACCTAACACTCACAGACAGCATCACCAAGACCTCCCACTTCTTTCTAGAATGTTCTAGTGTTTTCAGAAAGGGAGGGAGGAGAGGGGAGGTGGTGCTGTCTGGGGTGTTCTAAGGAGCCCTGACCAATCCCCAATCTGGATTGGCAGGGAACAGGCCTCCTTAAATACCTAGGGTCAGCCTAGCTGGGGAGGAATTGTTCGAGTAGGAGGTGGAGATGGAGTGTTAGGCTGTTGGAGCCTTTGAGAGAGTTCCCCAGTGTAGGGGGGGTGATCTTGGGCCTGGGGCTCAGGTGTGGACAGGACTCTTCTCATGACACACTGAGGTGTCCCGGACAGGTGGCACGAGAATAAGAGAGGACAGTGGGAGGGCACTGCCAGGCAAAGTCTCCAGGAGAGGAACAATAGGTCGCACCAAAGAAGGCTGGTGAGTGACACACAGTCGGGAAAGGACTGTGGAGGCACGCCTGAGTGGACTGGTAGGTTACAGTCTGAGATGGGTGCAGAGCCAGAGAAGTGGACTGGGGTGTCACAGGCAGTGGAGAAAGGCAGCTGCAGCCATGAGGGCTGGCAGGGCCTGAAGATGTGGTACTGGGCTAAGTAGCCACGGGACAGCTAGAACTAAGGACTACCATATTTTTACTACACTAAAGGGGCCCGCGGTCCCTGCCTGCAAAGGGTATTCACCTTAGGCCTGGATGAGTCAGTTTCCGGCCTACAAATCAGTGCTACAGTATCTCACAAAAATGAGTACACCCCTCACATTTTTGTAAATATTTTAATATATCTTTTCATGTGACAACACTGAAGAATTTATACTTTGCTACAATGTAAAGTAGTGAGTGTACAGCTTGTATAACAGTGTAAATTTGCTGTCCCCTCAAAATAACTCAACACACAGCCATTAATGTCTAAACCACTGGCAACAAAAGTGAGTACACCCCTAGGTGAAAATGGCCAAATTGGACCCAATGTGTCAATATTTTGTGTAGCTACCATTATTTTCCAGCACTGCCTTTAACCCTTTTGGGCATGGGGTTCACTAGAGCTTCACAGGTTGCCATTGGAGTCCCCTTCCACTCCTCCATGATGACATCATGGAGCTGGTGGTTATTAGAGACTTGCGCTCCTCCACCTTCCGTTTGAAGATGCCCCACAGATGCTCAATAGGGTTTAGGTCTGGAGATATACTTGGCCATCTATCACCTTTACCCTCAGCTTCTTTAGCAAGGCAGTGGTCGTCTTGGAGGTGTGTTTGGGGTCGTTATCATGTTGGAATACTTCCCTGCGGCCCAGTCTCCGAAGGGAGGGGAATCATGCTCTGCTTCAGTATGTCACAGTACATGTTGACATTCATGGTTCCCTCAATTAACTGTATCTCCTCAGTGCCGGCAGCACTCATGCAGCCCCAGACCATGACACTCCCACCACCATGCTTGACTGCAGGTAAGACACACTTGTCTTTGTACTCCTCACCTGGTTGCCACCACACACGCTTGACACCATCTGAACCAAATACATTTATCTTGGTCTCATCAGACCACAGTACATGGTTCCAGTATTCCATATCATTAGTCTGATTGTCTTCAGCAAACTGTTTTCAGGCTTTCTTCTAGAAGAGGCTTCTTTCTGGGACAACAGCCATGCAGACCGATTTGATGCAGTATGCGGCGTATGATCTGAGCACTGACAGGCTGACCCCCCACCTTTTCAACCTCTGTAGCAATGCTGGCAGCACTCATAAGTCTATTTCTCAAAGACAACCTCTGTATATGACGCTGAGCACATGCACTCAACTTCTTTGGTCGACCGTGGCGAGGCCTGTTCTGAGTGGAAACTGTCATGTTAAACCGATGTATGGTCTTGGCCACCGTGCTGCAGCTCAGTTTCAGGGTCTTGGCAATATTCCTATAGCCTAGGCCAGTGATGGCGAACCTTGGCACCCCAGATGTTTTGGAACTACATTTCCCATGATGCTCCACTACACTGCAGAGTGCCAGAGCATCATGGGAAATGTAGTTCCAAAACATCTGGGGTGCCAAGGTTTGCCATCACTGGCCTAGGCCATGTTTATGTAGATAAACAATTCTTTTTTTGAAATCCTCAGAGAGTTCTTTGCCATGAGATGCCATGTTGAGCTTCCAGTGACCAGTATGAGAGAGTGAGAGCAAGAACACCAAATTTAAAACACCAGCTCCCCATTCACACCCGAGCCCTTATAACACTAACGAGTCACATGACACCAGGGAGAAAAAAATGCTAATTGGGTCTAATTTGAACATTTTCACTTAGGGGTGTACTCACTTTTGTCGCCAGCGGTTTGGCTGTGTGTTGAGTTATTTTGAGAGGACAGCAAATTTACACTGTTATACAAGCTGTACACTTACTAGTTTACATTGTAGCAAAGTGTTATTTCTCCAGTGTTGTCACATGAAAAGATATAATAAAATATTTACAAAAATGTGAGGAGGTGTACTCACTTTTGTGAGATACTGTAGTTGGTGTGGGAAGTGCAAGCAAGTGATGTGCTAAAGGTGTCGAGGAGAAATATTCTGCAAGCAAGTGAAGTGCTAGAGTTGAAAATTGGAGTTGTTTATACCAGAGGTGTATATAGTCAGTCCCATGTATATTTTTCTGCAATCAATTTGGGCATCTGATGAGTATCCCATCCCAATCCAAGTCTATTCCCCTCAATAAAAATGCAAAAAGTTCAAAGACTGTTTTTTCTGCCTGGGGGTGAATGAGAACACTCAGCAGCCTTCAAAAGGGTATATATATATATATATATATATATATATATAATCATTGTTCTTTATTCTTACACTCTTATCAGTTCAGTTACATATTGATTCCTTTCTCTAAGCTCAGAAACTATAAAAATGCCATTCATCTATGTTTTATGAATTGTGCTTGTTTAGCCAGTCCTTATTTCAAGGTGCAGCTGACTCAGAATCAGTCTTCCATTCCTCAATACTGATATCATAATCCAGGGAGGGTCGAGGTATTCTGGGAGTGTTTAGTGTCTACAACTGAAAAGTTATAGATCATACGCAATGTTTATTTATATTAGGATCACTAGGCTCTGGCTGAGCAAAGAAACTACACTCTCAATATTGCATAACATTGGTAAAACAGTTTATGTGTATTGTATATCCCCGAACAGCCTTGAGAAATGATATATATGTATGGTAATACCCAGCAGAAGAAGGAAACTGTTTTGAGACAATGCAGAATAACTTATAGGAAACATTGAGTGATAGTCTTGTTGATGTTAAATGTAAGGAAACTGGGGGATCTTTTCCAGAGTAAACAATTCATTTCCTTTCTACGTAGGCATTGACAATCTAGTTTTCATCCCAGATAAAATTAGATTAGAGGTGGAATAAGGTTTGGTCTGTAGGGACAACCAAACTATCAAAATAGGAAAAGCAGTGACATCTATGTCAACAGGTCAATGACAAAAATGTAAAAGGCTGAAATCTCTGATAACTTAAAAAGGTTAATGGGTATCCAAAGCCACATTGTTTTTAGTTTTCTATATAGTAGGTAACAAAATGGTCCCATAACAGGTTTAATTGCTGTCCTTGTTCCCAATGGGGAGATTCACCTTCCTAATTTGTCATGGTAACCATTGTTTCTGCAGCAGAATTTAATAGAATAGTCACCATTATATTTTAGGGAAACATTCTATTGGGGGTACCTGTCCCAGTAACAACTTTCTAAAAAAAAGGGTTTCCTCTCACTTTGGGGATACTTCTTCTCCCTTTTTGTGGTTTATTACAGGAAGTAAAAGTAAAAAATGGGACATAGAAAAAAGCCAAAACTAAAAAAGAAAAAACAATTTTGGCTTTAGATACAATGGCAATTGACAATGTAGGGGCTTTGCTCCTTCATCTTCTGGGCCTTTTAGCAAACCAACCTCTACTCTCCATCTTGTGTCTCTGATGCCGCATACACATGAGCGGACTTTCCGGCACACTTGGTCCGCCGGACAATCCGATCGTGTGAAGGCTCCCGCGGACATTTTTTTCCCAAAAGTCCGCCGTACCTAGATTTGAAACATGTTTTAAATCTTTCCACTGGACTCAGTTCCAGACAGAAAGCCCGTTCGTCTGTATGCTGGTCCGACAGACCAGATACGACGCAAGGGCAGGGTATTGCATCTCGCGTTCGCTGCAATAGGAAAAACTAAGTTTCCTATTGCGGCGAGCGCGGGGCATACCAGGCCCTTATGGATTTTAAAGGGAACCCCCTACGCCAAAAAAACGGCGTGGGGTCCCCCCTAGAATCCATACCAGACCCCGATCCGAGCACGCAGCCCGGCCGGTCAGGAAAGGGGGTGGGGACGAGCGAGCACCCGCCCCTCCTGAACTGTACCAGGCCGCATGCCCTCAACATGGAGGGGTGGGTGCTTTGGGGGAGGGGGCGCCCTGCGGGGGCCCCCCCACCACAAAGCATCTTGTCCCCATGTTGATAAGGACAAGGGCCTCTTCCCGACAACCCTGGCCGTTGGTTGTTGGGGTTTGCAGGCGGGGGGCTTATTGGAATCCGGGAGCCCCCTATAATAAGAGGGCCCCCAGATCCCGGGCCCCCACCCTACGTGAATGAGTATGGGGTACATGGTACCCCTACCCATTTACCTAGGGAAAAAGTGTCAATAATAAAACACTACACAGGTTTTTAAAGTAATTTATTAGACAGCTCTGGGGGGTCTTCTTCCGGCTTCGGGGGTCTTCTTCTGACTTCGGGGGTCCCTCCGGTTCCTCTTCTCCCGGCGTCCGGTTTGTTCTTCTCCTCTCTCTGGCCTCTTCTCCCGGTGTTCGACCTTTGCTCCCGGTGTTGCAGTTCTTCTGCCGGCTCCTCCGCTATCTTCATGCCGCTCTTTTTCTAGAAGTCCGGGCCTCCGCTAGCTTCTTGGCCTCTTCTCTTCTTCCGATGTTGACACGACGGTCTCTCAGGCTGGAATGCTCTCTGAGTGCTCCGATGTGACTTATATAGGCGGAGACCCCGCCCCTTTATGCCATCACAGTCCCTGAGCATGCTGGGACTGTGACGTTTTAGGGGGGCGTGGTCAACATCACCCGGTGACCACGCCCCCCTAAAACATCACAGTCCCAGCAGGCCCAGGCCTATATAAGTTACATCAGAGCGCTCAGAGAGCATTCCAGGCTGAGAGACCATCGTGTCAACATCGGAAGAAGAGAAGAAGCCAAGAAGCCAAGAAGCAAGAAGTCGGGGCCTCCGCTAGCAAAAGAGCGGCATGAAGATAGCAGAGGAGGCGGCAGAAGAACTGGAACACCGGGATCAGAGGTCAGAGAGAGCGGAGAAGAACCAAGTGGACGCCGGGAGAAGGGGAACCGGAGGGACCTCCGAAGTCGGAAGAAGACCCCTGAAGCCGGAAGAAGACCCCCCCGGAGCTGTCTAATAAATTACTTTAAAAACCTGTGTAGTGTGTTTTATTATTGACACTTTTTCCCTAGGTAAATGGGTAGGGGTACCATGTACCCCATACTCATTCATGTAGGGTGGGGGGCCGGGATCTGGGGGCCCTCTTATTATAGGGGGCTCCCGAATTCCAATAAGCCTCCCGCCCGCAGACCCCCACAACCAATTGCCAGGGTTGTCGGGAAGAGGCCCTTGTCCTCATCAACATGGGGACAAGGTGCTTTGTGGTGGGGGGGCCCCACAGGGCGCCCCCTCCCCCAAAGCACCCACCCCCCCATGTTGAGGGCATGCGGCCTGGTACAGTTCAGGAGGGGGGGTGCTCGCTCGTTCCCACCCCCTTTCCTGACCGGCCGGCTCAGGTCGGGGTCTGGTATGGATTCTAGGGGGGACCCCACGCTGTTTTTTCGGCGTAGGGGATTCCCCTTACAATACATACCAGACCTGAGGGGCTCGCAAGGGGTCAATCTCGCCGATAAAAGCGGCGAGATTGACTTCCTTTTCTAGTCCTGTCGTACCTGAGTCACGTTCAAAATGAACGGACTTGTCCATGTGTGGGCAAGTCCGTTCATTCTGAAAGTCTGCCGTAACTCCAGAGAAAGTCTGTCGGAAAGACGGGCGGACCTAGCCTGCTGGAAAGTCTGGTCGTGTGTAGGCAAGTCCGTTCAGGTAGTCCGCCGGAAAGACCGTCGGACCAAGTCTGCCAGAAAGTCTGCTCGTGTGTACGCGGCATGAGACAGCAGAACCTGCAGTAATACTTGCTGATGCATAAAAAGCAGAGTTGCAACCTCACCTCTCTTTCACTCTAACAAATCTTGCAGGAGAACAACATGCACATACTTTATCCTACAAATGGGACCAAATTTCACTGATTCGCTGGGAAAATGAAGCTGTACTGAAACAGCAAAATGTTAGAGACTCTTAGCAGAAATAAATCTATAAGACTCAGCTAGCAAAATGGGAAAGAAGTAATGGGCACCAGCCATCACTTGGCATAAATGCTATTATTCGCTGATAGGCTTCACAGGGCACAACACAAAAATTAGACACCAGGATAACACCAGGAAATCCTTTCTTCTTCAAGGATACTATTATTATTATTATTATACAGGAATTATATAGCGCCAACAGTTTGCTCAGCACTTTACAGACAGTACAGTTACAATACAATTCAATACAGGAGGAATCAGAGGGCCCTTACAATCTAAAAGGGAGGGTCAAGTGATACAAAAGGTAATAACTGTAGGGGATGATCTAATGGAGAAAATAAAAGTACGGTTGTTTTGTAGGAGCAGAATAGGCTTCTCTGAAGAGGAGGGTTTTCAGGGATCGTCTAAAAGCAAAGAGGGTAGGAGATAGTCGGACAGATTGGGGTAGAAAGTCCCATAGGAAAGGAGAGGCTCGGGAAAAGTCCTGGAGACAAGCATGGGAGGAGGTGATGAGGGAGCTAGAGAGCAGGAGGTCTTAGGAGGAATGAAGAGAATGAGTAGGTTGGTATTTTGAGACTAGGTTAGTGATGTAGCTGGGGGCCGAGTTGTGGATGGCTTTGTAAGTTGTTGTTAGTATTTTAAATTTAATTTGTTGGGTGAGTGGAAGCTAGTGGAGGGATTGGCAGAGAGGGGTAGCAGACACTGAACGGTTGGTAAGGTGGATGAGCCTGGCAGCTGTATTCATGATGGACTAAAGGGGGTTAGCCTATGTAAAGGTAATCTCGTGAGGTAGGAGTTGCAGTAGTCGAGGTGGGAGATGACCGGGGAGTAAACTAGGAACTTTGTGGTGTCATTAGTTAGTAAGGGGCATATTTTGTATATGTGGAGGTTGAGGCGGCAAGATTTGGACAGTGACTGGATGTGGGGCTGAAAGGATAGTTCAGAGTCCAGGATTACACCTTGGCATGTTGGGACGAGCTGATAGTTGTGCCATCGATCTTGAAAGAGAAATCAGGGGAAGAGTCACGTGGGGTAGGATAAATTATGAGCTCGGTTTTGAATAGATTGAGTTTGAGGAAGTGGTGTGACATGCAGGGTGATATGTCTGTTAGTAAATTAGTGATACATGAGGAGAATCAAGGAGTGAGCTGAGGGGTAGAGAGATAGATTTGGGTGTCGTCAGTGTAGAGATGGTATTGGAAGCCATGGGAGGCTATTATCTGAACCAGGGAGGAGGTGTAGATGGTGGATAGAAGAGGTCCAAGAACAGAACCTTGGGGGCCCCCGACAGAGAAAGGGAGAGGAGAGGAGGAAGTAGAATTGTAAGTTACGCTAATGGTGCGGTTGGATAAGTAGGATGAGAACCAGCGAAGAGTACATTCATGGGGACCAAAGGCATAGAGTTTTTTTTTGAGGAGGGGGTGATCCACTGTGTTAAAGGCAGCAGAGAGGTCCAGGATAGGAGTACAGAATAGTGTCCGTTGGATTTAGCTGTTAGCAGATCGATATTTATTATATTGTCAGGATAAGCACAAAAACACAATTTTTCCAGACAATGTGAGCCCCCATTATCCAGGCAACATGACAAAAAATAAATTAAGTAACGCAAAACCTACAAACCATGTATTCAATATGCTTCTCCCTGTAAGGGGAATATATCAAGGTCACCTTACCTTGTTGACACAACAAAAAGGTCATAAGGTATCCCTTGATGGGACCAGTAGGTAACAGAAGAAAAATAACACAGTTTTTGCCTTTTTTTATTCAGCTCACAGCTCACTTGCTGAAAATGCTCTTTGTCTGAAAAGTAAAAACAAATGTGGCAACCAGATCTAAAGACTGATAAGCTGTAATATTTTTGCGCTAGGTGTTTAGATACACAATGTGCGTGGCAGGCGGGCACGATCTCCGCCGGTCACCCGCAATCGCGTGCACGAGAGCCAGCACAGGGATTTGTGTGTGTAAGCACAATACTAAGCACAATACTAATACTAACACAATACTATACTAAGTAGGAACAGCGATATGTCTCCCCCACTAGTCAGTCCTATCCTCATACAGTTAGAAACACTAACAAGGGAACATATTTAACCCCTTGATCGCCTCCTAGTGTTAACCCCTTCCCTACCAGTGACATTTACACAGTAATCAGTGCATTTTTATAGCTCTGATCGCTGTAAAAATGTCAATTGTCCCAAAAATTTGTCAAAAGTGTCCGATCTGTCTGCCGCAATGTCACAGTACCACTAAAAATCGCAGATCACCGCCATTACAAGTAAAAAAATATATATATATATTAAAAATGCCATAAAAATGGCATAAATCTTTCCCATAGTTTGTAGACGCTATAACTTTTGTACAAACCAATCAATATACGCTTAGTAATAGTAGTCCTGAAAAACCGCGCTTAGGACAGGTATACAAGCAAATCTATACAGGTTGCTGCCTCCCTTAAACAAAGACACTCACTAGGGGTGTCCTGCCAAATAGAAGTATTTAGAGATAATAGGGTGAAACGGCGCTACCTAAGAAACCTGTTTGACTCAGCCTATACAGGAAACATTATGCAAACACATAATTTTTTATATATCCAAGATCTTCAAACTGATATAAGAAAAAAATTCAGTGTTGTAACACCTGAAAACAAATACTAAAAATTGCTAAAAGATGGCTGGAATGCATATGTGTGGGTCAGCATATAGTTGCATGCATTCTACATGGGTAGTAGTGTATAAGGCATGTTAGAAAAAAACTTTTTTACATCCCATATATCCCTGATAGATCAGTATTCTTTCTCCAACCCACAAACTATATTCACCACCGTTTGCAAAATGAAAGCATATTATGTGTAGCAGAAAACATATACAAAACATATATAGATCCAATTATAATAATTCCTGTAGGGGAAAAATGCATACACCATAGGTATACATATGTATCTGAATATTCATACAGTTCATATGTTGTGGCGGTTATAGCGATATATAATAGTCCCATGCACTTCATGCGACAACCAGGCACGGTATTCCCCAGAGTGACTTTCATGTGTACAGGGTTGAATGGTGACTTCTGTGATCCCCCCTCAAATTGCTCACTCACCGAATGTCGGAACCCCTGCAGGGGTATCAGGCCTGAAGTGCTACACAAGGACTTTGCTGCTACTGCTGTTATGCTTCAGATGATTCCAATGGTATCCCAGTAGGTCATGCTGCAGTTAAACCCTCATATATCAGGGAAAGAAAAAGGCTTCCATAGTGTGATAAAGTCCCAAAAAATATTTATTTAAAAAAATTTGTTTAAAATCCAAAACCATAAAGTAAAAAATATGAATTAAAAATTGCAATCATCCAAGAAATAAGCTTTCGTTCACCCGCCCCGTGACCACTGGGGAGGGATGACACTCAGATGTTAGCTTGGATGGTATGCTCAATCACTGTACTCAATGCAGGTACAAGTTGGGGGAAGTAGCGATCAGCTGGAGATGTTTGCGTTCCACCCACTTGTCTGCCAGGAAGTGATGTGACAAGCGTAGGTCCGTCGTGCGCGCTTCATCACCTGACGTCTTCAGCGGCGGTCATATATATATATATATACGCTTATTGTGATTTTTTTTAACCAAAAATATGTAGAATATATATTGGCCTAAACTGATGAAGAAATTTGTTTTCTAAAAACATTTTTGGGGATATTTATTATAGCAAAAAGTAAAAATGTATTTTTATTTTTTTTAATTGTTGCTCTTTTTTTGTTTATAACGCAAAAAATAAAAACTGCAGGAGGTGATCAAATACCACCAAAAGAGAGTTTTATTTGTAGGAAAAAAATAGACGTAAATTTTGTTTGGGTACAGCGTCACATGACCGCCCAGTTGTCAGTTAAAGTGGCGCAGTGCCAAATTGTAAAAAGTGCTCTGGTCAGGAGAGGGGTAAAATCTTCCGGGGCTGAAGCATTTAAAGTAGTTGTAAACCTCAAACATGAAATATAAACCAAGAAAATCCCTCTATAGTGCATTCTTGTCTCAATTAAGATCACTAAGTGGTATTTCTGTCTGCTGCTTTGTTACTCTGCTATCAACATAAATCACTTCTGTCAAGTTTTCCTGACACCAAGAGAAAAAGGGTAACAGGGGAGGGAGGTCCAGCTGATTGACAGCCCCAGCTCTGTTCCCCTGTGCTGTGTGAAGGAGGGAGGGGTGTGTCCCTTCCCTCACCTCCAATCAGCTCTCAGAGCTTTCCTCACTGAGCTTTGCAGTGTGCAATATCAGCATTCCAACCCCTGTTTTCTGACAGCTCAGACAAGCTTTATAAATTCTGCATTTTGAACAGATGTAGAGAGAAGAGAAGACTGCAGAAAAACAGGTACAATGTATGACGTAGTATTTGTTTAATCTCTGTGCATCACCTGAGGCTTGTCACTTCACGTCGGGGTTTACAACCACTTTAAAAAAGAGCAAAAAACACCAGGAAGCAAAGTCCACCGTCTTTACCACTGCATAGATGTGTCGTGTGGGTGACAAGAGGATAAACATTATCAACATGTAAAAATGATAACAAATCACAAGTTCACTGAAATATAAGACATACACTTCTCTGATGGTGAATTCATGAGCCTGGACAACTGTGCAGTAATAGATTTCTATCTGAGGCAACAAAGTAGCAATTGAATTACTGCATTTTTAACATACTTGAAACAAAAACAGGTGTGCAATTCATTTAAGATAATTCATCTTGACAAAAGTCTCCTCTCAGCCAGTTTACTTTCTCTAGCAAACATTATTGAAAGTAATTGTCTGTATGTAGCTGAACAGTCATTTTTTTGACTATGCAATGCGCTTTATCACACTAGCTTCTGATGAGATGTACAAATTATTTGGAGATATGGCAGTTCCATGTTACAGCAGAGTAATGGAATTCCAGAAACCTGGGAGATTTGCAGAGACCATGTGGCACTTACAATGCAGCAGTCAGGTCTCCTTGGTCCTCTTATGCCGCATACACACGAGCGGACTTTTCGACCGGACTGGTCCGACGGACAATTCGACCATGTGTGGGCTTCATCTGACTTTTTCAGTCGAAAATCTGATGGACTTTAGATTTGGAACATGTTTCAAATCTTTCCGACAGACTTGAGTCCAGTCGAAAAGTCCATTCGTCTGTATGCTAGTCCGATGGATGAAAACCGATGCTAGAGCAGCTATTGGCTACTGGCTATCAACTATCAACGAATCCGTTGGTCTTTGGTGTGATTGTGTGTAGGCAAGTCTGTTCGTTGGGAAAGTTTGTCGGAACTCTGCCAAAAGTCCGTCGGATAGTCCGTCGGATCAGTCCGGTTGAAAAGTCCGCTCTTGTGTATGCGGCATAAGACAGACAGAAGGAACAGGTGGAATCTGCTCAAGCCTTTCTTTGCTGTCTTCATGTACTGAACAACAGAATCTAACTGAGAGTTCCCACAGGATGTCTCCCTGAAGTCTCTCTTCCATCACCTCTGACCCACCTTCCCAGGCTATTCTCCAGGCTAGCACATATGCCCCTCCCCTCTATAGCTATCCCATAGAGAAAAAATGCTGTGGCCATTTTGGGGTGGTCTGAAGTCCACTGAATTACATTGCTGGAAAGCTGTTAGGAACAGTATGTCCTTTATTGGCAGGAAACAGCCTGTGTAATAAAGTAAATACTTGCTTCAACATAAGTGAAAATGTTAGTTTTGCGAAGTGAAACAGTTCTACAATAAATGTAAACAAGAGGCAGCATAGCAATGTCTATCCGGTGGCTAAACTATAAAAAAGAATGCAGGAAATGATATTGTGTGCAGATCAATGAATCATTCAAAATGTTTCTTAAACGTTAATTAGGGAAATGCTAGAACTTCTGCCAGCTTTTTATTTATTTATTTTTTGTTTCCCTGTTGCAGATTTTCCCTCACTTCCTGTCTGGTAAATTGCTGCCCCCAAAATAGGACATGGGGGAAAATCTCTCTAACAAAGCCCCGTATACAGTGCTTTGAAAAAGTATTCATACCCCTTGAAATGTTCCACATTTTGTCATGTTACAACCAAAAACGTAAATGTATTTTATTGGAATTTTATGTGATAAACCAACACAAAGTGGCACATCATTGTGAAGTGGAAGGAAAATAATAAAAATAATAAATGGGTTTCAATTTTTTTTACAAATAAATATGTGAAAAGTTTGGGGTGCATTTGTATTCAGCCCCCCCTGAGTCAATACTTTGTAGAACCACCTTTCGCTGCAATTACAAGTATTTTTTCTACCAGCTTTGCACATCTAGAGAGTGAAATTTTTGTCCATTCCTCTTTGCAAAATAGCTCAAGCTCTATCAGATTGGATGGAGAGCATCTGTGAACAGCAAGTTTCAAGTTTTGCCACAGATTTTCAATTGGATTTAGTCTATCGCATAAAATCCCAATAAAATACATTTACATTTTTGGTTGTAACATGACAAAATGTGGAAAATTAAAAGGGGTATGAATACTTTCTCAAGGGACTGTAGAAGTAAAATCTGAGATGGGGCTCTAACCATTTCCGACTCTAACTGAAACAAAGAAAAAGTTTTGTGTATAGATACACTTTTAAGGGATGTTAACCACATGAAAAATCCAAAGGTCCGTGTTAATATATTTAATCAATAAAAGTCCCAAACAGCCTTGTGTCCTTGATATATTTGTGTATATATCATCAATAATAATCTTAAATTTGATTTTGCCAGCCAGATCTTCCCCTTGAAAAAAGGAGCAGAGGTATGAAAGGCGTCAGAGGCGTGACCGGATTACGTCATCACGTATGAGTGGACCAGAAGTGCGGAATCAATTATGTGTAACCAATGCTAATGTATCTCATAGACACCTTTTACAATGGAGGCATTTTTCAGGCGCTTAAGCGCTAAAAATAGCAACTGTAAAGCGCCTGAAAAATGCCTCATCTGCAGTCCCAGTGTGAAAGCCTGAGTGCTTTCACACTGGGGCGCTGTGCTGGCAGGACGTTAAAAAAAGTCCTGAAAGCAGCATCTTTGGGGCGCTTTAGAAACGGTGTATACACCACTCCTAAAGTGCCCCTGCCCATTGAAATCAATGGACCGCGCCGCCAAAGCGCCCGCAAAGTGTCTTGGCAGCGGTGCTTTGCGGGCACTTTTAACCCTTTATTCGGCTGCTAGCGGGGGCTAAAAGCAGCCCGCTAGTGGCCGAAAAGCGCCTCTAAAACGTTGGTAAATCACTGCTAAAACCACTAACGCGCCCGTGCTGTTAATGTGAAAGAGCTCTTAAGATAAGTTCACCTTTGGGAACATGTTACATGTTCCACCCATTTCTAGGGTGAAACATGTAACATGTTCCCAGTGCTGCAGCTGCTGCCCAATCCCCTCCCTGTGACAGCAGTAGGGGAGAAGTTCCCCGGTACTAGCTAACACTTTTTTAAATCAGCGCGGTTGCATGGAGCCCCACCCACACAACGCATCATTCATTCACACAGCTCTGTGTATGAGTGAACTACAAGCCCTGACATCCTGTGTGACTGCAGGAGACCTGCATGGCACCAGCGATCTGCTGATCACTGGTGCAATGTTTTACAGGCTCCAAAATACAAAAATAATAACAGCACGTTTTTATACCTGCAAAAAAATGGGCATTTATTATTATTTTTTAATAAGTGAACTTATCCTTTAAGGGGACAATTTAACCTCTTCCTGACAAATAATGGCTGGGCAGGACCTTTGTCATTCAGGGTGGAAGTCACATGACATGTGGCATGGTCTGTCACCAGCTGTGTCCACCAGACACAGCTGATGACTGATGAGTATACCAGCCCGCTGCCAGTACCATGTGATCGCTGTGACCAATTACAGCAGATCACACGACAATTGTAGACAATGAATGGCTTTGATTCATGACATTCATTGTGTACAATTGTGTTGCTAGCTGTGATTGGTCACAGTGATCACATGGTATGGACAGGGCCAACCACAGCCCACCTCTATCATGTGATTAGCTGTGGCCAATCACAGCTAATCATAAAAATACACACTGAATGACACAATTTATATTAGTTAAAATGGTTGGTTATAGCAGTGAAATTTACTCACTCATTAATCAATCATAATCTGTAAAACAAAAACAAAAATACTGATCACTTCCCCAGAATAGTACAATGTTACTATGGTAAAACTGTATTGCTCTTGTGTATTAAACATTTTTGTATTTTTACATACTGTCACCAGTTAGTGTCTCTGATCACCACCACACCAGTTATATGATGATGCTTATGATTACATAGTTACATAGTTAGTCTGTTACATAGTTACATAATTAGTCTGGTTGAAAAAAGACGCAAGTCCATCTAGTTCAACCAACCAATGATGGTATTTTTTTTTTTAACTTCTTAATTTTTCAAAAAAAAGTGACAAAAAGGTATAACTTAAAAAAACTCGCAATGCCTTTTACTAAATACCTTGGACTGTCTACATTCCAAAAAGGGGTCATTTGGGGGATATCTGTATTGTTCTGATGTTTTCAGGCCTCAAGAAATGTCAGTATGTCAAGATCGAACAATTTTCAAATAAATACCATAGTTTGTAGACTCTATTACTTTCCTTCAGACTAAATAATAAACATTGATTTGGATTATTTTCACCAAAGAAATGTAGCAGAGTTCAGTTTGGGCCTAAATTTATGAAGAAAGATTATTTACTTGCAAAATTTTATAGCAGAAATGATTGGAAACATTATTTAGCAATAAAAAAAAAAACAGCATTGATCAAATAGCACCAAAAGAAAGCTCTATTTGTGTAAAAAATAATTATAACAATTTCATGAGTACAGTGTTGCATGACCGTGCAATTGTCATTCAAAATGTGACAGTGCCAAAAGCTGAAAATTGGTGTGGGCAGGAAGGGGGTGAAATTGCGCGATATTGAAGTGGTTAATTATTAAGGAGGCAAATGTGTTGTGTGTACTGGTTTACAGTACATTTATTTTGTGGGTAAGACTTACCTTTTTTTAACACATGATTATGGCAGATTTTTTTTATATATTGTGCAATGAGAGCACTGAGCTAAAACTTTTGAGGAGCTAGTGTTGGTACATGGTGTAAAGAAAAATGCAGTATAAGATGGTGGAGGAGTAAATGGTGATATAAGAAGCTAAGGAGAGAATTGTATCTGGTGCAAGGAGCAAGGCATGTTTTGACCTCATGTAAAGTGGGTCAACCTATTTTGGTTAGCAGTTTGCTTGAATAGGGGTGCATCCAGAATCTCGTTTCGGGAGGAGCACTGGCAGAAAATAAGGTGTTGCTTACAGAACTGTATTTAATGTATCATATCCAGCCCATCCAATGCAGCCTTATCAGTGCAGCCTTATCAGTGCCCATCAAATGCAGCCTTATCAGTGCCCATCAAATGCAGCTTACCAGTGCCTGGGTTGGGTCAATAAGATGGGTCAACGGAAGTCTATCACAATGTAAAATGGTTGTGTGGGAAGCCTTACATATTAGCTGCCACTCTCCTATTCCTGGGAAGCATACTCCTTCAGGTTCTGCTTTGGGGGAGTAATCGATACTAAGAGTTTAACTTAGAACCTGTGGACAGGCTATATCAATTTTAAGAATCTCTTTATTTTTAAATGGCTGTATATAAGCTTTAGCTTTTAGAAAGTCTACCTCTGTGCCTATAAAGTCGACTTCAAAGTTTTTCTAGTGTCTACATGCCCTTATAGAACATTGGCACACCATTACCTGTGTACCCACAGTGTCACCCTGTGTCAATACACATCAATTTGGAAATATTTTTTGGATAAAGGGGGCCTTGAGAGGAAAGGAAGTCCTTCTCTTCCTCCCGCTGTTCTGCCTCAAGTGCCCTTTCCATAATTCCACGAAGCGTGTGCTCCAGCAGGAAGACTAGAGGGACAGTGTCACTGATACATGCATTGTCGCGGTTCACCATCCTTGTGGCCTCCTCAGATGGTGACAGGACAGTGCATGCGTCCTTGATCAGTAGCCACTGGCGTGATAAAAAGAAGCCAAGCTCCCCCTGACCCTGTCCTGGTGCCATACTCGCAAAGGTACTCATTGATGGCCCTCTGATGTGTGTGCAGCCGCTGCAGCATTGCCAACGTTGAGTTCCACCTGGTGGGCATGTTACAAATGAGGCGGTTGGTGGGCAAGTTGCATTCCCTTTGAATGTCAGCCAGCCGAGCACTGGCATTGTATGACCGGCGGAAATTGCCACAGACCTTTCTGGCCTGCCTCAGGAGATATTGTGAGCCTGGTTACCTGGTCAAGAACCACTGCACCACCAAATTCAGGACGTGTGCCAAACATGGAACATGGGTCAAGTGTTCCTTTTGGAGGGCGGAGAGAAGGTTGGTGAGATTGTCACATACAACCATTCCTGGCTGAAGCTGGCGTGGCGTCAACCACCTCTGAGCCTGCCCCTGCAGAGCTGACAGAATCTCTGCCCCAGTGTGGCTCCTGTCCCCTAGGCAGACCAACTCAAGCACCACATGGCATCTTTTAGCCTGACTGCTTGCGTAGCCCTTTGAACACTTATGGAGCACTGCTGGTTCAGAGGACAAATCTGCAGAAGAGGCCATAGAGGAAGAAGAGGAGGGGGTGGAGGAGAGAGCTGTGGCACAATCACCACTAGCATTTTGGAGGCGTGGTGGCGGAACAAGCTCCAACAACCCTGAACCCTGTCCTGCATCCTTCATAGCTGCCAGCAGAGTTACCCTGTGCACCGTGAAGGAAAGGTAACGCAGGCCCATGCCTGCTGGACCATGAATCAGCGGTAATATGAACCTTACTGCTGACCGCCCTGTCCAACAAGGCCAAAACATTGCCTTCCACATGCCAGTAGAGATCCGGAATGGCCTCCGCGAAAAGAAATGGCGTTTTGGAACCTGCCACTGAGGTACAGCACATTCCACAAATTCATGAAAGGGGGCAGATTCTACTAGCTGAAAAGGCAGCAGTTGCAGTGCTAGCAATTTGGCCAAGCTAGCATTTAGATGCTGAGCATGTGGATGGCTGGGACTGAATTTATTTTTACGGTTCAGCAACTGGGCTACGGAAATTTGCCTGCTAAAATCTATTGGTGGTGTACTGCTAGCAGATTGGCTGCAAGTACTTGGGACAGCAGTGGCCTGCACCTGCGGAGCTCTGCGGTGTGATGCAATAGGGTGGCTGCCCTTAAGCTGCCCCCTAGAGGTCATCCTTCCTCATTGGAGTTGTGCTTCCTCCTCCTCACTTTCCTCCTCTCTTCTCTCAGGCACCCGAGTACAGTCAGTGACTTCATCATCCCCTCCCTCCCCGTCACTGGAGCAAATTTGGCAGTATGCTGAACATGACTGCCAGTTTCATGTCCTTCTGTGGCACCCCCCTCTAAGTTCACGTTGCTCCCTTCCTTAACCTGTGAACCAACATCAGAGCCTTCAAATTACTGCTCATCCTCCAGCAGCATATAACCGACACTGTGGTCGAATAGTTCTGGGGACTCCTCTGTGCATGATGGTGGGGCTACGGAAGGAGTGACTGTAGACAAGGAGCCAGTGGAATAGGCCGCTTTGGCAGCTGTGTTGGAAGGCAAACTACTCTGAGCCCATGTGACAGAGGATGAGGAGGATGAGGATGGCTTCGTTATCCACCAACTCTTCTGCATGTTGTGGCTCAATAACACAACCAGCAGCAGCAAAAAAGAACAAGTGTGCCCCATGGCAACCTGCAGAGAATGCATCATGTCCATGACCACCACTGTTGACTGTAGGCTGCTTGCCCTCGTTTAGTGACCTGTGAGATATTGCCTCTCCTTGGTGGCCTTCCAACATTTTTTGGTGGCCTCCTGGATGTATTGGCCTCCTTGGTGGCCTTCCGCATGAACACTACACTGTATTAGATACTGTGTACACCGCCTGAAGTGTATTAGAAAGTATACATCATCAAATGCACTGTATATATAGGCTACACTGAATGTAGAGTATATATATATATATATATATATATATATATATATATATTAGACTGTATATATATATATATATATATATATATATATATATATATATATATATATATATATATATATATATATATATTAATACACCGCCTGAAGTGTATTAGAAACTGTACACACTGTATTGGATACTGTGTACACTGCCTGAACTGTATTAGAAACTGTACAACGGCTGCACTGTATTGTGTACTGTGTACACCACCAGAAGTGTATCAGAAACTGTACACACTGTATTAGATACTGTGTACACCGCCTGAAGTGTATTAGAAACTGTTCACACTGTATTAGATACTGTGTACACCACCTGCACTGTATTAGAAACTGTACAGTGGCTGCACTGTAATGTATACTGTGTACACCACCAGAAGTGTAGTAGAAACTGTACACACTGTATTAGATACTGTGTACACCGCCTGAAGTGTATTAGAAACAGTACACCACCGAATGCACTGTAGATATAGGCTACACTGAATGCAGAGTATATATGTATATATATATATATATATATAGTTATATATATATATATATATATACTAGACTGTATATACATATATACACCCTGCACCCTGCCTTTGGCCAATTATGGCTCTCTCAGCAGAGCGCACTGTGATTGGCCAAAGCATGCAGGCCAGGTGCATGCTTTGGCCAATCATCATACAGCAATGCACTGGGTTCTCGCAGTGCATTATGGGGCGTTCCACGGCAGTCAAATTTCCCGCAAACGCCCCATATGTTCAGTTAGTTTTACAACAAGCGAACACCTGATGTTCGAGTCGAACTTAGGTTCGATTCGAACCGCTGGCTCATCCCTAGTAATTAGCTTTGAAGGCTGCACTACCTTTTTTTATGCTGAACTCCAGGGATGATTAGTATGTTGCATATTTACATTGGACCAGCATGGTACAATATAAATGTGAAGGTGACACCTGATCTACCTCAGTGGATGCTGTAAATCACTGCAGTAGCCTGAACTACTGTATGCAATAACAATACAGTAAGTATGCAACATATATCATCCCTAGAGTTCAACTTTAAATTTTGCAATAGTTTGTGCAAAAACTCCAGGAAATTTAATCATATAAAAATCTGCTGGGTAATAAATCGTTATGTGTAATAAGGTGTATGCCACTTCTTAGTTCACTGACTGTTCTTTACTATTTGAACATTTATTCATGCTGGTGAGTATAGCTTTAGCTATACTTCTGAAACTCTGACAGGAGACTTGCAGCTTTCCTTCACAGCAGCTGCACTGTCTGACCCTCCTCCCCCTGTCCATACACATAATGCTTTGTATTGTAAGAGGAGAGGAGGGGTAAAGAAACAACATGGCAGTTTGTGTGCAGGAGAGCCCCAAGTCTGGTAGTGATAGTTTTTCGTCCAGCATTAATGAAACCCTAAATAGTAAAGAACAGCCAATAATCCAGGAAGTGGCATCCACCAAATTTCATGTACCTATTTTATTAACCAACACATATTTAACCACTTCAGCCCCGGAAGGATTTACCCCCTTCCTGACCAGAGCACTTTTTACAATTCGGCACTGCGTCGCTTTAACTGCTAATTGCGCGGTCATGCAATGCTGTACCCAAACGAAATTTGCGTCCTTTTCTTCCCACAAATAGAGCTTTCTTTTGATGGTATTTGATCACCTCTGCCGTTTTTATTTTTTGCGCTATACACGGAAAAAGACCGAAAATTTTGAAAAAAAAAGATATTTTCTACTTTTTGTTCTAAAAAAAATCCAATAAACTCAATTTTAGTCATACATTTAGGCCAAAATGTATTCGGCCACATGTCTTTGGTAAAAAAAATGTCGATAAGTGTATATTTATTGGTTTGCGCAAAAGTTATAGCGTCTACAAACTAGGGTACATTTTCTGGAATTTACACAGCCTTTAATTTATGACTGCCTATGTCGATTCTTGAGGTGCTAAAATGGCAGGGCAGTACAAAACCCCCACAAATGACCCCATTTTGGAAAGTAGACACCCCAAGGAATTTGCTGAGAGGCATGTTGAGCCCATTGAATATTCATTTTTTTTGTCCCAAGTGATTGAATAATGACAAAAAAAAAAAAAAAAAAAAAAAATTACAAAAAGTTGTCACTAAATGATATATTGCTCACACAGGCCATGGGCATATGTGGAATTGCACCCCAAAATACATTTAGCTGCTTCTCCTGAGTACGGGGATACCACATGTGTGGGACTTTTTGGGAGCCTAGCCGCGTACGGGGCCCCGAAAACCAAGCACCGCCTTCAGGATTTCTAAGGGCGTACATTTTTGATTTTACTCCTCACTACCTATCACGGTTTTGAAGGCCATAAAATGCCCAGATGACATAAACCCCCCCCAAATGACCCCATTTTGGAAAGTAGACACCCCAAGCTATTTGCTTTGAGGCATGTTGAGTCCATGGAATGTTTTATATTTTGACACAAGTTGCGGGAAAGTGACAATTTTTTTTTTTTTTTTTTTTTTTTTGCACAAAGTTGTCACTAAATGATATATTGCTCACACAGGCCATGGGCATATGTGGAATTGCACCCCAAAATACATTTAGCTGCTTCTCCTGAGTACGGGGATACCACATGTGTGGGACTTTTTAGGAGCCTAGCCGCGTACGGGACCCCGAAAACCAAGCACCGCCTTCAGGATTTCTAAGGGCGTACATTTTTGATTTTACTCCTCACTGCCTATCACAGTTTCGGAGGCCATGGAATGCCCAGGTGGCACAAACCCCCCCCAAATGACCCCATTTTGGAAAGTAGACACCCCAAGCTATTTGCTGAGAGGCATGGTGAGTATTTTGCAGCTCTCATTTGTTTTTGAAAATAAAGAAAGACGAGAAAAAAAAATTTTTTTTTTCTTTTTTCAATTTTCAAAACTTTGTGACAAAAAGTGAGGTCTGCAAAATACTCACTATACCTCTCATCAAATAGCTTGGGGTGTCTACTTTCCAAAATGGGGTCATTTGGGGGTTTTTTTTGCCACCTGGGCATTCCATGGCCCCCGAAACTGTGATAGGCGGTGAAGAGTGAAATCAAAAATTTACGGCCTTAGAAAGCCTGAAGGCGGTGCTTGGTTTTCGGGGTCCCGTACGCGGCTAGGCTCCCAAAAAGTCTCACACATGTGGTATCCCCGTACTCAGGAGAAGCAGCAGAATGTATTTTGGGGTGTAATTTCACATATTCCCATGGCATGTTTGAGCAATATATCATTTAGTGACAACTTTGCGCAAAAAAAAATAAAAAAAATAAAAAATTGTCTCTTTCCCGCAACTTGTGTCACAATATAAATTATTCCATGGACTCAACATGACTCTCAGCAAATAGCTTGGGGTGTCTACTTTCCAAAATGGGGTCATTTGGGGGGGGTTTGAACTGTCCTGGCATTTTATGCACAACATCTAGAAGCTTATGTCACACATCACCCACTCTTCTAACCACTTGAAGACAAAGCCCTTTCTGACACTTATTGTTTACATAAAAAAATAATTTTTTTTTGCAAGAAAATTACTTTGAACCCCCAAACATTATATATTTTTTTTAAAGCAAATGCCCTACAGATTAAAATGGTGGGTGTTTCATTTTTTTTTTTCACACAGTATTTGCGCAGCGATTTTTCAAACGCATTTTTTGGGGAAAAAACACACTTTTTTACATTTTAATGCACTAAAACACACTATATTGCCCAAATGTTTGATGAGATAAAAAAGATGATCTTAGGCCGAGTACATAGATACCAAACATGACATGCTTTAAAATTGCGCACAAACGTGCAGTGGCGACAAACTAAATACATTTTTAAAAGCCTTTAAAAGCCTTTACAGGTTACCACTTTAGATTTACAGAGGAGGTCTACTGCTAAAATTACTGCCCTCGATCTGACCTTCGCGGCGATACCTCACATGCATGGTGCAATTGCTGTTTACATTTGACGCCAGACCAACGCTTGCGTTCACCTTAGCGCGAGAGCAGGGGGGACAGGGGTGCTTTTTTTTTTTTTTTTTTTTTTTTTTTTTTTTTTCTTTATTATTATTATTTTTTTATCTTATTTTTAAACTGTTCCTTTCATTTTTTTTTTTTTTAAATCATTTTTATTGTTATCTCAGGGAATGTAAATATCCCCTATGATAGCAATAGGTAGTGACAGGTACTCTTTTTTGCAAAAATTGGGGTCTATTAGACCCTAGATTTCTCCTCTGCCCTCAAAGCATCTGACCACGCCAAGATCGGTGTGATAAAATGCTTTCCCAATTTCCCAATGGCGCTGTTTACATCCGGCGAAATCTAAGTCATAAAATGCTCGTAGCTTCCGGTTTCTTAGGCCATAGAGATGTTTGGAGCCACTCTGGTCTCTGATCAGCTCTATGGTCATCTGGCTGAATCACCGGCTGCATTCTCAGGTTCCCTGTTGAGACAGGAGAGCCAGAGAAAAACACGGAAGACGTTGGGGGGGGGGGGGGGGGGCATTCCCTCCGACTGCTTGTAAAAGCAGTCTAGAGGCTAATTAGCCACTAGGATTGCTTTTACATGAAAGCTGACCGCTGGCTGAAAAGAATGATACCAAGATGATACCTAAACCTGCAGGCATCATTCTGGTATAACCACTCAAAGTCGTGAATGGCGTACCTGAAGACAAAAAAATGGTTAACAATAAAGCACAGTAAACGGTAAGGTATAAAAAATTGCATACCTGAAAAGCAAACATGATAAAACATAATAACAATAAAACATTGCAGAATAGAATACAGTAAAAAAGAGCAGAACAATAGAGAGAGAATAGAGAGAGAGAGAACAATAAAACGCCAACTATTTTTTTTTTATTTTATATTTTTGTTTGTGTTTTTTTTTTTTTTTCACTTTTTTTTGTAACTAACTTTTATAACTGTAACCGGTTCCAGGTTCGGGTCTCTCAAAATGCGATGGCATCTTGGGAGACCCTGTGAAAGTGTGCCTAGTCTGTGCAATGCTGTACCCTACGCTAATAGTCAACTAGTGAATGGTAGCATTCAAAACATTCACCAATGCAAAGACCAGGATTGTCAGGACAGGAGGGACAATAATAGCGGGTGTCACGCCTATATCCGCGCTTGCTGCAGACACGACATCTTTTTTGGGGGGGTTCGTTGGGTAGGGGTACTCGGGAGGACATAAAAATGCCTCTCATGCAGCCGACTGCATTTGGTTGGGGATGTGAATGGGGGAAGTACGGGCGCTGCAGAAGTGGTGGGTTCCCAATTAGGATTGGCGAATGCAGCAGGAAGGGCACTATGGGCACGACGGGACTGTGTTTGTCTTTTTGGTGGCAGCGGGACACTACTTGTGCTTGCCACCTCACCAGCTTGAACTGCACTTATGGGACTCGCCACGTCACCAAGTGTTACTGCAGTGCTGGTTTGACTACGACCGGGGTGTACTAGGCCGCTGGCGCTTGCCAGTTCACCAAAACGCTACCAAAAAAACTGTTAGCGATCGCAGGGATCAGGCCTGACTCTGCGAACGCTGCAGTTATGCGTTTAGTGTTTTGTAAGTGTCAGTGATCGATCGATACTGCACTTGGGTGGGCTGGGCCGGGCCGGGCCGGGCGGAGGGGCAAAACGCAGGTGCTAGCAGGTATCTGGGCTGATCCCGCTAACACTGCGTTTGTGGGAACCCTAAACTGCTGGGGACGCTAGTATAGATCTGATCGGATCAGATATTGATGCGATCAGATACTATACCACTAAGGGAGGTGTATGCTGCGTGCGCGGGTGTCAGCGGTACTGGCGCTAATCTGACGCTGCCTGGGGCTGGTGCTTGCCAGTTCACCAAAACGCTACCAAAAAAACTGTTAGCGATCGCAGGGATCAGGCCTGACTCTGCGAACGCTGCAGTTATGCGTTTAGTGTTTTGTAAGTGACAGTGATCGATCGATACTGCACTTGGGTGGGCTGGGCTGGGCCGGGCGGAGGGGCAAAACGCAGGTGCTAGCAGGTATCTGGGCTGATCCCGCTAACACTGCGTTTGTGGGAACCCTAAACTGCTGGGGACGCTAGTATAGATCTGATCGGATCAGATATTGATGCGTTCAGATACTATACCACTAAGGGAGGCGTATGCTGCGTGCGTGGGTGTTAGCGGTACTGGCGCTAATCTGACGCTGCCTGGGGCTGGTGCTTGCCAGCTCACCAAAACGCTACCAAGAAAACTGTTAGCGATCGCAGGGATCA
Source organism: Lithobates clamitans (assembly GCA_037952925.1). Lineage (NCBI taxonomy): Eukaryota > Metazoa > Chordata > Amphibia > Anura > Ranidae > Lithobates > Lithobates clamitans. The sequence continues at coordinate 887,232 of JBBGZY010000490.1, forward strand.
GGCCTGACTCTGCGAACGCTGCAGTTATGCGTTTAGTGCCTTGTAAGTGACAGTGATCGATCGATACTGCACTTGGGTGGGCTGGGCTGGGCCGGGCGGAGGGGCAAAACGCAGGTGCTAGCAGGTATCTGGGCTGATCCCGCTAACACTGCGTTTTTGGGAACCCTAAACTGCTGGGGACGCTAGTATAGATCTGATCGGATCAGATATTGATCCATACAGATACTATACCACTAAGGGAGGCGTATGCTGCGTGCGTGGGTGTTAGCGGTACTGGCGCTAATCTGACGCTGCCTGGGGCGACGCATATCACCGCCGGGCGATCGGGGGGCTAAACCTTTATTCGGTAATAAACGGCGGGTGCCCTGACACTATAAAAAATAAACGAACTAACCAGCGTCAACCGTAACGGTTATACGGTGATCAGTGGTGAAAGGGTTAACTAGGGGGCAATCAAGGGGTTAAAACATTTATTAGGTAGTATAGGGGGATCCCTGTCGCTATAAAACGCTGACGGCGAACCTAAATATTTACCTCACTAACTAGCGTCACCAGTGACACTAATACAGCGATCAGAAAAATGATCGCTTAGCAACACTGGTGACAGGGGGTGATCAAGGGGTTAAAACTTTATTAGGGGGGTTAGGGGGGTACCCTAGACCTAAAGGGGGCCTAAGACTCACTGCCCTAACACACTAACTGACACAAACTGACACCAATACAGTAATCAGAAAAAAAAAAAAAAAAAAAAAAAAAACCTGCTTGGTGTCAGTTTGTGACAGGGGGGGGGGGGGTGATCGGGGGGGGATCGGGGGGCGATCGGGGGGGGGATCGGGGTGAAATGTATGCCTGGCATGTTCTACTGTGTGTGTAGTGTTTGTGTAACTCACAGTTCAGTCTTCTCTCCTCGGCCCGGAACGGAAAATACCGAGCCGAGGAGAGATGACATCATTTCCTCTGCCTCTGTTTACAATACAGAGGCAGGGAAATGATTCCATTGGCTGGGAGCGATCGCGAGGGGGGGGCCACGAATGGATGGCCTCCCCCTCACCACCGATCGCCGGGGGACATTTGCCGACCGCCGCAGGCACCGGGGGGGGGTCCGATCGGACCCCCCACCCGCGGGCAGGCAGGGACGTACAGGTAAGCCCTTTTGCCTGCCCGTGCCGCTTTGCCGACGTACATCGTCGTGCGGCGGTCGGCAAGTGGTTAAAAGACATTTCCAGGAGTTCTTCTTTAGCTTTAAGCAACCTGTGACCAGATTTTTTATGACCATGCCGTTAACATCTTGCTTTTTTTGCTCTCTATTGGTCATTAAAAAAGATGTTTGGGTTTTTATTTTTTAAATCATACTTACCTAGGTGGGTGCAGCATCAGTCCAATGCTGCATTTGTTCCCCGCTGGCTCTAAGACTAGTTCTCAGTGCTCCGTGAGCAGAGAGTTGATGACTGTCAGCTAGCGGCTCTCTGCTCTGCCCCCCCCCCTCCTCTGGGTTCACTGGAGCTCTGGGCTGTGGAGGGGGCGGGAGCGGCAGGCTCAGGCTCTCAGCGGCTCACTAAGAGGCTAAGCCAGGTGCTGGTCCAGGAATCTAGATGGATCCCGACCATATGGCCGTGATCTTTCCCCTGCCTGGACCAGTACTGTGACGTTAGCCAACAGCAGCCTTCAGCCTGCTGTCTGCTGAAAACAGGTCACAGGATTGCAGAATGTACTGCACTCCTGTGATCCACAGGAGAAGTACAGCCAATTGAGCTTTGGTTGTAGGTCTCCTTTAAGTTCCATGGGTGGCCACATAGGCTAAAGGATGACTTTGTAGAGTAGGAAGGGGTGGCCCACAGCAAAACCATGAGAGATCCAGTTAAAGGTAGCTTTGGAGTGCAATGCAGATATTTTGAAGAACCCTCTGCCCAAGCAAGCACTTGTGTTATCACCCCACAGTTTATGAACTTTGAAGAACCCTCAGGGCTACTTTAAACCATCCAATCTGTCTCTTTAGCCTATAGTACTAGATTACCTTTTATGTAACGCCCCTAATTCAAAATTGTGCAATTAATTCCTATCAAAATAACATCAGACTTATAAAAGGAGACATTGAAGGTGTACACCTCGTTTTAAAAAACAGATTCATTTTATACCATGTGTATGTGTTAATAGCAAGTCAATGGAATCCATGTATTTACAAGACTCACCTTATCTATTTCTGATAGTCCTATTCAAGTTTCATTCATGTGAAGTGATTTCATGCTGTATGATGATCACCTGCAACTGGGTGAGCCTGTCTCACTATCTAGTGTTCTAGTTATTTAAAGATATTTTTGTTTATACGCTCAATGGATTTCTTAAAACACTGTCAATCCATAATGTGAATAATCAAATGTTAGTATTTAATCATAAAAATAACAATGATTTTTCTCTGTGGTCTCCTCATGAACCCATGAAGAATATTACATTATATTTTAATAGATGTTTAAAAAAGGAGGACGACATTTCAAGAACTATAAGATATTTTTCAATTCTGCAAGAAAACCTGTTGTGAGACGTATATAGGCTATGCATTTCACCTATCTTTCTGAAAATGCCAGTTGCTTGGCTATACTTCTTTTGCTTCTGTTATATACATATAATAAAGCCTGCATTTTATTATGTTCTACAGCACAAAACCCAGAAAAATTATTTGGGAATTTTGTGTTGTGCTTGTTATTTTTAGTCTGTGACTCTGAAGTACTGGAATCATACATTCGCCTACAGTATATTCATTCATGTACCCCTGTAGTTAGTGCAGAGGCATGCAGAGTTTATGGTGGTGGGTATTTAGGGCAGGGAGAGGAATGCGGAGTGTATGGGGGGGGGGTCTGAGGTGTAGAGAGGGGTGGTTTGGTGGGTCCAAGGAGGAGAGAGGGGAGGTCTAGGGGGTCTGAGAAGGAGAGAGGGGAGGGAGGTCTGGGGGAGGGTCTGAGGAGTAAGGAGAGGAGGTCTGGGGGTCTGAGGAGGAAAGGAAGGTCTGGGGGGGGTCTAAGGAGGCAGGCGGTCTGGGGGAGTCTGAGAAGGGGAGGGGAGCTCTAAGAAGGGGAAAGGAAAGGGGTCTGGGGGGCCTGAGGAGGAGAGGGGTCTAAAAAGGGGAGGGGGGTCTAGGGAGTCTGAGGAGAAGAGAGTGGAGGTCTGGGGGTCTGGGGAGGAGAGGGGTGGTCTGAATGTCTAAGAGTGAAAGGTAGTGTTTGAGGAGGAGAGGGGGATCTAGGGGGTCTCAGGGGGAGGGGAGAGGTTTGAGGAGGAGACGGGAGATCTGGGGGTCTGAGAAGGAGAGGGGGTGTCTGAAGAGAAGATGGGGGTCTGTGGGGTCTGAGGAGGAGAGGGAGGTATGAGGAGGAGAGAGGGGTCTGTGGGGTTTGAGGAGGAGAGAGTAGCCTGAGGAGGGGAGGGGTGTCTGGAAGTCTGAGGAGGAGAGAGGGGAGGTCTGGGGCTGAAATATCCCCCCTCTTCCCCCTTGTACTTACAGACCACACCATGAAGCATCTACTTCTTCCTCCCTCCAGTCATGTGACAAGGGGATAGAGGAAGAACGGCAACTTGCCCTCACTGCACAGCGGCACTATGCTGAGACTGAGGGACTGAGGCTCAGCAGCTGCTCTCTTTTGCCACCTGTAGGCAGGAGGGAGGAGAAAGCCTAATCCTCTCTCCAGCTGCAGCTATCTGTCCCATTGACAGGAGTGATACTGCAATCACTCCTGTCAGTTAACAGTGAGATGAGCGGCATGACGCTGGGGGCTGGTGCCCACTATTTCCTGCTGTCACAAGCCCGCTCTCAGCTCTTAGGAGGATCCAATCCTGTCCGTGAAATCCAGACAGATGGTGACCCTATTTTCCATCTGTCTGGCAGATCCGATCGGATGGGATCAGATGAAACCGGACAGACAGTCTGTTTTCATCCAATCTTCCCATAGAGGAGAGCGGGACTCTGACAGGTCAGTGAGTGAAGATGGACCTGTCATCCGCCTATTTAGCGGGGATGAGCGGAGCAATCCCCCGCTGAGCAAAGCAGAGTCCACCAGGCGGACCGCCCGTGTAAAGGGACCCTAACTCAGCCACTGTGATGCCTACAGCATAACTAGGAAACTAGCTTTTTCAGGGGTTAGCCAATAATGACAGCCTCAATATTTCCCTTGATATATACAGTATATCTTTTGACATTTTTTTTTCTTTAATTGGTTTTCACAAAAGAAAAATATATTCAACAGCATATACTGTATATTTGGCACAATATTGCAGTATTGATATGACATCATAAGCAAGATCGCAGAATATGATCCTTCCAATGTCATATATTGGGAACATAACATAGTGCTCCATGGTAGCTCAATAAGGGATTGTTAGAGGCAGACACAAGGACAAATTTAGGTACTTACACTGCTTGCGCTAAAAAACACATTCACGGATGTTTTAATGATTACAGTGCTGTATTTATTTGAGTCTTTTACCTGTCTGAAGCTTGGCTTTAAAACATTTGTTTTCTGTGTGTCCTTGTGGTGACAGGCGTTTTACAATGCAGTGTGAAGATACCATTAAGCCTAGTACTCACAGGCCGAATGTCAGGCGGCATCAGCCAGTTTCTGTACTGCAGCCGGTCCAACAGAAGCTGGATGTGCAGCCGGCTTCTTTTAAAGGCTCATGACTGAAAAAGGTCTGCTGACCAACTCCCAATCAGCGCTCTCAGCCAATTGCCTCCCCCTATGGGTTGAACCAAAAAAAAAAAAAAAACTAGTAGTGTAAGAGGCTTAAAGTGGTTGTAAACCCACGAACAAAACAAACAAAAAAAAACCAAAAAAAAAAAACCTGCAAGACAAAGGCATAATGAGCTAGTATGCATAGCATACTAGCTCATTATGTATTACTTACCTTAGATCGAAAGCCCCGCAGCGGTCCTCGTTCACCGCTCCGGCCGGCGACAGTTATTTCTGGGTGTCGGGGGCTCCGGCGCTGTGATTGGCCAGAATCGCGATGACTTCACTCCCGCACATGCACGTGGGAACCTCCAGTAACAGCACAGTCTAACTGAAGCAATGGCACAGTGCCGTTGCTTCAGTGCACATGTGCCGATGACGTTGCCACTTGCAGGTTTAGGAGATATCCAGGGTAGCTACAGGTAAGCCTTATTATAGGCTTACCTGTAGCAAAAAGTGGTTGTAAAGAACCGTCACTTCTGGTTGGACTGCAAGCCGCAATCCCAACCCTGCACTTCTCTCACTTCTAGATAGGCCCTCACACAGCCTAGCAGCCAGATGCCCAATCTCTGGCCTAGCAGCCCGGGGCATACGACACACGTTCACCCAGACAGCCGTCCAGGTGGCACAGAACAGAAATCACCTGACTCCACCCAAATATATAGGCTCTGCCAGCAGGCCAAGGAATTCAAGAAAACCCCTGCCCATTGGCTGAGATACCCCATATACCTATAACCTGACCTTGAGTTGTCCTCATTTCTAGTACAACCAAGTGCCTGGCCACTTAGTGGTAGAAGAGAAAAGTACAACAAGGCCAAACTTAGGGAGAAATCAATGGATCTCTAACATTTTAACTATGGTAGCTACTCCTGACAAGGAATTTGGTGAGGAGCTCCCTGACTAAACCCCAGGGCGCTACATATGATAAATAAATAATGCCCTATGGACACTTGCACTCCCCTGCTGCAAGGAATGGGATGCAAGGAATGGGATGCTGCAGGCACCTCAGGGGTCTGGAGGTGCCCATGGACATCTATCCAGATGTAAAAGCCCAGTATCATGGCCAGATATCCAGGGAGTGCCAGGGGAGGGGGACAAAGCGTGAGCCTGAGGTCTCCGGATCACAGAAAGCCCATTGAGAAGGAAGAGAATGCAGGCTCCATTCCCAGATGACCTGAAGGGAGGTGCATTGCTGGTGTGAAACCAGGGGAGCAGGGGGGGGGGGGTGTGACAACACCACGAATCCCGAGTCTCTAGACAACAGAGCTCCTCACCAGCCACGTCCATAAACACAGGCACGGGCGGACTCCAACCGGCTAGCGATGGGTCATGTGACACAGAAGCAAGGGGAGGAGAGATAAAAGGAAACAAAGGAGACTTCAAAAAAATGTTGGAGCTTGAACGCTGTAGGACTACATGTTTCAGGGATTAACCCTTTCTTCAGGTCACACTTTTTTTATATTTGCTAATAAACTATTATGATGAACACGGTTATTACCCATGATAATTTACCACTCTTTGGATCAGCGCTGCCTGAGTTGTTTTCTTTTGTTTGTCCTCATCTGGTCTATTGAGTCTGGGTGCAGTGTCCAGAGTTTGGTATTTTTTAAGGCTTCCTGGGTTTCCATTTTTTGCGCCTGGCTCTTTGTGGAATTTTTTTTGTCTTAGTGTCTATGCAGTTCCTAGCTGTGTTTACAAATGTCTATCTCAGAACAACCCCAGCTACGGAATCATAACTTTCTGGGGAGTTACGATATTGTAGTCTGATCAGTGTGGGTGAGGAGACTGAGGAAATGCTTCCTCCTTTTGCAGCAAACAACATCACCTCCGCCTAGGCAAAGTCACTGGACTCACGGACAGCTTTTAAAGCTGATTAAAAAAAATAAAACTGCTATGTACAGTATTACGACATGTTAGGAATTTGTACATGACTTGTAAATTTTCTGAAAGCTCTACTTTAATGATAAGAGCTGTGTTTGGAAGACAAATATAGAAGCTTCTTTTCCCAGTAGATATGGAAAATGGCACCTACTAAACCTCCTTCAATCTGAAGTGTCAGCTATTCATAAGTCATTTTTTTCTTGACTTGGAATGAAGCCTGAGTGATTGTTCTTTAACGAGTACTTGTTGAACAGCATAGGACTTAGATGATCAGCGTGATTCAGCACATCCTATGAGAACATTCTTCCTTTCTCTTTAAGGTTAGCTAATAAGTAACAAAACCAGTGTATCAAGGAGTTTTCAGCCACTCTCTCTTCACGTGCTGCTGGTTAACAGAGTTCTCTCTAACCTGTTCTCAGCCTTTCCTCCAAGCGTTGCATGGGCCGGGGCTGGAAATGATGACAGGGTTAATTTATTTTGAAAATGATCAGTTTTTCAAAGAACCAGCAAATACCTGTTTCTGGCGTTCTTTTAGTTATCTCTGATTGATGTTTTTGCTTGCTTCATACAGTTGCTCAACATTTCTAGAATGCTTACTAGAACTGTTAACATTTTTAGAATGCTAACTATCTGTTTAGATATTAAAAACACAAGATAGGAAAATGTTGCATTTGCTGAAATTGTTAACTCTGACAGAACAAAACACAAAGAAAATATATTTTTGAGTATCACAAAGAGAAAGTTTTTATTTATTTATTTATTTATTTTTTAGCACAATGATAAATATAACATTAAAATTGCCCAGGGAGAGTTTGCCAATTGTTGCTCACAAATATTAACAATTTAGCCTTCTATAAACTTGTATGAAATTAAAACAAAGCTGTAATTTTGTCTATTCAGGGCCTGGTTAGCCTACCTTCTTTGCTGATACCTTTGTCCTGCTGTTTGCGTGCTGGATCTCAGTGCAATGCCTGGTATGGGATTTGCAGAAATAAACTATATTGTCAAAAGTATTGCGACGCCTGCCTTTACATGCACATGAATTTTAATCGCATCCCAGTCTTAGTCCATAAGGTTCAATATTGAGTTGGCCCACCCTTTGCAGCTATAACAGCTTCAACTCTTCTGGGAAGGCTGTCCACAAGGTTTAGGAGTGTGTCTATGGAAAATATTTGGACCAGTGCACAAAGCAAGTTCCATAAAGACATGGGATGACTTGACTGGCCTGCACAGAGTCTTGACCTCAACCTGATAGAACACCTTTGGGATGAATTAGAGCAGAGACTGCAACCCAGGCCTTCTCGTCCAACATCAGTGCCTGACCTCACAAATGCGCTTCTGGAAGAATGGTCAAACATTCCCATAGACACACTCCTAAACCTTCTGGACAGCCTACCAGAAGAGTTGAAGCTGTTATAGCTGCAAAGGGTGGGCCAGCTCAATATTGAACCCAACGGACTAAGACTGGGATTTCATTAAAGTTCATGTGTGTGTAAAGGCAGGCGTGTCAATACTTTTGACAATATAGTGTATGTGATTCTCTTCTTCAAGGCAGTATTTGGGACTTAATTGGCCAGTCACTAAGCCCCAGCACTGCCACAAGGGATAGAATGAGAATACATAGCCTTGTGTAGACACCTACCTGCACCAATTCTAAACCTACACATTTTTGTTGAGGATTCAACAGCAAGAGAGTGCAAGGAAGTGTAGCACTAACTCACGGTGGAGCTGCTGGTTTAAGCGGGTCTGTTACCTTCACCTTGCTTCCCTTGGTTTCACCGGCACCGGATCTAGGGGTTACGTTGAGTTTACTTCTGAACGACACACGATCCAACACTGGAGTACGTTTTCAATGCTTTATTGAACAAACAAACTTTAGGAAGTAGCAGGAAATAGGCGGAGAAGGAAACTTTCAGGAGAAACTCAAATATCTTCTTCTAGAATCTTAGCGACAAATGTCCTGATAGAGGTCAGATAATTAGGTGGAATGCGCTCCCCTTGTGGGAACACACTCCTTGCTCGTCTGGATAGGCCTCTCTCACCGGTCTAGCAGCCAGTATGCAGCAGGAATCAAAAGTCTCTGCCACAGACTAATTTGGGGGGTAAATCCGTACAATCCTCTGCCACAGGATGTATCAGATTTTCTCTGCAGTGAAAGTCAGTCACAGTGCCTGAACCTTTAAGCCGAACCGTCAACACTATGCTGTATAGTTACTTCTTTTGGATACGTCCTTCAACCGAGTCACCAGGCCCCTCTATAGACCAGCACGCTGCGTGATCTCTCCAAGACAGATCCTCCCCTGGGATCTCCTCGGCTGTCCAGCTTCGTCACACAGGACCGACAGCTCAGGGCCATTCCTTGGCCGCGGTGGTAGGCCCCAGACAAGCCTCTGGACCCACCCCTGCGCCCCAGCATCATGGGCCTCCCGATCGGAGGACCACGAGGTAGCTCCTTAACGCATACCTGTCGGCCAGGAGGGCCAGCAGGTGGCTGTAAAAAAAAAAAAACCCTAGAACATGGCGTCTGTCCCATAAATGCCCTCTTCCCAGAATGCAACTTGGAGGACCACCTCCACCGAGCTTCTCTCCAAGACAGAGAGGCATCTATACACTTGGACACGTTGCCTTTCCAACACTGACCAGTGGTAACAGCGACACCCACCGGTCAGCACGGAAGTACACACAACGTCAGTCAAGCTGGAACAGAGGCGAACTTTTAACCTTCCTAACACACAATTTACTAAATTTACCTAACTGGCGGTAGATTGTAAATCTACCAGCGCTACAGAAGGTAAGTTTCAGCAACAGAAGACCTGTGGTTTAGTGATTAACACTTCCGACCTGCACCACCAAGGTCCTTGGTTTGAATTCTGATCAGGTCTCTACCTGCATAGAGTTTGCATGTTCTTCCTGTGCTTGCAAGGGTTTTCTCCCACACTTAAAAGACATGCTGTTAAACTAATTGGCTCAGTTGAGTCCACTGAGATGGCTGCTTCAAGTCTCCAGGGAGAAAAATGCTATAGATGTTAAACAAAAAAAAAAAAAGGAGAACGTCTTACTTTTTACATACAGCTTTATTTTAAACACATGTTCAATTGACACAAACTCCGAACCAATATTTTTTATAGAAGCCCAAGTCTATTTATTTCATCACAGAATTCCAAAGATAACATAGACGGCCAACCAATATGTTTTCATGCCTATGAGGTTTCCAATCACCAGGGTTTAAATTATTGCTTTAGTTGAACTCTTAGTGGTTAACAGAGAGTTAAAAGCAACTCTAGATTAAATTTGCTACTTTAATCCAAAAGCATGTTTCACAGGCTGTTATGGAAACCCAAGTTGATCTAACCTCCTCTTAACCTCTTGCTAGAAGGGGCCCTTATTCACTGCTAGCAATGGCCATGCTGGTCAAGGGCACCTTCCACTGTCCTACTGCAACAGGAACGGTATAGGGTACCATACCCTGTAGTTTGGAGGAACTCCACCATCTTGCTTACTTACATGTTCCCATCCTAAAACCCACCTCACAAAATAAACAAATGTCCATGCGTTGAAAGAGAAGTATGGGTTTATAAAAAAAAGCTTTATTCTTACTAAGGTGGGTGCAGCATCAATCCAATGCTGCATCTGTCCCCTGCCACCTCTGCACTAAGAACTGAATGATCAAACACTGAAGATCGCTCAGTTCTCCCCGTTGCTCTGAGCAGAGAGCCGTGACTGTCAGTCACTGGCTCTCTGCTCTGCCCCTTGCGCGATAACTAAAGCCATTTACTGGGGATGAGAGGAAAAACACATAGGGGAAAGGCGCCTCTGGGTGTAGTATAAAAACCATTTATTAAAAGCCAATGTGCAAACAACTCACATTTGGGTGATCATAAAACAGCATGTAGTGAAGTGGGGGGATGATCCATCATAGGGCAGTCTGTCAGATCGGTTACGGCGATCTCTGCTGGCTTTCCGGGCGTGTGGCCTGCTGTACATTGCTAGAGCAGGCCGCGGTGGTGATATAACTCAAAGAGAGGCCAGGAACGCAGGTGGAAGGCAGGCCCGGAGTTGTGACGTCACTGGTGAGCGACGCGTTTCCTGAGCGTACGGGCTACGATATTACGGTAGCCGCGCTCCTTCATCAAGCTACAGATGGATCGTGATGCTAGCTTAAATAGGCCAGGGGAGGCCAAAGTAAACACATTAAAAAAGGTCCGGTTTCATGTACACACATCTGGGGAGTATTTTAAACATCTGGGAAGTGTTTTGAAAGATAAACATATGTTTAAAGATTCTCAAGAATGCATAAACACACCAATATAAAAATAAAATTAAATTAAGTTAAAAAATATGTATCTCTATACGTATAAGAGAGATACATATCCATACATGTATATTTCAATAAAAAAAGATGAGAGGGGGCAATAATAACAAGCTCAGCAATATGGTCAGCAATACGGTTAAAACCAACAATATATATTTCAATAGAATCATAATCAATAAAAAAGATCAGAGGGGGCAATAATAATGAGCTCAGCAGTGTGGTCAGCAATACGGTTAAAACCAACGATATATATATACATAATGTGTCGAGTCTATATGCAGACCCATGCATGTGTGTATACAGAGGACATGAAAATACTCATTTTTAACGTCCAGTGTGTGCATAAGGGTCATGCATAATGTACAGTGCAGACTCATTTGGGCAGTAAGGTAAATGAATAAGAAATATAAATTCAAATATGGAAAATAAAATAGAGGGAAAGGAAAAAACTATTACATTACCACAAGGTCAATTGGGACTGTATGGAAAAATGTATAGTCTATACTTACACCAGCCCGCCACCCACATAGAAAGGGAAAATCAAAGAAAAGACCAACCTGTGGGAACAGATTAAATAGTTAGAATGCATGGGAACAGGGCTGGAGGACTAGATCCAAAAAGAGCAACACTAGATGGTATATTCATAAGATAGCAGCAATCTCGATGCTCTCGTTTATATCTCCTGGCGAAAGTACATCCAAGGTGTAGATCCAGTAGGTCTTACGAGTGCAGAGTTTCTTCAATCTCTCAGCAGCTGGGAGGGACCTAGGGATCTGTTCAATGACCAAGATCCTAAGACCCACTGTAGAGCTCTGGTGGGCTATAGCAAAGTGTTTTGGGACACAGTGAGGGTCTGTGCCCCCCTCAAAAAGTCTTCTGTGTTCGCCAAACCTCTGTCTCAAAGCCCTAATTATCTGGCCCACATAGATTAGGCCGCAAGGACAACTTAGGCCATAGATGATGAAGTTGGACGAGCAATTGAAGAATTCCTTCAATACATAGGTCTTACCCTTTGGTGGTGAAGGTTTTTTGTCCATGTAGGACAAATTTGCAAGTTTTGCATAGAGCCTTTCGGCATTGATACATGCCTACCAAAGGGATCAGTGTGGGTACAGGTGGTATGGCTGAAGCAGTTTTAAGTTTGCTAGGTGCAATCTTGTTTTTTAAGTTGGGGACCCTGCGATAAATAACTTTTGGGCGGGTGGGAAGGGATGTTTTTAGATGAGGATCTTGGTGTAGGATACCCCAGTGTTTTTCCAGAATCTTCTCCATGTTTTTATACTTATTGTGAAAAGTGGTTATGAACCTACTGGAACAATCATGTGGAGGTTGGTTTGTTTTTGGAGGTTTTCCATGCAGGTAATGTTTATAAGCTTCTTCAACTAAAGTTTCTGGGTACTTTTTGTCGAGGAATTTTCTTTTCAAAGTTTTGCTGAGTTCAACATAGTCAGAGTCTTTGGTGCAATTCTGCCGAAGGCGGCAAAATTGCCCTTTATGGATATTCGTGATCCACTTGGGAAAGTGGCAGCTCTCAAAATGTAAGTAGGAATTACCTGCTGTGGGCTTAGTATAATTTTTTGAGGTGATAGTATTACCATTGTGTCCTAACTCAAGATCCAAAAAGGCCATGGTGGCTGAGTCGGTAGCTGACATGAATGACAACCCATAAGGGTTGTTGTTACAGTGTTGAACAGCATCCCCAACCACCATCTGGGCACACCTCCCCAGGGATTGGCCAGGTCCTGTTAAATATTCAGGCTGGTTATTTGAATTCTCCCTCCCTAAGCTTTATAAACTTCTTCTAGACGCAGAGGGAAGTAATCAAACTCCCAGTCTGTAAAAGCCTGAACCCACTAGGGTAAACAATCACCTCTCCTCTGATTACAGAGCAAGACCAAAAACCTCAATTTACCTAGCAGCCTAGCTAGGAGGGTGCTACAGACAGTTTTATTTCACACCAGCAGTTAAGTGGGGGGTTGGGTTGCTTATATCCTGGAGTTGGACTTTAAGAATATTTTTTTCTGTTGTATGTTCCCCTGTTGGGGAGATGCTGAGATATGTTTGCTGTAGACTTTTACTTTTTTAAATAGTATATTTAGATGTGTTCCCCAATGTTGGTGAGTCTGTTGGAAAGCTGTATGTTTCACACCTCCCTGAAGCCCCACTCTGGGTTCATGCCTGGCCCCAAGTGGGTTAAATGATGCAGTCCACATTCAACTGGACAATTGTTGGTAGCAGCATGGGGCATTTTTTTTTGCAGAGCAATTTTTTTCTGTTGAAGAAACTGGAGTTCTACTTTACGTAATCATGTTTTAATAAAATTGCAAGGCTTAATGTAAGTCAATGTAAGTCAAAGGTAGTTTTGATGTAGAAATATTAGTGCATTACTGGTCGTATCATGGTTTGGTCACAGTCACTACCGTAAGTGTCCATTAAAAAACACGGTTGAAATCTCCAACCTTTTTTTTCTCTTTATAGACCTATACTGCTATATATTTTCATTCTTAACTGGTTTATGCTTGAAAATTGCATAAAATACCTCTTTTTCATAGTGGAAATGTTCTGCTTGTTATCATGCTACATTATTCCATGCTGGTGTCAACGAGCAAAAAGCCACAACCCTCATCATAAGTGTCGTCACAAAGTCGTCTAGTGGAAGGAAGAGAGTATGCGTGTGACACGGTTAATAAGGGTTGTTAGTTCAATGATTGTCTGACTGAATAACTGTGAATTCATCTACACGTTAAATTTTGGGGTTGCATTTTATTCCTAGTATGAGACTGGTAGTTATTGTTCATATAGACTTTGGAGCTGAGCATCTGTGCAGAGCCTGTCATCAGCAACATTTCCTGAGCCATGTTCTGGTTGCTGGAAAGTTGGGAAAGTAACTGGAAAGTTGGTTCCATTGATAAAAATTAAAACAGAACAGTAGAACAGTGTCTCCCAGCTCTGAGCCCTAGAGGACAATAAAAGTGCCTGTTTTCCTGATGTCCTAGTTGAAAGCACAGATTGTTTAATCAGTTACAGTTTAAAGTAGATCTATAGCCACTAAAGTAAAATTATATTGCTCATGACAAGTTATGTTGTTAAATGAATTTATGACCTGTGAAATCCAAGGCTTTGAACTCATTCACAGTGGCTAAGTGGTTATCACCTCTGCCTAGCAGCAATAGGGTTGTCGGTTTAAAGCCCAACCACGACACTACCTGCCTGGAGTTTGCATGTTCTCTCTGTGCCTGCGTGGGTTTCCTCCGGGTACTCCAGTTTCCTCCCACACCCCACAGACATGCTGGTAGGTTAACCCCTTCCCACCCACCCAACGTCATATGACTTTGTAAAAATATAATGTTTGGGGGTTCTGTGTAATTTTCTAGCAAAAAATTATGATTTTTACATGTAGGAGAGAAATGTCAGAATTGGCCTGGTAGGCAAGTGATTAATTGGCTCCTGTCTAAATAGGCCCTAATATGTATGAATGTGAGTTAGGGACATTACATTCTAAGCGCCTAGAGGGCATGCACTGATGTATTTGTATAATAAATAAAGCACTGCATAAATTGACAGTGTTATATAAGTACCTATAATTAATAGTAATACATTTGCAGTTTCTCTTATTGATAGCCCATGCAAGGCAGTGTTGGAATGCCTTTGACCGCTGTGTGCGCAAGCCCCTTTGTGATAGAAAGGTGCAGCCACTAGCATGTCCCCATGCCATATAGCTCTAAAGAAGGGGCGAGCCCCTGAAACGCGTTAGTTGTACCCAGGGTTCTGTGCATGTCCATGCATTGTTTTTATGGCCTTTTGTCAGTTGTATTTTGTGAGTACCCACTTTTATATAAAACATTTTTATTATTAAATTATCTTTGGTAATGCACTAGGTCTGCACGCCTTCCATTTCTGTTTCTCTTGTAGAACAATTGTATATTACAGTGTAAGTACTGGACTTTTTCCTGAATCCCTCTCTCCAAAAATTGCCTGTACTTGTTCCCATTCTGAAGCCTTGAGCAGCAACTGAAGCCTGGAAAAATTAAACAATTAGCATAGAAATGCCATTTTCATTAAAAAATAGTCCAGCTGCATTACATGATATTTTCTAGATGGTTGCGGTTTAGCTTTAAAATGACTAAATATGGGCTTTTATTCATGGGTGTTAAAAGAAAACTCTGTTTTGCCCATGCAAGGCAAGCAACACTTTTGTGTTAATAGTAATGTGTTAATAGTCCCCTCCCCAGCAGCAAATTCTTGCCTTTCTTTACTAACCCCCCGGCTCTGTTTAACCCCCAGAAGTAAGGAAAGGAAGCCTTTGTAAGGTCCAATGCGGTCTTGTTGGAGCATACAAAAGGCTAACATCTCTCTCTCCACCCCATGTGACAGTGCTGGACCAGTCATCAAGCAACAGTGCTGTCAAATGGAATCAACTACATACCCCTATACACAGTATCTGGATGTACTGGGCATTTTTTTCTCTCCTGGCAGCTGAGAGGAGGGAGTGAACAAAAGGCATGCTTCTACTTCTACTACTAGAGAAGAGGCAATGGATTGGCTTT
This sequence comes from Lithobates clamitans, assembly GCA_037952925.1. Classification (NCBI taxonomy): domain Eukaryota; kingdom Metazoa; phylum Chordata; class Amphibia; order Anura; family Ranidae; genus Lithobates; species Lithobates clamitans. The sequence goes on from JBBGZY010000490.1 coordinate 902,690, forward strand.
ATTACACACAAGTGCCTATAGAATTATTCGTTTACCTTATGTTGTACCACATTCGCAACAAAGCCTACACTGCCTTGACTTTGACGAACAATAAAGTCACTTTAAAGTGGAGTTCCCACTAAAAAAAATAAAATAAAAGTCAGCAGCTACAAATAGTGCAGCTGCTGACTTTTAATAATCGGACACTTACCTGTCCCAGGGTCCAGCGATGCGGGGGATCGAAGCCCCGCTTGTCACCCCCTCCGCTCAGCGGCGCCGGCATTTTAATTGTGGGCGCTCGGCTGTGGCTTCACAGCCGGGCACCCACTGCGCATGCGCGAGCCGCGTCTTGCGCCGTGACTGGCTGCGCATTCATCTGGGACCTGTCACGTGTCCCAGATGATTGCCTAGAGGGAGGGGGAGAGCTGATCTCCCTTCCTGCACCGAGGGAAGTGATGTCAGGAGCCCAGGCGCCGAAGGAGGCAGATTACGAGGGACCCCCTAGCAACAGGCATTAAAGAGGTGAGTAAAAAAAATTTTTTTTTTATTATGTTTTTTTATTTTTTTTTTTCATGCACATTAATGATTTTTTTTTTTTGGGTGGAACTCACTTTAACTTATTTTGCTTTTTTAGCATATGCTCTAGTGCCAGTAGTGGGGTTTATTTAAGTGGGGTTTATTTACTAAAACTGGAGAGTGCAAAATCTGGTGCAGCTGTGCATGGTAGTCCCACAGCTTCTAAGCCCCGGTTCACACAGGGGCGGCACGACTTGCAGGTCGCCTCAGCGAGGCGACCTGCAAACTACTTCCGAGGCGACTTGCAAAACGACTTCTGCATAGAAGTCTATGCAAGTCGCCCCCAAAGTAGTACAGGAACCTTTTTCTAAGTCGGAGCGACTTGCGTCGCTCCTATTAGAACGGTTCCGTAGCACAGAATGGGAGGCGACTTGTCAGGCGACTAGGTTGCCTGACAAGTCGCCCCTATGTGAACCGGCACTTACTGCAGCTTGGTCAATTAAGCTTTGACAAAAACCTGGAAGCTAATTGGTTTCTATGCAGAGCTGCACCAGATTTTGCACTCTCCAGTTTTAGTAAATCAACCCCAGTGTCCTCGTACTCGGAAAGCCAGTTGTCATTAAAGAGGAAGTAAACCCTCCTGCAAAAAAAATAAAAAAATAAAAACACACCCTGCAAGATAGAGGCATAATGAGCTAGTATGCATTGCATACTAGCTCATTATGAATTACTTACCCGAGAACGAAGCCCCCGCAGCTGCCCTCGTCTCCCCCTCAGGCCGCCGACATGTCACCCGGGGCTTGTTTCCGGGTATCAGGGCTCTGGCGCTGTGATTGACTGGAGCCGCGATGACGTCACTCCCGCGCATGCACGTTCCATTGCTTCAGTTGGCTTAAGTATGCATGTGCCGCATGATGTCGGCACATGCAAATACAGGGATATCTCCTAAACCGTGCAGGTTTAGGAGATGTCCAGTGCAGCTACAGGCAAGCCTAATTATAGGCTTGCCTGTAATTTAAAGTGGTTGTAAAGGGTTTACAACCACTTTAAGATAATTATTTCTGGATGGAAATAGCTATTTACATAAGGTGACTCCCCCCTAGTGGAGAAAGCTGCGTTGTGGAACAACAGTATATGATGACACCACAGGTAATACCGTTGAGTGGTCATTTGCCCTCTGTCTATCTTTATTTGAGAACAGCTTCTTTAGGATCATGGGCATGATGTCACGTGTGGGCTTTAAGTACTATTGCTCTCGTGTATATAGCTTAGTTATCTCAGTAATTCTGTAAAGAAATATGGGAAATATACATTTCGGTCACCTCCACAAATCAGCCATGAGAACACTGAGGACCAACAGGTAAACAGTAAAACATTAAAGTGTTCTTGTAGTTGAAAAGCGAAGATATGCTTGTGTTATAGGGAAGAGTTATAAATGTTGATTGTATTAAGCAGCTCCCAGAAAAATGGACATTTTGTCATGAAATCCTTCTGAAATATAGCAGAGCATTTTCTGATACGTGAGTGTGCCTAGGCACCCCATGCCATGTGGTTACACCCTTACACCCCATACACACGGTCGGATTCTCCGACGGAAAATGTTTGACGGGAGCTTGTTGTCAGAAACTCCAGCCGTGTGTAGGCTCCATCAGACATTTTCCATCAGAATTTCCGTCACACAAAATTTGAGATCTGGATCTCAAATTTTCCAACAACAAAATCTGTTGTCGGAAATTCCGATCGTGTGTACACAATTCCGAAGCACAAAGTTCCACGCATGCTCGGAATCAAGCAGAAGAGCCGCACTGGCTATTGAACTTCATTTTTCTCGGCTCCTCATACGTGTTGTACGTCACCGAGTTCTTGACTTTCGGAATTTCCGATAAGATTTGTGTGACCGTGTGTATGCAAGACAAGTTTGAGCCAACATCCGTTGGAAAAAATCCATAGATTTTGTTGTCAGAATGTCCGATCGTGTGTACAGGGCATTTAATGATATGTCTGCGGTGTGAGATCCAATGCACTGCTGCTTCTGACTGAATGTTAGCCTCAGGAGATATGAAGTGAGATTTGGTGATGTCACTACTGTGCTGCCCATGGTTCTCCTTGTTGGAGTCTTCAGAAAGAGGAAGCAAAGCCCTGCCTCTACCAAAATGGCCACCTCCATGCATACAATCAATGGAGAACAAGGCATTGTAAGTCAGTGATGGTGAGATCAACTGTAGGGACACCACTGGTAATACTGTTGAGTGGTCATTTGCCCTCTGCCTATCTTTATTTGGGAACAGCTTACAGACCTCTGTTCCCGTTTAAAAGATTTTACATTAGTGATTGATGTATATTTTGAAACATAAAGATCACAAACACCAGTTACAAAATTACATCTGTCAGCTATGTCAAGTTTAACCTGCTCTCCCAAAATATTTCATCTGTAGCCTCAGACAGGTTTTGCCCTGTGTAACTCCAGCAAATTGTCCTGTTGGTCTTGTTATTATATTAGCCTGGGTCACAAAGGTTATCCCTTATCTCTTGCATCATATACTGTTATTCTGCAATGCAGCTTTCTCCACTAGGGGGAAGTCACCATATGTAAATTTCTATTTCCAACCAGAAATAATTATCTTAATGATGACTGACTCTCAGAGTATGAGGACTTTGGATTTTAACAGTTACTAAATGGCTGTGACTAGAGAGACTTTGATAAAAGATCAGGAGACCCAGTGGAAAAATTGACAAGGTATCTGCAACACAAACATGTGCTTGGATGTAATAACACTTGTCTAGGAAAATAATGGCACAAGGAAAACTTTCATAGAAAAATCTCTGACCTTCTGAACATGCTGGTTACATAGTAGATAAGGTTGGAAAAAGACACTGATCCATCCAGTCCAACCTATGTTACTTAGCTGGAAAGTTGATCCCCAGCTTAAACACTATTGATTCTTCATCCTGCAGCAGGTGTACTAGTAAGGACCCCTGACTTTCCTAATAGGTGTATGTGTTTGGGGTTAGTAATTTAAGCCAATTGTTAGCACAATAGCCAGGCAACTAGCATTTTCAAAATAAAATGTGCAATATCAGGTCTCATATTTATCTCAAGAAAGTTTCACTTTATATCTATTGAGGTCAGAAACATGGAACTTGCCATTGTCTTTGAAGATGTTTGTTCCAGTGCTGTCATCCTGATCCTTTTTTCATTACTTGGTGAGTCACTGTTCTGGAAGAAGCATATGCTTATCAGGTGGCGGGGTAAAAGATCTTCCATGCTATGCCAACAAACTGGGGTACTCTGTTAGTCATAGATCATGGTAACCCATGCCTAGTTTAGGTCTTGCAGCCCAAATAGCATTTAGGGAATATGAGAATTAGCTAAAAAACATTAAACATAGAAAGGTACATTAACTCAAGGCATGGGTGTAGCATAAGAGGTTGCAGGGGTCACAATCGCAACCCCGCCCCTAGCTCCAGGGGGCCCCTGCAGCCTCCCTGTCATATTAGGAAATAACAACAAAAAGTGCAGCGCTAAAAATATCTGACATGTGATAATAAACATATAAATCTAAAATGAACACCCTTGCAGATGTGAAAAATTGTGTACATCAAATTATAATCAAATGTCCTGTGTAAAATATGAAACAGCAAATAAAAAAAGTCCATATGAAAAGTGTTAAAGGGATATCTCTTCAAGTTGGAAGATGCGGTGAACATCAGGAGATGTATGGATATTCAGTAAAAAATGGGAGGGTACCCTTACCGGATCCGTAGGACGCAGATACCTTATGGCATTGCGTCAGAAAGGCATGGGGAGGATCTCCTGTGGTATCCGGACCAAGTGATGTCTTGTAGGCCGCGAGCCCCGATGGATGATGATAGACACAAGCGGGAGTCGAACGACTGTCTCTCAAAATCCCAGTTGCCAAGGGGGAATGATCCGGAGATGATGGTTTAGCATGAAAAAGAAAATCGGGGGCTCCACATGGTGTAGATCACACAAATGGGATTTTATTGAAGTAAAACACCATACACAGATAAAAACTGATCACTTTGAAATAAAATGGGGAAGCTGAAAATGCTAGCCCCCCTGGAAACTGGGATATCCATACGTCTCCTGATGTTCACCAGCATCTTCCAACTTGAAGAGATATCCCTTTAACACTCAAATGGACTTTTTTATATGCTGTTTCATATTTTACACAGGACATTTGATTATAATTTGATGTACACAATTTTTCACATCTGCAAGGGTGTTCATTTTAGATTTATATGTTTATTATCACATGTTAGATATTTTTAGCGCTGCACTTTTTGTTGTTATTTCTCATTGGACTTGGTTTGTTTGTGTGCTAGCTGCTTTTGTTTTCTGTTTCTGGGTTTAGCGCAGCATTTTCACCTTCTATACTCCCTGTCATATTATCATATCCTCCACAAAATCCAGCTCTGATCTGCCCTAGGGCCCCACAGCCACGTTCCAATACTGGGCTTCCACTTTGCGTTCCACAGTCCACACCTGGCTGGGGAGAAGCTGTGAGACATTTCCAAATGGAGAGGAGCATGAGGTGAGAACAGCCCAGGGTGGGGAAGTGTCTATGCTGTGTGCTGGCAACATGGAATGGTAACTGAGCTCAACGAGTTAAGAGGAGAAGAGTGCCGGCCTGTAGCCACGATGGGACGGATGTTACCGGTGAGGTAAGACACTGCTCAGTGTCTCCTAGTCACCAGCTGGGATTCTTTGTACCCCCCACCTGGAGATGTCTGCTTACCCCACTTCCCTGACAACTGGGGAAAAGACACACACCTCCGGGAGGTAAACTTCCCCCAACACCTGCCAACACTGACAAAGAAACCTTCAGAAATTGCTAAAACAAATCCCTTAACCCCTGTGTCACATGGCTTTGCCCCCCAGATCTAAGTTGCGCCCCCCAAACCCCCCCAAAGCCCCCTGACCACCCCCTCCACTTTGGATGCTATGCCCGGCTGCTGGGCTCCTTTCCCATTGTGGCACTCTATACTGCTGCTCCTCCACAGGGCTAAAATCACATTCCTTTACAACACAGCCAGTTAGCCATGATCTGCACAGGGTGCATCTGCCTACTGCAACTACACTGCCGTTCCAACCAGAGAATTTCTCAGGTCAGAACGGCAACATAAAAGCCAGATACACCCTGTGAAGGCTGATAGACTGTGTGTAAAGGAATGTGATTTTAGCCCTGTGTAGTGTGTGTGTGTGTGTGTGTGGGGGGGGGGGCTGTATACAGTGCTGGGATGGGAAAGGAGCTCTGCCACGTGACCTGCTAGGGGTCCCTGTCCTCTGATTCTCCAGTTGTGATTCCTGTCCTCTGATGTAAAGAGGAACTCAAAACTCTTAAGCCACTTTGAGCATCTTGCCGTGTGGTGGGTGTATCTGCACGCATGGTGGGAGGTAGTGGGGGGGTGGGCCATGTCAGATTTTGCATCGGGGCCCACAAGCTTCAAGCTACGCCTCTGACTCAAGGTTATTATCCAAATTTACCTTGGATACGGTGTGGTGGTAGAGGTACAGCTATCAGGTTAGAAATATTAAAACTTCCTGCCCCTAATACATGCCGCTACATGTTACCTAGATAAGTGCCTTGGTCTTACACCATAGTGCCTTGTCCTCTTTTACCACCAAGATCTTTCTGAGGCTAAAATTGGTGAGACCTGGCTGTCAAAATGACAGGATGACAAATGTATCTTAGGGTGCAGCAGCTCTTGTGTAAGGGTTGTTTGTTCATAATATTTCTATTTAGCTGTGTTGAGCTGCATAGATTAACACAGGCGCAACACAAGGGCAGATAGAAAACAATTGTTTTCAATGTGTCCTGTTCACACTATAACACTGTGTTGAGGTGGGTTGCAGTGCTTTGCTTTAAAATGCAGACATACTACATGGTAAACTGTGCAACTGTTCACACCACACGTCATCACATCACAGCACATCGCAAACCACAGCAGTGCATAGAAATGAATGAGGCATCCTTTTGTGACACTTCAATGAAGTTAAAAAAGCAAATAAAATTAAACTGTATTCTGTGTTGTAAAAATCTACATATTGAGCAGCAGCCCGGAGTGGTGTGAGCCAGCCCTAAATCATGTCAGCAAACAGCGTTTGCAAGCATCAATGCTAAATACTTTGTAACAATATTACTGTTACACCGTATTTACACTTGTTCTTTCACATGCCAGTCAAAGGAATGTCCTTTGATCTGGACAAGTAAAAAAAAGTTTTGATACAAAGTAAAATGTGTTCCTATTTTACCCCTTATTACCTGTAATCATAGCGTATAAACACAATTCTCTCCTTCACTTCGAAATACTATCTGATTTTTTTTATTATCATTTATTATTATTATTTTTTTTTTTATTATTATTATTTTTTTATTACCATTCATGTGTATAATGTATTTCTTTATTTTGTGAGTTTGTGTAGCATTGCAATGCAAAGTTGTAACAGAAATCTATATTGAGTGTCATTATGAATGGGACAACTTATAAGCAAGTAATGTCAACCATTGACAATGTTCTTGATAAATCAATAATTCCGTAGCTGGAATGTGAAAAATATCGTAGTTCCATAAGAGGTATATCGGAGATGAAGCTGACATGGAGCAAGCAAGTCTAAACAGTTCAAATCATGGTAAAGACTGTAATACCTAAATCAGAGTATAGATGCAGACTGAAAAATGTACTTATACTGGACTTTCATATATATACAATTTGAATCTGGGGATACAGTAATTGGTATAGTGATGTGTTATGTGATGCAGGCATTAGAGCATTGGTCGTGGTAACAGCACTAATAAAGGCAATCAGAGGCCATCATACGGTTTCAAAATTCTTATGTAATATACATCGCAGCATAAATAGGCCTACAGGACACAGAGTAACCAGTAAGGACAAATCCAGACTTATGTATTCTTCTCAGAAATAAATTGTACTAAAAATAACATGTTGGGGAACCATATTGTTTCTATTAATGACAGTTCTTTTTTAGGATTTCTGGAGACAGAGGTAGTGGAGGAACTGGCTCAGTTAAAGCTTAATAAAGCAATAAGCCCTCATGGTATTCATCCCAAAGTCATCCTAAGAGAACTTCTAGAAATAGTTGTTGGACCATTAAAGGATTTTTCTTAAGCAATCTCTTCTAACAGGAGAATTTCCCCATGACTGGCACACAGCACAGTACCTATCCACAAGAAGGACAGCAAGGTAGAAGCTGGCAATTACAGACCAGTGAGTTTAACATAGGTTGTTAATTTAATGGACTTGTCATGGACTTGTCAAGTTAATGGAATCACTACTGAAAAGAAGGATCATTGATCACTTAAAGATATACAACTTGCTGGACCCAAAGCAGCATGGCTTTACTGAGGGCAGATCATGTCAGACTAATCTGATTGGGTTTTTTGACAATATCATTACCTCCCAACTTTATGAGATGGGAACAAGGGACACCAATTAGCAAAAGTATGTAGGTATAGGACACACACCCTTGTCATGCCCCCTTAAAGGAAAATTATATTAAAATTTTTTTATTTAAACCCATAAGTGCTTTTTTTGCAAACTTACATTTGAGATGGCACACACCTGTTAGACATGCTCACACCCTACACCTGGGAGCCAACCTATTGGTGGTTATCTTTAGATGTTACATCTTTGTACACATCTATTCTCCATGAAGTGGGGGTGCGAGCAGTTGAGCATTTTTTTGCTGAAGACCAGTACATTGATCCCAGGCAAGCCCATTTTATCTTGTAGGCCCTAACATTTTGTCTGAAACACAATTATTTAAAATTCAATGGGACCTATTGTCTACAAACAAGCGGCACAGCTATGGGGGCTAATTTTGCCCCCGGCTATGCCAACTTAACAATCGGCTATTGGGAACATCTATACATCTCTTCCAATAACCCTTTTTCTGCCCGTGTGGTCCACTATGGTCGTTACATCGATGACATAGTAATATAGGATGGCCCACCTCAGGAGATAGAAGCTTTTGTCAATTATTGCAGCTGTAATACCTTGGGCCGGTCCTTCACCCATGTTCTGGACCAAGATTGATTGGCTTTCTTGGATCTCAAACTATGTTGTGAATAAAAGGTTCATATATGCCAAGAATTTTGTTAATCTCAATTCCTTCATTCATTATCTCATTTGCCACCACCCTAGGTGGGTCAGCAATGTCCCTCGGGTACAGAAAAATTGCACTTGAGATGCTGACTATACCATCTACGGGCAACTTCTCGCTAACAAATTCCTTGAAAAAGGATACCCAAATTCTCTTGTTGATGAAGCTTTTGAACACTATCTCAATTCAGCCTCTTGTCGCCCGAAAGACTCATGCCCATATAATGCATTTCAGCCTATTTGTTTCACCACCCAATTTCACACTAAATATATGAAAATGCAACAAATCCTATCCAACCACTGGTCTATACTGCTTGAGGATCCCTACCTGCATTCCTCCCTGACTACCAAACCTAAGGTATCCTATAGAAAAGCAAGTAATATTAAAAGTAAAATTGCCCCTAGTAGAATCAAAGTCTCTCCTCCCACTAGATCAATGACCATCATCTCACTGGTTGGCATGTATCAGTGTAAGAAACCTCTCTGTCTAACGTGCAAATTTGTGCAACATGGGCAAAAAACCTCAGTGAAAGGCAAAACCTACACCATTAAGGAATTTTACAATTGTTCCACAGAATACGTAGTTTATTGCCTAACTTGCCCATGAAGGTTGTTCTATGCTTTGGTGAACACAGGCAGTTCATAAAAGGTGGTTGTGACCAACACAGTGTTCCCAGGCATTTTATGGAACATCATGGAAAATCCACTGCTGGCTTAAAGGTTTGGATCATCTAGGCCATCCCCAGATCTTTTCCTATGGCTGAACCTTTCAACCGCTTATGCCAGAAAGAGACCTACTGGATCTATTCTTTGGGTATCCTCGTTCCAGAGGGGTTAAATGAAGAAATTGAGGTGCATACCCTGCTCTAAACACAGCACACATTATATGTAGTGGTCTCTGGCACATACGTATCTATTTAGTCACCTGCAATCCAATATGTGAATGCTAAATTTACTTTTTTATACACATGACATTTTTACTCTATATCAATTATATATATATATATATATATATATATATATATATATATATATATATATATATAAAATTTATTTTTTTTAAAAAGTACAGCGCTAAAAGAATATTTAAATAGTCTATAAGGCTATTTGATATATTGCAACCAGTGATATTTTATAAATCTGGGATACCTTGTAAAGGTATCGTGTGAAAAATAACTATGATTGAATAATGGTCTTAGTTACATAAACTTAGTCCATATACAGGTGACACATAAACTTAGTCCATATAAAGGTGACACAACAAAATGTGACACAAAAAAAATATTGAAAGTGTGTTGATAGAAGATCCACCACCGCTCTTAATGGAGGCTTACCAGAAAGATTGGACCCAGGTGGGCTTATACCCACTGGGTCAATCAGGCTTGTAAAGTGGGGATCCTTGATGGTGGCTACCGCAGAGGACTCAGTTCCAGGTGGCCCAGGTGCTTGCAAAGATGTATTTTTTAAAGATAGGTCTACCCTCTGCTGCCCGCTCTGTGCTCGCTGTCACCTCGGAGCTCTGAACACACACACTGACACAACCGCCGGGACAGGCCACGCCCCTCTACTTATGGTCTCTCTTTATACATAATTAAAAATGGTGTTGGTGTGTTATTGCTGTTTTATCAGCCATAGTAAGTACCAAGAAACATCTGTTTTCTCCATTATATATATATATATATATATATATATATATATATATATATATATATATATACCCTGTTTCCCCAAAAATAAGACCTAGCGTGATTGTCAGTGATGGCTGCAATATTAGCCCTACCCCCCAAATAAGCCCTACCCTGTTTTCCCGAAAATAAGCCCTACCCTGAAAATAAGACCTACAAGGACTTTAACTAGGGCTTATTTGGGGGGTAGGGCTTATATTGCAGCCATCACCGACAATCACGCTAGGTCTTATTTTCGGGGAAACAGGGTATATATATATATATATATATATATATATATATATATATATATATATATATACAGGGGATGGAAAGTATTCAGACCCCCTTACATTTTTCACTCTTTGTGATTGCAGCCATTTTCTAAAATCATTTAAGTTAATTTTTTTTCCTCAACAAGTTTTTCATACCTGGATTTGGGGATCCTCTGCCATTCCTCCTTGCAGATCCTCTCCAGTTCTGTCAGGTTGGATGATAAACGTTGGTGGACAGCCATTTTTAGGTCTCTCCAGAGATGTTCAATTGGGTTTAAGTCAGGACTCTGGCTGGGCCATTCAAGAACAGTCACTGAGTTGTTGTGAAGCCACTCCTTCATTATTTTTGCTGTGTGCTTAGGGTCATTGTCTTGTTGGAAGGTAAACCTTCGGCCCAGTCTGAGGTCCTGAGCACTCTGGAGAAGGTTTTCATCCAGGATATCCCTGTACTTGGCCGCATTCATCTTTACCTCGATTGAAACCAGTTGTCCTGCCCCTGCAGCTGAAAAACACCTCCACAGCATGATGCTGCCACCACCATGCTTCACTGTTGGGACTTTATTGGACAGGTGATGAGCAGTGCGTGGTTTTCTCCACACATACCACTTAGAATTAAGGCCAAAAAGTTCTATCTTGGTCTCATCAAAGCAGAGAATCTTATTTCTCACCATATTGGATTCCTTCAGGTGTGTTTTAGCAAACTCCATGCGGGCTTTCATGTGTCTTGCACTGAGGAGAGGCTTCCGTCGGGCCACTCTGCCATAAAGCCCCGACTGGTGGAGGGCTGCAGTGATGGTTGACTTTCTACAACTTTCTCCCATCTCCCGACTGCATCTCTGGAGCACAGCCACAGTGATCTTTGGCTTCTTCTTTACCTCTCTCACCAAGGCTCTTCTCCCCCGATAGCTCAGTTTGGCCTGTTGGCCAGCTCTAGGAAGGGTTCTGGTCATCCCAAACGTCTTCTATTTAAGGATTATGGAGGCCACTGTGCTCTTAGGAACCTTAAGTGCAGAAGAAATTTTTTGGTATCCTTGGCCAGATCTGTGCCTTGCCACAATTCTGTCTCAGATCTTCAGGCAGTTCCTTTGACCTCATAATTCTCATTTGCTCTGACATGCACTGTGAGCTGTAAGGTCTTATATAGACAGGTGTGTGGCTTTCCTAATCAAGTCCAATTAGTATAATCAAACACAGCTGGACTGAACTGTGAAATGAAGGTGTAGAATCATCTCAAGGATGATCAGAAGAAATGGACAGCACCTGAGCTAAATATATGAGTGTCACAGCAAAGGGTCTGAATACTTAGGACCATGTGATATTTCAGTTTTTCTTTTTTAATAAATCTGCAAAAATGTCAACAATTCTGTGTTTTTCTGTCAATATGGGGTGCTGTGTGTACATAAATGAGGAAAAAAATGAACTTAAATGTTTTTAGCAAATGGCTGCAATATAACAAAGAGTGAAAAATATAAGGGGGGCTGAATACTTTCCGTCCCCACTGTATATATATATATATATATATATATATATATAGTCCTAAACAGGGCTGCTAATAAATCTAGTTGTGCTAGGTGGTAACTAGCCTGGCTAATTGGTAGGTTGATCCACTGATTCCTGTCCTGAGTCTGTGTTTGGTGTAGTCTCTCTATTCTGTCAATAGGTGGCACTTTTGCTTTTGGCAATAGAATGATGGATTACCATAAATTCAGGTAATGGGTAACTAGGTTGTCTCAGCCAATCAGCAGGAGTTTCTTTGTCCGCTGTGTATGCTGGGATAGGCTATTTATTTGGGAGGAGTCAGGTGATTGGGGTTCTTCCTGCCTGAGCCTGCAGCATGGGTGGGTGTGTGTTGAGAAGCTTCTGGTTGCTAGGCCTGAAGCCTGAGGCCTATCCAGGAGGCATGCTGGCTGCTAGGTGCACTTAAGGCCTATCCAGCAGTTCAGGGTTCTGCAGAGGAGCAGCCAAGGTTAAGCCCGTAGCCTGGGGTGGAACCGCTTGTGTTAGAGGCTCAGCCCGAAGGGGAGCCTGACTGTTGCCGGAGGTAAAGGAGAAGCAGTTGCCACAAAGGGTTGGCTACTCCTGTTACCGGAGGCAAGTTTGGAAGAGATGAAGTTCTGAAGTAGTACCAGAGCAGACACTTCACTAGCCAGGGACAGTGAAGTTGTGGGAAAGCTTCAGTGGAGACTCTTCCAGAAAGGCAGTGGGTAGCTGTGAGTAAAGATTGAATATAAAGTACAGAAAGGCAGTGGGTAGCTGTGAGTAAAGATTGAATATAAAGTACAGTGGTTAGCTGTGGGTGAAGCTCAGGGAATCCAGTGGGTGGCTGAGAGCCCAAGAAGTCTAGTGAGAGAAGGCGAGCTGAGCTTAAGGATCTACATTGGGATACTATGAGTTAAGCTGGAAGATCTACAGTGGGTTACTGTGAGTTAAACTGGAAGATCTACGGTAGGATAATGTGAGAGAAGTTGTTGCCATAGGAGACAGCAGTTGCTACAAGATACAGATTGCTGAATTCAGCTTAAAGCCACTCTTTCTGTATTGCTCTCTGCCTAGTTCTATTTTTGTCTGCAGAGTTTGCTTTAATTGCTATTCCATTTGCCTAAGGGTGTCCTGTGCCCTAAACCCTCTCTCTCTCCCACTGTTTCTGTTAAGAGAAATAAAACTCTCTTTGTTCATTTTTACAAAAAGTGACTGGCGCCCAATCTTTCCACCTTGCGCTACACCCACTATGCCTAGTAACCTGCACCCTTAGGAGGAATGTCAGTTCTCCCTGGCTCTGGGGGCCACCATCAGGCCCCATATATATATATAAATATATATATAGTGGTCAGCCACCAATTTTGGAATTTTTGGAATTTTTGGCAAGTTCTCCAAGTGCCTCCTTGTCTGCAATGCAAGTGGTCTCCTCGCTGTTAACCTCTTAGATGTTGCCCACATGTAGAGAGGAAAGAGACTCCATAGTGTGATACCGTACAAATATCCAAACATTTATTAACAATACTGATGGGTACTCACATTTATTAAAAATCATTAAAAACGAAAACAGTATTTAAAAACAGGAAACTGGAGCGATCTGCGCTCCACAGCCCAAAATCGGAAGTGATGCAATGATGCTGTATATACCCACCCTACGCGTTTTGCCAATGGGATGAAACAGACCGCTCCAGATTATGTCCCATTGACGAAACGCGTATGGCGGTACTTTACAGCGTCATTGCATCACATCCGGTTTCGAGCTGTGGAGCGCAGATCGCTCCAGTTTCCTGTTTTTAAATACTATATTCGCTTTTAATGATTTTTAATAAATGTGAGTACCCATCAGTATTATTAATAAATGTTTGGATATTTGTACGGTATCACGCTATGGAGTCTCTTTCCTCTGTACATGTGGGCAACATCTAAGAGGTTAACAGTGAGGAGACCACTTACATTGCAGACAAGGAGGCACTTGGAGAACACGGGACATTAAGTTTCCTCCCACTCCACAGGCTGCACAGTGGCTCATACTGTGAAGGTGAAATACCCCCTTGTGGGGTGAATAATAGCAGTGAGTGCGTTTCTTATGGGGCACTGTTTTCCAAGAAGCACAGAACAATTTGAAGGAGCACATTGTCACTTTATTGGACTTTTTTATATGCCAGGGTTTAAGGACAATATATGCATATTTCTGAACCCAGTTTCATAGCAACAATATACACCAGTCATATATGTTGGATTTTTTTGCACAGAAATGTCACTTTGAATTGCAGATTTTGCACAGGATTGTGTTTATTTTATTTTATTTTAGTTTGAACATAACAATATGCATTATATATAAGTGGTTAGAAAGTTTACACAGTAGGATTTTTTAGTGTATTTTTGTAAATATACAAATATTTATTTTCTACACTTTTATTGTCACCTTTTGCACTAAATACACACACCCCTCAAGTATTTAGAGGTTGTAGGTCACCTCTTAATAAGAGCAGCGCCATACCTATCCCCCCTTTTTCACATTAAGCCAGTACATGTCCGGGCCCATCTGAGGTTTGCTAGAGAGCATTTGGATGATCCAGAAGAGGAATGGGGGAATGTCATATGGTCAGATGAAACCAAAGTAAAACTGTTTGGTAGAAACACCACTCGTTGTGTTTGGAGGAGAGAGAATGCTGAGTTGCAACCAAAGCTATACACTATACCTACTGTGAAGCATGGGTGTGGCAACATCATGCTTTGAGGCTGTTTCTCTGCAAAGGGAACAGGACGACTGATCCATGTACATGAAAGAATAAATGGGGCCATATATCGTGAGATTTTGAGTGCAAACCTCCTCCCATCAGCAAGGGCACTGAAGATGAACCGTGGCTGGGTCTTTCAGCATGACAATGATCCCAAACACACCGCCCGTGCAACGAGGGAGTGACTTCATAAGAAGCATTTCAAGGTCCTGGAGTGGCCTATCCAGTCTCCAGATCTCAACCCCATGGAAAACCTTTGGAGGGAGTTGAAAGTCCGTGTTGCCTAGCGACAGCCCCAAAACATCACTGCTCTAGAAGAGATCTGCATGGAGGAATGGGCCAACATACCAGCAACAGTGTGTGAAAAACCTTGTGAAAACTTACAGAAAACGTTTGACCTCTGTCATTGCCAACAAAGAATATATAACAAATTATTGAGATGAACTTTTGATATTTACAAAAAACTTATTTTCCACCATAATTTGCAAATAAATTCTTTCTAAATCAGACAATGTGATTGTCTGGATTTGTTTCCATATTTTGTCTCTCATAGTTGAGGTATACCTATGACGACAATTACAGGCCTCTCTCTTATTTTTAAGTGGGAAAACTTGCACAATTGGTGGCTGACTAAATACTTTTTTGCCCCACTGTATAATGTTTACAAGTTTTGTTTTATTTGTGACTGATTTTGTAAACTGAAACTAAACTAAAATACAGTTCCATTATTATACATATGGATGACATTATGAATCGTATCCTATAAGACATTTATTTTATGCAAATAATACCAATATCATTGTTTTTAGGCATCTACATTTGCTTCCTGTCTATAGTTGGTAATCAAGCTTTTAGTTATTTATATTTGCCTCTTGTCTGTATCTGGTAATCAGGCTTTATAATAATGTAATATAAGGCCCCTTTTCTGTACTGCTCATTATAACCATGTGTCCCAATTGTAAGCTTTTTCCTGCCCTATTCTGTTGAGAATCTTTTGCTGTCCCTTGTGGTCCCATGGCCGGTGTTCTGCCAAAAACTCCAACTCGCGAAAATCTCCAACCACATCACTTCCAGTGACTCTGCAGCACCAATAATTGGAGATTTGGACGAGTTGGCTTTTTTGACAGAACAATGACAGCGTATACACTACGGTACACCATATAATGAGTGGAAATTGTTAGTCCGCCCGATACTAACCAACAACATGGCCTCCAAGGCGGCAACAACTTTTTCCTCCTTACCCGCTGTTCTGTCAAAAGAGCCAATTTGTCGTGTACCATACTGTATACACTGCCGCTGTTCTGTGAAAACAGGCAACTCATCGAAATCTCCAATTATTGCTGCTGGAGAGTCACTGGAAGTGACGTATTTGGAGATTTTGGCGAGTTGGAGTTTTCGGCAGAACACCGGCCCTTTTGCATAAACAGCATGATTGAACCGTTCAGCCCCAGGCTAGTAGAAGGAGCTGAAGCTCAGAGTGCGCCAGTCAATTGTTTCCTGCTGTTCTCGGCCTCCGATGATGTCACTTCTGCCGTGCGTTCCACACTGGTTAACCTGGACTTCCTAGTGGCCACAGGACGTTCCACACAACAACTCAATCTGTAGCGATTCCCTGGCAAAGTGCAGTGTCCACAGGATGGATCCTAGCAGCCCCCCCACAGATCTGATGGGCATGTTTTACACCTCTATCTTGTGCAATAAATTTTGTCTTTTAATACTACACTTAGGTGGCGCTTCCTGTTCTTCTCCCTTGAGTTTACTTCACAGAGCTGGCTTTACTCTGAGGATAGCTGCCACCATCCACCCATTTGATGGACTTATGAAATTTTTAAAATTGATTTACTTTATAAGGTTGATACAGTATGGGTCACGAGTATATTGACTTGCGCCAGTCACTGCCATTTTTTTAAGTGCTTTTTTACCACTACTATTCATTTATACTGGCTTTTAAAATTAGTAAATGCAGTAATTTAGAATTTGGATCAAAGTTTTAGCACTTTTTGAAAGACTTTTTGAAAGATAAATAGTGCATTTTATATACAACTATATAGATCAAACCAAAATGAGGGACAAATGAGGAGGAAAGAGAGACAGAGGGACTTTGTTCCAAATTAGGGACAGTCCCTCAAAATCAGGGACAGTTGGCAGCTATGTATCACCAATGTTTGGACCAGGGTGGTGCTGTGGACATAGCATATCTTGATTTCAGCAAGGCATTTCCACATAACGATCTAATACAATAGTTGTACAAGCTAGGACTAAACCCTTGGTTGGTTCAGTGGATATGCAGTTGATAAAGGATAGATAACAGAATGTGGTGGTAAACTGTGAGACCAGGTAGTGGGAAAAGCGAATAGAATTCTAGGATGCTAGGATTCTAGGAATTCTAGAGGGATCACCAGCAGAAGGAAGAAGGTCTTAATTCACCTATATACTGTGAATCTTTAGTGAGACCTCATTTAAAATACTGTGTCCAGTTCTGGGGACCTCGCATATAAAAATATAATGATATGATAGAATGAGTCCAGAGATAGGTAACAAAAATGGTGACAGGTCTGGGGGATAAAACATATTGAGAGTGACTTCAGGAACTTAATATGTACAGTCTGGAGGAAAGAAGGTGAAATTGGAATCAACCCTTCGGATGAGAGTTTTTGGCTTTCCAGTCTGGCTGCTCAACATCTGAGTTCCAGCCTCACGGTTACCTGGGCGATTCTCTGGATTTGTTCTCGGAGCTCTTTGGATTCCCTGGATCATTTTGGAAATCTGCTGATCGGGCTATCCTCGCTTGATTGACTCGTTGTCGCTGACATTCAAGTCCACTATTTCCGGTAAGAGTGTATATTAACTCGGGTGGAGGACACACACTATCCCTGATGCTTTACATGCCTGCTGAGGCCTTTGTACCCCACTTCTGAGCAACAACTTTTCGTGGTGAACTCCATATATGTTTACCATAGGATTGTTTCACCTTTGGGACTTTCTCACCCGTGTTTCTACTTATTATATACATGTTCTGTTTTATATTCATTATATTTGAGATTGATTTTTATCACAAAGTTTTTATTATTTACATACAATACTTGATATATTGTTCAATGTTTATTGTTTTATATTTTTAGCGCTACATTTTTCACTGATCTTCAGGAAAGAAGGGAAAGGGAGACATGATTAAAACCTTTAAGAACATCAAGGGGGTGAACAAGGTTTAGGAGGGGCTCTGACATGAAAGGGTGCATTGTTTGTGGTGTTCTGTGTTGTAAAAAAAGGGTGTCAAAAGCATTTTCTGTTTTTTTGCAAATAGTTAGCATTTAGCAGCACATTTATAATGAATGGGAACACTGTAACACAATACATGTTAACTGCACAGCAACTGGCTGCACACGTGTGAATCCAGCCTAACGGTTTTTCTTTACAGTTTTACAATTAGGCCCCATTCACATGGGATGGATTCCACTTCAAATACTGGGTATCTGTGAGTTGATCCCCTGCTGATCAGGGCAGAGGATCCGATCAGCCCTCTCAGCTTCTCCATACTGGGCATACTGACCTGCCAGCTATATGGGCAGCCGGGTGAGCTGACTCTGCTGTTCAATTACATTAGGCTACCTCTGATCGAGTCCACCAAAAGGGAAAAAGATGCAGTCCTTTGCCGTTTTTTTAAAAGACCTGATGGACCCAGAGGTAGGTGGGTGTCCACAGGGCTCTATGGACCTTCTGATCAGGTTCACTTGAAAAACTGATAGGTGGACCTAATCGGAATGGCCATGTGAAGGGAGCTTCAGCAATCAATACAACAGAACAATGAACATTTGCATCCTGTAAAGCACAACATGTTTAGCATATCATAATACACACTTACTATAAAAATATAGGTGGAAATAAAATATAACATAACATAACAAGTGGCTCAGTGTTGTATCCTCCCTGTGTCATACCCCAATCAGACCTCCAAGGCGGCCAGAGGCACCAGGCACTTTCATTCACTTGCAGGTCTCATACACGTGGCTGAAAATCTTACTTGTAGTTGAGTTCTATCCTAGTACACACTGATGTATGTTTAAAATGTGTCACTTCTTTATGACCTTTAGTGACTTACAATGTAGAAAGAACATTATAATTTGTGGCACTATCCCATGACCAACAACTGGATGATTCTGTAATCAACAAAGCTGATGTAATAGTTAAAGGTAAGTAGAGTTCATCCTCATCTATGTAAATGTTGAAAAATAAGTGTTTTAGTGACTATCATAGACATCCAACATCTTAAAGCAGCCTTTCTCAACCTTTTAAAAACACAGGAGGAACACTTGAAATAACTTCCCAGTCTCATAGAACCCCTGCTAAAAATGACTATATCTACATACACTATTTTGTCAAAAGTTTTGGAACACTTGCTTTTACACGCTCATGAACTTTAATGGCATCCCAGTCTTAGTTCCTAGGGTTCAATATTGCGTTGACCCACCCTTTGCAGCTATAACAGCTTCAACTCTTCTGGGAAGGCTGTCCACAAAGTTTAGGAGCATGTCTATGGAAATGTTTGACCATTATTCTAGAAGCATATTTGTGAGGTGTTGGACGAGAAGGCCTGGCTTGCAATCTCCGCTCTAATTCATCCCAAAGGGTTGAGGTCAGGACTCTGTGCAGGCCAGTCACGTTTCTGCACCTCAAACTTGCTCATCCATGTCTTTATAGACCTTGCTTTGTGGACTGGTGCGCAGTCATGTTGGAACAAGAAGGGGCCATCCCCAAACTGTTCCCACAAAATTTGGGAGAATTAAATTGTCCAAAATGTCTTGTTATGCTAATGCCTAAAGAGTTCCCTTTATGGGAACTAAGGGGCCAAGCCAAACCCCTGAAAAACAACCCCACATCATAATCCCACCTCCACCAAATGATTTGGACCAGTGCACAACCTAAGGTCCATAAAGACATGGATGAGCAAGTTTGGGGTGGAGGAACTTGACTGGCCTGAACAGAGTCCTAACCTCAACTGGAATAGAACAGCTTTGGGATGAATTAAAGTGGAGACTGCAAGGCAGGGCTTTTCATCCAACACAACCTCACAACCTCACAAATGTGCTTCTTGAAGAATGGTCAAACATTCCCATAGACACACTCTTAAACCTTTTGGACAGCTTTCCCAGAAGAGTTAAAGCCGTTAAAGTTGCATAGGGTGGGCCAACTCAATATTGAACCCTATGGACTAAGACTGGGATGTCAATAAAGTTCATGTGCGTGTAAAGGCAGGCATCCCAATACTTTTGACAATATAGTGTATATACTATACTATATCTACTATATCTACAATTGATGAAACATTAGTGTGATGTAGGTGTAGCAATAACTCTCGGCGGAGCTGCTTGTTACCTTCACTCTCCTTCCCTCTGTTTCACCGGCACCGGGTCTAGGGTTCCGTTGAGTTTACCTCCGGACGATACAAGCACCAACACTTGAGTGCGTTTTCAATGCTTTATTGAACAATTAACGAAGGAAGTAGCAGGAAAGAAGCAGAAGGGAAACTGCAGGGAAATACCTTTCTGTAGGATTCTTGACAAATGTCCTTTAGAGTTGAATATTACAGTAGAATGCGCTCCCCTTGTGGGACACAGTTTTTGCTTGCCTGGATAGGCCTCTCTCACTTGCCTAGCAGCCAGTACGTAGCACGAACAAAAGTCTCTGCCACAGACTTGCTTTGGATGAACCCGTACGATCCTCTGCCACAGGATGTATTGGTTTTGCGGTGAATGCCAGTCACAGTGCTTGAACCTTTAAGCCAAACCCGGCAACACTATGCTGTAAAGTTACTTTAGGATACGTCCTCCAGCCGAGTCACCAGGACCCTCTCCAGACCAGCACTCTGCATGATCCTTCCATGACGGGCCCTCCCCTGGGATCTCCTCAGTTGTCCAGCTTCTTCACTCTGGATAGACAGCTCAGGACCATTCCTCGGCTGCTGTGGTAGGCCCCAGACAAGCTTCTGGGCCCACCCATGCGCCGCAGCGACTCGGGCCTCCGGAACGGAGGACCACGAGGTAGAACTCTAACGCATACCTGTCGGCCAAGAGGGCCAGCAGGTGGCTGTAAAACGAACCTAAACCTAAAACATGGCGTCTGTCCCACCGAGTTGTCTCCGGGACAGAAGAGCATCCATACGCTTTGACACGTTGCCTTTCCAACACTGACCGATAGTAACAACGACACCCACCGGCCCAGTATGAAAACACATGCAAAGTCAGCCAAGCTGGAACAGAGGCAAATCTAACTTCCCCTAATCAGATGCTAGATCGCAAATCTACCAGCATTACATAGGGATGAGCTCGCTGTTCAAGTCAAACATCGGGTGTTCGCCCATTCGCCGAACAGTGAGTATTATGGGGCGTTCGCAGGAAATTTAGAGCGCCGCGGAACGCCCCATAATGCACTGTGAGATTGCAGTGCATTGATGTCTGATGATTGACCAAAGCATGCACCTGACCCGCATGCTTTGGACAATCACAGCGGGCTCAACTGCGAGAGCCATAATTTGCCAAAGGACCCCAAAGCGCCCTCCCCGTGTTGAAAGCAAGTGGCCTGGTATAGTTCAAGAGGGGGGGCACTTGCTTGTCTCCCTCCCCTTTCCTAGCCTGCCATGGCTGCTTGCTCAGATAAGCGTTTGGTATGGATTTTGGGGAGGACCCTACGCCATTTTTTAAAAATGGCAGGAACTAGGGGGAACTCAGTTCCACCACCTCTGGCTCAGGTCTTCTGCTCCCTACTCACCACTATCACTTGGTAACACTGAAGTCTAGCTTCTGCATTTACAAGTGATAGCTTATCTCCCAGTAGCTCCCACAGGTCAGATCTCCTGCACAGATCCCACTGAGTGCCTGACAGGGACACGGGAGATACAGAACAGGTGCCCAGGGTTCAGTGCAGTCATAGGCAGGAGAGGGTGCGTGGTAGCCTGCACCCTCTGTGGTCTCCATTTTTTCCCTGGTGACCACTTGTTGATGCTCCTACTGCATGATCTCCCTTGCAAGTGACTGTAGTATAGTATGCTGGGAGGTACTACAGCCGGATAGGTGTTTCAGCTTAATATTGCAACAAAGTTAAGACATATGACAGATGGTGAAGCTTTTAAGGAGGGGAGAGAAGATGAGGGCAGTGAGGGGAGGGGGTTGTATGCAGAGGGAAGAACTACTATTTGATGCCATTTGGCAGGTATGTGTGTGTGGTGGGCATGGTTGAGTTCCTGCACCTATTCTCTGAGAAAAAAAGCCCTGCTTATCTATATTGCCGGCAATACATTATAGCTGGAGCAATTTTAAATGACATTTTTTCCTTTGGAAATGTAATTTTGCTGCGGCACAGAAAAACGCTTGAGAAAGATGTGCCACTTTACAGGCAGACTAAGGGGATCCCCAGGCACCATATTTATAGGAATATTTCATTTTTATTATTTCACTTTAAGCATTATTAAAATTTGTTTGCATTGATACATGTCCCCCGGGGCAGTACCCGGGTCCCCAAACACTTTTTATGGCAAAAACGTGCATATAAGCTTTTACAATTAACACTTTTGATTTTTCACAATCGTGTCCTATAGACTTTAAGGGTGTTTGTATGTTTGCATGAATGTTTTGTCTGTTCACATGTTCTGGTGTGAACTTAACGGGGGGGGGGGGGGGTGTTCAGCTCATCCCTAGTGTGATGGTTAGAAGGAAAAATACTCCTTACACTTGTAGTCATTAGTAAGAACTACCCCCTTACATATAGCTAAGAAGATCAATGGTGTCAGTGGAACTTACCTAAAAAGGGCAGAAATTGTTCATTGCTTAAGGAACCATAGTTGACAAACCCTGTGTTAAAGGATAAATTACATTTTTTTGCAGGTTAGAAAATGTGCATTTATTATTATTTTTTTCTTAGGTGCCTGCAGAGCATTCCACAGCCAGATAGCAGGTGCAATGCAAGGCTCCTGCAGACTCTCAGTACAGCTGTCTGCCCGTACCTCCTGTACAGGCAGACAGTTACTAAAGTCCAGGAAGAATCAATGAACTAGCACCCTTGAAGGTTATTGAGAATTATTGAGAACTACAAGCTGTCTGCCACAGTGGTAGATGGAACTTGTAATTCGTTCATTCACAGATCATTGGCCAATGTCACAGTGGGGGCTCAGGGGGTGCAGGGGCAGGTACATTAGTAACATGTTACATGTTAAATGCTGAATACGGGTGTAATGTGTAACACGGTGCTAAATGTGAACTTATCCTTTAAATTATATGTAAACCCTAATGCCCTGTACACACGACTGGTTTTGCCATTGGAGTAAACTCCAAAGGTTTCTCCGACAGAACTCCGACGGAATTCCATTCAAGCGGTCTTGCCTACACATGGTCAAACCAAAGTCCAACCAAAGTCCGACCGTCAAGAACGTGGTGACGTACAACAGGTACGAAGGGACTAGAAAAAGGAAGTTCAATAGCCAGTAGCCAATAGCTCCCGTCTCGTACTTGCTTCAGAGCATGCGTCGTTTTTGGTCCGTCGGAACAGCATACAGACGAGCGGTTTTCCCGATAGGAATTGGTTCCGTCGGAAATATTTAGAACATGTTCTATTTCTAGGTCCGTCAGAATTTTCTAAAAAAAAAGTCAGATGAGGCCTACACACGATCAGAATATACGATGAAAAGCTTCCGTCTGACTTTTTCTGTTGGACATTCCGCTTGTGTGTACGCGGCATTACAGTGAAACTTTTCTTATTTTCTACCAATTGGCCTATTAAATATACCTGTACTTTTAAAGTATTTTGTTATATTCGTTTAGCAAATGCAAAAAATACCTGTTTATCCTGCCATAAATATTGTGAACTAATAACTTACTGTGCTCTCTACTTGTGTTGCACTCTTATCAGTTAGCATTGTACCAAGTTTCTTTTGTAGACAACAGAACGCCCCCCCCCCCCCCCCAATGTTATGAAGATGAAAATAGAGTGAAAATAGAGTGAAGTATTTTGTAACTCAAACACACTTCCTTTCCTAGGGTGACAACTCTGTTCATCCATAGATATGGAGTGTGGTCACCCTAGAAAAAAAAAGAAAACCAATATAAATATATATATAGAATAAAACATTAGGCTAACTTTACTGCTGTCTTATTTTTTTAATTAAAAAAATGTATTTTTCTTCTAAAAAAGTGCGCATGTAAGACCGATGCGCAAATACCTTGTGACAGAAAGTATTGCAATGACCGCCATTTTATTCTCTAGGGTGTTAGAAATATATATATATATAATGTTTGGGGGTTCTAAGTAATTTTCTAGCAAAAAAAAATTCTTTTAAACAACCAGTTTGAAAAATAGGCCCGGTCTTAAAGTGGTTAACCACTTCACATAAATCGCCGTACCCATACGTCAGTACTTTGACGCTAAATACCGGGGTTATGGCAGCAGCTAGCTGCCATAACCCCGGTATTTTCAGGAACAGCGTGCGTTTCTCTTTAAGATAAAAGTGGTCTTTGCGGTGGATTTTCCACAAGATCACTTTCATCGGCGGCGGGAGAGGTGCCCCCCCTCCCATGGATACCTGGCTGCCGACTGAGGGGAAGATGGCCCCTGCCCGGTTTCATGGCATGGGAGGGCTCTTAAAAGGAGATTTTTTTTTTTATATTCCATTTTAGTGTAAATGTGAGATCTGAGGTTGTTTACATTCCTTGTAATAGGAATAAAAGTGACCCAGCATTTTTTTTAAAACTGTGTCAAAATAAAAAAACTAAAACTAAAAGTAAAATAAATATGAAAAAAATTTTTTTTTTTTTTTTTAAAGTGCCCCGTCCCGTCGAGCTTGCGTGCAGAAGCAAACGCATACATGAGTACCACCCACATATGAAAACGGTGTTCAAACCACACATGTGAGGTATTACCAGGATCGTTAGTGCGAGACCAATAATTTTAGCCCTAGACCCCCTCTGTAACTCAAAATTGGCAACCTGTAGACATTTTTAAAAAACATCGCCTATGGAGATTTTTAAGGGTAAAAGTTTGTTGCCATTCCATGAGCGGGTGCAATTTTGAAGCGTGACATGTTGGGTATCAATTTACTCAGGGTAACATTATCTTTCACAATATAAAAAAAATTGGTCTAACTTTACTGTTTGTCTTATTTTTTAATTCAAAAAAGTGTATTTTTCCTAAAAATGTGCGCTTGTAAGACCACTGCACAAATACAGTGTGACAGAAAGTATTGCAACGACCACCATTTTATTCTCTAGGGTGTTAGAAAAAAATATATATATAATGTTTGGGGGTTCTAAGTAATTTTCTAGCAAAAAAAAAATTATTTTAACTTGTCAACAACAAGTGTAAAAAAGAGGCTTGGTCCTTAAGTGGTTAAAATGTCACACGTGACATTTCAAAGATTCCTATTCCCATCCATAAGGTGGGGTTCCGTGGAAAAATAGAAATGCATTTTCATTCAATGCACTGCAACCCACCTCAAGACAGTATTGTGGTATGAAGAGGGCATAGAGAAAGCTATTGTTTTCTATGTGCCCTAGCGATGAGCCTGCATTGATCTGTGAAGATTAAATTGGTCACCCCCAAAAATGTAAACAAGTCCTGAGGCATAGCAAAAGTGCACAAAACGTATCCAAAAAGTGGCAGGACTTTGGCAGGTCAAGCTATGCTAAAAACTTTTATTGTGTATTTTTAATAGTTAAAGCGGGGTTCCACCCAAATTTTGAACAATATCTGTATGTATTCTCTTCCTTGCCTAGATGCTGACATGCCGTTTACAAAAATTTAAATCGCCGTAATTACCTTTTATTTTTCTATTCTTCTTTGCACTTCCTGGTTCTCCTCCCGTGGGAGTAGGTGTGTTTCTAGCCTCTCCCAGACTCCGCACAGCCTCCTGGGAGCTAGTCTCAGGCTTCCCAGGATGCCACTGAGCATGTGCGGGAACGAGCGGTGAATGCTGGGAGCACAGCATTCACCACATCCAGGAAATAAATGCTTGTGGGCTTCAAATGCCCACAATGAAGATGGAAACCGCCTGCAGTGAATAATATAAGTTATTCTTTCAGACGAAATCTGACACAGGCGGACATATTACACACAATATGTGAGTATGTAATGCTGAGAAGAAAAGTTTGTGAATGAACTCAAAAAAAAAAAAACGATAGATAGGTGGACCCCCGCTTTAAGGCTACTGTTTTCAGGATCATAGACAGTAGAACTAGAGTTTTCTACACATTTTGGGTTATAAACCAGGTCGATTTTTGTGAGTTTATGATTGTAACCTTCGATGCTGATAAACCACATCAATTCATAATACATCATACAAGTATATATCCAGATGTGTAATAAAACAGCAAGGCTTTACTGCCTGTTATGGTCTAGAACACAATATTAGATGTGCAAAGGTTTAGATCCTTTCCACAGTTAACAAAGGTTACTGAAGTTTAGTTACTATTATTATCCATTATTTAAGTTATGTAATGTTGGGCTTAGATACGCTTCGAGTGATGTTGAGAAACATTACACATTCTCTACATCTTCTGAGCCAAGACCATTTTTCAACTTGCCTGGAGCTTTAGGGTCACACAATAAGCCCCAGGCTATGCCCTGCAGAATGTAGTGTGTTAAATAGGGGGCATCTGAGCATCAGCTCCAGTGGCGGAACTACCGCCATAGCGACACACGCGGCCGCTATGGGGCCCGCAGCCGTTACGGACCCGGTGAGGACAGGCGGCTCCGCGGGTGACAGCGGGCGGCTTTGCGGGCCCGCGGGTAAGAGCGGGCGGCTTTGAGGGCCCGCGGGTGAGAGCGGGTGGCTCCGAGGGCTGTCAGACGGTGAGTCAGCTGGGCGGCTCGGCTCGTGTGTGAGCGGGCTGGCCAATCAGGGAGCTGGCAGCCGGGGGGTGCATAGAGATGACATCATCTCTCACCGCCCGGCGCCCTCCCTGCTTCCCTGCAGTGCAGTTCCCCCCTCACTGTGCAGGCAGCCTCGGGAAGCAGAGAGATGACCTTATCTCTCTGCTGCCTGACTCTGGGACACAGCATGAAAGTGACACAGCAAGTGACAATCCGTAATGTGTGACAGGTGAAGTGGCAAGTGACAAACCGGGACGTGGCAGCAAGTGACGATCCGTAATGTGTGGCAAGTGGCAATCCGGGACATGGCAAGTGACAATCCGTAATGTGTGGCAGGTGACGTGGCAAGTGACAATCCGGGACGTGGCAAGTGACAATCCGTAATGTGTGGCAAGTGACAATCCGGGACGTGACAAGTGAAAATCCATAATGTGTGGCAGGTGACGTGGCAAGTGACTATCCGTAATGTGTGGCAGGTGACGTGGCAAGTGACAATCTGTAGTGTATGGCAGGTGACGTGGCAAGTGACAATCTGTAACATGTGGCAGGCGACGTGGCAAATGACAATCCGTAACGTGTGGCAAGTGACAATCCGGAAAGTGGCAAGTGACAATCCGTAATGTGTGGCAGGTGACGTGGCAAGTGACAATCTAATGTGTGGCAAGTGACAATCTGGGACGTGGCAAGTGACAATCAGTAATGTGTGGCAGGTGACGTGGCAAGTGACAATCCGGGACGTGGCAAGTGGACAAACGGCAACATGTGGCAGGTGACATTCTGCAACGTGTGACAAGTGACAATCTGCATCTGGTGGCAGGGGACATGGCAAGTGGACAATCCGCAACGTGTGGCGGGTGATGTGGCAAGTGACATTCCGTGACAAGTTGCATCTGGTGGCAGGCGGCGCTGGCAAGTGACACGCTCAGGGCTCCCACTGATTCTGCATTATGGTGAGTTGAACTATTTCATTTTTTATAACAGAACAGAAATGGGTTAGAAGGCTGGAGGTCAGCAATGTGTGTCCTTCAGGGGCTGCATACAGTATACTGCATACTTTGTTGTTCAAAATTTATATAAGCTGTTGCCTGGGTACTGTGCCACATGGGTGCGGTAATCTGTAGTTCAATGGCATTATTTGTTTTTTTTGTGGAGGGGGCGGTTTGCAGGGGGGGGGAACGGTTTGCAGGGGAGGGCCCATACAACATTTTGCTATGAGGCCCTGTGATTTCTAGTTGTGCCCCTGATCAGCTCCATCATCTGTAGACTTAGGCTGGCTTTAATGCATTGGCCTAACTGTTTCCCCCGGAGGCCTTGTATATCTTAGGTGTCCACCATATTCTGACTCCTCCCACATGTCACCAGATCCGAGAGACACACTATCCTTTCACAGTATAGCCACTTTTGTAGAGCTGCAACATACCTTGTGTAACTTTCCTCCCTCAACCAGCACTCACTTAACTTCCACAGTACAGTTGGAGATAAGGGAAACAAACTTTACTTTAGTTTGATGAACTTTTACTGCGGAACACAAAAATCATGAGATTGTTCACTCACTTTAACAACAGGAATATTACTCCCCTCTGGTTGATTCATCTTGTGCTCTCAAGCAGTCCTTCCCCACAAGAGTCTGTGGCCAGACAATGTACATTCAAATACTTACATATTCTTTTTTTTAATTATTTATTCTTTATTCATTATTTTCTTCCAATACAAAATATCTTAAGATCATTTCAAGTATTCCATACATGCTATTTATCCTTCATAATTTCTATCTTCAGCATTGAAATACTATCCAGCAAGCATTTCCCCAACTCGCCCCCCCCTCTCCCTCCCTCCCTCCTAACCCATTAGAGAATCACTCACTGTCTATATTCAACTATGCTGGCTTACTAGTTTTATATATATTTTGCTACTGTGTTACACAAACTCTTGTCTTCATTTTTGGACTATGTTATAATGCTTTATTCCCTTCTACTTATATTAACTTGTTCGGAGAATACCTTTCGAGGTTAACCCATAGCAAATAAATATATATATATATATATATATATATATATATATATATATATATATATATTGGATAACATTGGCCACGGACTGATTTATTGGTTTATACAAAATAAATTGATTATAACATCAAATTTTATTTTCATAAATCATATTCTCAACCAAAAATGTATTAAGCAATAAATCATACTCAACCCAACCACTGAGACTGGAGCTGACTCAACATTTATCATGAAACCTTTTTCTTAAATCTCCCCTTTAGTTATTCACCAAAGGGAGCCACCACATAAATCAGCCGCCGGGGGGGGGGATTAGGGCGGGGATCTCTTTTGCGCTGTATTTTCTCTGGTGACTGGCACAGACCCTAATGGAACAGCTCCTTAAATAGGTCAAAAAAGGCCTTCTAGAATATTCTGAACGGTCACCTGACCTTTACTAGCCAATCCCTATCTGAACTCTTGACCTTCTAGAACCCTCTAAAACACCTGACCCTAACTGACCAATCCCTAACTGAACTGCTGACCTTCCAGAATCTCCTTATGACACCTGACCCTAGCTGACCTATCTCCAACCAACCTACTAACCTTCTATAACCCTTTGGATCACCTGACCCTAATTAGCCAATCAGCTTTGAAATTAATTGAAAACCCCCTTAAATGTTTCCTAAATGTGATGCCTCGATCCCATGAGGAAAGGGTTGCCTAAAATGGCTTACCCCTTATTCTTCCCCATGGGATTGCAGGCATCATGCAAACCAACAAACTTGCATAGATTAATAATAAAAAAGCACACCACACGAATAATTATTATTATTTTGTATTTATTTATTTTAATTGTATATATATATATATATATATATACACCATATTTATCTGCGTATAACATGCACCGGCGTATAACACGCACCCCAAGTTTAGGAGGGAATTTTAAGGAAAAAAAACTTTTAGGAGGGAAGTGTAAGGGAAAAAAACTTACATTTAAATGCCCATCATTGCAGCCTTCTCAGTGCAGCCTTGCCCCAGTGCAGCCATGTCAGTGCAGCCTTGTCAGTGCAGCCTTGTCAGTGCAGCCTTCCCCAGTGTCCATTGCAGCCTTATCCCAGTGCAGCCTTGCCCCAGTGCAGCCTTGCCCCAGTGCAGCCTTGCAGCTTGCAGTTTGAAAATGGTGCCACTCCCCTGCGATCCCCTGCGATCCTGAGCTTCAAAATTGCCGACCGCGATTTGAAAATGGCGCCACCGGCGCCGAAATACACAGGGCCAGTCCTCGGCTCTTCTCGGCGGCTCTCGTTCCCTTTCGGTTCCACTCGTAGTCCCGCCCGGGATGGTTGTGACTGTGAGCGGAGATATCTGAACCTAGCCGAGTACACTCGGCTAGGTTCGGGCGGCGCTCGAGTGAAGCCGAAAGTGGCCGAGAAGAGCCGAGGACCGGCTCTGTGTATTTCGGCACCAGCGGTGCCATTTTCAAATCGCGGTCGGCGATTTTGAAGCTCAGGATCGCAGGGGATACACGTCACTAGGCCGACTATTCGATATACCAGCGTCCGCAAGTTTTTGCCTTGCAAAATTCCGTATTCGATACCGTTCTCAAAACTTTCGAAGTCCGCGTTTTTCGTTCGTAGTTTGTACCACGCGGCTGGCTTGGCTGTCGCAGGTAAGGTCCCGTCGGACTTTTCGTTTTCATATCAGGTCACTAAACCGTAATTTCAAAATTTTTCGTTTCACTCGCTTTTTCATAAACTGCAATGTATATCGCATTTTTCGTTTCATGTCATGTCACTAAACCGTACTTTCAAATTTCGTTACTCGCACTTCACTATTGCAATGTATATCGCTCGTACTTTCGATATGTTACCATCTCGACAGCACCGCGACGCAGACGTCGCTTCATTTCTAGCATGTCGGTGTTTAAAAATATGCATCAATAAACAGCCATAGCAAGTCGCAATTTGCAAGTTATCGGATCAAGTCAGTTCGATACCAATCATTTCTCATTTCTGAAACATTCTAGAACTCATTTCTGACGTTTCAAATCATTTCAAAACATTTCTCATTTCAGTCACCTACTGCGCTCCGATTCGAATCCAGTCGCATCAAAAAGATGCACCGATTCGTTCCGGTGTGCCCCAGTTATTTGGCCTCATTTCTATACATGCTCCAGAGTTACGTTATTGTCTGTCATTAGTACCTCTGTCATGCTTATCATTTCATTTCCACGTATCACGTTCCGACATGAATCCAGTCGCATGCTAAATGCACCGATTCGTCTCGGCGTGCCCCAGGATTGGCCTCATTTCTATACATGCTCCAGAGTTTCGTTTGTCAGTCATTCGTACCTCTGTCATGGTTATCATTTCATTTCCACCTATCACGTTCCGGCATGAATCCAGTCGCATGGCAATGCACCGATTCGTCTCGGCGTGCCCCAGGATTGGCCTCATTTCTATACATGCTCCAGAGTTACGTTTTCAGTCATTCATACCTCTGTCATGGTTATCATTTCATTTCCACCTATCACGTTCCGACATGAATCCAGTCGCATGGCAATGCACCGATTCGTCTCGGCGTGCCCCAGGACTGGCCTCATTTCTATACATGCTCCAGAGTTACGTTTATCAGTAATTCGTACCTTCTGTCATGGTTATCATTTCATTTCCACCTATCACGTTCCGACATGAATCCAGTCGCATGGCAATGCACCGATTCGTCTCGGCGTGCCCCAGGACTGGCCTCATTTCTATACATGCTCCAGAGTTACGTTTATCAGTAATTCGTACCTTCTGTCATGGTTATCATTTCATTTCCACGTATCACGTTCAGACATGAATCCAGTCGCATGGAAATGCACCGATTCATTACGGCGTACCCCAGGGCTCGGCCTCATTTCTGATACACGCTTCAAAGTCCGGATCATAGCTAGTCGCAGACATCGGGGGATTCATCCATGTCTCTGCCATGCAGTTACTACCATTTCACTCCCACAACGCATCACCGTTCCGGAACCAGTCGCATCTGACATGCACCGATTCTTTACGGAATGCCTTGCTGGTTCCGACAGCATTTCATACCTATACCAGAGCTCGGTTGGTTGCCAGTCGCAAACACGGCACAACCAATTCAAGCCTCGTTCTAATAATCATTTCTCTCATTTCATTTCATACGGAGCTCCAATTCGAATCCAGATGCATCAAACACGCACCAGTTCGTCCCGGGTGCACCAATGTTTTCACTTGCCTCATTTCAATACATGCTCCAGAGCCCGGTTCTCGGTCGAATCAATGATGACGACCAGGCCGGACCTCTGTCATGGAGTCCATTCATAATCAAGGCAAACATTTCGAATCATTTTCATTGTCATACAAATCGTTGCTTCAAAAAATCAGTTGGCAATCCCTTCACGAATTGTCACCTTTTCGTTTTTCTCAGGTCAGTCAAAGTTCAGTAGGTCCACCCTGCACCAGGTTGGACGATATCCCCCCAGGTAAAAAAAAAAAAAAAAAAAAAGGGAATGGGAGAATAAGTCGGGTAAGTATGACTCAGCGGATCAAAGAAAAAACTTGAAATTCATCTCACCCCTAATAGGTTACAGTCAACCAGGAAATAAAAGCTCAAGAGAATCCTCACCAGAGCAACCATGTCTCAGACCGGTAGCGAAGACCTCACGGCCCCTCTGTCACCTTCTCCGGTCTCAGAAAGCGGCAGCGTGCAATCCCTTAGGGGATGGACTATCCCCAAACTGACGGCAGAGCTCAGACGCAGAGGTGTCCCCTTCCCCGCCACAGCAAGGAAAGGCGAGCTTTTCAAACTCCTCTTTCCCCCACCAGCAGCAGGACCCAGTACCCAACAGGCATCCCTTCAGTCGATATCATCGGCCATTTCGCAATTACACACGATGGTGTCATCTCTATCCACCTCAGTTGCAGACGTCCAAACCAGGGTTGCACTTCTGGAGGCCCGACCGGCCACGGCTGTCCCCGACCCAACGGCAACTCAAAGCTTGACACCTCTTCCTGCAGGTACCTCAGGCTCGAGCCACATTGTCTACCCCTCCCACCTGGTCCCAACCAGTATCAGGAAGGACATCTTGGACGGCAAGGACGTCAACCTGGCCTCTCTCCTCATCTCCGTGCATGATTTGGCAGAAAATAAAGCCTACTCCTGGGGTGACATATCAGTGGTCCTTAAAGCCAAAGACCCCAGATTGAACCGCAAGCTAACAGTCTCAGAGTTTACCCTGGCCTTTGGCATGCTCAGGGATGTCCTGTGCTCAGCCACCCCTAGCAGGCGGGAAGAGCTGGACCTGTATCTCCATACTGTGGTAGACTTGGGCCACAAGTACGGAGGTTTTGCCTTTTACGATTACCATCGTTCCTTTTCAGCCAAGGCCGCGGCCAGACTCATACAGTTCCAGATCACGACAGATTGGAGTCTCATGGACACAGAGCTCTTCTGCCGCCACTTTGCCGGCTTACGCTCACCTCTGTGTGCGATTTGCCAGTCTTCCACCCACACTGCCACCTGGTGCGCCAATACGGCAATCAGACGGCCCTTCGAGTTTCCCTCTACCTCAGGTTCAGTACAGGGTCAGCCGATCCCTGAACCAACGCCTCAGGTGGACAAACTCGGACGCCCAGTCCGAACCGTGGGAGGGGCAGCCATCTGTAATAACTTTAATCATGGGTCCTGCAACTTCAGCCAGTGCCGTCTACTTCACCTCTGCACCTTATGTCATAGAGCACACCCTAGGATTTTGTGTGAAGTCAAGCAACACAAGAAGGCGTGACTAAGCCGGATCAACCTCTTATGGTTAGGATGGTATCTCACTTCACATCCCACCCCTTCCCTGGCCACCTTCCTTATCCAAGGCTTCACAGCAGGCTTTCACACCGGCCTCATTTCACTACCCCACACTACTCACGAATGTGCCAATCTTCGTTCGGCAGCCATTGACGAACAAGCCATAGATCAGCTCTTGCAGGCAGAGGTGGATCGAGGTTACGTGATAGGCCCTTTCAGTTGCCCCCCTTTCAGCACATGGAGAGTCAGCCCTATTGGGCTTGTCAAGGGCAAGTTTTCGAATAAATTGCGTTTGGTGTACGACTTGTCTGCGCCTCATTCTTCCCACATACCCAGTCTCAATTCCCTGATCCCCTCCGAGGAGTTTTCCCTAAAATATTCTTCCGTGGACATGGCTATACAAGCGATCATCAAAGCAGGCACAGGCGCCTGGCTCTCCAAAGCCGACATCTCGGATGCTTTCAAGCTCCTGCCCATCCACCCATCCCTTTGGTGCTGGCATGGCATCAAGTGGAAGGAAGCATATTATTTTGCTACAAAGCTCACCTTCGGTTCGAAGAGTAGCCCGTGGCTCTTCGACACGTTCGCCCAGTCCCTCGGTTGGATACTATTACACAAGGGTCAATGCCATGAAGTCATCCATTATCTAGATGACTTCCTACTGATAGAACCACCCAGCAAGCCCCCAGGAGATCTCGACAAACTTAGGGTAATTTTTGGAAACCTCAATGTTCCTATTGCCGAGCACAAAGTCGATGGCCCAGCAAATAGCATCACTTTTCTCGGGGTCAGCTTGGATACCTGCGCAATGCAAGCCAGTCTCCCCCTCGACAAACTAACACGCATTAGGGCAGTCCTTCACGAGTTTACACACACCAAGGACTGTACCAAAAAACAGTTGCAGTCCCTCCTGGGTATGCTCAACTTCGCTATGCGAATTATTCCACAAGGCCGCACATTTGTATCACGCCTACTCAGATTTCTGTCGGAAACTCAAGACCCTGACCAGATTTTGAATTTAGACTCCGCAGCCATAGCGGACCTATCCATGTGGGAGGAATTCTTGTCCGCCTGGAATGGCATATCTCTATTCATACCTATAGTTTCGGTCCATTCACCCCAGGTGGTAACGGACGCCGCAGCCTCCACAGGTTTCGCGGCAATTTTTGGCCATCATTGGTTTTCAGGACCATGGCCTCAACAGATACTAATGATACCCGGCTTTTCCCAAACATCTGCCCTCTTTGAGCTTTACCCCATAGTGGCAGCCGCACAACTCTGGGGCCACCACTGGACAGGACAAACTGTAGTCTTTAGCACCGACAACCAGGCCACGGCAGACATCATCAACAAAGGCAGGTCCAAGTCCCTAGCAGTCATGTCCTTCCTGCGCAGGTTGGTACAACTGTCTTTACAACATCAGTTCAATATACACTGTGCATTTATTCCCGGCAGATACAACTCAGCAGCTGACGCACTGTCACGTTTCAATTATTCCTCCTTTTTCAAGCAGGTTCCCGATGCCGATCCGATGTCGGCCCCTATCCCTGTCTGGTCACAACTGACCCTGGACTAGTTCAACATTTACACGGAGCTACACAACTCATAAATCATTCCCTCTCCTACAACACACTTAAAGCCTACCAGACAGCTTGGAAGGCCTTTAACAAATTCCTCACGTCCTGCCGTAAAGGACCAACAGGTATCAAGCAGGTACTGGCCTTCACTGCACACTGCCACACGCAGCTGGCCTTATCCTACAACACCATCCGGCTATACCTAGCCGGCATTCAACATTTTATGGCGCTTGAAGACCCCACGAAACCTTCACTATTCTCATCTCACGCTATACGAGCCGTTCTAAGGGGAATTCAGAAACAACAACCAGTCATCAGCACTAAGCGCTTGCCCATTACGGGACCCATCTTTAGGGACATGTCAACTATTCTGGCTACCTCGCCATTCGGTCTGCTCCGCAGCATCGTCTTACAAGCAGCGATATATCTAGCGTACTATGGGTTCTTGCGCCCTGGAGAATTCACCTCTAACAAATCCACAAACCGAGTACTATGCAGACGACACTTACTTAGATACCAAGACCACTTCATCCTGCACCTCGAGGTCTCTAAAACCAGCAAACGGGCTCAGGAGCGAACATTCACCTCTACAAAACCGACAACAGCTGGGGTCCAGTCGCCGTACTCAACCGGCTCCTGTCACTCCTGCCTGAACAACCAGACAGCAGTCCCCTTCTACCGTTCCCAGTTAAACCCTTAAACGCCTCTCAGTTTGTGGAACACATAAGAATACTTCTCCGCAATCTTCATCTTAACCCTAGTCAGTATTCCGGACACTCTTTTCGCATCGGAGCAGCCTCCGCGGCGTCCCGCCACGGAGTTCCAGACCACATCATTAAAAGACTGGGCAGGTGGAAGTCAGCCTGCTTCGCCCGGTATATCCCCAATCCACAAACAGAGATGGCACAGGCATTCTCCAAATTGGCTCAATAAATAATTGAAAATCAATAAAATCATAACCCTACCTGAATGTTTTTGCCCCCTTATTTTGGCATACCGGCCATTAGACCAAGGCACACTTTCAGGTCCATTTCATATGGTAAGTCCACACTTTCAGGTCTATTTCCGATGGTAAGTCCTATCTTTACTGTAAGTGGTATCCATGTACATACCGGACATAGGGCTCCAACCATAAGTAGGAAGGCCAGTATGGTGGCCTGAATTTATGGGAGGAGCCCGGGGGGTACTTAAGCAGCCCGCTCACCTGTGGTGCTTGTCGGTTTCCTGTGCGCGATACCCACCCTCCCATCCCCATTTCACAGCATTTCTCAAACTATTCATTTCATTCATTTCTCTTACAGAATAATCATTTCTTAAACCAGGGTATGCCCCCTTATTTTGGCATACCGGCCATTAGACCAAGGCACACTTTCAGGTCCATTTCATATGGTAAGTCCACACTTTCAGGTCTATTTCCGATGGTAAGTCCTATCTTTACTGTAAGTGGTATCCATGTACATACCGGACATAGGGCTCCAACCATAAATATATATATATATATATATATATATATATATATATATATATATATATATATATATATATATATAAAATATATATCTATTTATTTATTTTAACTTTATATATATATATTTTTTTTTTTTTCTTTTTTGGATAACATTGACCACGGCCTGATTTATTGGTTTATAAAAAAAAAAAAATTAATTGATTATAACATCAAATTTTATTTTCATAAATCATATTCTCAACCAAAAATTTATTAAGCAATAAACCATACTCAACCCAGCCACTGAGACCCGAGCTGACTCAACATTTGTCATGAAACCTTTTTCTTAAATCTCCCAATCGACAGAAGGGTTGTTAACAGCAACCCTTCTGTCAACACAACCCCAGACCGCGGCCGACTCTATGCATGTTTGTAGATCTAAATTAAGGCCCAACTGAGGAACAAGAAATTTCTCTAACGCCCTATTTATCCTTTTACAGACTTTCTCAAGAGGTTTGAAAAAAATAGATTCTAACCAACGGAAACACAACACTATTTCAGAAAAAAACAGAACCATGTGTGGCGAGACTAACTTCAAGAATCTAAACGTATCCTTCACATTAGAAATTGGATTAAACGTTTTCATCTTACCAATATCGTTACCACTGAGGTGTATAATAAGTATATCCGGAGCATCATATACTGCATATAATCTGCCAAATTCAAAGACCAAATCTTCCCATAACATACCTCTCCATCCATACCAATGAATGTGAAAAGAGTAAGGATCCTGGCCCAAATTCTATCTGCCGCTCTTTTCTGTGCCCAAAAAATATAAAAATGACCCACAAGCCAAACTGTACGGTGAAAACCTGTAACAGAACAATAATATTAATAAGCACCAATATATAACTTAAGAGAATTTGAACTCCGTCTCCCTATTTTTTAATGGTACTTTCTTCTAAACCAGTGGTTCTCAACCTTACTAGTGCCGTGACCCCTGGATAAAATTTCCTAAGTTGTGGGGACCCCTAACAGTAAAATTATTTTCGTAGTGTGGGTGTGTCAGAACCCAAGGCAAGACAAGTAATTTGCGCCCCTAACCGGATATTTAGCGCTCCCTGATTCCCTTCCACTCGTACAGTATTAAAACCCCTTATGGTACATTTTAGGATGTACCACTCTTTCCCTTTGGTCCCCTTTCTTTCCCTTTTATCTCTCTCTATCATAATTTCTTCCCCCCATCTCTCTCTCTAGCCGTCTTTCTTGTTCTTTCTCTTATTCTTTCTCTCCTTTTTTCTTTGTTCCTCCCCCTCTTTTCCGCTCCTTTCCATGCATTCTCTATTTTTATTCCTTCTCTTACTCCTTGGTGGGGGGAGTTGGGATGAGTGGCAGTGCTGGTGGGGAGTGGGATCAGTGGCAGTACTTGGGGAAGTTCTGATCATCCAACTTAGGTGCTCTTGATCAAGGTCATCTGCTGATCTGAGAACTGTAGTGCGGAATTTTAATGGCAACTCTAATCACAGGTAGTGTTACTCACTGTGTCTCCGACTTTGTGGTGTCTCGCAGCAGTGACACCTATGCCGAAATCAGGAGATAGGGTCTCCTCCAGCCCCTCCCACTTCACATTCTTCACTATTCAGCTGACTTCTAGTCTCTGACCCTAGCCATGCCATGAACTGAATGGGCGGCTGCAAAGAGGCTGGGTGGGCGACCACGGACTCCAGGAACAGCCCAGCTGGGTGGCCGCGAAAAGTCTGAGAGAGCAGTGCGGGCTTCAGGAACAGCCCAGGATTCGGTGACCCCTGGCAAATCGTCATTCGACCCCCGAGGGGGTCCCGACCCCCAGGTTGAGAACCACTGTTCTAAACCAATCCGAGCGGTTTCAGTAGCCACTCCGATTCGAAAAGAATGAAATGTTATCTTTAAATGACCCAACTTGAGGTGTGCCAAACATTTTTCAGGACCACCAAAAATTGGTACTTGGTGGTGGACCATCCCTATGGATAAATAAGAAATTTGAAATATTTGGTCTTAAATCAAAATAGTAACGAAAAGCTTTTACCGGGCAAATACTTGCATCTCGGCACTCCTTTAAATTTATCCAGGACCCCATACCTAAGAGTCCGTTTTACTAAAACACAGAAAAATACTCAAACCATCTGTAAGCAATCTAACATTTGACAATAAAATGTCCAAATTACTAGCCCGTGAAGCAGGTAAAATTTCTGAAAGCGGCAAAAAATTCCATCATAAAAACAGAATTAAAAAGGGTGTCTTCATAACTAGAGGAGCAGACCTGTGAGGTTGCCACACAAAGTCGTGCTAAAATGTCGGG
This sequence comes from Lithobates clamitans, assembly GCA_037952925.1. Taxonomy (NCBI): domain Eukaryota; kingdom Metazoa; phylum Chordata; class Amphibia; order Anura; family Ranidae; genus Lithobates; species Lithobates clamitans. The sequence continues at coordinate 941,501 of JBBGZY010000490.1, forward strand.
CATAATAGGAGACCTGACATTCTTCTGTAACGTAACCGTTCTGTACCCCTTTAGAACCTGCCTCACCGAGAAAAAACTGTGACACGAATGAATAAATAAGAGAACTAGATTTGCAACTTTTCCACCGCTGAATCAAAAGATGTGTAGGACACTGATGACGAATCCAAGTCAATTTGATCATTTAAAGAACTGCCAAAAGGAAACGATAAATGATGAATGAGCCTAAATTTTGCTCTTTTTTGGGAACTAAACCTAATGGGGAGATCCTAAAATTTGAGAAAAGAGGGAAATCAAAAGGGCCCTCCATTCTCCCCGCCGCCACTTATTTAAATAATTTTTTCCTTACCAACCGAGGATATTCTTTGACTGACTATAAATTCTCCACCAGTGTACAAACAGAACCTTGAAAGATTGGTAATTGAAAACCTACCGTGAATCCTTCAATTAACAGAGAAGCCATCTGTTGATTTGGATAGATTTGCAATCACAGAAGCATTTTTGGAAACATCACTGGTGTAGTTGCTTTTTGAAAAACCCTCTTTTTGATTTGCTTGCAGCTTACGAAAACATTTAGAGAGCGGATGTTTCCAGAGCAAAAACCACATTCATGCTTGTATTTGCAAGCAGTCAACCATTTACATTGTTTGCAAAACATAAACCTTTTTATATGTAGCACCAGAAGAATGAGTGGTAACAGATGTAGTAAAAAAGGCTGTCTTTGTGGCAAAAATAAAATTTAACCAAAGACCGACTTCCTTCGACCCCCACTGCAGTGAGGGTTGGGCTGCCAATTTTTGTCTAAAGGCCTCATCATAAGTTAACCACTTCAGCCCCGGAAGGATTTACCCCCTTCCTGACCAGAGCACTTTTTACAATTTGGCACTGCGTCGCTTTAACTGCTAATTGCGCGGTCATGCAATGGTGTACCCAAACGAAATTTGCGTCCTTTTCTTCCCACAAATAGAGCTTTCTTTTGATGGTATTTGATCACCTCTGCCATTTTTATTTTTTGCGCTATAAACGGAAAAAGACCGAAAATTTTGAAAAAAAATGATATTTTCTACTTTTTGTTATAAAAAAAATCCAATAAACTCAATTTTAGTCATACATTTAGGCCAAAATGTATTCGGCCACATGTCTTTGGTAAAAAAAAAGTCAATAAGCGTATATTTATTGGTTTGCGCAAAAGTTATAGCGCCTACAAACTAGGGTACATTTTCTGGAATTTACACAGCTTTTAGTTTATGACTGCCTATGTCATTTCTTGAGGTGCTAAAATGGCAGGGCAGTACAAAACCCCCCCAAATGACCCCATTTTGGAAAGTAGACACCCCAAGGAAATTGCTGAGAGGCATGTTGAACCCACTGAATATTTATTTTTTTTGTCCCAGGTGATTGAATAATGACAAAAAAAAAAAAAAAAAAAAAAATTTACAAAAAGTTGTCACTAAATGATATATTGCTCACACAGGCCATGGGCATATGTGGAATTGCACCCCAAAATACATTCAGCTGCTTCTCCTGAGTACGGGGATACCACATGTGTGGGACTTTTTGGGAGCCTAGCCGCGTATGGGGCCCCGAAAACCAAGCACCGCCTTCAGGATTTCTAAGGGCATAGATTTTTGATTACACTCCTCACTACCTATCACAGTTTTGAAGGCCATAAAATGCCAAGATGGCACAAAACACCCCCAAATGACCCCATTTTGGAAAGTAGACACCCCAAGCTATTTGCTGAGAGGTATGTTGAGTCCATGGAATATTTTATTTTTTGACACAAGTTGTGGGAATGTGACAATTTTTTTTTTTTTTGCACAAAGTTGTCACTAAATGATATATTGCTCACACAGGCCATGGGCATATGTGGAATTGTACCCCAAAATACATTTAGCTGCTTCTCCTGAGTATGGGGATACCACATGTGTGGGACTTTTTGGGAGCCTAGCCGCGTACGGGGCCCCGAAAACCAATCACCGCCTTTAGGATTTCTAAGGGCATAAATTTTTCATTTCACTCCTCACTACCTATCAGAGTTTTGAAGGCCATAAAATGCCAAGATGGCACAAAACCCCCCCAAATGACCCCATTTTGGAAAGTAGACACCCCAAGCTATTTGCTGAGAGGCATGTTGAGTCCATGGAATATTTTATATTTTGACACAAGTTGCTGGAAAGTGACAATTTTTTTTTAATTTTTTTTTTTTTTGCACAAAGTTGTCACTAAATGATATATTCCTCAAACATGCCATGGGCATATGTGGAATTGCACCCCAAAATATATTCTGCTGCTTCTCCTGAGTACGGGGATACCACATGTGTGGGACTTTTTGGGAGCCTAGCCGCGTACGGGGCCCCGAAAACCAAGCACCGCCTTCAGGATTTCTAAGGGCATAAATTTTTGATTTCACTTCTCACTACCTATCACAGTTTTGAAGGCCATAAAATGCCAAGATGGCACAAAACCCCCCCAAATGACCCCATTTTGGAAAGTAGACACCCCAAGCTATTTGCTGAGAGGCATGTTGAGTCCATGGAATATTTTATTTTTTGACACAAGTTGCGGGAATGTGAGAATTTTTTTTTTTTTTGCACAAAGTTGTCACTAAATGATATATTGCTCACACAGGCCATGGGCATATGTGGAATTGCACCCCAAAATACATTCTGCTGATTCTCCTGAGTACGAGGATACCACATGTGTGGGACTTTTTGGGAGCCTAGCTGCGTACGGGGCCCCGAAAACCCAGCACCGCCTTCAGGATTTCTAAGGGTGTAAAGTTGTAATTTCACTCCCCACTACCTATCACATTTTTGAAGGCCATAAAATGCCCAGATGGCACAAACCCCCCCCCAATTGACCCCATTTTGGAAAGTAGACACCCCAAGCTATTTGCTGAGAGGCATGTTGAGTCCATGGAATATTTTATATTTTGACACAAGTTGCGGGAAAGTGACAATTTTTTTTTTTTTTTTTTTTTTTTTTGCACAAAGTTGTCACTAAATGATATATTGTTCAAACATGCCATGGGCATATGTGGAATTACACCCCAAAATATATTCTGCTGCTTCTCCTGAGTACGGGGATACCACATGTGTGGGACTTTTTGGGAGCCTAGCCGCGTACGGGGCCCCGAAAACCAAGCACCGCCTTCAGGATTTCTAAGGGCATACATTTTTGATTTTACTCCTCACTACCTATCACAGTTTTGAAGGCCATAAAATGCCAAGATGGCACAAACCCCCCCCAAATGACCCCATTTTGGAAAGTAGACACCCCAAGCTATTTGCTGAGAGGCATGGTGAGTATTTTGCAGCTCTCATTTGTTTTTGAAAATGAAGAAAGGCAAGAAAAACGTATTTTTTTTTTCTTTTTTCAATTTTCAAAACTTTGTGAAAAAAAGTGAGGTCTGCAAAATACTCTCTATACCTCTCAGCAAATAGCTTTGGGTGTCTATTTTCCAAAATGGGGTCATTTGGGGGGGGGTTGTGCCATCTGGGCATTCCATGGCCTCCGAAACTGTGATAGGCAGTGAAGAGTGAAATCAAAAATTTACGCCCTTAGAAAGCCTGAAGGCGGGGCTTGGTTTTTGGGGTCCCGTACGCGGCTAGGCTCCCAAAAAGTCTCACACATGTGGTATCCCCGTACTCAGGAGAAGCAACAGAATGTATTTTGGGGTGTAATTTCACATATTCCCATGGCATGTTTGAGCAATATATCATTTAGTAACAACTTTGTGCAAAAAAAAAAAAAAAAAAAAAAATGTGTCTTTTTCCCGCAACTTGTGTCACAATATAAAATATTCAATGGACTCGACATGCCTCTCAGCAAATAGCTTGGGGTGTCTACTTTCCAAAATGGGGTCATTTGGGGGAGTTTTGAACTGTCCTGGCATTTTATGCACAACATTTAGAAGCTTATGTCACACATCGACCACTCTTCTAACCACTTGAAGACAAAGCCCTTTCTGACACTTATTGTTTACATGAAAAAATTATTTTTTTTTGCAAAAAAATTACTTTGAACCCCCAAACATTATATATTTTTTTAAAGCAAATGCCCTACAGATTAAAATGGTGGGTGTTTAATTTTTTTTTTCACACAGTATTTGCGCAGCGATTTTTCAAACGCATTTTTTGGGGAAAAAACACACTTTTTTAAATTTTAATACACTAAAACACACTATTTTGTCAAAATGTTTGATGAAATAAAAAAGATGATCTTAGGCCGAGTACATGGATACCAAACATGACATGCTTTAAAATTGCGCACAAACGTGCAGTGGCGACAAACTAAATACATTTTTAAAAGCCTTTAAAAGCCTTTACAGGTTACCACTTTAGATGTACAGAGGAGGTCTACTGCTAAAATTACTGCCCTCGATCTGACCTTCGCGGTGATACCTCACATGCATGGTGCAATTGCTGTTTACATTTGACGCCAGACCGACGCTTGCGTTCGCCTTTGTGCGAGAGCAGGGGGGGGGGCAGGGGTGCTTTTTTTTTTTTTTTTTTTTTAATTATTTTTTTTGCTTTTTTATCTTATTTTTAAACTGTTCCTTTCATTTTTATTTTTTTTTTTATCATTTTTATTGTTATCTCAGGGAATGTAAATATTCCCCATGATAGCAATAGGTAGTGACAGGTACTCTTTTTAGAAAAAATTGGGGTCTATTAGACCCTAGATCTCTCCTCTGCCCTCAAAGCATCTGACCACACCAAGATCGGTGTGATAAAATGCTTTCCCAATTTCCCAATGGCGCTGTTTACATCCGGCGAAATCTAAGTCATGAAATGCTTGTAGCTTCCAGTTTCTTAGGCCATAGAGATGTTTGGAGCCATTCTGGTCTCTGATCAGCTCTATGGTCAGCTGGCTGAATCACCGGCTGCATTCTCAAGTTCCCTGTTGGGACAGGAGAGCCAGAGAAAAACATGGACGACGGTGTGGGGGGGGGGGGCATTCCCTCCCACTGCTTGTAAAAGCAGTCTAGAGGCTAATTAGCCGCTAGGATTGCTTTTACAAGAAAGCCAACCACTGGCTGAAAAGAATGATACCAAGATGATACCTAAACCTGCAGGCATCATTCTGGTATAACCACTCAAAGTCCAGCAACATACCTGTACGTTGCTGGTCCTTGTTGGGCATACATTGTAAACTTTTTTTTCATGCAGCCTGTGGGCTGAACGAAAAAAAGATATTGATCGGTGGGTATGCCCACCATTAGAATACCTCCCTTCATCCACCCACTTCTAATGATGGGCATACATGCACCATTTATATATGCCGAAGCATGGGGGCATCCTCCCGCAAAAGGCAGGAGCAAATCGCTCCTCCACCCACTACTGCCCCCACGCTTCGGCATATATGCTGAAGTATGTAACTGTGGTGGTGAAATCACCTCCGACAGCGCTGGAGTCGCGGCTTTATGTATCGTGGGAGCAAACGCTGTTGCTGTCAAGATAAATAAATCCGCTCTGCAGCTGAATGGCGTACCTGCTAAGCAAATGATGGTTAACAAAAAAACAAAGTAACATTACAGTATAACAGTATTACTTACCATACCTGCAAAGCAAAATACAAAAAAAACATAGTAAAAAATAAAACATTTAACGCAACCTGTGCCTACCTAAAAATATATATATGCCGAAGCATGGGGGCATCCTCCCGCAAAAGGCAGGAGCAAATCGCTCCTCCACCCACTGCTGCCCCCACGCTTCGGCATATATGCTGAAGTATGTAACTGTGGTGGTGAAATCACCTCCGACAGCGCTGGAGTCGCGGCTTTATGTATCGTGGGAGCAAACGCTGTTGCTGTCAAGATAAATAAATCCGCTCTGCAGCTGAATGGCGTACCTGCTAAGCAAATGATGGTTAACAAAAAAACAAAGTAACATTACAGTATAACAGTATTACTTACCATACCTGCAAAGCAAAATACAAAAAAAACATAGTAAAAAATAAAACATTTAACGCAACCTGTGCCTACCTAAAAATATATATATGCCGAAGCATGGGGGCATCCTCCCGCAAAAGGCAGGAGCAAATCGCTCCTCCACCCACTGCTGCCCCCACGCTTCGGCATATATGCTGAAGTATGTAACTGTGGTGGTGAAATCACCTCCGACAGCGCTGGAGTCGCGGCTTTATGTATCGTGGGAGCAAACGCTGTTGCTGTCAAGATAAATAAATCCGCTCTGCAGCTGAATGGCGTACCTGAAAACACAAAGGTGGTTAACAATAAAAAAAACAAAGTATAAAAAAATTGCATACCTATAAAGCAAACATGATAAAAACATAACAATAAAACATTGCAGTATAGAATGCAGAACAATAGAGAGAGAATAGAGAGAGAACAATAAAACAACAACTATTTTTGGTTTTTTTATTTTATATTTTTTTTGTGTTTTTTTCTTTTTTTTACTTTTTTTTGTTTTTTTTACACTTTTTTTTGTAACTTTAACTTTTTTAACTTTTACCAGGTTTGGGTCTCTCAAAATGCGACAGCATCTTGGGAGACCCTGTGGAAGTGTGCCTAGTCTGTGCAGTGCTGTACCCTACGCTAATACTCCACTAGTGTGTGGTAGCGTTCAAAACATTCACCAATGCAAAGACCAGGATTGCCAGGACAGAGGGGACAACAATACCGGGTGTCACGCCTAAATCCGCGCTTGCTGCAGACACGACATCTTTTTTGGGGGGTTCGTTGGGTAGGGGTACTCGGGAGGGCATAAAGAAAATGCCTCTCATGCAGCCGGCTTACTGCATTTGGTTGGGGATGGTGAGGTGGAGCACCGTCTGGATACAGAAGGGCTCTGACGATCTCTTCCTGGAATTTAAGGAAGGATCCAGTCCGTCCTGAAGCTCTGTATAGCACATAAGCATTCAGCAAAGCCAATTGAAATAAGTAAACAGACACTTTTTTGTACCAGCGTCTGGCCTTACGGGCAATTAGGTACGGCGCCAACAACTGGTCGTTGAGGTCCACCCCTCCCATATTAAGGTTATATTCGTGGACACAGAGGGGTTTCTCCACAACACCAGTCGCCGTAGGAATTTGGACCATCGTGTCTGCATGAAGGGAGGTGAGAACGAAAACATTCTTCTTATCCCTCCACTTCATAGCGAGCAAATTATTATACTTCAAGCAGGCTCTCTCCCCCAGCCTAAGACGGGAATCTACAAGCCGCTGGGGAAAGCCCCGGCGATTAGGTCGCACGGTGCCACATGCTCCAATCTGATGATCAAAAAGGTGGCTAAAAAGTGGCACGCTCGTATAATAATTGTCCACGTACAAGTGGTACCCCTTTCCGAATAAGGGTGACACCAAGTCCCACACTATCTTGCCAGCGCTTCCTATGTAGTCAGGGCAGTTTGTCGGCTCTACGTGACTATCTTTGCCCTCGTAAACCATAAATCTACATGTATAGCCTGTGGCCCTGTCACAGAGCTTATACATCTTGACCCCGTATCTGGCACGCTTGCTGGGAAGGTACTGTTTGAATGACAAGCGGCCAGAAAATTTAACCAGGGACTCATCAACGCAGACAACTTGATGGGGGGTAAACAAGTCTGCAAAACGTTGGTTGAAGTGGTTTACGAGGGGCCGAATTTTGTAGAGCCGATCGTATTCAGGGTCTCCACGAGGACGACAGAGTTCATTGTCGTTGAAGTGCATGAACCACAAAATCTGCTCGTATCGTGCCCTGGCCATGGAAGCAGAGAACAAGGGTGAATGGTAAATTGGGTCAGTGGACCAATATGACCGCAACTCACTCTTTTTATTCAACCCCATGAGGAGGGAAAGGCCCAGAAAGATCTTAAATTCGGAGACCGTAATTGGTCTCCAATCTCTGGCAAGGGTGGACTGGGGCATAGTGGCGATGTATTGACCAGCGTATAAATTGCTTTGGTCCACAATAGATCTAAAGAGATCTTCGGTGAAAAACAGCGAATAAAAATCCAGTGGCATAAAGTCAACTGTTTCCACCTGAATTCCGGGTTGGCCAGTGAAAGGGGGAAGTAAGGGTGCTGCAGAAGTGGTGGGTACCCAATTCGGATTGGCCAATGCAGCAGGAAGGGCACTATGGGCACGACGGGCCTGTGTTCGTCTTCTTGGTGGCAGCGGGACACTACTAGTGCTTGCCACCTCGCCAGCTTGAACTGCACTTATGGGACTCGCCACGTCACCACGTGATACTGCAGTGCTGGATGTACGACCAGGGTGTACTAGGCCGCTGGTGCTTGCCAGTTCACCAGAAGGAGTAGCGGCACTAGTACCTCTCTGCTCCCTACGAGAGCCCTGCGGTTCATGCACTTCAAGGACAGCATAAGTTCGGGGTCTGGTACGCCTGACCTTAGCAGGGACCACAACTCCGTCGTCAGAGCTATCTGTCATGGAGCCGCTGTCCTCTACAGGATCGTATTCTGAGCCTGAACTTGACAGATGAGTGACTTCCTCTTCACTATCTGTCATGCTCAGAATCCTGTAGGCCAGTGGTTCTCAACTCCAGTCCTCAGGACCCACCAACAGGCCAGGTTTGCAAGATAGCTGAAATACATCACAGGTGATATCACTTGCTGCTCAGTGATTGCAGTATTCTAGTCTGCAACTCCCCAAGGTAATACTTAAAATCTGGCCTGTTGGTGGGTCCCGAGGACTGGAGTTGAGAACCACTGCTGTAGGCCTCTTCACTAGTGTACCTTCGATTTGCCATTTTGGCCTCTAAATTTAGGGGTACACTAGTGAGACTCACAGGCAAAAAAGCTCCCGACTGTCAGCGACTGATTCAAAACGCTACCAAAAAACTGTTAGCGATCGCAGGGATCAGGCCTGACTCTGCGACCGCTGCAGTTATGTGTGCTTAGTGTTTTGTAAGTGTCAGTAATCGATCGATACTGCACTTGGGTGGGCTGGGCTGGGCTGGGCCGAGGAGCAAAACGCAGGTGCTAGCAGGTATCTGGGCTGATCCCGCTAACACTGCGTTTCAGGGAACCCTAAACTTCTGGGGAGTATAGATCTGATCGGATCAGATATCGATCCGTTCAGATACTATAGCACTAAGGGAGGTGTATGCTGCGTGCGTGGGTTTTAGCGGTACTGGCGCTAACCTGACGCTGCCTGGGGCGACGCAGACCTTATTTGATCCTAAAAACTTAACTTCTATCACCGCCGGGCAATTAGGGGGTTAAACCTTTATAGGGTAATAAACGGCGGGTGCCCTAAAACTATAATAAACTGTAATAAACTGTAATAAACTATAATAAACTACAAAAAACAAACTATCTAACCAGCGTCACCCGTAACACTTATACGGTGATCGCTGGTGAAAGGGTTAACTAGGGGGCAATCAGGGGGTTAAAACCTTTAGCAGGTAGTATATGGGGGTCCCTGTCGCTATAAAACACTGACAGCGAACCTATATACTTACCTCCCTAAACTAGCGTCACCTGTGTCACTAATACAGCGATCAGAAAAACGATCGCTTAGCAACACTGGTGACGGGGGGTAATCAAGGGGTTAACTTTTATTAGGGGGGGTTAGGGGGTACCCTGGACCTAAGGGGGGGTACCCTAGACCTAAAGGGGGCTACCCTAACAGCCCTAACACTTATAACTGACAAACTGACACCAATGCAAAAAAAAAAAAAAAACTGCTATTGGTGTCAGAGTGACAGTGGGTACAGGGGGGTGATCGGGGGGTGATCGGGGGGTGACAGGGGGGTGAAATGTGTGCCTGGCGTGTTCTACTGAATGTGTGGTGTTGGTGCACTTACTTGGATGTCTTCTCTCCTCGGCGTCGGATCAAAAAGACCGGCTCCGTGAGAGATGACATCACTTCCTCTCCCTCTGTTTACATTACAGAGGGAGAGGAAGCATTCGATTCGTGGGAGCGATCGGGAGGGGGTGGCCATCAATGGATGGCCTCCCCCTGACCCCTAATCGCCCGCGAACGAGAGCCGACCACTCAGGGCACCGGGGGGGGGTCCGATCGGACCCCCCGCCCGCGGGAAGGCATCACGTACTAGGTACGCGATTTTGCCTGCCCGTGCCGACCTGCTCACGTATATAGGCGTGAGGCGGTCGGCAAGTGGTTAACCATGACAGACCGCTAAAGCTCCTATATGCTTCCAAGATTTTATCAATATGTTGAAATAACAACAAACTTTTTTCAGGAAATTTCTCACACAATACACTCGCATAGATGCAAAAGGCTTGTAACCAACTCTAAAATGATTTAATTAATGGTTTCCGCCTTTCATCCTCTGTTTTCTCATCCCTTCTCTCATATTTAGAAAATTCTCTAGAAGGAGGAAGAACCATGTTTAAATCTATGTAATCCCCCTTCCAGATGTTCTCTTTCAGAGAGGAATGCAAATGAAACCCTAGAGGTGAAAGAAAACATGGCATGCACTCTTTAGCCCCTTTGTCTGGTACATTTACTATGTCTGCACTGCTTCTAGTATCTGGAGATATAACAACAGCGGTCTGAGGCACTGGCCTTGGTTCGACCAAAACAGCTGACCAAACCCCTGCTGCGCCGCTGTCCATACCTCCAGACATCTCTGTTTCAGAAACTGACTGAGTACACATAACATTAATCAGCTGCTCCAAAGATGAAGATAGTGCTGAGAGCTGAGATAAAGTAGCACACTCACCATTCCCCAGCATACCGCTGACTCTAGGCATAGCCATAGGTGAGGCACACCGCACAAGTATAGCACTGCCGGCTTGTGGAACATTATGAGGGGGAACCGAACTAGGTTCCCTGTGTGTTTCTCTTCCGCTATTCTGCAGCCCCAGCTGAATACCGGGCATTCCACGTTGTCTAGGTGACCTTCCTGAATCCGCTGACATCATCCGAACGCTCTGCCCACCTCCTCTTCCATTTGCCGCTGTTGCGCAAGCGCGCTGACTATTTGATGACGAGGCCGACCTCTCCTGTCTTCTGGCTTCTCTTGCGGGTGGAGCCGGACTGAAGCTCCTCCTCTGTTGATGCTTCCTCTTGCTTGCTCTACGCCCCTCCTCTTCGGCTTGTGTGACGCCTTCTTGCCTGATGACCTCCGGAACTTCCTCCGCTTTGAAATTCATTAAAAGCCCCCTTAAATTTTTCCTAAATGCCGATGCCGCGATCCCATGAGGAAAGGGGGGCCTAAAACAGCTTCCCCCTTATTCTTCCCCATTCTCACCAACCACGCTCTCCACATCTTTTCAAATTCCCTAAGATTTCCCCCTCTATATATAAGTTACTTTTTCTTTCCATATAGTTTCATTTATTGTGTTAATCCAATCTTACTTACTGCAGGGGGTTCCTTCGACTGCCATCTCTGCGCAATCAATTTTCTAGTCTTGAACAAGCATCTTAATATTGCAACTGTCATACTTTGACCCTCACCTGATTTCTCCTTATATCCCAACACACAGAACTCCAGACACCCAAGGATGTCTCATAAATCCCATTTATGGAGTCCAGAACCCCCTCCCAATAACAAAACAACTTTGGACATCTCCACATCATATGTATGAGGTCCCCACTCTCCTGACATCTGGGACATTTCGCATCGGGTCTCCTACCGTACATAAATAACTTCTTGGGGGTATAATAAGCTCTGTGTATCAGCATCAGATAAGACACCTTCTGTGAAGGGGATATCAAAATCCTAGGGCCCATCTCCAATATACTCTTCCACTGTTCATTCGTTATTTCTCCAATATCTGTCACCCATTTCTCCCTATTATTATCATGGGGGTCTGGCCTAGGCCTATCTCCTTTACGCAGCTGACCATATATTTCGGAAATAAGCCCCTTGGTTGTGTCCTTTTTAAATATCTTTTGAAAAGGCGGGGTTTTACTCCATATTAGTACTTGAGTCTTAAATTGAGCTTCTAAGGCATGCCTAATCTGTAAGTATCTATAGAATGTACGATATGGTATATTATATTCCCTTCTTAATTCCGAAAAAGTTTTTACAACATTCCCTTCATACAGCTGAGTCAATCTATTTATGCCCTTTATTTCCCACTCTTTAACTGTTCCTATTGTCAGCAACTCCTGTAAGATCTCATTGTTCCAGAGGGGGGTATATTCGAGTAACCCTGAGTAGCCCATCATTTTCTTAGTTATTTTCCACACTTTTATTATAATTTTTATTGTCTCATTTTTATAATAAAAAGATTCTGCCTCCAGCGCCTCCACTAATGTCTTATGCGATGCTCCTGCTAGGATTATTCCCCCATTTGTCCCTCCTCCCCCCACTTTATCACCTCCTATTAGCTGTTGCAGTTGTGCAGCCAGATAATAACTTTTTGGATGCGGTACCGCCAATCCTCCCTCCTCGGTCAGGAGCTGCAGTGCCCGCAGCTGAATTCTAGCTTGCCCCCCTTTCCAGATCAATTCTCTAAAGAGGGATTCAATTTTTTTAAACCACTTTTTAGATATACATACTGGGGAATTATGTAGCACATACATTAGTTGCGCCATCCGGATAATTTTTATCAAGCTACATCGCTCTGCTACTGACAAGGGGAGGGCTTTTAAATATTTATCTTTTGTTTAAATTTAATCAGTAATGGTATTAAATTATTACTGATATACTAATTAGGATCTCTCATCAACAGAATCCCCAGATATTTCAGTGTGTTTACAACCGCTAATTGGGGCATTCCAGCAATAATTAGACTACTCATAGTGTCCACCAGTAACAGTTCCGACTTCTCCCAATTTATTACCAATCCGGAGAAAACTCCAAATTCCTTCACAATGTTCATGGCTTTATTTAACCATTTGAGGTCCAGGCCATAGCCAAATGACAGCTACAGTGCGGACCTCAATCTCCGGGAGGCCATCAGGGGACGTCCTCCCCTTTCCTCGTTCCCTTGGACACAGTCAGTCACAGATTGCGGTAAACAGACAATCACAGGCCGTTTACAGTGCGATCGGCGGTGCCAGTGAGAGATGATCTCAAATGTAAACATATGAGATCATCTCTCATTGCCGGCTCTCTCTCCTCACACAGAGACCGTGTGTGAGGAGAGGGAGAGGATCTGACAGCGATCTGTGCTTCAGTGAGTGAAACAACATATTTTACAGTGATAAAAGTGCCCAAACTGTGCCCAAACAGTGCCGCATCAGTACAGTGGGATCTGTGCCAATCAGTGCCCACCTGTGCCAATCGGTGACCACCTGTGCCAATCGGTGCCCACCTGCACCCACCTGTGCCAATCTGAGCTCACATGTGCCCATCTGTGCCATTGGTGATCACTGTCCGGACATCTCTGCACATCTGCAATCAGTGCCCACCTGTGCCACCTCATTGGTGCCCACCTGTGCCAACTCATTGGTGCCCACCTGTGCCACCTCATCGGTGCCCACCTGTGCCACCTAATTGGTGCCCACCTGTGTCAATCAGTGCCCATATGTGCCGCCTCATCAGTGCACATCTGTGCAATCAGTGCACATCTGTGCCGCCTCATCAGTGACCCATCTGTACCGCCTCATCAGTGCCCATCTGTACCGCCTCATCAGTGCACATCTTTGCCACCTCATCAGTGCACATCTGGAATCAATCAGTGCACATCTGTCCCACCTCATCAATGCCCATCTGTCCCACCTCAGTGCCCATCTGTGCCACCTCATCAGTGCCTATCTGTGCCACCTCAGTGCCCATCTGTGCCATCTCATCAGTGCACATCTGTGCAATCAATCAGTGCCCATCTGTGCAGCTTCATCAGTGCACATCTGTGCCACCTCATCAGTGCACATCTGTTCCGCCTCATCAGTGCCCATCTGTGCCACCTCATCAGTGCCCATCTGTGCCACTTCATCAGTGCCCATGTGTTCCATCTCCTCAGTGCCACCTCATCAGTGCACATCTGTGCAATCAGTGCCAATCTGTGCAGCTTCATCAGTGCCCATCTGTGCCACCTCATCAGTGCATGTCTGTGTAATCAGTGCACATCTGTGCTGCATCATCAGCAGGGCCGGTGCTACCACTAGGCAAACTAGGCAGCCGCCTAGGGCACACTGCTGTCTAGGGCGCCCAGCCACTAGTGTTCCTATTCTCTTCTTTCTGCAGCAAGAACCTAAGTCTCAGCATTAGCAGGCAGCCACCGCTCAATTCGCACATAGTGTCAGAGGCATAGCGGCCTGTGTCCCAACTCTCAAATGAATGGAAGCAAGCAAACATTCATTTATGGGCACTGGTAGGCTGCATTTGATGGGCGCTGGTGAGGCTGCATTTGATAGGCGCTGGTGAGGCTGCATTTGATGGGTGCTGGTGAGGCTGCATTGATGGCATAGTTGCCAACTGAGGCTGGGAACACTGGTGTAAGGACTAACTCTGCTGGGGGAACCTGATGCAAGGACTGACTCTGCTGGGGGCACCTGATGCAAAGACAGATTCTGCTGGGGGCACCTGATGCAAGGACGGACTCTGCTGGGGGCACCTGATGCAAGGACGGACTCTGCTGGGGGCACCTGATGCAAGGACGGACTCTGTTGGGGGCACCTGATGCAAGGACGGACTCTGCTGGGGGCACCTGATGCAAGGACGGACTCTGCTGGGGGCACCTGATGCAAGGACGGACTCTGCTGGGGGCACCTGATGCAAGGACGGACTCTGCTGTGGGCAGGCGATGTGACAGGGGACACGCTACCACTGACTCTGCATTATGGTGAGTTAAATGATTTTATTTATATTACAATGTAATAATAGAAATAATGCTCTTCAATCATCCTGACACCATAACAACCATGGTGCTGGGATGATTGAAGTGCTAACACCAGGTATTTGGAGTATCTTTATCTGCTGATTGTTAAACTTTCTAGAATACACATATTTCTATTGTTGTGTAGGATCTGGGGCTGCTGTCCTCCATCCCTCTCCCCCCCCTTTCCCTCTTTCGCTCTCCATCCCTCATTCATCTCAGACTCTAACCGCACCCCTTTAAGCCATGCCCATTTAAGCCACGCCCACTATTCTGCATAAACCACGATCATTTTTTGCCACTGCGTGCTTCATTTTTGTGTTTTTCCCTATACCACGCCTACAAACGCATGCCCCGCCCCTAATTATAATAAGACTCCGCCTACAGCCAAAAAAGTGGCCTGAAATTTTTTTTTACAATGTTGGCAACTATGTGATGGGCGCTGGTGAGGCTGCATTTAAGGGGGCGGGTGAGGCTGCATTGATGGGCACTTCATTAAAAAGGTGGGGGTATACATGGTCAAAATAAAAAAGATAAAACTGCGCATAGGTAAATAGATAAAATAAATTAGAAAGCTGCAGTTCCTATGTATAACACAGACATAAATTGAACCAAATAAGAAAATGTGAAACTGCGCTAATAAATATAAATGACAATTGACCATCATAGAGTGCAAAAAAAGGCCATGTGAATATATGGAGCATATATATAGTTACTCATAAAGAATATGTATTAAAACATATGTGCAAAAGTGCATAATCATGTGCATCAGTGCAAGTCTATAAGACATATTAAAAGTCCATATAATGAATGCGATGACCACCCAAAGTGCTGAAGAATATTGAAGGTTTGTTGATAATATAAAGTGTCAGATCCACCGTCACCAAATCTAAAGACTGGCCGCTTACCAGAGACCCATGACCCCCCGCTACAGAGAGTCTGGGTAAGCTGTTAAGGAATAATCACTCCGGATCACCATCAAAAGCCAGATAGCTCCACTGTGTTGAAAAGTTGGGGGCCTCGATATCAAATGGATCAATAGCATGTCATCAAACCCTCAGTACGGAAAGCCATAAATGGAAAGAGAGCTCCAAATAGTGTAAAATCCTTTGGTTTATTAAATAAAATGTGCAAAAACACTCACATGTAAAACAACACTGGCGAATGAAGTGAAGAGAAGTCTGGGGCACCGGCCGGATACCCTCAGACAGCCCGCCCTGCTGGTAGCCACAGCGATCAGAGGTGACGCGAACATGTCGCTCCGTTCCGCCCTATACATGGGCAGGGCAAAGGGGGTGGAGTCAGGGGTGGAGCCAAAGGAGGGCCGCGGCAAAAGAAGGTTTCCCCTAGGGTGTCAAATGCTACGAATGAAATGCTGCCACAGGAAAATGCTACAAATGAAATGCTGCGATGCGAAAAAACTATGAATGAAACGCTTATGACAGGGAAATGCTGTGACAGGAAAATGCTACGAATGAAATGCTGTGACAGGAAAATGCTAAGAATGAATGCTGCGACAGAAAAATGCTTACGACAGGAAAATGCTTACGACAACAAAAATGCTCACGACAAGAAAAATGCTAATGACAGGAAAAATGCTAACGACAGGAAAATGCTGCGAATGAAAAGCTATGATAGAACACGCTGGTGACAGGCCCGCTATGACAGAAACATGCCTCTAACAGACACTGCTATGACAGAATACGCTAATGACAGAAACACTATGCCAAACACGCTAATGACAGAACCGCTATGACAAACACGCTAATGACAGAACCACTATGACAAACACGCTAATGACAGAACCGCTATGACAGAACCGCTATGACAAACACGCTAATGACAGAACCGCTATGACAAACACGCTAATGACAGAACCGCTATGACAAACACGCTAATGACAGAACTGTTATGACAAACACGCTAATGACAGAACTGCTATGACATACACGCTAATGACAGAACCGCTATGACAAACACGCTAATGACAGAACCGCTATGACAAACACGCTGATGACAGAACCGCTATGACAAACACATTGATGACAGAACCGCTATGACAAACACGTTAATGACAGAACTGCTATGACAAACACGCTAATGACAGAACCGCTATGACAAACACGCTAACGACAGAATTTTTTTTTTTCTTTGGACTCATAGATTTATTATCACCAAAAATTCCAGGAGTTGCCAAATCATCATATCAGATAAAAGAGAACTCCTATCAAACATGAAAACTATTTGTAGCCGGCCACGGCAGTGGAACTAACCCACCAACCAGCCCCCATCCTGGAACTGCCCTCAGTGACCCCCCCTCCCTCTGCAGCTTGAAAGGTGGGGGCGGCAGAAGGGCGACTGGATTTATTGGGGAGAGCATGAGGAGCTGCGGTGCAGAGGACTGGAGAGGCGGAGACTAGGAGGAGCTGGAATGCAGCCGGCTGGAGGGGTGGAGCTCCGCCCCCAGAGGACACCGCCTCCCCCGTGAAACCGAGCCCAGCAAACCCTGGGAGAAATGGATGGATGGATGGATGGGCAGACGGCCCCCCCAACACCCCCCTGACGCTTGCGTGACTAGGGAGAAGTGGGTGGATGGACGCCCCCCATCCTCCCAGGGTGAGCACCGGGGAAAGCAGACGGCGCCTCCTCGCAGATGCCTGATACAGCATGTACATGTGGGCAGACGGTCCCCCATGGTACCCAGCGTGAGCACTAGGAAGACGGGCCCCTCGATGGTGCTGGATTGCGCGCTGGATGCGTTGGTGGACGGTCCCCCGATGGTACCCGGCGTGAGCCCGGGAGAAGAACCGCCACCACTGCTGCCGCCGAACACTGCACTGAACCAGAGGTGACGTGCATCGGCCAGAAATGATCCGAGGAAGGATCTTATGGAGGAGAAGGAGGGATATATAGCCCTCAGACTCCTCCTACAAATACAGGCTAGCCTGCAGCCAGCCTTCAACTTATCTGCAGTTTCTCCTTGTTGTCCTCCAACCACATTGCTGCTCCAGTCGGGTTATCAAAAATCTGCGTTCCTCTGAGTGCTTCTATTCGCAGTCGATTCTTTAGTTCCCTTATAAGAAATATTCCCCGCCTTTCTTGTCTTCCATAAAAGTGTCACTTTGTTTTTATAGTTAAGGAATTTCATCAGTACTGGTCTTAGGTATCCTCCTGGTGGTGGGGCTCTGAAGGGGACTCTGTGTGCTCTCTCGATTGAGAACAGCGGCAAAAATTACTCTTTTCCAAATGCCTCTACAAGCCATTTTTCTAAAAATTCTATGGGGTCAGACCCCTGGCTCTTTTATGGTAGTCCCACCAATCTCAAATTATCCCTCCGGAGACTATTCTCCATCTCATCCATTTTTGAAACGTATATACTCATCTGGTCTTTGATATTTTTAGCATTGTGTTTTAATGGGTGAATATCATGTTCTATTTGGCTTATCCTCCCTTCCAGGACTGTTGTTCTTTCTATCATTTTTTGAAGGTCTTGTTTGACCAATATCAAATCTTCCTTTATCCCCTTCATTTGGTCACATTTTTCCCTCAATGAGAGTTTGCATACATTTACAGCCTGGAGTACATCTTTCAATGACGGTTCTTTCTCAAAGATTGAACTAGGGTAGAGAGTATCTCTTCCGGTTGTTCTGTCAAGCATATACTCTTACTGCTCCCTTTTTTTTGTTGTTGAAGCAGCTAATGCTGGAACTGATGAGTGACCCTGGCTTTTTCTATCCCCTGATACACCCTGTTGTATTTTAGCCTGTTGGGCCCCTTTTATAGGTGTCTGCACCGGGGTATGGACAAATCTTTCCAGTTTTGCTGCAGCCGCAGCAGCTGCGGTCGTCTGCTGGGAGTTTTTCTCTTTTGAAGAGCGCAATTGTTGTGTCCCCACATTCTCCAGCTGCGTTTGCTCTTCACCTCTTCTTCTCGTTGCCATTTCTGATCTCTATAAGCCTCAGTCCTATCTGAGCCCAAAGCCTAGACTTATTCGCAAATAGTTAATTTGTCAGCGCTCAGTACATAGGATTATTCACTATTTACATTGTTCATTTGTCAAGTCACGCTGCATGGCCTTATTCACAGTTCAGATATTCCATTTATCAAATCCCAGTACATAAGCTTATTCACACTTCAGATAGTTAATTTATCAGAACACAATGCATGGGCTTATTTACAGTTCAGGTAATCAAAGCACACTGCGTGGACTCATCCACCGTTCAAATAGTGCCTATATCAAAGTACTGTGCATGTACTAATGCACAGTTCAAATAGCATCTTTATCAGAACGCAGTGCATAGACTTATTCACAGTTCAAATAGTACATTTATCAGAACACAGTGCATGTGCTTATTCATAGTGCGTTTATCAGAGCGTGGTGCCTGAACTTATTCACAGTTCAAGTAATGCGTTTATCAAAGTGCAGTGCATGGGCTTATTCACAGTTCAGGTAATGCGTTTATCAGATCAAAGTGCATAGGCCTATTCACAGTTCAGGTAATGTGATTATCAGAGCCCAGTGCAAGGGCTTATTCACAATTCAGGTAATGCGTTTATCAGATCGCAGTGCATAGGCCTATTCACAGTTCAGGTAATGTGATTATCAGAGCCCAGTGCAAGGACTTATTCACAGTTCAGGTAATGTGTTTATCTGATCTCAGTGCATAGGCCTATTCACAGTTCAGGTAATGCGCTTACCAAAGCACAGTGCATGGACTTATTCACAGTTCAGACAGTGCGTTTGCCAAAGCACAGTACCTGTACTTATTCACAGTTCAGTTGATGCGTTTATCAGAGTACAGTGCATGGGCTTTTTCACAGTTCAGGTTATGCGTTTTTCAGAGAGCAGTGCATGAGCTTATTTACAGTTCAGGTAATGCTTTTATCAGAGCGCAGTACATGGGCTTATTCACAGTTCAGGTAATGCGTTTATCAGGGTGCAGTGCTTGAACTTATTCACAGTTCGAACTGTGCGTTTTACCAAAGTACAGTGCATAGGCTTATTCACAATTCAGATAATGCGTTTATCAAAGCAAAGTGCATGGACTTATTCACGGTTTAAACAATGCATAGGCTTATTCACAGTTCTGATAGTAATGTTTCAATCCTTGTCTGCCTTTAGTGTTGTACTTTACCGATGAAAATGTGTCACTCACCGCTCCAGGTTGTCCCCAGTAAAGCCTCTCACAGTGTTACTATATGTTTTCCTTCTTCCCTCCTGGGGTTTTCGCTGGGGTTTTTAAACACGCCACCTCCCAGCTGCTCGGCGTCTCTCGGATCCATCCGAGGCTGTCTGAAGCCGTGCACCGCCTCCTCTCCCGCCTCCGAGCGGGGGCTTGGCCCATCAATCAGCCAGCCAGGACAATCTGAGCACTCCACGTACTCTGGGCCGCCTCCACAGGTCAGCAGCTCCGGCCGCCCAGCCTCTCCATGCACCGTCACTCTGCCTCGCTCCAGGGGGAAAGATAGGGGAGAGCACACACACATTCAGACGCTCTCACTCCATACTCTCCCTCCTCTCACATCCTGTCACACCCCCCTAAATACTTCCATATTCTAATCAAGTAGTAAATCACAAGTACTTGGCTGCACTTGCAGTCTGGGCCTCAAGCGTTGCCAAATAGAGACCCAGAGAGGCACAGTGCAGACAAGAGAAAGTATCCCCAGCATAGGAGATGCTGTGGCTATTTTGTTGGAAACTGGGAATAGCTGCCTTCCTGAGGTTGGATGTTTAGCCCCGCTGGAAGGAAAGCCCACACAAAGACCTGAGAGAGGGGAGCCATGAGGAGACTTGAGAGAGATGGGCTGGTGAGAAGCACCAGGAGGGCTACTGTCATAGATGTGCAAAGCCTATTTCATTAGGATGTGCACCCCAAAGGTCAGTGGGCGGTGGAAGGTGTCAGTAGGGCAGAGATTGGGGTCAGTGGCAGTGAATGGTTTCAGTAGGGTAGAGATTGGGGTCAGTGGGAAGTGAATGGTGTCAGTAGGGTAGAGATTGGGGTCAGTGGGCAGTGGAAGGTGTCAGTAGGGTAGAGATTGGGGTCAGTGGGCAGTGAATGGTGTCAGTAGGGTAGAAATTGGGGGCAGTGGGCAGTGGACGGTGTCAGTAGGGTAGAGATTGGGGTCAGTGGGAAGTGAATGGTGTCAGTAGGGTAGAGATTGGGGTCAGTGGGAAGTGAATGGTGTCAGTAGGGTAGAGATTGGGGTCAGTGGGAAGTGAATGGTGTCAGTAGGGTACAGATTGGGGTCAGTGGGCAGTGGAAGGTGTCAGTAGGGTAGAGATTGGGGTCAGTGGGCAGTGGAAGGTGTCAGTAGGACAGAGATTGGGGTCAGTGGGCAGTGAATGGTGTCAGTAGGGTAGAAATTGGGGTCAGTGGGCAGTGGACGGTGTCAGTAGGGCAGAGATTGGGGTCAGTGCGCAGTTTTTATTTTTATTATTTATTTTTTAGGAGGCTTTAGTGAAAAATCAGGGAGATTCTGCACCAAAGAGGGTGATTAGGGTGTGCCTAGGCACACCTGGCACATCCTTGTGCGCACGCCTATTGCTACTGTTTAGCTGTGCTGTGCTGCCCAAGAGACTGTTGTGTATCAAGCTGCAAGGAGGACAGAGCTACAGAACATCAATATAGACAGGTCACATAGCTAGGACTCTTGTTCTATTGAAATACTGGTTCTTTTGGGAACCTTGAACATGAATTGCTCTATAGTGCCTATGGCTGCAATGGTCAGCAAGACATAGCAGCAATGGTTCAATTTTTTTTTTATTTTTTACTAAAAACAGCCCTTTTCTCAACATTTCCTGCATTGCAGGAATTCTCTTGCTGAATTGTAGCTATAAATTTTCATTGACGAAAATGTAGCACCACCACCGAAGGAGCAACCTGATTTTTGGACTCGTCTGTTTCTAGTGCTGATGACCTGCTAGCAGCAGCTCACTCTTCACACACCTAGATGCTGAGGAGGATATGGGCTACATGCTCAGCAAGGTAAAATAACAACAGTATTAATAAGCAATAAAAATGTAAACAGTGGGCACTGATTGTAAGCCACATAGCAACAGGTTATGTACAGAATATATCCAACATATATCCAAATATCTCCACAGGAGAATAGCACTATCCCTTTAAACAGGTAGAAGACAAATACAGTGGCCAAGAGGCTTTTGATTAATCCAGATGTTATGGGCACGCCCTCCAATGTGCTGGTGATGATGAAAGGATAGTCTTTTCTCTCTGAGGTGTCAATCCTCTCTAAGATGTAGCTGGTCAAAGCACTTCTCTGGGGTTCATTCATCTGGAAATCTGGAAGAGGTGACATGGCATCCATTGGAACAGACACTCACAGCACACTGAGATTTGTAGCCTCACAGCAGCAAAGACCTGAGAATAACAGCAATGAAAAGAGTGTGACAGTGCTCTACAGCATGATCCTCTACACATACAGTTTAGTCCTGCAAGCTTTATAGAGAGTTGGAGTCCAACTCTCTGTTTTTGCCAGCGCCCTGTCTCTGTTGGGGACTACATACCCCATCCTTGCATCCACCCTTCTCTTGAATGTAGCTTCTTGCTACTCCAGTCTATAACCTTACTTCCTTGCTGAGAACCGGGGTTTTTGTCCATTCTTCAATCCAAACACCTTCAAGTTAGATGGATTGTGTTGGTGTACAGCAATCTTCAAGTCATAACTGGATTCAGGTCTGCTCTTTGACTGGCCCATTCCAAGGCATTTAATTGTTTTCCTTTAAATCACTCCAGTGTAGCTTTATCATTATGTTTAGGTCTCAGTCTTAAATCTCTGGCATACTGAAGCAGGTTTTCTAAAGAATTGTTAAGAATTGCCCAACATTTAGTTGCATCCATCTTACATTTAATCCTGACCAGTTTTCCAGTCCCTGCCAATAAAAAGCATAATGCTGCCTCCACCAAGCTTGATTGTGGGGATGGTGTTCTTATGGTAATGGAAAGTGTTTGGTTTGCACCACACATTGTGTTTCTCGGGATGGCAAAAAGTTAAATATTTTTGTCTTCTGATAAGAGAACCTTTCATGTGTTTAAGGAGGCTGCTACGTGCTAACATGCTACGTTAGGTGGACTACAAATTTGTATTCTACTTTTTTCTTTAAGCAATGGGTTTTTTTCTGGCCACTCCTTAAAGCGGAGTTCCACACAAAAATGGAACTTCCGCTTTTCGGAACCCTCCCCCCCTCCGGTGTCACATTTGGCACCTTTCAGGGGGGTGCAGATACCTGTCTAAGACAGGTATTTGCACATACTTCTGGCATAGACTCCCATGGGAGTCTATGCCTCTTACTGTCCCCACCGCGCTGTCTCCTGGGAACACACAGCTCCCAGGAGAGAGTGGGGACCACTCGGGACGCACAGCACGACTCGCGCATGCGCAGTAGGGAACCGGGAAGTGAAGCCGAAACGCTTCACTTCCTGATTCCCTCACCTAGGATGGTGGCGGCAGCTGCCGAGAACCGAGCGGGTTCTCGGCGTCCCCTGCCGACATCGCTGGACCCTGGGACAGGTAAGTGGCCATGTATTAAAAGTCAGCAGCTGCAGTATTTGTAGCTGCTGGCTTTTAATATTTTTATTTTTTTTGGCGGTGTGGGTGAACCCCCGCTTTAATAAAATTCTGCTGTGCAGAACAGCAGAAAAGTGGTCCTATGGACAGATACTCTCATCTCTGCTGTGGATCTTCCCAGCTCCTTTATTGTTATATTTTTGTTGCATCTCTGATTAATGCCTTCTTGCCTGGTCTGTGAGTTTTGCTAGGCGGCCTTCTCTTGTCAGGTTTATAGGTGTGTCATTTGTTCTCCATTTTGTTATTGCAGCACCCTGGAGTTTAGGCAGGGTTGCTCCTCACAAATGTACTTGCCAGGAGTAGTTATCCTGGTTGATTGTTAGAGATCTGTTGATTTCTCCCTAAGTTTGGCCTTGTTGCACTTGTCTCTTCTACCACTAGGTGGCTGGGTACTTGGTGGTACTAGATATGAGAAGGGGAACCCAAGGTCAAGTTATGGGTATATGGGGTATCTCAGCCAGTGGGCAGGGGTTTTCTTAGATCTCTTGGCCTGCTGGCAGAGCCTATATATTTGGGTGGAGTCAGGTGATCTATGTTCTGTGCCACCTGGACGGCTGTCTGGGTGAATGTGTGTCGTATTGTTCCGGGCTGCTAGGCCAGAGGTTGGGCCTATCCTGAAGCCCCTGGCTGCTAGGCTGTCTGAGGGCCTATCCAGAAGCAAGAGAGCAGCGCAGGGTTGGGATTGTGGCTTGCAGTCCAACCAGAGTTGACGGTTCTGCCGGCCAAAGAACCTGTCGTGGTCGGAGGTAGAGAGGAAGCTGTTGCAACTAAGGGACCATCCGCCTTATTACCAGGGACCACAGTGAGTAACTGAAGCAAGTACCAGAGCAGTATTCTCACCGAACAGGCACGGTGGAGAATCTGGAAACTTCACAGGCGGTGATCAGGTCAGGGACCCAGCCAGCGGAGGTGATGCTTGCAGAGCAGCCTTGTGTGCCAAGCCAGGGACTGAGCAGGCAAAGTGGGGTGAAGCTTGAGAAGTATTGGGAGTGCTAAGCTAGGGAATCAGCAGAGAGGTGGGGGTGACACTTGAGGAAGATACCACCGTAAAGATTGCAGAAGCTCAAGGGATTCAGTGGCAGTGAATCAGAGGGTCTAGTGAGAGACCGGGAGCTCAGTGTGCTGAAGAACTACAAGGAGAAGTTGTGGAATAAGTGAAGAAACTGTTACACTTTGTGTTAGGAACTGTTAAAGACTTTTCCTGCATATGCAGACGTGGCGTCTTGCTGGAGGCCTTTCCCTGCACGGCTGTCTTTCTATTGAAGTCTCAGTGTCTGCTAATAGAACTTGCAACTTCTTAAGTGTGTCCTGGCATTAACCCTCTTTCTCCCATAAAAGTTTGTAAGAGAAATAAACATCTCTTTTGCATTCAAGAAGTGTCTGGCGCCCAATAACTTTATCCACCTTGCACCCACTATGCCTCACAACCCACCATATACAGAAGAATGTCAGCTATCTCTGGCCATGGAGGTTCTCATTAGACTGAAGAAGGTCCGAGACCTTGCTACATTATAATAGATTTTATGGTGCTCCATGGGATGTTCAAAGTTTAGGATAGCTTTTTATAACCTAACCCTGATCTATGCTTCTCCACAACGTTGTCTCTGACCTGTTTGGGGAGGTCATTGGTCTTCATGTTGCTTGCCAAGTAGTGTTGCAGAAGCAGGGGTCTTTCAGAACAGGTGTATTTATACTGATATCATGTGACACTTTATTTGCACAAAGGTAGACCTTACATAATCATCTATTATAGGACTTCTGAAGTTAAAGTGCTACTAAACCCACAACAGTAAAATCAGTCTGTACATGCAGTAAAGCAGGCTTGTTATACTCAATGTGGAACCTAATGGGTTAATCCTCTGCATTGTGTAAAAAGACTGTTTGATCCTGTCTTCTCTGATCCTCCCCTCCTTCTACTGTCCCATGATAATGTTATGATAACACAGAGTCTACGGAGTCAGGCTGCACATGCTCAGTTTGGTGTGTATTGCTAGAGAGGTTTTTTCTTTCTTGGGAGAGTGCATATGATCAGCACAGGGCCAATCAGCACTGTCCAGACAGAGGGTCAGTGGTCCTGCAGTCTCATAGGACAGTTAGAAAACTCCTCCTACAAGCTTTAACGAGTGCTTGGCTGGACACTGATAGAAGTCACAAGACTTCTATATACTGCTGATGATAGCAGTTTTTATTTACTAAAATAATTGAATTTCCATGTTCTGTGTACTGTGGGAGAACAGATATAGTGAATGCAGGGTCCTGGGTTTAGTAACGCTTTAATTGGTTTGATGACACCCTGTTTAGAGGTTTCATAGCAAAGGGGCTGATTACTTATGCACAGTCAATTTTTAATTTTTTTGTCTTGATTAATAAGTGTGCCACATTAAAAAATGGTTTACACCTCTGGGGAACCTTTTAAGAGAGATGACAAATATGACAACATGGGGAAAGAAAATAGTTTGATAAGGTTGTCAAAAATAAAAGAAAATAAATTCTGATGCTTTGTTGATTTTTTTCTGAGCTTATATATAAAATGAGATATGTGAATATGAAGCTGGTTATTTGACATGGGAAACACATCCACCTTTCCTTTTTTGTTTAAAAGGTTAGTCCTGAAATTTTGGACAAAGTCTATCTCCAGTCATTATAGATTTATATTTTGTGTTTAGTGGGTTTAAGTAAAAACATGTTGCAAGAGAGCTTTAGGAGTAGGGGCCTAGCAACACACCAGACTCTGCTGCACAACATTCATTTATAGTGGAATCTTTGTAAAGGGATAATGCTGGTAACCGAGGGTTCACTTTGGCCAGTGTCCCATCTCTATGTTCAGTGCTAAACTAATGACAATGCCTCCAATCTCTTCCAGTATCCTTTGGCACCACAGATTGGTCTCCACGTCAAATTTTTGGTCCCTAAAATCATCTTCCATCACTTCAAGCACACTCACATTTCACCCCCATAAGTTTTTCAATAGTGTTACTGGATTAATGTGACACACCCTAATCTAATCATACAATACACTTTAAAAAAAATTTCTAAAATAAGTTAACAGCCCATGAAAAGTGGATGGTCAGAAATACATGCCTGGGTCCTCGTTCATGCAGTCTTTGTAACCTAATAATTTGTCTCAAAAAAGTCACTTAGTACAAGTACAAGTTCTCAAATTCCTTGGGGAACATAAATCTGCCCTCTGTTCCCCAACAGGATTATTTAAAGAGGAGTTCCACCCGAGGTCCATTAAAAAAAAAAAAAAAATTAAAAGTCAGCAGCTACAAATACTGCAGCTGCTGACTTTTAATTGGTCACTTACCTGTCCCTGGGTCCAGCGATGCGGGGGATCGAAGCCCCGCTCATCTCCCCCTCCGTTCAGCGGCGCCGGCATTGCAACTGTGGGTACCGGGCTGTGGCTTCACAGCCTGGCACCCACTGCGCATGCGCGAGCGGCGCCGCACGCCGTGATTGGCCGCTCAGTCACCTGGGACCTGTAATGGGTCCCAGATGATTGACAGGAGGGAGGGAGCAGAGCTGAGCCCTTCCTGTGCCGAGGGGGAAGTGATGTCACCAGCCCAGGCACTGGAAGAGGCAGACTACGAGGGACCACCTAGCAACAGGCATTTAGAGGTAAGTAAAAAAAAAAAATATCCAAATTTTTTTTGTTTGTTTTTTTTTAGGATTTTTCATGTAGTTTTTTTTTTTGGGTGGAACCCCACTTTAACTGGTTGTGCACATTGTGAGCCTAGTTGTACAGCCTAACTGCAGAAGAAAATTTACTCTCTTGACAGCTTCTGCAGAACTCCCCCTTTCCACATCACATCCAGTGCAAGTTCTTCTAAATAACAAGACCATAGTTACACACCATTTTTATGGTTGTAGTATTTACCGTATTTATCGGCGTATAACACGCACTTTTTTCCCCTGAAAATCAGGGGAAAATCGCAGATGCGTGTTATACGCCGATCCCCTGCGATCCCGAGCTGTCAATTCTTCAAAATCGACGACCGCGATTTGAAAATGGCGCCGCCGGCGCCGAAATACACAGAGCCGGTCCTCGGCTCTTCTCGGCGGCTCTCGTTCACTTTCGGCTCCACTCATAGTCCCGAGCGGAGCTATCCGAACCTACTCGGCTAGGTTCGGATAGCTCCGCTCGGGACTACGAGTGGAGCCGAAAGTGAACGAGAGCCGCCGGGAAGAGCCGAGGACCGGCTCTGTATATTTTGGCGCCGGCGGCGCCATTTTCAAATCGCGGCCGGCGATTTTGAAGCCCAGGTTAGCTGGGATAGAGGTTTGAAGGCTGCACTGGGGCAAGGCTGCACTGGGGAAGGCTGCACTGACAAGGCTGCACTGACAAGGCTGCACTGACAAGGCTGCACTGGGGAAGGCTGCACTGGGGAAGGCTGCACTGACAAGGCTGCACTGACAAGGCTGCACTGGGGAAGGCTGCACTGGGGAAGGCTGCACTGACAAGGCTGCAATGACAAGGCTGCACTGGGGAAGGCTGCACTGACAAGGCTGCACTGGGGAAGGCTGCACTGACAAGGCTGCACTGACAAGGCTGCACTGGGGAAGGCTGCACTGACATGGCTGTACTGACATGGCTGCACTGGGGCAAGGCTGCACTGAGAAGGCTGCAATGATGGGCATTTAAATGTAAGTTTTTTTCCCTTCAACTTCCCTCCTAAAAGTTTTTTTCCCTTAAAATTCCCTCCTAAATTGGGGTGCGTGTTATACGCCGGTGCGTGTTATACGCCGATAAATATGGTACATACATTAGCCACTTGCCAACCAAGCCTTTTCTGGCACATTTTGTTTACAAGTTTAAACCGGAACTTTACCTATAACAACTTGATAAAAAATAATGTTCTTTAGCCATGAACATACATTCCACATTAATAATTATGCCACCAAAATTAAGGTGTGCTGTAAATTGCCTCCAGCATTGCTCCTGTTTCTTCTTGCTGGAGGCTGTCATTTTGCCCAGTGCCACAGCAGTAAATCATTAAGTGGAACTAAACCTAGCGGATTAATGGTTTCAAAAAACAGTTACATTCCTGGAACGCCAGACAGAGGCGGCCCGTCCATTAAGGATGCACGGGCGCCACCCCCTCTCTCCAGCCACCCCCTCTATGTAGAATGGATAGATTCATGCATTGCATGAATCTATCCATGGCTGCTGCCGCCACCCCCTATTCAGGCATCTGGCCCCTTTTAGGATGCCGGGCGACTGAATTACAGTGGTGGGGGTGTTTTTTTGAAGCACCTGTTTAGAGCCATATAGGCTTCAAAAAGGTGGACTCGGTGCACAGAGCATTGCATCGGAGTCCACCCAGATGTGTTAGAAAAGCAAATGAATATTTGCTTTTCTAACACTGAACCGCCTCTCCGCCAATCAGGTAGTGTGGGCTGATACTCATCACCTAATTGGCTGAAAGGAGAGGTGCTGCCAGTGGACGCCTAGCAGGGAGCAGGAGGATGAGACACATGGAGGCCACAGCTCGCTGCTGCCTGACCTGTCACCAAGATGGGGTGAGTGCAGGTCAGAGTGTGGCTGCATTTGATGAGGCACAATGGCAGCATTTGATGGGCACAGTGACGCCATTTGATGGGCACAATGGCTGCATTTGATGGGCACAGTGGCTGCATTTGATGGCACAGTGGCTGCAATTGATGACACAGTGGCTGCATTTGATGGCACAGTGGCTACAATTGATGGCACAGTGGCTGCGTTTGGTGGGACAGTGGCTGCAATTGATGGGCACAGTGGCTCCATTTCATGGGCACAGTGAGGCTTCAATTGGTATTTTTTTCAGTATTTATCAGAATTTTTCAATTTGTTTGCGCCCCTCCAAAAATGTTGAGCTTCAGCTGCCACTGATGCCAAATTGCTAACTGTCAAATATGATTGTGTCCTCAACCATATTTTCAAACCATCAAATGGCTTGTGTCATAACTGATCACATGTGCAGCACCATGGCAGTTGAAGATCCAACAGAAGTAACTTCCTTGGATGTAAAGGATAGGAGGGTTAAATTCCGCTTTCGGGCTGTCAGCAGATCGGCCTCTACAAACTCGGAAGTGCGTAAAAATGCCTACAAATGGAGAGCAACTGGGCATGTGCAGATTAGGGTGAGACAGTATATGACTTTATTTTAAACTGTATAGACACTTATTTTTGAACAGATCTATGATATATATTATATTATTTAATTTTATGGCACATTATTAATTCATTGGTAACTATATTTCATTTTCAGTAAAACTCATTTATATAAACATAAATAGGTACCTGCATGGTTGGAAATTGCTCTAATCCCTAACAATGCAGAGGGAAGAGAAAATATACTAAAATAGTAACAGTCCATAAAAAAGTGCAAACACATGATGAATAAGCTAATATGACACATGATTGGGACACGACATCTGTTGGCTCAACGCGTTTCGCGACTCGTCGTCACTCGTCAGGAGCAAGCGTGTATTGTGTCACTGCAATGACATAGAAAAATTTCTAATTTATCCAGTATATTCACACATTGTCAAGCAAAAACAGGGGGTCAGAACCCCAACTGGTACTTACAGGGTATCCATGTACTGATGGTATGGTAGTATGGGCCATGCATCTCCCCATGTACGGGAAACGTCTCCCCTGGGAGCTGAGATGGCGTGCTCCACGACAAACAGTCCACGCAGGCCCCACCCAGGACGGACAAGCATCAGGCAGTGAGTGATGTGTAGGCATGATACCAATGACAAACTGTAACTAAAAAATTGTGTGGTGAATGTTGAACCAAGGATGCATTGCATCTCCTGTCAAGATAGTGAGAGGTGGAGCAAGAGAGAGAAAAGATGTGACAAGTGAAACTTAAATCAAGCATGACCTATAGAAACACAAGTGAGGAAAGTCCTAGAAAATAAAAGGAGAGGAACCCCCAACAGAGGCAAGAAAGTTTAATATATTTTCTCTTCCCTCATCAATGTTAGGGATTAGAGCAATTTCCAACCATGTAGGTACCTATTTATGTGTATATATATATGAGTTTTACTGAAAATAAAATATAGTTACCAATGCATTAATAATATACCATAAAACATAATATAGATATGTTCATTACAATAATTTAACATATAACCCTGTCCCTCAAATACTTTATGAAAAGTCCCGCTCTCTTAGTTTTTTTTCTTATTTTTAATGTTTTATATAGCTATACCTGCAAAAGTGTCCAGCCTGAAGTGATCTAGCAAGACTTAATTTTCTGTCTAAAGTTCCACTTTAAATCAGTATTTCTTGCTACAAAATCACTTAGAATCCTCAAACATTATATATTTTTTAGCAGAGACCCTAGAGAATAAAATGACCATTTTTGCAATATTTTTTGTCACACGGTATTTGCACAGTAGTTTTTCAAATGCAATTTTTTGGGGAGAAAATAAACTTTACCACCTCAATTCAGGGCACTTATACACCCTTCCTGCCCAGACCAAATTTTAGCTTTTAGTGCTCTCATTTTAAATGACAATTACTCAGTCATGCTACACTGTACCTAAACAAAATTTTTATTTTTTTTTCTCACAAATAGAGCTTTCTTTTGGTGGTATGGTAATTACCGCTGGGTTTTTATTTTTTGAGATATAAGTGGAAAATGAGCGAAAAATTGAAAAAAATCCCACTTTTTTTAGTTTCTATTGTAAAATTTTGCAAATATGTCACTTTTCTTCATAAATTTGGGCCAAAATTTATACTGCTACATATCTTTGGTAAAAATAATCCAAATTAGTGGATATTATTTAGTCTGTGTGAAAGTTATAGAGTCTACTGGTTATGGTGACAATCATTGAAAATTGATCACATCTGATGTACTGACAGCCTATGTCATTTCTTGAGACACTAAAGAGTACAGGAGAGTACAAATACCCCCCAATTGACCCTTTTTGGAAAGTAGACAATCCAAGGTATTTAGTAAGAGGCATGGTGAGTTTTTTGAAGTTGTACATTTTTTTCCCACAATTCTTTTTCACACAAAATTGTTATATTAACAAGTTATTTCTCTCACACAGCATATGCAATTACACCCCAAAATACATTCTGCTACTCCTCCTGAGTATGGCGATACCGCATGTGTGAGACTTTTACACAGCCTGGTCACATACAGAGGCCCAACATTCAAGTAGCACCTCCAGACGTTCTAGGAGCATGAATTACACATCTAATTTCATGATGACCTATCACACTTTTGAAGGCCCTGGAGCACCAGGACAATGGAAACGCCCTCAAAATGACCCCATTTTGGAAAGCAAACACCCCAACGTATATTCTATGAGGCATTATGAGTCTTTTGAACAGGTCATTTTTTTCCACAGGTTTTTGGAAAACGTGGAAAGAAAATCAAAACGTATTTTTTTTTTACACAAAGTTGTCCATTTATAAGATATTTCTAACACATAGCATGTACATAGCAAAAATGACACCCCAAATACATTCTGCAACTCCTCCTGAGTATGGCAATACCACATGTGTGAGACTTTTACACAGCCTAGATACATAGAGAGGCTCAACATCCAAGTAGCACCTACAAGTGTTCTAGGGACATAAATTACACACATAAATTCCTGCCAACCTATCACATTGTTGAAGGCCCTTTATATTTCTAACACATAGCATGTACTACACACCAAAATACATTCTGCTGAGCAAGGGGTAAACAAAAGATTACCTGCGGTTTTAGTTGTGCAGTGGTCCACAGAGGAGAGCATCAGTCCAGGCAGCAGGCAGGAACGTGGACAGTGACAGCAAAACAGGCAGCAGACAGGAATACTGTACATAGTCAGTACAGGTAGAGAAGTTGTCAGCACAGCCAAAGCATTGGTCCAGGTAGCAGGCAGGGATGTGGTCAGCAGCAGCAAAAGGATCGTCCATGCAGCAGGCAGGAATACTGTCCATAGTTAGTACAGGCAAGAGGCAGAGATATGGTCAGTACAGCCAAAGTATTGGTCCAGGCAACAGGCACATGGTCCATAAAAAGTCCTGGGTCAGTGCAGGGAGAGATATTGTCAGCACAGCCATATTATAGGTCCAGGCAGCAAGCGGGACCGTCAGGCTTAGGGTCTCGGTCAGGAAAAAATTGGGACAGGGTAGAGGCTTCTCCCACCCAAATCACTTTGAAGCCTCCGGACTCCAGACCCTGTTCTGGGAATTACAAAACAAAAAGAAAACCAAAAACAGTTTTTTCAACTCAGAACACTACTCTAAAGCCCCTCACATATGTGAGACACATGTGTTATTTTGAATCCCACTACTAAAGTAGCAAGGTGAAAGATCAGTCCAGGTGGCAGGCAAAAAACATGGTCAACGGGCCGAGGTCGGTGCAGGTAAAAGGCAAAAATAGACGGTAGGCAAAGGCATAGTCGATACAGTCCAGGGTCAGTTCACGTGAAAGGCAGAAACATGGCAGATAAATAATGCAGACGGCAGGCAGAGGCATAGTTGATAAACAGGCCACGGTCAGTTCACATGCAAGGCAGTGATATGGTTGGTTGAGTCACCAGGGAAATAACAGGCACAGAAAAGTTGAAAAAGAGGAAATGGCAGTCTACTAGAAATATGGGCTAATAGTTTACAAAAGTGTGCTAGCGTCTAAAGCATTCTCTGATGCATAGGCAAGGTTGGGAGGGATACTGGGGACAATGAAAACTCGTGTCTTTCCTAACTCCTCTTTTGCTGCCCACCCGACATTTTTTTGGGCGTCTTCTTCCAATTTATAATGGTGGAAAATTGTCAGAGAAATGGCACTCATGCAGTCTGCTGTCACAATCAGAGTGAATGCTTTCTGGGGGGATCCTTGCTGATAGATCAGGGCAGTGACAATATCTTCGATAAATTTGAGGAAGGTGTTGGGTATTTCCATTGATTTTTGATAGGTGATGCATGCATTATAAATGGCGAAGTAGAAAAAGTAAATTGCGACTTTTTATACCACAAGAAGGACTTTCATGTTGATAGATGCAGCATTTGATTGTTTAAATCCACCTCCCCCCCCCATAAACTTATTGTACTCGTGGATACAACAAGGCTTTTGAACGGGACCATGTCTTCTGTAAAGTTCCACAGAGGTGTCATTGTGTCCACTTCATGGCCAACACTTCCTTGTTCCTTAGGCTTGCTGATTCCCCCTTTGAAGCCTTGTGGTGACTAGACACTATGGGAAGCCCTTCCTGTTTTTTCTTGCTGTATCGCAGGCCAGAGTTTTCTCAAGGTATAGGTGGTAGAAAAGGGGCAAACTGGTATAGTAATTGTCCATGTAATGTGATACCCCTTTTGGAAGAGTGGGAATGCCAATTCCCAGACAATTTTCCAGCTTATTCCCATGTTGCTGGTTCCTGATGAGTGGCCTGCCAGCCACAAAATGCGTAGAGCTACCATGTCATGTTCTGATCCAATATCACACCAACTTGAAGTTTACAATTTATATCCCTTCTCAGGATCAAAGAACCCATAGGCCGTGCAGCCTTTATTATGTACTACGGTTTTACCCAAATCTTGTTTTCAGTGAACTTTGGAAAGTTATTGCTTGCTATATATTGTGTTATTTATGCCATGACTATTTGTACTGTATTACCACTTTACCATTGTAACATGTTTTACTTGACATGTTTGTTTATACTTTATGGCAATCAATAAAATCCATAACTGTCCACTAACTTACTCTTATGCAACCATGAGCCTCACTCAAAGTCCCATTTTCCCATATCCAGTGGTGCTTTCACAGAGCTTGTTGCACTTCAATCCATACCTGGCCCTCTTACTGGGAATGTACTGACTGAATCCAAGCTGGCCTGTGAAATGAACCAGGGATTCATCCACAGAGATGTTCTGATCAGGGATATAAAGTTCGGCAAACCTCTTCAAAAAAATCAATTAGGGGGCGAATTTTATACACGTTATCAAAGTTGGGGTGATCTCAGGGAGGGCACTGTGAGTTATCACTGAAATGCAGGAAGTGCATTATCTTGTCATAGCGGGAACTGGACACGACAGCTGAAAAAATTGGCATGTGGTGGATGGGGTTGGTAGACCAATATGCATGTACTTCAGTTTTTTTTTTTATAAGCCCCATGTTGATTGTAAGGCCCAAAAATAATCTAAGCTCCTCCACTGTTAGGCGTCTCTATTCGAAAGGATGGGCATAGCTTGAGTTGGGGTTGTTCTCTATATATTGACGGGCAAAAAGATTTGTTTGTTCCACAATGCTTTGAAGTAACTCATCAGGAAAATATAAAGTAAAAAAATCTATTTCAGATTTTTTTTTGGTTTGGCCTGCACACCTGGCTGTGCTATAAAAGGGGGGATTGTGGCTGACCCTAGAAGGCAGCCACAATGGGTTTGCTAAGGCATCTGGAAGATGGGTTTGGGTTCTATTTGTTTGGGTCTGGCGTGAAATTCCAGTGCTTGTCCTGGGCATTTCCTCTTGGGGTCTAGCGCCGTTGGCATTTGCTGATTGGCCATTGGGGATGTCTGGCGTTGCCGGTAGCTGCCTGGTCTTCATACCGTCTTCTTTTAGGACTGACTGCTTCCTCCTCCGATTCAAACACCGATGTACTGTCTTCGACGGGCTCCTATTCCAAACTGGAATCGGAACTGTAATGGGGCAGTGAGAGCTCCCTGCTGCTCTCATTGGTCAGGCTTAGGATTTGATATGACTCCTCTTATTTATTTTATTTTTTACACTTTTATTTCTGTTACAAGGAATGTAAACATCTCTTGTAATAGTAAAAAGGGATGAAAGGTCCTCTTTATGGACCAATCTTGGGTGAATAAGACCCCAAATCTCTCCTCTACCTTTAAAAGCAAAAGATCAAAAAACATTTTTAATCTTTTGCTTTTAAAAAAAAAATAAAAATTTTCCTCCGCCTTAGACCAGAAGTGACTTCATGTCATCACTCTGGTCCTTCAAGAGTATAGAAGCGATTAGAGAGGATCTGGTCTCTGGTAACCTCTATGGCCAGATCAGATAGTTTCTTGGGCACAACTTTAAAAAAAGGTAAGCCCAAGATACATCTGCGAATGGCGGGAGCGGGGAGACGACCCCTTCTGCTGCTTCTGAAAGCTCGGACTGCTGAAAACCCACTCGGACCGCTGGAAAACTGCTCAGACCACTGGAAAACAAATACCAGGGTTATGGCTGATAGCTTCAGCCATAACTCTGGTAAACCTCTTGCAAACCACAACATATATATATATGTGTTGGCAAGTGGATATTAAGAGGAAATTATCCAAAAATTTGCAAGCACCCAATACACAAAAGTAATTGCTATAAAACCTAAACCAGTTTCCCCCTGTTTGGAACCCAACAATTCTAGCTTCCAACAGAATGAAAGCTTATCTCATAAAGCAAATGTGTTTCTACTTTTGAATGTGCCCATTTCAGTTTCCAGTCCATGGGTTTTGGGCTTTTACAGTTAACTCTGTTATCCAGCATGCTCTTTCTTCACAATATTCCAAGGTACTGTTATGCCCCGTACACACGGTCGGATTTTCAGACGGAAAATGTTCGATGGGAGCTTGTTGCCGGAAATTCCGACTGTGTGTAGACTCCATCGGACATTTTCCATTCTGGATCTGGATCTCAAATTTTCCGACAACAAAATCCGTCGTAAATTCCGATCGTGTGTACGCAATTCTGACGCACAAAGTTCCACACATGCTCGGAATAAAGCAGAAGAGCCGCACTGGCTATTAAGCTTCATTTTTCTCGACTCGTCGTACGTGTTGTACGTCACCGCGTTCTTGACGTTCATAATTTCCGACAAGATTTGTGTGACGGTGTGTATGCAAGACAAGTTTGAGCCAACATCCAGAAAAAATCCATGGATTTTGTTGTCGGAATGTCCGATCGTGTGTATGGGGCATAACAGTGAGATCTCTGCACTAGGGATGGGTGAACGGTTCGGCCTGAATTTTGGTTGTTCGGCTGTTCGACGAACAACGAACATTATGCGGTGTTCGCGGCAAATTCAAAAGCCGCAAAACACTGTTAACTGCTTGCTGACCAGCCGCCGTCACTTTACTGCAGCAGGTCAGCATGATCCCATGAACCGTCGTAGCTATACGTCGGCTCGCGGGATCAGACCGACCTGTCGCTGCACTGCGGGGGTGCCGATGCTCGTGGCCGACGGTCGCGATGACCGCCGGCCACGAGCGATTCCGAGCACGAGGGACAGAACACAGAAGTGTATGTGTAAACACACAAATCCCTGTTCTGTTCTGAAAGGAGTGATAGATCGTGTGTTCCTATTATCTAGGAACCACGATCCATCACTTCTTCTAGTCAGTCCACTCCCTTCTTCAGTTAGAATCACCTCCCAGGGAACACAGTTAACCCCTTGATCGCCCCCTAGTGTTAATCCCTTCACTGCCAGTGACATTTTTATAGTAATCAATGCATTTTTATAGCACTGATCGCTGTATAAATGGCAATGGTCCCAAAAATGTGTCAAAATTGTCCGATGTGTCCGCCATAATGTCGCAGTAATGATAAAAATCGCAGATCACCACCATTACTATAAATCTATCCCCTATTTTGTAGACGCTATAACTTTTGCACAAACCAATCGATGTACGCTTATTGCGATTTCTTTACCAAAAATATGTAGAAGAATACATATCGGCCTAAACTGAGAAATAATTTGCATTTTTAACCGCTTCAGCCCCGGAAGATTTTACCCCCTTCCTGACCAGAGCACTTTTTGCGATTCGGCACTGCGTCGCTTTAACTGACAATTGCGCGGTCGTGCGACATTGCACCCAAAAAAAATTGACATCCTTTTTTTCCCACAAATAGAGCTTTCTTTTGGTGGTTTTGATCACCTCTGCGGATTTTGGTTTTTGCGCTATAAACAAAAAAAGAGCAATATTTTTTACTTTTTGCTATAATAAATATCCCCCAAAAATATATAAAAAAAACTATTTTTTTCCTCAGTTTAGGCCAATATGTATTCTTCTACATATTTTTGGTAAAAAAAAATCACAATAAGCATATATTGGTTTGCGCAAAAGTTATAGTGTCTACAAAATAGAGCATAGTTTTATGGCATTTTCATTATTCATTTTTTTTACTAGTAATGGCGACGATCTGCGATTTACACACACAGACCCACGTCCCTGCTCTGTGATGAGCAATTGCGGGTGCCCGGTGGACATCGCGGCACGCACATCGGGTCCCCAGCGATGCGGTGAGCGCGCGCGCCACAGGCGGCACGCGCACGCTCTCCACAATGCCTGGAAGCTGAGGACGTCATATGACGCCCGCCCAGAGGGACATAGGGTTCCTGCCACCGTCATTTTACTATACGGCGGTAGGGAACTGGTTATTGTTTCACTTTAAGCATAACTATAATCACTGCTCCCGAAAAAACAGCCGTTTTTTAATTTTTTTTTTCGCATTGATACATGTCCCCTGGGGCAGAAGCCGGGTCCCCAAACACTTTTTATGGCAATAACTTGCATATAAGCCTTTAAAATGAGCACTTTTGATTTTTGATGTTCGTGTCCCATAGACTTTAATGGTGTTCCTGTGTTTGTGCGAGTTTTTTGCCTGTTCGCATGTTCTGGTGCGAACTGGACCGGGGGGGGGGGGGGGGGGGGTTCAGCTCATCCTTACTCTGCACTAGAGTTCCCAGGTCTGCCCATCTGTAATAACCTGTACAAAGGATTCCCCACTTGTGAGATGATCCCTGTTGTGTCACCAAGACTTTTTCCAAATTGATATGTGAACTCATATGAAAATAAACATCAGAGAAGTGTTCAAAATTACTTACTCTACTGAAAAAGTGTTTTTATTTCTGTCTTGCCATGTTGGAGAACAATTCTCTCATTTCCTGTTAAGTTATGAAAGGAAATGAGGGAAAATCTCCCCAATGGGGACTTCCTGCAATAGGTTGCAGAGATTTCACGATTTCACAGTACATGAAGGGCACTTTCACAGTGAGGCGGTGGGGGAGTCGGCGGTAATTTTAATGGCACCTTACCATAGTTTTAGCGGCGCTTTTCGGCCGCTAGCAGGGTGCTTTTAACCCCCGCTGGCAGCCGATGAAGGAGTTAATGTAGTGCCGATGCCAAAGCGTTTTTCAGGTGCTTCAGTGGCGCTGTCCATTAAGTTCAATGGGCAGGGACGCTTTAGGAGTGGGGTATACACTGCTCCTAAAGCGCCCCAAAGATGCTGCTTGCAGGTCTTTTTTTAATGTCCCGCAAGCGCACCACTCCAGTGTGAAAGCACTTGGGCTTTCACACTGGAGTGACAGGAGAGACGCTTTACAGGTGCTTTGCAGGCGCTATTTTTAGCGCTAAAACACCTGTAAAGCGCCTCAGTGTGAAAGTAGCCGTAGAAAATGTGCATGCTAGCATCTGCATACAACTGATGTATTCTTTATTCATTCTGTTTTTTGGACAACTATCAAACAGAGGATTAAATTGTGTTAAAGTGTCACTAAACCCACATCATAAAAAAAACCTATTAATAAACGGTGTATTACATGCTGTTCTTACTCACTGTATTCTACAAAAAACCTGGTTGAGCCTGCTGTTCTCTATCTCCCCCTTCTGTCCAAGTCCCCACTGCAGTTAGGGATTTTGCAGAGCAGTGTTGGCTGCACGTTCCTGAGTTTTCACTTTTTATGCTGAGCATTTCCTCCCTATCACATCTGAGCAACCCATGCACTTATATATACACAGTGGTAAATGACAGCCCACACCCTCGCTTTTCCTCCGTGCCCACTAACCAGCTAAACACAATGGGGCGTGATATTACATGCAGATTGATGGAAGCTTCACCTCTCTCTTATTATAAGACACAGGCTGGAGGGGCGTGACACAGCCTCTGACTAGCAGAAATCCACCCACACCATGTTTTTGACAAAAAAATAAATAAAACAGATGTGATTTCAAACTAATATTTGTATGAATGACAATTTAAAACAGTTTATCAATATTAATTATTTATTTTTACTCTTTATTCCAAAGGCGTTTTTCTTTTTTTAATTTGGTCATGTGACCAGCAGCAAAGGACTAGACGCTCTTCCTGCTTATGTTTCCCTGCAGACAGGCTGGGAGAGAGCTGGGTCATGTGACTGCTGTATATTGATTAAGAAAAAGGTACTTAGATGTTTTTTTTTTTATTAAGATAATTACAGAGCCATCATCCACATAAACAAATAGACGGGTCAAAGTAAATTAAACAGTGTGTGTTTAGTATCACTTTAAAGAATAAAATAGTGCTCAGAGCACTCCTTTTTATAGATCAATGGTAACTAAGGCTTTGCCATTTTACCACTCTGATAACAATGCTGACTTTTGATCCATGGTTCTCTTGATTTATCTCTAACAGTATAATATTTATCTTGAAGAGGCAAATATAGCACTGATTATTTGCCTGTATCTAAATTGTTCTATCTTGATAAGCAGACACCTCTGGAAAGCTAATTAAGACATCGGAAGAGAGTTGAAATTTCTGTTCTGAAAGAGCTGATCAAAGTTCAACAGAATACAACAAAAACATACAATTTCTAAGAAACATTATACCACAAACCAATGAAGTAAGGTGTTATTTTGAATTTAGTTCACATGGAACATTATTTTAAAGCTCTGAACCTGTATCTTATTACAGTTGCATTATAAAAACATTATTTTTATTACTTTTTCAAAGGCAAAACCATCATATAAAAATGTAATAAAGCGTAAATATGAGAAAAATAAAAAATTACATGATACAGTAAAAATCATTACAGCTGAACTCTGGGAAAATAGATCTAAAATAAAAGTTGACTCTTGCAGTAGGGCTACCCCTACAACACGGGTTAAATGCTTATTTTTGTCCAGGGAGAACATAACAGTTATTCTTTTTTTTTAAACATTTTTATTATGTTTTCATAAGTTTAAACAATGTGTACAGTAATATCATATGTGGAAATACAATATTTGACGGAATAGAAAATAATAGAAATTAAGTTTCATTAGTAATAAACATTAAAAAAGGCTATAAGTTAAAAACTAGTAGATGATACAAAGTTACTTGTAACATATATGACTGAAATTAGGATACTTCTTATTTCAGGTATGAGTATGGAGAATAGAAATAAGTCAATAGAATATTATACCTACGGTTCTGAGTGAAGAGCCAGGTAATTAAATTATATATGAGATGGTACATTAGGAGTGTTACAGGGCAATCGAGAGAAATAGGTACGTTTTCCAGGGTCAAGTTCCTGCAAATTGGCTTTGCATTATCTGGAAATATGAGGAATATTTCAGATTATCCCGCAAAACTCCTATTAGAGTAAAAATAACTAGTGTAAAGAGAAGGGGAACCTTAGATAATGTTATGATGAAGAGACATTGGGATGAGAAATGGGGTATGTCCCCAGAGGGGGTCAGTAAACTCGAGAGGTAAAAAATGAATGAATGAATTAAATCACATGAGAGATTATAGATGTTAAGCCCTTAAGGGTGTAGTAAAGAAGTGTCAAAGCCCGGTGGTAGGAAATGTTCAGTCCATGGTGTCCATAGGGCTTCGAATTTAGATATATTATCAAGATAGATAGCTTCTGTTTTAGCATGGATTAAGAATTGAGTAACTCTTTGCGTAACTAATGGTATATCAAGTAAATCTGTTTTCCAAGCTTTCGCTATGACCTGTTTTGATGCTGTTGTTACAAAGAGCATGAGTTTAAATTGGCAGTTTGACAAGGCATGTGGTTTACTATTCAGGAGTGCAATAGATGCATCAGG
This sequence comes from Lithobates clamitans, assembly GCA_037952925.1. Classification (NCBI taxonomy): domain Eukaryota; kingdom Metazoa; phylum Chordata; class Amphibia; order Anura; family Ranidae; genus Lithobates; species Lithobates clamitans. The sequence continues at coordinate 982,557 of JBBGZY010000490.1, forward strand.
CAGTAATATAACTTTGAACATTGTGGAAAGAATATTAAATACTTCTGACCAAAAGGATCTGACAATATTACATTCCCACCAGATATGTACCTGAGTACCTGGAGTAGAGCAGCCACAAAAGCAATGGGAAGGATATTGTGGAGAGAATGTAGAAATTCTGGCAGGGACTAAGTACCATCTTGTACCTTATAATTGGTTTCAAGAGCCATTGGCCTGGTTAGAAAGAACTATGCCCCGTACACACGGTCAGACTTTGTTCGGACATTCCGACAACAAAATTCTAGGATTTTTTCCGACGGATGTTGGCTCAAACTTGTCTTGCATACACACGGTCACACAAAGTTGTCGGAAAATCCGATCATTCTGAACGCGGTGACGTAAAACATGTACGTCGGGACTATAAACGGGGCAGTGGCCAATAGCTTTCATCTCTTTATTTATTCTGAGCATGCGTGGCACTTTGTCCGTCGGATTTGTGTACACACGATCGGAATTTCCGACAACGGATTTTGATGTCGGAAAATTTTATATCCTGCTCTCAAACTTTGTGTGTCGGAAAATCCGATGGAAAATGTGTGATGGAGCCTACACACAGTCGGAATTTCCGACAACAAGGTCCTATCACACATTTTCCGTCGGAAAATCTGACCGTGTGTACGGGGCATTACAGTGATAAAAATGTCCATCCTCCCAAAACTCTTCTATATCTTTTTCGAGTACTCCCTATATCTATACCATCACACTTCTTATGCATCGTACAACGAAAAGCCTTACATTTTATCTGGGGTAAGACAAAAACTCAAATTCCTAAACATATCCTATATGCTCCTAAAATTCAGGGTGGTCTGGGTGTGCCAGATTTTACAAAATATTATTATGCAGTCCAATTATCACAGCTTTCCAAATACCACGCTAAGACGGAAATCCCACTTTGGGTAGCGGTAGAATCAGTCGTTTGTGACCCTCTATCCATCGCAAATGTTCTTTGGCTAAACCCAACGCAATGCCGGACAGTAACAAATCTCATTACCAAACACAGCCTATCCATTTGGGATAGGTTGACCAATTATTGAGAGGTTTATTAAGTTGTGAAAGCATAGATGGGTAATTTGTTGTATAGTGCTCAAGAGGGTTGGCTGTAAAGTTAATACCCAAGTAGGAGATAAACGTTGTAGACCAGGTGAATGGTAGAGAGTGAAGAAGTTGGGTTTGGATGGCAGGCGTCAATGATATATTTAGAGATTTGGATTTATGGGGGTTTATAGAAAGGCCTGATACTTGTTCAAATTTAGAAAGGACGTTCAGAAGAGTTGGTGCTGAGGTTATGGGTGAAGTAAGGAATATTAAGACATTGTTTGCAAACAGATGTTGATAACCACCAAGTTCGAGTCCTTTTATGTTTGGGTTGAATCGAATGAGTTGGGCCAGGGGTTCAATTGCCAATGCAAAGAGGAGAGGGGATAGGGGGCATCCCTGCCTGGTCCCTCTCTCAACATTAATAGATAAAGAAATTTTTTTTTTAGAAAAAGATCAGATTTAAAACCCGAATAGGAGATATATGCTTTCGGGTGTTGATATAAGGCAGCTATCCATTTCAAGAAATGTGGTCCGAAACCCCAGTGATAAAGAATTGAGTGTAGATAAGGCCATGATAATGAATCGAATGCCTTTCGTATATCCGAGAGGAAACAGGCAGGGATATGGCGTGAACGAGCTGCGTGGGCCAGAAGTGTAGCTCGAACAATATTATCGCCTGCTTGTCTTGAGGGAATAAATCCTGTTTGATCTCTATGAATAAGGATGCCAATAATTGGATTAAGTCTGTAGGATAATATTTTGGCCAATATTTTATAATCGATATTTAGGAGAGATATTGGTTTATAATTAGACCAAGATGTGTCATCTGTATTGGGTTTAGGGATCATGGATATAGAAGCTGTAAGTGATTCCGTACGAAAATGACGTTCTTTGGGAAGGGAGTTAAAGGTTTCTACCATAAGGGGTGATAATAAAGATGCAAATCATTTGTAGTAAGTTGCTGATAGGCCATCTATGCCTGGACGTTTATATGATTTGAGTTATTTTATAACTTGTATTTCAAATTCAGTAGTAGGTTTATCAAGAGTATCTTGATGAGATGAGGAAAGGGAGGGGAGATGAATTGAAGATAGGAGTGAGGTCAGTTAACCACTTCAGCCCCGGAAGGTTTTACCCCCTTCCTGACCAGAGCACTTTTTACAATTCGGCACTGCGTCGCTTTAACTGTTAATTGCGCAGTCATGCAATGGTGTACCCAAACGAAATTTGCGTCCTTTTCTTCCCACAAATAGAGCTTTCTTTTGATGGTATTTGATCACCTCTGCCGTTTTTATTTTTTGCGCTATAAACGGAAAAAGACCGAAAATTTTGAAAAAAAATGATATTTTCTACTTTTTGTTATAAAAAAAATCCAATAAATTCAATTTTAGTCATACATTTAGGCCAAAATGTATTCGGCCACATGTCTTTGGTAAAAAAAATGTCAATAAGCGTATATTTATTGGTTTGCGCAAAAGTTATAGCGTCTACAAACTAGGGTACATTTTCTGGAATTTACACAGCTTTTATTTTATGACTGCCTATGTCATTTCATGAGGTGCTAAAATGGCAGGGCAGTACAAAACCCCCACAAATGACCCCATTTTGGAAAGTAGACACCCCAAGGAAATTGCTGAGAGGCATGTTGAACCCATTGAATATTTTTTTTTTTTGTCCCAAGTGATTGAATAATGACAAAAAAAAAAAAAAAAAAAAAAAATTACAAAAAGTTGTCACTAAATGATATATTTCTCACACAGGCCATGCGCATATGTGGAATTGCACCCCAAAATACATTTAGCTGCTTCTCCTGAGTACGGGGATACCACATGTGTCGGACTTTTTGGGAGCCTAGCCGCATACGGGGCCCCGAAAACCAAGCACCGCCTTCAGGATTTCAAAGGGCATAAATTTTTGATTTCACACCTCACTACCTATCACAGTTTTGAAGGCCATAAAATGCCAAGATGGCACAAAACCCCCCCAAATGACCCCATTTTGGAAAGTAGACACCCCAAGCTATTTGCTGAGAGGCATGTCGAGTCCATGGAATATTTTATTTTTTGACACAAGTTGCGGGAATGTGACAATTTTTTTTTTTTTTGCACAAAGTTGTCACTAAATGATATATTGCTCACACAGGCCATGGGCATATGTGGAATTGCACCCCAAAATACATTTAGCTGCTTCTCCTGAGTACGGGGATACCACATGTGTGGGACTTTTTGGGAGCCTAGCCGCGTACGGGGCCCCGAAAACCAAGCACCACCTTCAGGATTTCAAAGGGCATAAATTTTTGATTTCACACCTCACTACCTATCACAGTTTTGAAGGCCATAAAATGCCAAGATGGCACAAAACCCCCCCAAATGACCCCATTTTGGAAAGTAGACACCCCAAGCTATTTGCTGAGAGGCATGTTGAGTCCATGGAATATTTTATATTTTGACACAAGTTGCGGGAAAGTGACCATTTTTTTTTTTTTTTTTTTTTTTTTGCACAAAGTTGTCACTAAATGATATATTGCTCAAACATGCCATGGGCAAATGTGGAATTACACCCCAAAATACATTCTGCTGCTTCTCCTGAGTACGGGGATACCACATGTGTGGGACTTTTTGGGAGCCTAACCGCGTACGAGGCCCTGAAAACCAAGCACCGCCTTCAGGATTTCTAAGGGCATAAATTTTTGATTTCACTCCTCACTACCTATCACGGTTTTGAAGGCCATAAAATGCCAAGATGGCACAAAACCCCCCCAAATGACCCCATTTTGGAAAGTAGACACCCCAAGCTATTTGCTGAGAGGCATGTTGAGTCCATGGAATATTTTATTTTTTAACACAAGTTGCGGGAATGTGACAATTTTTTTTTTTTTTGCACAAAATTGTCACTAAATGATATATTGCTCACACAGGCCATGGGCATATGTGGAATTGCACCCCAAAATACATTTAGCTGCTTCTCCTGAGTACGGGGATACCACATGTGTGGGACTTTTTGGGAGCCTAGCCGCGTACGGGGCCCCGAAAACCAAGCACCGCCTTCAGGATTTCTAAGGGCATAAATTCTTGATTTCACTCCTTACTACCTATCACAGTTTTGAAGGCCATAAAATCCCAAGATGGCACAAAACCCCCCCAAATGACCCCATTTTGGAAAGTAGACACCCCAAGCTATTTGCTGAGAGGCATGTTGAGTCCATGGAATATTTTATATTTTGACACAAGTTGCGGGAAAGTGACAATTTTTTTTTTTTTTTTTTTTTTTTTTGCACAAAGTTGTCACTAAATGATATATTGCTCAAACATGCCATGGGCATATGTGGAATTACACCCCAAAATACATTCTGCTACTTCTCCTGAGTATGGGGATACCACATGAGTGGCACTTTTTGGGAGCCTAGCTTCATACGGGCCCCAAAATCCAATCACCGCCTTCAGGATTTCTAAGAGCGTTAATTTTTGATTTTACTCCTCACTACCCATCACAGTTTTGAAGGCCATAAAATGCCAAGATAGCACAAAACCCCCCAAAATGACCCCATTTTGGAAAGTAGACACCCCAAGCTATTTGCTGAGAGGCATGGTGAGTATTTTGCAGCTCTCATTTGTTTTTGAAAATGAAGAAAGACAATAAAAACATATTTTTTTTTTCTTTTTTCAATTTTCAAAACTTTGTGACAAAAAGTGAGGTCTGCAAAATACTCACTATACCTCTCAGCAAATAGCTTGGGGTGTCTACTTTCCAAAATGGGGTCATTTGGGGGGGGTTTGTGCCACCTGGGCATTCCATGGCCTCCGAAACTGTGATAGGCAGTGAAGAGTGAAATCAAAAATTTACGCCCTTAGAAAGCCTGAAGGCGGTGCTTGGTTTTCGGGGTCCCGTGCGCGGCTAGGCTCCCAAAAAGTCTCACACATGTGGTATCCCCGTACTCAGGAGAAGCAGCAGAATGTATTTTGGGGTGTAATTTCACATATTCCCATGGCATGTTTGAGCAATATATCATTTAGTGACAACTTTGTGCAAAAAAAAAAAAAAAAAAAAAAAAATTGTCTTTTTCCCGCAACTTGTGTCACAATATAAAATATTCCATGGACTCAACATGCCTCTCAGCAAATAGCTTGGGGTGTCTACTTTCCAAAATGGGGTCATTTGGGGGGGTTTTGAACTGTCCTGGCATTTTATGCACAACATTTAGAAGCTTATGTCACACATCACCCACTCTTCTAAGCACTTGAAGACAAAGCCCTTTCTGACACTTGTTGTTTACATAAAAAAATAATTTTTTTTTGCAAGAAAATTACTTTGAACCCCCAAACATTATATATTTTTTTAAAGCGAATGCCCTACAGATTAAAATGGTGGGTGTTTCATTTTTTTTTTTCACACAGTATTTGCGCAGCGATTTTTCAAACGCATTTTTTGGGGAAAAAACACACTTTTTAAAATTTTAATGCACTAAAACACACTATATTGCCCAAATGTTTGATGAAATAAAAAAGATGATCTTAGGCCGAGTACATGGATACCAAACATGACATGCTTTTAAATTGCGCACAAACGTGCAGTGGCGAAAAACTAAATACATTTTAAAAAGCCTTTAAAAGCCTTTACAGGTTACCACTTTAGATTTACAGAGGAGGTCTACTGCTAAAATTACTGCCCTCGATCTGACCTTCGCGGTGATACCTCACATGCATGGGGCAATTGCTGTTTACATTTGACGCCAGACCGACGCTTGCGTTCGCCTTTGCGCGAGAGCAGGGGGGGACAGGGGTGCTTTTTTTTTTTTTTTTTTTTTTTTTATTAATTTTTTGATTTTTTATCTTATTTTTAAACTGTTCCTTTCATTTTTTTTTTTTTTTTATCTTTTTTATTGTTATCTCAGGGAATGTAAATATCCCCTATGATAGCAATAGGTAGTGACAGGTACTCTTTTTTGAAAAAATTGGGGTCTATTAGACCCTAGATCTCTCCTCTGCCCTCAAAGTATCTGACCACACCAAGATCGGTGTGATAAAATGCTTTCCCAATTTTCCAATGGCGCTGTTTACATCCGGCGAAATCTAAGTCATGAAATGCTCGTAGCTTCCGGTTTCTTAGGCCATAGAGATGATTGGAGCCATTCTGGTCTCTGATCAGCTCTATGGTCAGCTGGCCGAATCACCGGCTGCATTCTCAGGTTCCCTGTTGGGACAGGAGAGCCAGAGAAAAACATGGAAGACGGTGGGGGGGGGGGGGGAATCCCTCCCACTGCTTGTAAAAGCAGTCTAGAGGCTAATTAGCCGCTAGGATTGCTTTTACATGAAAGCCGACCGCTGGCTGAAAAGAATGATACCAAGATGATACCTAAACCTGCAGGCATCATTCTGGTATAACCACTCAAAGTCCAGCAACATACCAGTACGTTGCTGGTCCTTGTATTGTAAACTTTTTTTTCATGCAGCCTGTGGGCTGAACGAAAAAAAGATATTGATCGGTGGGTATGCCCACCATTAGAATACCTCCCTTCATCCGCCCACTTCTAATGATGGGCATACATGCACCATTTATATATGCCGAAGCATGGGGGCATCCTCCCGCAAAAGGCAGGAGCAAATTGCTCCTCCACCCACTACTGCCCCCACGCTTCGGCATATATGCTGAAGTATGGAACTGTGGTGGTGAAATCACCTCCGACAGCGCTGGAGTCACGGCTTTATATATCGTGGGAGCAAACGCTTTTGCTGTCAAGATAAATAAATCCGCGCTGCAACTGCATGGCGTACCTGCTAAGCAAATGATGGTTAACAAAAAAACAAAGTAACATTACAGTATAACAGTATACCTTACCATACCTGCAAAGCAAATACAAAAAAAAACATAGTAAAAAATAAAACATTTAACGCAACCTGTGCCTACCTAAAATATATATATGCCGAAGCATGGGGGCATCCTCCCGCAAAAGGCAGGAGCAAATTGCTCCTCCACCCACTACTGCCCCCACGCTTCGGCATATATGCTGAAGTATGGAACTGTGGTGGTGAAATCACCTCCGACAGCGCTGGAGTCACGGCTTTATATATCGTGGGAGCAAACGCTTTTGCTGTCAAGATAAATAAATCCGCGCTGCAACTGAATGGCGTACCTGCTAAGCAAATGATGGTTAACAAAAAAACAAAGTAACATTACAGTATAACAGTATACCTTACCATACCTGCAAAGCAAATACAAAAAAAACATAGTAAAAAATAAAACATTTAACGCAACCTGTGCCTACCTAAAATATATATATGCCGAAGCATGGGGGCATCCTCCCGCAAAAGGCAGGAGCAAATTGCTCCTCCACCCACTACTGCCCCCACGCTTCGGCATATATGCTGAAGTATGGAACTGTGGTGGTGAAATCACCTCCGACAGCGCTGGAGTCACGGCTTTATATATCGTGGGAGCAAACGCTGTTGCTGTCAAGATAAATAAATCCGCTCTGCAGCTGAATGGCGTACCTGAAAACAAAAAAGTGGTTAACAATAAAAAAGTATAAAAAAATTGCATACCTATAAAGCAAACCTGATAAAAACATAACAATAAAACATTGCAGTATAGAATACAATAGAAAAGAGCAGAACAATAGAGAGAGAATAGAGAGAGAGAACAATAAAACGACAACTATTTTTGGTTTTTTTATTTTATATTTTTTTTGTATTTTTATTTTTTTATTTTTTTTGTATTTTTTTTTTTTTTTTTAACACTTTTTTTAGTAACTTTAACTTTTAACTGTAACTGTACCAGGTTTGGGTCTCTCAAAATGCGATGGCATCTTGGGAGACCCTGTGTTAGTGTGCCTAGTCTGTGCCGTGCTGAACCCTACGCTAATACTCCACTAGTGTATGGTAGCGTTCAAAACATTCACCAATGCATAGACCAGGATTGTCAGGACAGGAGGGACAACAATACCGGGTGTCACGCCTAAATCCGCGCTTGCTGCAGACACGACATCTTTTTTGGGGGGCTCGTTGGGTAGGGGTACTCTGGAGGACATAAGGAAAATGCCTCCCATGCAGCCGGCTTACTGCATTTGGATTGGGAAGGTGAGGTGGAGCACCATCTGGATACAGAAGGGCTCTGACGATCTCTTCCTGGAATTTAAGGAAGGATCCAGTCCGTCCTGAAGCTCTGTATAGCACATGAGCATTCAGCAAAGCCAATTGAAATAAGTAAACAGACACTTTTTTGTACCAGCGTCTGGCCTTACGGGCAACTAAGTACGGCGCCAACAACTGGTCGTTGAGGTCCACCCCTCCCATATTAAGGTTGTATTCGTGGACACAGAGGGGTTTCTCCACAACACCAGTCGCCGTAGGAATTTGGGTCGTCGTGTCTGCATGAAGGGAGGTGAGAACGAAAACATTCTTCTTATCCCTCCACTTCATAGCGAGCAAATTATTATACTGCAAGCAGGCTCTCTCCCCCAGCCTAAGACGGGACTCTACAAGCCGCTGGGGAAAGCCCCGGCGATTAGGTCGCACGGTGCCACATGCTCCAATCTGATGATCAAACAAGTGACTAAAAAGTGGCACGCTCGTATAATAATTGTCCACGTACAAGTGGTACCCCTTTCCGAATAAGGGTGACACCAAGTCCCACACTATCTTGCCAGCGCTTCCTATGTAGTCAGGGCAGTTTATCGGCTCTACGTGACTATCTTTGCCCTCGTAAACCATAAATCTACATGTATAGCCTGTGGCCCTGTCACAGAGCTTATACATCTTGACCCCGTATCTGGCACGCTTGCTGGGAAGGTACTGTTTGAAGGACAAGCGGCCAGAAAACTTAATCAGGGACTCATCAACGCAGACAACTTGATGGGGGGTAAACAAGTCTGCAAAACGTTGGTTGAAGTGGTTTACGAGGGGCCGAATTTTGTAGAGCCGATCGTATGCAGGGTCTCCACGAGGACGACAGAGTTCATTGTTGTTGAAATGCATGAACCGCAAAATCTGCTCGTATCGTGCCCTGGTCATGGAGGCAGAGAACACGGGCATATGGTGAATTGGGTCAGTGGACCAATATGACCGCAACTCACTCTTTTTGGTTATGCCCATGAGGAGGGAAAGGCCCAGAAAGGTCTTAAATTCGGAGACCGTAATTGGTCTCCAATCTCTGGCAAGGGTGGACTGGGGAATAGTGGCGATGTGTTGACCAGCGTACAAATTGCTTTGGTCCACAATAGATCTATAGAGATCTTCGGTGAAAAACAGCGAATAAAAATCGAGTGGCGTAAAGTCAACTGTTTCCACCTGAATTCCGGGTTGGCCAGTGAAAGGGGGAAGTACGGGTGCTGCAGAAGTGGAAGGTTCCCAATTCGGATTGGCCAATGCAGCAGGAAGGGCACTATGGGCACGACGGGCCTGTCTTTGTCTTCTTGGTGGCAGCGGGACACTACTACTGCTTGCCACCTCGCCAGCTTGAACTGCACTTATGGGACTCGCCACGTCACCACGTGATACTGCAGTGCTGGATGTACGACCAGGGTGTACTAGGCCGCTGGTGCTTGCCAGTTCACCAGAAGGAGTAGCGGCGCTAGTACTGCTCTGCTCCATACGAGAGCCCTGCGGTTCATGCACTTCAAGGACAGCATAAGTTCGGGGTCTGGTACGCCTGACCCTAGCAGGGACCACAACTCCGTCGTCAGAGCTATCTGTCATGGAGCCGCTGTCCTCTACAGGTTCGTATTCTGAGCCTGAACTTGACAGATGAGTGACTTCCTCTTCACTATCTGTCATACTCAGAATCCTGTAGGCCTCTTCACTAGTGTACCTTGGATTTGCCATTTTGGCCTCTAAATTTAGGGGTACACTAGTGAGACTCACAGGCAAAAAAGCTCCTGACTGTTAGCGACTATCAAAACGCTACCAAAAAACTGTTAGCGATCGCAGGGATCAGGCCTGACTCTGCGACCGCTGCAGTTGTGTGCTTAGTGTTTTGTAAGTGTCAGTTATCGATCGATACTGCACTTGGGTGGGCTGGGCTGGGCTGGGCGCAGAGGCAAAACGCAGGTGCTAGCAGGTATCCGGGCTGATCCCGCTAACACTGCGTTTCAGGGAACCCTAAACTGCTGGGGAGTATAGATCTGATCGGATCAGATATCGATCCGTTCAGATACTATAGCACTAAGGGAAGTGTATGCTGCGTGCGTGGGTTTTAGCGGTACTAGCGCTAACCTGACGCTGCCTGGGGCGACGCAGACCTTATCAGATCCTAAAAACTTAACTTCTATCACCGCCGGGCAATTAGGGGGTTAAACCTTTATAAGGTAATAAACGGCGGGTGCCCTAAAACTATAATAAACTATAATAAACTGTAATAAACTATAATAAACTACAAAAAACAAACTATCTAACCAGCGTCACCCGTAACACTTATACGGCGATCGCTGGTGAAAGGGTTAACTAGGGGGCAATCAGGGGGTTAAAACCTTTAGCAGGTAGTATATGGGGGTCCCTGTCGCTATAAAACACTGACAGCAAACCTATATACTCACCTCCCTAACTAGCGTCACCTGTGTCACTAATACAGCGATCAGAAAAACGATCGCTTAGCAACACTGGTGACGGGGGGTAATCAAGGGGTTAACTTTTATTAGGGGGGGTTAGGGGGTACCCTGGACCTAAGGGGGGGTACCCTAGACCTAAAGGGGGCTAACCTAACTGCCCTAACACTTATAACTGACAAACTGACACCAATGCAAAAAAAAAAAAAACACTGCTATTGGTGTCAGAGTGACAGGGGGTACAGGGGGGTGATCAGGGGGTGATCGGGGGGTGACAGGGGGGTGAAAAGTGTGCCTGCGTGTTCTACTGTTAGTGTAGTGTTGGTGCACTTACTTGGATGTCTTCTCTCCTCTGCGCCGGACGAAAAGACCGACTCGAGGAGAGATGACATCACTTCCTTTCCCTCTGTTTACATTACAGAGGGAAAGGAAGCATTTTCATTCGCCGGGAGCGATCGGGAGGGGGTGGCCATCAATGGATGGCCTCCCCCTCACCTCCCATCGCCCGCGAACGAGAGCCGACCGTCTATGGCACCGGGGGGGGGTCCGATCGGACCCCCCACCCGCGGAAGGCAGATCACGTACGGGTACGTGATTTTGCCTGTCCGTGCCACTCTGCCGCAGTATATCTGCGTTAGGCGGTCGGCAAGTGGTTAAGAATGGTCTAAGGTGTTGGGGTCTTTGTATAATTCAGTTAGTTTTTTATGGAATTCTTTTAAAATCTTTAGTGGATTACTGGTGAACGTATCTTTGTTAATTCATAGACAAATAGGTTCAGGGGTATAGCTGCTCCTCCGCAATGCCAGGGTTAGAAATATATTTGGTTTATTAGCTTTCATTTAAAAGGTGTGCTTGGATTTACAAAGTGTTTTTTCTGCTAATCCCGTCAGAAAGAGGTCAAATTCTAGGCGTGCTTTGTCATAAATAAGTTTATTCGGCTGTGTGGGTTTGGTCTGAAAGTCTATCGAAGCTTTGTAAAATGTGTATTCAAGTTTTTTATAAAGTTGTTTTTGTTCTTTACGGTAGAAAGAGGTGAGGCTAATAAAAACCCCTCTAATATAAGGTTTGAGAGCTTCCCAATGTGTCAGGGGATCTGTTTCAGTGGAATTGTTGGTGATGAGATAATCTTTTATGGTCGTTTTCAATCTATGCTGGAATTAGGAATTTGCAAATAAAATAACAATAACTACTTCCCTAACCTCCCATAGTAATATGACGTCCACAGGAGGGATCTCCCATCCTGGGCGTGCATCATATGATGTCCTGGGGTTCCCGGCCATCTAGGGGGCGCGCAAACCAATCATTATACGCTTATTGCGATTTTTTTTTACCAAAAATATGTAGAAGAATACATATCGGCCTAAACTGAGGAAAAATGTTTTTTTTTTTTAAATTGGGATATTTATTACAGCAAAAAGTAAAAAATATTGTGTTTTTTTCAAACTTGTCACATTTCTTTTGTTAATAGCGCAAAAAATAAAAACCGCAGTGGTGCTCAAATACCATCAAAAGAAAGCTCTATTTGTGGGGGAAAAAAGGATAAAAATTCCATTTGGGTGCAGTGTTGCATGACCGCGCAATTGTCATTCAAAATGCGACATCGCTGAAAACTGAAAATTGGCCTGGGCAGGAAGGGGTTGAAAATGCCCTGTACTGAAGTGGTTAATATACCGAGTACAATGATTGGATCCTGTAACTAGAGATGAGAAAGTTGTCATTACAGCATTATGATCCGACCATGCACATGGTATAATATGTGCGTCTATAATGAGTGCTGAAGTTGAAACCATAACAAAAGGTGGTCAATACGGGAGAATTGCTTGTGGGGATGGGAAAAGTGAGTGTATTGTCGTTTTGCAGGAATATGTTCTCGCCAAGTGTCTAAAAGTGAATATTGATGTAGAACTCGTTGATATGAAGGGTTAGGATTATTGGTTGGGACCAGGGATTTGTCAAGGAATGAATATATTATTTGGTTGGAATCACCACCAATAATAAGGGTACCTTGTTTATTTGTTTCAACCACAGAGAGCAAGTGTGGGAGAAATGCCAATGGGTTCTTGTTAGGTGCATCGTAAGAAACGATCGTAACATCATTATCTAATCATGTACCTGATGAGATCAGGTATCTACCTTCTGGGTCTTTAAGTTCCTTTTTAATAGTAAATGGTGTTGTGCGGTGGAAAGCACTCCCCTTTTTTTCGTTATGGTAGAAGCAGTAAAGACTTGGTGTGGATTGCTGGACAAAGTGAGTCTCTTGCAAACAAACTACATGAGCTAATAGTTTGGAAAAGAAGGTAAAGGCTTTAGTTCTTTTCGAAGGAGAGTTGAGACCTTGTACATTTAGTGTTAATACATTTAAGGAAGACATTATAGATTATTGATAAGGATCAATAAAGGGCTGCTTAATATTATTCAAAAGTTACTTCCCTGGACAAAAGAATACTAATGAGGAATGGGAAATTCAGCAATGTAGGAGAAGTAGAAGGGTATCAATGTAGATTGTGTGTAGCAGGTATCTCTCCAGGCTGATTGTATCTATGAGGGAGAGAGCTGCCTGCTAGCAGCTGCGTGGGCTTTTCACCCTCCTTCCTTTTCTCTCACAACACAGAGACACACAGAACTGCTTGCTCTGTAGCCTCCCCATTGGAAGAGATTGACAGCCAATCACCAGGAAAATGCAGCAAAGGAAAATGCAGCAAAGCATTGATGTAGTCTGGAGGAGGGAGTGACTCTGTTAGCTGGATCAGCCCTGAACTACAATACAGACAATGCAAAGTGTGCAGCACTGCATGCTGGGAGCAGTAATGAAAGGATCGGCGCAGCCATCTTTTAGTCTCTCTGGACGCCATTCAAATCCTGTCAGGAGGAGGTCTGTGTATGACCAGGAGTGAGAGACTGCAGCCTATACAGCAGAGAGTCGGATCGCCTGCCTCTGTGGGATCTATGGAAGACAACCCTGCTATTCTAGCAGGTGGACCTGCCTGCGCTTCAGTGCAACTATAAGCCACCTGCACTTCGGTCGATCGGGAGTGTCAGCATGGCGTGGCAGGGCCATCTTCACCAGGAGGGAATTCAGGATGGAGCCTCACAGCCATTGGGGTCTATTGCGGTGAGAGGGCACCTGCCCACTCCAGTAGAAAGTACAGTATTGCTGAGTGAGTTCTTTCTACAAAACTGCTGGTGAGACGGAGGTAAATCTACTTCTTTACAGGCATCATACAGCAGAACTTTGGGACCTTGTCTTTCTCCCCTGCGCTGTAAGGTCAGTACTGTATTGCACTCACATTTAAGGAGGAATCTACAAGTAGTGATATTTCTTCAGTTAAGCTGTCATCAGCATATCTTCTGTTCTACAGTTATTTCTTTTCCTTTGTATTTGTGGTACAAATACTTCAGTTTAAACATCAGGCTAGCTGAAGATATCCGGAATCTAAAGAGTATTCATCACCCTTTCCTTTTACTAAGCTCTGCTGCTCTATATTCAGGGTTGATTACGGTATTACAACCTAGGGGGAGCCATTTTATTGGGACATTCTAAAAACGTTGCACTGTTCTACTGTGTGCATATGTAGGGTTCATTTATGCTGGTTTGTGTGGGGAAGCCTCAGGGGACGGATATCCACTACATGCGTTGAGGGTGTTGGATGTTCACCTTCCTGTGTACCTGTTCACATATACATTTTCAGGTAACGAAGGTACACATTCTGTATATTGGAATTTAAGTGATATTTTCCTGTCAGTTATAACTTGTGTGTTTATGCCATTTTATTATGTCCATTCTTTATCTCAAGTAAACATTTCTGAGTGGTTCATTGATATTGTGTGAGTCTCTATTTACTACCACAGCTGGTGACATGACGGAACCGAGGGCCTCAGTAAATATACTTCATGGTTTATCATTACCGTGTTTCCTCTCTATTGCTGGGTTCCACACTAATATTATCAAGTAGGTGTGCCAGAGGGGTTGGGCCCGTTCTTGGGGTTGATAGTCAGAGTACAGAACCAAATATACATTAAGCGGTTCCTCCAGGGGTAGCGCTACAAGTTGCCCCAGTTGAAGGACCATAGTCCGAAACATGTTGGGTCACTGAAGCTACTGATGCCCTGTCACCACACGATTTTATAACTCTTTTATGATCACTTTTTATTATCGAGTGCTTGTCAACCATTTTCTGGCACATCTTTTCACAAATAAAAATCCTTTTTATATTGGATTCATGCCCTATGCGGAGAATTTTTTTCTTTTCTCATGTATTGAATTTACATGCAGCGGAAGTCGCCTTCTCCAGCAGCCTACTTCTTCTGAAAATCATTTATCCATCTGCTGTGGATTCGTACATCACCGTACAGTTACGGTTGCTCCGGACGGAATCTACCATCAAAGTATACAGCAAAGGTTCCTTGGGATCGTTGGATCCCTTAAGCTCATTTGACACTCCACCGTACGGTGATTGTGTCCATCCCCTCCAGTAAGAGTATTCACTTCTGCCATGTATATATTGTTTCCGAATGCATAAGATCTTTTCTGAACTGGAAGCATCACTGCCACATGTTCATTGCCCTCTCAAGACGTTTTATCACCATGGACATTTATTTCAGTCTTTTGGGACTGTTTACTGATCATGTTTGTTTTTGTTTATAAACACAATCACTCATATACCATTTCACGTAGAATGTGAATATATTATCCTTTTATTTTATTTTAGCACTGCATTTGTTTTATACTTACATACCTTTGGTGCACGACACTGTTTGATGCTGGCAGCTACAAGTTTTATTTTATTTTTTGTAGTAGCGCAATTTTTTATTAGATTTATTTGTTACACGTATAATGTATATTATCACAGAGGAAAAATTGTATATTCAAGTGAAACTTCAAAAAAGGAAATAAGTTGTAAAAATGAGAGGGCTCCCTAGTGGAGCGAATATCCAGTGGGTGTTGAATAAACACCAACCAGTGGATATGATGTGGTCCAAGGAGTGTCCAAATCTAAGTTGGGCACTCGAGGAATGAGTGGCGGTGCAACAAGCTATCTCCGGGACTACAACAGCTGTGTGTTAAAATTATTGAACAAAATTAGTCATAAGTATAATGTTAGTTTAACAGTGGCTCGCCGCCACTGTCCATCGACGTCACGCCACCCGCGGCGGACGTGTGCTGCGCCTCCCGGCGCCGCCGCGCCCTCTGCGCTGTTGTTGCTATGCTCGCAGGCTTGGTGGGTTGGTCCCAGCGGCCGCCGATCATTGGTCGGCCTCCCGCTGTGGCTCCTCCCACCCTTGGCCGTGCGTGCGTGACGTTGGCGGGCCTCTCCGCGGCGGCGCCTATATATGGGCGCTCTTGTTTACCTGGGGCGGTGCGGCGCTCGAGGTACACTATAGGTACACTACAATGCGTTGGTGGTTCCTTCTCCATACCACCCTGTCACACAGGTAATGCCACTCTACTTATTGGTCGATCACATGTTATCTTCCAGCCTCACTCACTCCTCTCTCCCTCACTCCTTTCCTCACCTCACCCACTCACTTACTGACTTCCACACCACGCTCACTCCCCCCCCCACCATTCCTCCTCCCTCCCTCTTTTCCCCCCCCTTCCCCCCTCTTTCCCCCCCTCCAGCCCCCCTCCCACCCTCCCCCCTTACCCTCATCCTCCTCACCCCCCCTTTGCAACCATACCCCCTGCTTAATCACTCACCTATCAATCTCCACTCTAGGGTGCCTCGTGGCTCTGCATCGCCTTGGGGGGGGTGCCTGTTTTGGTCGCCGTGGCGGGGGGGCCCGCCTCAGCTCCCGGCCCGGCATCAGTCCCTGACGGTTGCCGTACCTGACCATTCACCATCTACCCATGCTTGCTGTGAGTACTTCTGTTTTTGGGGGATTATTTGGCCCCTTGTACCCACTGTAACTCTGACCCATGATACTATTATTATTATCTTTAATTTCCAGAAACTTGACATGTCTGCTCCTGATGAGTGGTCCTGAACCACGAAACGCGTCGAGCTACCGGTTGCCCTTTATTGTTCCAATCCATGCTACACAGAGTTTTACCCTTTAACAGGAATTTGAGGCCAGCTATCAGGCAGGCATTACCTTGTTTTAACTATCTACGCCTTCTGACACCTGGTGATCCCTTGTCCATCTTCAGTAATATTGCTCATACCCATGTTATTACTCATGTTACCCCTTTTATCTTTGATAACTATACTAATGGTCCTTATGCTGATCCCTGGTTATCATTGTTAACATTTTACCAAGTGTTAAATTGATATTGTCTGATACCATTGTTTGTATGAACATGCAATAAAAGAATTTTATTGACCCACCGTTATGTGTCGGCTTGCAAACCATTGGCCTCATTTAAAGTCCCACCTCCTCTTCCTTCACCCACTGGCTTTTGCTTGTGGGGTTTTTAGATATTGTGTCATAGGGATGGAAACTTGCGTCCTCTACCCGGCGCAGTTTCATATAAAGTCCCAATTCCCCTTTGTTGTTCATGTTTAGTTTAACATAACTGTAAAAATAATGCATACTATAATGCAAGGTAGTAGAATTCAGGTTAAGCTCAAAAAGTATTGAAGTTAAGGATAATTTAAACTGATAAAAAACCTCAAGATAATTCTAATGTTAGAATAAAAATCTTATAAATCTGATAACGCTAGTACCATGTTTCCCCGAAAATAAGACCTAGCGTGATTGTCGGTGATGGCTGCAATATAAGCCCTACCCCCCAAATAAGCCCTACCCTGTTTCCCCCAAAATAAGCCCTACCCTGAAAATAAGACCTACAAGGACTTTAACTAGGGCTTATTTGGGGTGTAGGGCTTATATTGCAGCCATCACCGACAAGCACGCTAGGTCTTATTTTCGGGGAAACAGGGTATAGAAAATATACCATTAAATCCTCACAGAAAGGGGTAATAATTAGATCATGTGAGGTAAAAGATGTAGAATATGTATAATATGTAAAAAGTTTGGAAAGATATAAGATTGAATTCTTAAATATCACCCATATGGTATATATATATCAGTCTGCAACATCTTCTTCAGGCGGTGGTGAAGCAAAGCGACCCCTTTTATGAGGACTAAGTGGGGCTTGAGTTATTTGAGGTGCTTGGGAGTCTTGAATACCTTGGGTCTTTGAGAGCGATGTTGAATTCATTCGTCATTTGGGACCATCTGTTGTTGTGGAAGGTGTTGACAGGCAGAGATCACTAATGCCGTGTACACACGACCGGACTTTTGGACAGCAAAGGTCCGACGGAACGAATCCGGCGGACCATTCGATCGTGTGTGGGCTTCATCGGACCTTTGCTGTCGAAAAATCAGACCGACTTTAGAAATAGAACATGTTTCAAATCTTTCCGAGGGACTCGAGTCCGATCAAAAAATCCGTTCGTCTGTATGCTAGTCCAACGGACAAAAAAACGACGCAAGGGCAGCTATTGGCTACTGGCTATGAACTTCCCTATTTTAGTCTGGTCATACCTCATCATGTTCTAAACGATCAGACTTTGGTGTGATCATGTGTAGGCAAGTCCGATTCGTTGGAACTCCGTCAAAAAGTCCTTCGGAGTTGAGTCTGACGAAAAGTGCGGTCGTGTGTACACGGCATTAGTGTAGAAAGAAGATCATTTGCTGATTTACATATATATGAAGTTCCTTTATAAGTAAAGCGAAGGAAGAAAGGAAATCCCCAGCGATAATTTATTTGTTGATATTTAAGGACTTGCAAATGTGGTTTCATTTCTTTGCGCTTAAAGAGAGATAGTCGAGATAAGTCTTGAAAGACTTGGTATTTATGGCCCTGAAAAATTAAAGAGTCTTTGTTTCTTGCAGCCAGGGGCGTAACTAGAAATAGCAGGGCCCCATAGCAAAATATTGTATGGGGCCCCTCTGCAAACAACCCCCCCCCCCACAGCTGCCCTAGTGTCAATGCAGCGTGACCTGTGCCACATACAGCGTGACCTGTGCCCAATGCAGCGTGAACTGTGCCCAATACAGCGTGACCTGTGCCCAATACAGCGTGACCTGTGCCCAATACAGCGTGACCTGTGCCCCATACAGCGTGACCTGTGCCCAATACAGCCTGGTCTGCCTGTGCCCCATACAGCCCCACCTATGCAGAGGAAGAGGCAAGCCACCCGGATCAGCAGAGAGCGGGATTGCCAGCTGTAATAGCTTTCATTTGAATTTCCTGTCTTCCCGGGGCTCATCGTCACATAGCCCCACCTCTTGGCCCGACGCCTTTGATGACGTCACATGACCCGCATTGGATTGGCGTTCTGTCTATCAAAGGCACCGGGCCAAAAGGTGGAGCTATGTGACGTGAGCCCCGGGAACACTGGAAGTTCTAATGAAAGCTCTTACATCGGGCAATTCAGCTCTCTGCTGATACGGACAGCTCGTTTCCTCTCTCTTCCCCTGGCTGGGAGACTGTGCTGGCGGTGCTCTTATCCTCACTGGGCCCCACTTGGCTGCGGGCCCCATAGCGCCCGCATGGGTCGCTATGGTGGTAGTTACGCCCCTGCTTGCAGCTGCCATTATTTGTTCTTTTGTGCAAAAATAATGCATTTTTATAATTATATCTCAAAGGGACCCATCTTCTTTACATGCAGATAAAGCTCTGTGTATTTGATCTGTTTCCAATCTTTCTAATCGGATGGATGGAACAAGTTCTTGAAAAAGTGTTGTAACAGTTGATTGTAGATCCTCTCTTTCTTCAGGAATGCCACGGATGCGTAGGTTTGATCGTCTAGCCCTGTTCTCAAAATCTACCAGTTGGGTTTGAAGGGTAGAATAATCCTCTTTAAGGAATTCTAATTCCTCTGAATGAGCTGTGGTAGAGATGTCAATTTCATCTACTCTCTGCTCAAGTAGAGATGTGCGTCTGCCTACCTCACGGATCTCCCTGCAACTGTAAGCCACCTGCACTTCAGTCAGACACTTCAGGTATATATTGCAAGTCCTGCATTGTAAGGGAGGACACTGACGACTCTCTCCCACAACTTGGAGCTTTGGAGAGAAGAAAAGATATGAAGTGCTGTCACCCTTCTACAGGGTGTGGAAAAAAAATCAGGCAGGAACAATAGTTAATAAAATAATGTTACTGTGGTAAAGCTGAACTCTGGATAAAATGAAAATTTACCATTGCAGCTGGGCTTCCAAACCACAGCAAAGGTTAAATACAAAATTTTCTCTAGAGGTAGCACAAAAGTAGTTTTACTTTCCCTATCCCTCACTTCCCTCAATTCTTTTCTTCTCTCCAAAGCTCCAAGTTGTGAGAGTCATCAGTGTCCCCCCTTACAATGCAGGACTTGCAATATATGTGATGAGCACTGTTTGTTCCACAGTGAAATCATGCAGCAATTTCATAACCCTGTGGACAGGATAGACTTATGCCCTGTACACACGATAGGATTTTCCGACAACAAATGTTCGATGTGAGCTTGTTGTTGGAAAGTCCGACCGTGTGTATGCTCCATAGAACATTTGTTGTCGGAAATTCCAACAACAAATGTTTGAGAGCAGGTTCTCAAATTTTCTGACAACAAAACTTGTTGGAAATTCCGATCGTGTGTACATAAGTCCGACGCACAAAAGTCCACGCATGCTCGGAATGAAGCAGAAGAGCCGCACTGGCTATTGAACCTTATTTTTCTTGGCTCGTCGTACGTGTTGTACGTCACCGCGTTCTTGACGTTCGGAATTTCCGACAACAATTGTGTGACCGTGTGTATGCAAGATAAGTTTGAGCCAACATCCTTCGAAAAAAAATCCAGTTTTGTTTTGGGAAAATCCTATCGTGTGTACAGGGCATTAGGCTCAGGTCATATCAGCGCGACCTGCATTCTGCAGGAAGGTCACAGGGTGGCCTACCTGCAGAAACACATGTAGCGGTACCCCCACAGGGGCTGCTAAGTGATGTGGTCCACCTGTCACCCTGCCCAGCCCATCATTCACTTCCAGACACTCCAAGACAATGAACAGTCTGTTAGCTTTGTTTTTTTGTATTTTATTGAGGGAATTGAACTTGTATGGGAAAATAGAAATAATAGCAATTTGCTTGGGACAACTATGTACAGTTCAGTAGGTTCGCTCCATTTCTCTTCCTGCACATCGCTTCCTCTCTAAGGTTCCAGGCACAGCTAGCACAATAGGGTTAGGCCTAACTCTGACTCAGCCAGGCCCTTTGCAACAGCCTTTTGCAGGCAGACTGCGGGCCCCTATAGTGCAGCAGATAGAACGTTTGTGGTGCTAGCTGTCCTATCTATGATTACTAAGTCTAGTAACCCATTTTCAGTCCCTGCCAGTCCTCCTGGCTGCAGGTGCCCTTCTCCACTGCCCTTGACAACACAGTCCACTCCACATGCTCCCAGTCAGGTGTTCCTCCCCAGTATTCCCGACTGTGCTTTTCACTCACCAGCCCTCCTGGCTACGACCAGTTATTCCTCTCCTTAACGACTTGCCCAACAATGTCCTCTTCGCTCCTCCTGTGCCTCCTTTCCAAGACGCCTTCATGGTTTCTTGAATGGCCTTGTCTTCACCCAAGCCCCGGGCCCAAGGTCAACCCCCCAGACTGTGGAGCTCCCTCACAGCCTAGCATTCCACCTACAAGCTGGTCTGAACAACTCCAACTCCTCCCCAGCTGGGCTGAGCCTGGGTACATAAGGAGTCCTGCCCCCTGCCAAACCAAGTTGGGGATTGTTCAGGGCTCCTTAGAGTACCCCAGGCAGCTCTCATCCTCTCTTTCCAGTACTTTCCACAAAGCTCTAGAAAGAAGAGGGAGGTCTTAGTGATGCTGCCTGTGAGTCACCAGTTGCTATCCTGAGCCACTCCCCATCCCAGATCAAAACAAACATTCCTGGCTGTCAGCCAGGCCTGCCTAAATTTGCCTACCCTAAGACAAAAAAAAATCCTACTCTAGCACCTACCTACTTAGAGGGTGCTACACCCAAGTATAGAAGTCCTGGACTCTTTTTCTTTTAAATTGTGCCACACAGAATCGCATGGTGCTGCGGCACCGTACAATTTAGTGTGTGCGAAAACACTGGCACTTTACTGTTGAATGGGGGTGCCTTTAAGAATTACGTGCAAACCTGTGCATCTACCAAAAATCAGCGTGGTTTGTCTGCAGGTTGGGAGCATGCACAATTTTGCAAGCATTCCCGACCCGCAAACGTGTGAACCTAGCCTAATAAGTACATGTTGTTTATGTTTCAATCATTTTGTTGGTTAATTTGTTTGTTTATAACCTAGTTACAAACCATATATACTAGCATGTCACTGTTCACAGTTGTACTTTGAAAATGTAACAAAGAGGTGTCATTCACACTGGTGATATTAGGTCCAGCAGATGATTCTTGAAGCAGGGAGAAAAGGCAATTGTTCCTTCTGAGCCTCAATGATTCAGCAAAGAGTAATGGATCCATGAGTCCTAAATCTTTTTAAAGGGGCTGTAAACCTTTGCGTTCTTTCACCTTAATGCATCCTATGCATTTGCGTTCTTTCACCTTAATGCATCCTATGCATTAAGGTAAAAAATTACCTGGCAGTGACCAGCCCCCTAGCCCCCCCCCCCCGTTTTACTTACCTAAGCCCTGGAACTTCATTCGGCTTTTCCTCTGCCCAGGGTTCTCGGCTCTTGATTGGATAGATTGATAGCAGCGCAGCCATTGGCTCCCGCTGCTGTCAATCAAATCCAATGGCATGGGTGCCGGGGGGCAGGGCCGAGTCATACATTCTGCGGCTATGGACGCCAAATAATGTACTCGGGAGCGTGCCCACAAGGTAACCCCCCGGGAAAGCGCTTCTCCTACGGGGTTATCTGATGTGGGGAGGAGCCGCGAGAGCCACCGAGGAGCCCCAGAAGACGGTGTTCGAGGGCCACTCTGTGCAAAACGAGCTGCACAGTGGAGGTAAGTATGACATGTTTATTTATTTTTTTTAAATAAACAAAGCTTTACAATAACTTTAAGCTTCATTTGAGTGCTGTGGAGAACACAGGTAGATTTATCGTCACCAGGTTAAAGTGTTACTAAACCCAGTACTCTGCATTCACTATATCTGGTCTCCCACAGTACACAGAACATGAAAATGCAATTATTTTAAGAAAATATAAACTAATAAATACCTTTTCTCATCAGCAGTATATAACAGTCTTGTGACTTGTAATAGTTCCTGGTAAAGCTTGCAGGAGGAGTTTTCATTGTCCCCTAATCCTCTGTCTGGACCTGTCTGGACAGTGCTGATTGGCCCTGTGCTGACCACATGCGCTCTCCCAAGAAGAAAAAAACTCTCCAGCAATACACACCAACTGAGCATGTGCAGCCCGTCCCCTGGCTCTGTAAATATCAGGTTATTTTTTGGAGACAGTGGAAGAAGAGGAGGATCAGAGAGACAGGATCAAACAGCCTTTAAACACAATGCAAAGAATTAACCCCTTAGGTTTCACAGTGAGTATAACAAGCATGCTTTACTGCAAATACAGACTGATTTTACTGTTGTGGGTTTAGTAACACTTTAATATATGTTTTGCAAAATATATAGGGATAGCATTTTTTTCCAACTTTTTGCTATTGACATTTTAGCAGCTAAAATATATAGTGGAAGCAAATGGTTTAGTGCAGTTGGGGAGATCAAGTTTAGGCAACTCTCCGGAGATTTAGGCATAGTGACCAGGGTCATGGAGTAGATCATACTGTAAATTTTAAACTAGAATTTATGGACCTTGAGGCATTAATACCAAATATGAAACACAGACCCAACTAGCCACAACAGCTAAATACAGTGGAAAAGCCAGCAGTATTGGTTTCGAGAGCAGTGTGTGGGTTCCATGTACCACCTTATCAAGGTTTTATAGTTTTATTCTATTAATGAGGTGTTTATGGATATTTATTACAGATTGTCTGCTGATATTTGCCATTCATGGAGGTTCATAGTCTCCTTCCCATTACAGTATATAAAAGAGTTTTTGGGTGGGAGTGGTCAAACTATTATAGATAATCAAGTGTTAGGATACCTTTCCCTGGTAAAATATCTTCTAAACTAATCAAATCTTTATTAGTAAGCAATATATACACGCAAGGTTTCTAAAATCGTTATTAGTCCACCACTGAAAAAGTGGTAGCTCATGACCAGGTTGAGACTGTTGGTTATCTAAAACAAGAGCCAAAGCTATGTGTGGCCTAGCACACTAATGTAGAACACAGGATCAGAGGCTTCAAGTCGGCTCGTTATCAACATCAATGAGTCTGTAGAGAATAGGAAGCAAGCTAAAGCTTCTAAATAGGCCTGGGGGTGTAGGCCTGAGTTGTTGTTTGGACCAATTGGGCAATTTTGTCTGCTGGTTGGTAATGCATACTCCCAGACCCCCAAGTGTGTTAAGGGTGAGCAGCATTTTCCAATGAATACATTGGGGGACTTATACTAAAACTGGAGAACTCAGGATCTGGTGCAGCTGTACATGGTAGCCAAACAGCTTCAAACTTCAGCTTCTTCAATTAAACTTTGACAATAAAACCTGGAAGTTGATTGGTTTCTATATAGAGCTGCACCAGATTTTGCATGCCCCAGCTTTAGTAAATCCCCCCCATTGTCTCTTGTTATCCCCACATGATGCAAATAATTTGGGTTTGGACATTTAGCAGGTCTTGTCATTGAATAGGGATAAGAAGAGTTCTAAATAGATAGAATATTCTTGGTAATTTATTCATTTTTACCAAGTAAATCATTGAACTATGAGGGGGAGTTGATAAGCAATGGTTGAGTTCAGTGTAAATTTGCTTAAACAGAGGAGGGCAGTTTTTATAAAAATAGTGTTTGTAGTGGAGGCGTGAGCTTATGCCTGAGTAAGAAATGGGTTTAGTGCCCCAGTTAAAATTGAAAAATGCTTGAAGGAGTTGGACCGTGTTGGTGGGTAAGCTGATATTTAGGGCCAGAGATTTATTTTTATTAACTGTAAAGTCTGCGACAGTAGCAAAGTCTTTTAGAAGTTCTAACAGGTTAGGTATTGGGGAAGCTCTCTTTCTCTATATACACTCACGCTATTACCGGGTTGGACCCCCTTTTGTCTTCAGAAATGCCTTCATTATTTGTGACTAGGGATGAGCTTCGCGCTCGAGTCGAACCCATGTTCGATCGAACATCGTCTGTTCGATCGGTCGCCGAATTGCGAACGATATGGCCGTTCGCGCCAAATTCGTGTGGCACGTCACGGCCCATAATTCACTGCGGCATCGCATTGCTGGCTGATGATTGGCCAAGCATGCACTATGACCCGCATGCTTGGTCAATCACAGCGCCGTCAGTAGAGAGAGCTGTAATTGGCCAAAGCCAGGGTGGCTTTGGCCAATTATGGCTCAGGGGGTTTAGAACACGCCCCACACTATATAAGGCCGCCTGCACGGCGGCCCTGTGTAGTGTGTTCCGGCGTGCTGAGAGAGAGAGAGACAGTGTCATTTCATTTGAGTTAGCTAGATTAGGCAGGACAGTCAGTGAGTTAGCTGCACTTACAGTGTATTGTGTATATATATGCATCCCAGGTGTTGTGTGTATATATATATATATATATATATATATATATATATATATATATATATATACACTGTATTCAGTTTAGCTAGATCCGTTCCTGTTATCTTCCTACTGACAGGCAGGCTTGTCTTGTTACAGTATTTACAGCTACCTGAAGAAAATTGCTGGTGTTCTTTTGATCCTATTAGTACCACAGTCAGGCAGCTAGACTATTTAGTTAGTGTAGTGCGTCCTCCTCACAGTGTTCAGTTAAAGCTACAAGTTAGTTTAGAGTGACCTCTGCACAATGTTCAGCTAAAACTACAAGTTAGTGTAGTGCGTCCTCCTCCCAGTGTTCAGCTAAAGCTACAAGTTAGTGTAGTGCGACCTCTGCACAGTGTTCAGCTAAAGCTACAAGTTAGGGTAGTGCGTCCTCCTCATAGTGTTCAGCTAAAGCTACAAGTTAGTGTAGTGTGACCTCTGCACAGTGTTCAGCTAAAGCTACAAGTTAGTGTAGTGTGTCCTCTGAACAGTGTTCAGCTAAAACTACAAGTTAGTGTAGTGTGACCTCTGCACAGTGTTCAGCTAAAGCTACAAGTTAGTGTAGTGCGTCCACTGAACAGTGTTCAGCTAAAACTACAAGTTAGTGTAGTGCGACCTCTGCACAGTGTTCAGCTAAAGCTACAAGTTAGTGTAGTGCGTCCACCTCACAGTGTTCAGCTAAAACTACAAGTTAGTGTAGTGCGACCTCTGCACAGTGTTCAGCTAAAGCTACAAGTTAGTGTAGTGCGTCCTCCTCACAGTGTTCATCTTAAGCTACAAGTTAGTTTAGTGTGACTTCTGCACAGTGTTCAGCTAAAGCTACAAGTTAGGGTAGTGCATCCTCCTCACAGTGTTCAGCTAAAGCTACAAGTTAGGGTAGTGTGTCCTCCTCACAGTGTTCAGCTAAAACTACAAGTTAGTGTAGTGCGACCTCTGTACAGTGTTCAGCTAAAGCTACAAGTTAGGGTAGTGCGTCCTCCTTACAGTGTCCATCTAATGCTGCAAGTTAGTTTAGTGTGACCTCTGCACAGTGTTCAGCTAAAGCTACAAGTTAGTGTAGTGCGTCCTCTGAACAGTGTTCAGCTAAAGCTACAAGTTAGTGTAGTGCGTCCTCCTCACAGTGTTCAGCTAAAACTACAAGTTAGTTTTTTGCGAGCTCTGCACAGTGTTCAGCTAAAGCTACCTGTAGAAGATTGGTGCTGTTTTCCTGATCCTATCACTCTCCAACCCCACTATACCTTCAGTCCTCTCTGAGACCTGCACTGAGAGGAATGAAGGTGTAGAATTAGGTGTGTCACAGCCAAGTACTTGTGGGTAATCTGCTTTCGGTACACCGACGTCAGATTGTACCAGGCAAATTTCCCTGCCCCAGCTGCTGCACCGCCGAAAGAAGTTCTCTCCCAGCCATCCACATGCCCAGCGGTTGAATGCTAGCTTGGCAAAATTTCTAGCACTTCAACTGCTGCCTTTTCAGTTGGTAGACTCTGCTCCCTTCCGTGAGTTTGTGGAATGTGCGGTTCCTCGGTGGTACCTAAGTTTCACCGCACATTGGGTGACTCTGCTGGCAGCTGGGAAGGATGAAGGACAAGGTGCAGTAGTGTTGGAGGTTGTTCAACCACCACGCCTCCAAAATGCCACTACTAATGATTGTGACACACCTCTCTCCTCCACCCCCTCCTCTTCTTCTTCCTCCATGGCCTCTTCCTGTGCTTTGTCCTCGGAACCAGCGGTGCGCCGTAGCCGTTCAAGGGGCTACGCGAGTATGCAGGCCAAAAGATGCCATGCGGTGCTTGAGGTGGTGTGCTTGGGGGACAGGAGCCACACTGGGGCAAAAGTTCTGTCAGCTCTGCAGGGCAGGTTTAGAGGTGGTTGACGCCACGCCAACTTAAGGCAGGAATAGTGGTTTGCGACAATGGCACCAACCTCCTCTCTGCCCTCCGACAGGGACAAATGACCCATGTGCCCTGTTTGGCACACGTCCTTAACTTGGTGGTGCAGCAGTTCTTGGGCAGGTACCTGGGCTTACAGGATGTCCTGAGGCAGGCCAGGAAAGTCTGTGTGCATTTCCGCCGGTCATATAATGCCAGTGCTCGGCTGGCAGACCTCCAAAAGGAGTTTAACCTGCCCAAGAACCGCCTAATCTGTGACATGCCCACCAGGTGGAACTCAACGTTGGCCATGCTGCAGCGGCTTCACACGCAGCAGAGGGCCATCAACGAGTACCTGTGCGACTATGGCACCAGGACAGGGTCAGGGGAGCTTGGGTTTTTTTCCCCACGCCAGTGGGCCATGATCAGAGATGCATGCACTGTCCTGTCACCATTTGAGGAGGCCATGAGTGGCCATGGTGAGCAGCGACAGTGCATGCATCAGTGACACTGTCCCCCTTGTCCACCTGTTGGAGCACACGCTGCGTGGAATAATGGACAGGACACTTAAGGCAGAACAGAGGCAGGAAGAGGAGGACTTCCTTAGCTCTCAAAGCCCCCTTTTTCCAGACAGTGTTCCTGCGTGCCCGCCGATCACGCAGGAAGAGGACGAGGAGGAGGAGGATTGTGTCAGTATGGAGGTGGAGCCTGGCACTTAGCATCAGCAGCAGTTTTTAAGGGATCAGTCCCAAGAAACACATGAAGTTGTACCAGGCTGGGAGGAGGTGGCTGCAGACCATGTCGTCCTTAGTGACCCAGAGGACTCCGGACCGAATGCCTCAGCAAACCTACGCTGCATGGCCTCCCTGATCCTGCAAAGCCTGCGTAAGGATCCTCGTATTCGTGGTATCAAGGAGAAGGACCAATACTGGCTGGCAACCCTCCTTGATCCACGTTACAAGGGTAAGGTTGCAGAGGGAGCAGAGAATGAAACATCTTCGGGAGGCCTTGCAGAAAGGTCTGTGCAACGCGTTCCCAGAGACTGGGAGGTTACAAACTCCTGTTTCTGGACAACGTGTTGCTGAGGCTTCGGTCAGTCAAAGAAGGAGCGGTGGAGAAGGTGGCCGTCTGACCGATGCGTTCAGACAATTTTTTAGTCCGCAGCCCCAAGGTATGATCGGTTCCAGCAACCATCGCCAGCGTCTGTTTTACATGGTGCAGGAATACCTAGGGGCAAGATCTGACTTGGACACCTTTCCCACCGAAAATCCTCTGGGTTACTGGGTCTTGAGGATGGATCACTGGCCAGAGCTTGCACAGTATCCAATTGAGCTACTGGCCTGTCCTGCATCCAGCGTTCTTTCGGAACGCACATTCAGTGCTGCTGGAGGCTTTGTAACCGATCACAGGGTGCGTCTGTCCACCGACTCGGTCGATCGAATGACCTTCATAAAAATGAATCAGTCTTGGATCACCACCAGCTACCAAGCACCTGATGCTGATGTAACCGAATAATTTTTTAAAAAATCTCAGATCCCTTCAAAGACTGCCTATGCTGATGCTGAGTGACTATCCTGAGTAATTATCCTCTTCCTCCTCAATGATCACGCTGATAGCTTGTAAGAACATTTTTGGTTCTGGGCGCCGCCACCAGTGCCTAAGGCCCAATTTTTCAGCCCCTGTTTAACAGGGCCGTGTAATTACAATTTTAATGCAATACTTTGCAGCAGGGCTCGTTCCTGTGTTCCAACTAGAGTATCTGTGAGGGGTTGCAGTGTTGTGGCACCAGCACCAGTGCCTAAAGCCCAATTTTTCAGCCCCTGTTTAACAGGGGCATGTGATTACAATCTTTGATGCAATACTTTGCAGCAGGGCTCATTCCTGCGTTCCAACTAGAGTATCTGTGAGGGGTTGCAGTGTTGTGGCACCAGCACCACCACCAAAGGCCCAATTTTTCTACCCCTGTTCAACAGGGGCGTGTAATTACAATTCTTGATCTAATATTTCACAGCAGGGCCCTGTGAGGGCTTACAGTGTTGTGGCCACAACAACACCTAAGGCCCAAATTTCTGCTGAGTATATAGGGCAGGCCCCTACTTTCAAACATCCAACTTACAAACGACTCCTACTTGCAAACAGAAGGAGACAACAGGAAGTGAGATGAAATCTACCCCTAGGAAGGGAAATTCTCTCCTGTAAGAGTTAATATGGGAAAAAAAATTCTCCTTTCCACTGATGCTTTATCACCAATCCTTGTTTCACAAAAAACCCCAAATTTTCAAAAAACATTTGTAATTGGGACAAAAAGTGAGGGGAAATCTTCTGAAGAGGAGCACAGGCAGCAAAACAAATGTCACAGGGGTGATAACCCTTCCCTATGTTTTCCAAAAAGCTTAAAATATATGTTTTGGCTGGAGCTAAACACGTTAAAAATGTACCAGTTCAAAATTACAAACAGATTCTACTTAACAACAAACCTACAGTCCCTGCAGGGCTGGTGCAAGGATCTTTGACACCCTAGGCGAAACCTACTTTTGCCGCGGCCCTCCTTTGGCTCCACCCCTGACTCCACCCCCTTTGCCCTGCCCATGTATACCCCCACCTTTTTAATGAAGTGCCCATCAATGCAGCCTCACCCGCCCCCTTAAATGCAGCCTCACCAGCGCTCATCACATAGTTGCCAACATTGTAAAAAAAAATTTCAGGCCACTTTTTTGGCTGTAGGCGGAGTCTTATTATAATTAGGGGGCGGGGCTTCCTTTTGTAGGCGTGGTATAGGGAAAAACACAAAAATGAAGCGCGCAGTGGCGAAAAATGATCGTGGTTTATGCGGAATAGTGGGCGTGGCTTAATTGGGTATGGCTTAAAGGGGTGTGGTTAGAGTCTGAGATGAATGAGGGATGGAGAGGGAAAGGGGAAAGGGGGGGGGGAGAGGGATGGAGGACAGCAGCCCCAGATCCTACACAACAATAGAAATATGTGTATTCTAGAAAGTTTAACAATCAGCAGATAAAGATACTCAAAATACCTGGTGTTAGCACTTCAATCATCCCGGCACCATGGTTGTTATGGTGTCAGGATGATTGAAGAGCATTATTTCTATTATTACATTGTAATATAAAATGAAATCATTTAACTCACCATAATGCTGAATCAGTGGGAGCGTGTCACCTGTCACGTCACCTGCCCACAGCAGAGTCCGTCCTTGCATCAGGTGCCCCTAGCAGAGTCCGTCCTTGCATCAGGTGCCCCCAGCAGAGTCCGTCCTTGCATCAGGTGCCCCCAGCAGAGTCCGTCCTTGCATCAGGTGCCCCTAGCAGAATCTGTCCTTGCATCAGGTGCCCCCAGCAGAGTCAGTCCTTGCATCAGGTGCCCCCAGCAGAGTTAGTCCTTACACCAGTGTTCCCAGCCTCAATTGGCAACTATGCCACCAATGCAGCCTCACCAGCGCCCATCAAATGCAGCCTCACCAGCGCCCATCAAATGCGCCTCACCAGCACCCATCAAATGCAGCACCCATCAAATGCAGCCTACCAGTGCCCATAAATGAATGTTTGCTTGCTTCCATTCATTTGAGAGTTGGGACACAGGCCGCTGTGCCTCTGACACTATGTGCGAATTGAGCGGCGGCTGCCTGCTAATGCTGAGACTTAGGTTCTTGCTGCCTAGTTTGCCTAGTGGTAGCACCGGCACTGAGTCCCTGTCTTGTTTGCACCGCCTGTATACTGCTGTTCAGAGTACAGAGCTTGTATACTGCTGTTTCCTTTTTTAATTTGGGTGCGGGGTTCCCCTTAATATCCATACAAGACCCAAAGGGCCTAGTAATGGACTGGGGGGTACCCATGCCGTTTGTCTCACTGATTTTCATCCATATTGCCAGGACCCGACATTACATTAAAGCCACAAGCAGTTTTAAATGACTTTTTTTCCTTTAAAAATGACATTTTGTGCAGGGACTGTTCTAAGCACGGGAAACATGTGCCACTTTACAGGCATACTATAGACACCCCCCAGGTACCATATTTAAATAGGCCACTGGGCACTAGAAAATGTCATGCAAGCGCGTGCACACTGGCACATGAATCTTCACAGCTGTTCGTGTCTGTGTGCGCATGTGCTTTAGCATTGGCCAATTTCTATGTGCCAATCTGTGCCAGATGTGCCACTTCTTCTGCGGACTGTTCTCTGACATACACATTGGGAAACCCAGCGTTATTTCTTCAGTCTTTAATTTTTGTTCCGTCAGCTCTATGTAATCTTGCTCTAGTTTGAGTATATTTAAATTTTTAAATTTTGAAAGAATTTTTTTTAAATCTAGCCTGGAGAACTATACAAGGTTTTCTTTTTTGTAAATTGTAACTTCATGTAAAATAAAATTAGGGTTTTGCGAAATTTTGCAAATAGGGGGGCTTGGAGCTTAATGCTGGGGTTAAGTTTATTAGCTAGAAAAGATCCGGGTTTCTCACCTAACTTGAAAATTCTAGACCATCGCAGAGACTTCTTTACTCTGTTTAGACTTCTTTACCTGGTTAAAAAGGGATTCAATTCTGTGCATAGTTGTTCTATTTTAGGGGAAGGCCCATTTGGGGTAAGGGGGAAAGGTTTGGAGGTATAATATTAATGCTGGGAGGTGAGAGTTGGGAGAAGAAGAATAAGTCCTGAGGGAAGAGAATTGGGAAGGGGGAATTTTTTTGGGGGGGCCGGGAAAGGATTTATGCTGAGAAGGGGGACAGATATTGTGCTGGGGAAAGGTGTAGAGAATTTGGAGAAGGAGAAGATTTGTGCTGGAAGGAGAAGATTTGTGCACTGGAAGAGGGGGTAAGAGAGGTTTGGTGCTGAGAGGGGGTATTTGAAGGAGAGAAGATTTGTGCCTGGGTAGTGGAATTGGAGGAGGGGGGATTTTGGATGACATTTGTGCTGAGAGGGAGGATTTGCCCTAGAAGTGGGTATTTGTGCTAGGAGGTCGAATGTAGGGGTGGGTACAGCCACTGATCAGTGTATTCTGACACTGTCTACTGCCACAGTCAGAGAATATAATGTTCCTGCTGTGTGGATAAAAGAATCTGTGCCCACTGGCTGAACAAAAAATAAATAAAACAAATCTTGTATGGCAGTGGTGTATTTTGGTTTTGTGCCGCCCTAGACAAGACTAAAATTGCCCCCCCATGTAAATTTGCCCCACCCCTTCCTGTTTAACTACTTTTACGATTGCCCTATACAGGGTGGCCGCTGTGCGCAGAATCAAGTATATATACATGATTTTGCACTTCCGGGTTTCGGGCGCAAGCGTGCACCGACGGCTCATTCCCACTGTGATTTTACACAGCAGGATTTGATCAGCAGGTCCCGCAGACCCGATGTCCGCCAGGACCCACCGATCGTTCGGTACTCTGGCAGAATGACTGTCTGCCTATGTAAACAAGGCAGACTGTCATTCCGTGGGTACAGAAGACATGAATCCTGTGTTTCTGTGAAGCAGAAACATCAATCCATGTCTTCATGCAATGAAAGCACTTCCCCACAAGTAGTAAGCACTCCTTAGGCACACATTTAACCCTTTGATCGCGCCTGATGTTAACGCCTTCCCTGCCGGTGTCATTAGTGCAGTGACAGTGCATATTTTTAGCACTGATCGCTCTAATAATGTCACTAGTCCCCAAAAAGTGTCAAAAGTGTCACTTAGTGTCCGATTTGTCTGCTGCAATATCGCAGTCCTGCTATAAGTCGCTAATCGCCGCCATTACTAGTAAAAAATATTTTTTATTTTAAATTAAATAGAAATGAGAGGGGGGGTGAAGGAGACCCTTTAGCCCTGCCTGCAGTCCCTCCTGTGTGCCTTGTCTGTGGGTAGGTGTGTGTGATGCCCCTACCTCCTGCTCATCCTTGTCCTCTGGGCCCTCGCTCAGCTTGTCTTCTTACTGATGTCACAGTGGTGAGCAGAGAGGAGGTTGGAGAAGGAGTGCAGGCTCTGGGAGGAACCAGGGATGCTGCGCCCGCTGCTGCTCAGGTCAGGGTGGCAGTGGATATCTTCTCCGTCCCGGGTTCCTGGTTCTAGCCAGCCTTGTGCTGGTGCTGCTCACCTTCCCCGCAGACTCTGGGGCTGCCTGCTCGCTGTGTGAAGACGCAGCGGCTGCTGTCAGCACCGGATTTATCTCCACTGCCCTGCACCCCACCGCTGGACTCCATGACAAGGCTCAACTTTGCAGCTGCTTTCGGCCCCACGAGCACCAGGCGCATAGGAGGAGAAAGTTGAATCCTACTCTGCTTTGAATGCTGGGCAGAGCCAGGGAGTCGTGACCGTGACATCACTGGTTGCTAGACGCCAGGCGGCTCTAGCAACTAGTATCCAGGAGAGTCTCAGGTGCAGGCGGAGCCAGCGATAATGTGGCTCAGTCTGCCCCTGTTTCCTGCATTCCGGACTGCTCATTGTCACTTTCACTATATACACTATGCTACTTACTTCTAACCAAAGTGTTCATTGTCTAAACAATTGCTGGTTGCTAAGCAGTCCCTGACTATTTTAATCAAGTTCTTCTTCAGGGTAGGCTCAGAAAAAGTGTTAGCTCTCTGTCTATTTCAGTGTGTACAAAATCATATGTGGTGGAAGAATTTCATTTTTAACCCCTTCATGTCAACGTAACGCAAATATGTGGCTTTCGGCTTAAAGGGGTTGTACCATTTTTTTTAGAGCTGATGGTTGGCTTTCTTATGATAACAATCATAAAAAATAAGCTGCGCTATAAATTAATTTGTGAGTATAGAAACAACAAAAAAGCAAAGGAAAAAACATTGAAAAATTGTATGATTAAACATAAATAAGTATATGCAATATAATATCTCATCAACATTCAATTTATCACCAGTGACATGTGCAAAAAAAGAAACAAATTGTGAACATGAAATGTGTAGCAGAATGCAAAAGCTACAGAACAGAGTCCACTCAAATAGGCTGATTTAAAAGCCCACTGAGGGTGGTGTGTGCTGGGGTACAATACAAAAGTGCCTCCACCCACGAAAAATGCTGCCGCTTACCAGCTCCTTAGATCTCTTTTTAGGGAGATCAAACGTGCCTTTGGCTCTCAACCCCAGCCTTGGGTCTTTCAAAAGCTGTCAGGGGTTCCTCAGAATCTCAGCGTAACATGTCATCTTTAGTATTTCATCCTAAAGATCAGACCCTGGAGAATATTCCATTAGCTCTTGGAACGTAATGCCAGGTATTGCATGTTTATTTGTGGCACAAAGTTTTTTTTATAAATGCGTCAGTTCAAAATGTAAAACTTGCCATTAACTAAACACATATACTATTTAAGTGAGTTTAGAATACAAAAGCACAGTAGTGGAAAAAATACCAATATATAGTTGCACAAA
Source organism: Lithobates clamitans (assembly GCA_037952925.1). NCBI lineage: Eukaryota > Metazoa > Chordata > Amphibia > Anura > Ranidae > Lithobates > Lithobates clamitans. The sequence continues at coordinate 1,016,961 of JBBGZY010000490.1, forward strand.
ATATTCTGTGTAATTCAAGCCTATATTGTAAAGCCTATGCATCAAAAAAATGAAAAAAAGCAGTTTAAACTGAATTATGTTTTTACATCAATTTAGTATTTCATCCTAAAACTAAGGCTCTCATGTAAGTATGTTCCATTCTTACAACCTCTGAGTCAGACAAATCTTGTGTTGTAACAATTTTTTACTTTAGGCAAAATGTCAGCTGTGACAAAGCTCATAAATTTGCTAAACATCATAATGGGTTACCATACCTCGAGGACTGTGTTTACGATAGTAGTGCTTGTAGGTCAGTGCCTAGGGTAGCAGGGTTAGAAGGGGTAGCGCCAATTCCCACAATTTACAAGCTAATTTTTTTTTTGTTTCCCTAGTCTCTTTTTTTTTAAAGGTGTAATTTTTTTTTTTTAAAAAACACAAACAAACAACAAGTACCTAGGGTAGCAGGGTTAGAAGGGGTAGCGCCAATTCCCACAATTTACAAGCTAATATTTTTGTTTTTGTTTCCCTCGTCTCTTTTTTTTTTAAAGGTGTAATTTTATTTTTATTTTAAAACACAAACAAACAACAAGTACACAGGTATACACTGGAGCGAACATTGCTCAGTCCTTAATGAAACACAAATGTCTGGTATTCACTCAATAAACACAAATCGATATGGGAATCATACTTCTATTCTACTTGGTTCAACCCTTATGCAATCTAGATATACATTCAACATAATCCAGGGTTACAGCTTCATCTCATAGATCAAGGAGCAGGTGGTATGGTACGATCTGAGCTAACCCAAGAATCCCAAATCTTAGAAAAAAAAATTGGGCATCCTCTGGCTTCATATGTCAACTTATACAATGGACATGATTGACAATGGTGAGCCAAAAGGCGATAGTGGTTGAGGATTGAGATTTCCAATGCACGGTTATTGATTTTTTGGCATATAACAATACTATGCGTAAAAAGGTTTGTAGATTTTTAGACAGTCCTTCATCATCTATATATCCTAATAGGCATCAAAGGGGATTACCTATATTAGGTATCTGAGTTATAGAGCTAATAAAGACCGTGACCTCCGACCAGAACTTTCTAATCGGTGGACATTCCCACATTAACTGAAAAAACGTGCCACATTGTGCCATCAGCCATGCCACATTGTGAACACAGTGCGGAGGGTATTCAATTTGGTCTGGATTACCTTATCACGGAATGAAATGACAAAGGCGGCCTGAAGAGAAAGCACTTCCTGCCAGATGTCCTCTGTCAGCTCAGGTATGTCAGAACGCCATTTACTTTCAGTGGCGCAAAGCCTGTTGGTCGTGGAGTGGAGTAAAGATTTATAGTATGTAGAAACAAGTTTGGTATGAGAAGGGTCAGTCAATAGATGTTCATTCAGGGAGTGTTGGATATCTATGTTACGAAGACCGAACTGAATCGCAGCAGTGTGGCTTATCTGCAGATATTGGAAATATGCTGTGGGAGGGAGACCGAAATCTCTGCAAAATTCTGCAAAGGAGCGGAACATGTTGTCTGAAAATAGGTGTGAGATTGTTTTCACCCCCCGTTTAAACCAGAAACCCCATCCGTTCTACGGAAAAATTCTTGCAGACGTGGATTGCCCCAAAGCAGGGCATTGGGTGAATGCGTGATGTGTGAGTTGGATGGTAACTGCTTAGAAAGCTTGAATATCCGTAGGGTCATTGCCAGAGAGGAGATGATCCTTATGGGGCTTAGGGAGGGGGACAATCAGCGCCTCTGACATGGAAGGCAGTAACTGTCCCGTCTTCAGGGCAAAGTTATATACCCAAAGTAGATGTGGGATCAATAATTCTCTAAAGCAGGGCTTTTTTTCAGGGGGAACTTGGTGGAACTCAGTTCCACCACCTCTGGCTCAGACCCTTTGGTGCCTGCTCACCACAATCAATTGTAAACACAAAAGTCTGGTTTCTGTGTTTACAAGTGACAGCTCTAAACTCTGAGTGTAACCCCCATGAACTCTGCACTCTATATGTAATGCAATCCTGATATTTAATGCCCCTTTAAGACACTTCTACTGTTTGTGAAATATGACCACACCCACTATTTGATGGGGTTTTGGGGGGGGGGGGGTCGTGGTTGAGTTCCAGCACCTATTGTTTGAGAAAAAAAGCCCTGCTCTATAGTGCATGTACCACTCTATGGGGAATCCGTCTAATCCCGGCATTTTATTTCTGGCAAATGACTGGATAGCCTCCTCTATTTCCTCAGTCATTTGGAAATGTCAAGCAGTGAAGCCAGATGGTCCCGTAACTTTGGAAGTGAGATGTCAGATAAATAGTCATCCAGTTCCACTATAGTGTAATGTGCTCTAGTAGAATATGATGTGTAGTAAAACGTAACAAATTCCTCCATTACCTTTTTGTTTTGTTCTGCTATGGTACCTTCTGAGTTCTTAATTCTAGGAATGTTGCATGACTGATAGTCAGGTCTAGAGAGATATGCTAACAGGCAAGTAATCTTGTCACCGAACTCAAAAAGTTGCTGATTCTGATATAGCAGTGTCCCCAGAAATTGTTATGTCTTTTTATATATGTAAGTGCAGTTATTTTGTTTTAATAAACCATCATATTGGGTTTTATACTATGTATAGCATTTGGTGCCTGTTGTTGCTTCTGTAGAAGAAAGTGAACCTGTGTTTTTTACTGTGCATCTCATTCACCTGATGACCAAAGTGGTAAGAAGATCGTAAGACTCAGCAGTAGGGATGAGCTTTGGGTTCGAGTCGAACTCATGTTCAACTCGAACATCGGCTGTTCACCAATTCGCCGAACAGCGAACAATTTGTGGTGTTCGCGGCAAATTCGAAAGCCGCAGAACACCCTTTAAAAGTCTATGGGAGAAATCAAAAGTGCTAATTTTAAAGGCTTATATGCATGGTATTGTCATAAAAAGTGTTTGGGGACCTGGGTCCTGCCCCAGGGGACATGGATCAATGCAAAAAAAAGTTTTTGGGGGGACCCCACGCCATTTTTTAAAAAATTTTGGCACGGGGTTCCCCTTAAAATCCATACCAGACCTGAAGGGCCTGGTATGGAATTTAGGGGAACCCTCACGTCATTTTTTTAAAAAATTTTTGGTTCGGGGTTCCCCTGTGGGGAATTCCAATGCCGTTTTTATCAATGAACTTTTATGTGTATTGTCAGACCGGCAATTCATTAATAGTAGCGAGTAGTTTTAAATGACTTTTTTTCCTTCGAAATGTCATTTTGCTGTCAGACTGGTCTAAACACGGGAAACATGCGTCCCCTTACAGGCATACTATAGACACCCCCCAGGTACAAAATTTAAAGGAATTTTACACTTTTATTGTTTTACTTTAAGCACTATTAAAATCACTGCTCCAGAAAAAACTGACGTTTTTAAAACTTTTTTTTTCATTGATCCATGTCCCCTGGGGCAGGACCCAGGTCCTCAAACACTTTTTATGTCAATAACTTGCATATAAGCCTTTAAAATTAGCACTTTTGATTATTCATGTTCATGTCCCATAGACTTTAACAGTGTTCGCGTGTTCAAACCAATTTTTTGCCTGTTTGCAAGCTCTGGTGCGAACCGAACAGGGGGGTGTTCGGCTCATCCCTACTCAGCAGCACAGAGAAGTGGAAGATAGAAGGCCGATATTTTACATCATTCATTTTTAAACGTGACATCTGCTGCTGGTCTTGGGGAAATGTATTTACTATCAAAAATGCAGGAAAACAGGATGATTCACCACGCACGGCATACGTGACAAACACATGTAGAGACTGCACAACAATAATAGGAATTTTTCACACTCTGGGGCATAACACGTCCTTGCTACTAATTTAGCTAAAAAACAACAGTAAATGTTTACCTGCATGAAAGTGAAAAATGTATGGCTACACCCCTCCCTCCTCTTTTTTTTTTATTTACCATACTCCAGTATGAAAGTTCCCTTTGTGGGAAATGTACAGGTTACAGTAAAAAGTACTTAATGTCTTTGCTTTAGTTCTGACAAAAATGAAAACAATGTATTCTATATATTTTCATTTTTGTACACACGTTAAAATTGTGTTTTTGTTACAAATCATTGCAAAATGTAAAAATGAAACAAAGGTTTTTGTTTTTTGTTTTTTTTTATTTAAATATTGTGCATTTTTTAAATGTGACACTAAAGAAAATGAAAAAAAAACAAAAAAAACGAATAAAAACGAAAAAATTGGTTTCAAGAATTAGTAGGGATAAATAGCTAAGGGGGAAATAGAGTAAGGAGTTAATAAGGATCGATTTAGGTTAGCTACAGTATGTGTTAATTAGACATGTGCGATTAGTTTCGTACGAATCGAAAATTCGTACGAATTTCCGTAAATTCATACATTCGGGAGGATCCGAAATACGAATTGCTATGCTTCCGAATTTTGTACGAAATACGAAATTTAGTTTACGAATTTCGGATCCAAATTCTGTTACAACGGAAACAAGAATGCTCGTTAATTACGATTATTCATTGTGATGAAGTTAAAAAACCCAGGAAGTCAGCACAGCACAGGGATGGCGGGAGCCCCTCATATTAAATTCATCATAACGAACATTCGTAATTGTTATGAAAAGTTAACAAATCTAAAAGTTAAAAACCCAGGAAGTCAGCACAGCACAGGGATGGCGGGAGCCCCTCATAATGATAAATTCATCATATTGAACATTGGTAATTGTTACGAAAAGTCAACAAACCTAACGAAAATGTGTATTCCGTACGAATCCAAATTGAATTTCGGACACAAATTACGAAATACGAATTAATTCTAATAGGAAACGGAACAGAATGAAACAAATTTATTGACGGCGCACATGTCTAGTGTTAATAAGGGATTAAATAAAAAAAAATCTAAAATACAAACAGACTTTGTTTTCTTATTTATAAGGTTTCTTTAAGCGACATTAGATACATATGGAAATCAATGGCCACCCCATCAATATTTACACTAATTTAACAAAGGAAATACAAAGTAACAATTTTAAATTGTATTTCAGATTCATGCTTTTGGACAGTGTATTCAAACATTGTTCAAAGATCTGTTTTTGACAGCAGCCAGCAGCCAAGGAAGCGTTATGTTTAAGAGCTCTTATTTACCCATGTTTATTTTGAAATTTGTCAGCCCTCCATAGCGCTCAAACTCCTTAAGCACCATGGGAATTGTTGTTCTAGGGTAGGTGATATAACAAAGCAAGTCATCATTATATTCCCTTTCTCCCACCCGGATTCCTTTGATGTCTTCATTCTTACGAATCGCAGCTAGCAGTGGCTCCAGAGTTATTATGAACAAGATTGGAGACAGGGGGCAACCCTGTCTTGTCCCATTAAATAATTCAAGGGGAGAAGACAGGGTTCCGTTTACTCTGATTCTAGCCTTTGGATGTCTATATAGGGACATAATCCATCTCATCATCCTCTCCCCAATTCCCAGATGCTTCAATGTTTCAAACATAAATCCCCAGTCAACTCTATCGAAAGCCTTTTCAGCGTCGATCGACATTAAAACCGCTGGGGTGTCTCTACTAACCACTTCCTGAATCAAGAAGATGGATTTCAAGGAGTTGTCCCTTCCCTCCCTTCTAGGTACAAACCCCGCCTGGTCATTATGTACCCACCGATGCAGCCCGGCCTTCAACCTATCAGCGAGTATTTTAGCAAAAATTTTTATATCTGCATTTAATAACGAGATTGGCCTATAACTGCCTGGGGCTGCTGGATCCTTTCCTTCTTTCAAGATGAGGGTAATATGAGCCAAAAGAGACTCGGGGCATCTCTCCCTCACCCAGCGCGTTCAGGTAAGTACACAATTTAGGTGCTAACAGTTTAGTAAATTTTTTATAATATGCTATGGAGTATCCGTCGGGGCCCGGGCTCTTTCCCAGGGCAGAGTTACTTATCGCCCTTTCTACTTCCTCCTGCGTAATGGGGATCTCAAGGAGCTCTACTTCCTCCCTCTCTGCCCTGGGAAGGTCTAGGCCACGCGGGTACTCCCTCATAGCCTCCTTCCTGCTATCGCCCACTTCGTCTTTCCGGCCTACCTTTTATAAAGCACTATAGTAAGAGTGGAATATTTTGGCAAATTTGGGGAGGAAAATTCTAATCCACACCCATCATCCCTAATCTTGGGTATGAAGGTCCTATTCTTTTTTTCCTTTACCTTTCTCGCCATCCATTTTCCTGATTTGTTACCCCCCTAAAACATGTCCTTATTGATAGTATAAAAGGCACATTTCCTTTCCTGTGCTAGCAGTTCGTCCAATTCTCTCCTTTTCCCTATTAGCTCTTTCTTTTCAGGTATCCCCCTAGGTCGTGTTCCCTGCTCTAACTCCTGGATCTCCCTATAAAGGTGTAACATCTTTTCCCCCCTTTCTTTCTTTTTCCCAGCTCCAATACTAATCAGAATCCCTCTTATGTACACCTTATGCACCTCCCAAAGGGTACCCCTAGATATTTCTAGTGTATCGCTTGTCTCGAAATAATTCTTCAATTCCTGCTCTATTTTTCCCGCAGAATCCGGATCTCGAATAAGACAATCATTCAGTTTCCAATTCATCCCAGTCCGATCCGCCCCAGCAACCTCCAATTGGATTTTCACTGGGGCATGGTCGGACAGGGTTATTCTTTTCTAATCTATTCAAATTCGAATTGATTCTATTTGAATTTTGGGAAATGGTTATATTCTGTCTATGCTATTCGATTTTTTTTTTTAAATTCTATTCTTTTCTATTCTATTATAGTCTATTCTATTCTATTATTTTTTCTCCTATTCTATTCTTTCCTTATGTATTCAAATTCAAGTGTATTCTATTTGAAATGTGAATTTCAGAAGATGGTTATATCCTATGTTATTCTATTCGATTATATTCTAGTCGATTGTGTTCTTTTTTTTTCTATTCTATTTTGTTCTTTTTTACTCTATTATCTTCTATTCTTTTATTCTTTTATTTTCTGCTATATTCTTTTCTAGTCTAATATTTTTTTCTATTCTATTCCTTTATTTTCTATTCTATTTTATTCTCTTTGAAAATTGGAAAACTATTCGAATTCAAAAACTTTTTGAATTCTAAAAGTATTTGAAAACGATTCGAAAACAATTTGAATTTGAAAACAATTAAAATTTCGTCCCAATTCAGTACTATTGTAATTTGAAAATTCAGATACATCCGAATTTCCAAAAAATGAAAATTCATCCAAATTTTAATTCGGAACGAAACAAACCGCACATGTCTAGTTAGTTGACTAGGTGAATGTGTTGGGGCAAAGGAAGGGTCACAGTAGTAGATTAACAGCACAGAGTGGTCCAATCAGTAACAAGAATAAAACTTTCATTTGAAAATATTAATTACTATAGGTTGTGGGTCATCAAAATATAGTAATTTTACAAGTAACATACTTGGTTATGTAAAAAAGTATTAATTGCAACACATAGTACATATCCTTGAGGCATCCAAGTGCTGATAATATTTGAAGTGTATCTATGATTAAAATGTACAATCCAAATTTTTTTTAGACATTGTACTTCAATTATCTCTAGCCTACTCCTATTAATCTGGACAATCTTGAAGTTTGTAAACTTAATTTGTGAAGATCCCCACACATTTACTTCCTTGAATTCTGTGATACATATTAACTATGCCCTGTGATGAGGCACTGCTGTGTCACACATTTCACAGATCCTGCCTTCTGATCTACAGAGATGCTGAGAGGAGGAGTTTCAGGAGGCGGAGTCATTACAGGAATCACTGCTTGCAGGCAGGAAGGTACCCTGGGATATGTATTCCTTAGAAATTAAATAACAGAGGAGAAGCTGCAAAGCATGCAGGAAATCCAGGAAGTTGTGAAAAGAGACGGCTAGCAGACAGGAATCAATCACAATATGAAAAGAGATTTTAAAGTAAGATTATATTGGGTTAGCAAAAATAACTATTTACTTGCATGACTATTACAATGCTGATATTATAGATATAAAGTGTGAGCTTTGAACATAGATTCCTTTTAAGAGACTTGGGGAATGGAGAATCTACATCAGTCCGCTAAGATGCTAACCACCAAATTAAAGATATCATCACAGATCAAATACCAAAATTTACAATCCCTTAATAGAGATGAAATACTGAGAGTTTTTTTTTTAAGGTTGAGGCTTGAATGTCAGTGACAGTAGCATTTCACTTTCGGTATCACAAAAGACTGTTTTCAATTCTAAGGCTCCAGTTCCCTTGGCAGAAAAAACCCTCATACAGAGATTTTTTTGTACAGAGTTTAGATGAGTTCAGGAAAGTTTTTATTTTTTTCTGCCAGTAAATTCCAATTAGAAATGAAAACCAGAAGGGTTTTTTTTCCTGCCTCTAAATGTTGAGCTTAAAATATGGCAGTAATCAGCGGTGACTGGTGCTTAAGGGGCGCAAACAAACTGAAAAATACAGACCCTCCCCCCATCAATTGCAGCCATTGTGCCCATCATATGCAGCCACCTGTGCCCATCATATGCAGCCACTTGTGCCCATCATATGCAGCCATTGAGTCCATCAAACGTAGCCATTGTGCCCATCAAACACAGCCACTGTGCCCATCAAATGCAGCCACTGTGCCCACCGACCCCCCCCCCCACTTGCGCTGCTCAAGGTTCTGGCAGCACCCCCCCAGCGCGCGCGGCTCTGACAGAGGGGACTTCCCGCAGCAGCTCCTCTCCAGTGCACCAAAGTGGCAGCGACCTCCGCTCCATCGTGTCTCCTCAACGCCTCTTCCTAAGCGCCAGGCATCCAATAGGTTGGCCTGGTGCTTTGGCCAATCAGGAAACAGGTATGACGCCCTGCCTCCTGATTGGCAGGGAGGAAGGTTAGTGTGAAAATAGCGAAAATTAATTCACTATCACCACACTATAGGGTGGGATCAGGGCGCACTCTCTGCGCCCTGAGCCCACCCTATTTTGAAGCATATTAGAGCCTCTGGCTTCAAAAAGAATCCCCCCGCCATAGGAATCCATGCATCTGGCATCCTAAAAGGGTCTGGGTGCATGGATGGGGGGGCGGCACCCGTGCGCCCACATTGCACGGGCCGCCACTGACAGTAATCGTCCTAATGTGCATGGACATATAGGATAACCTTAAGTTGCTTCTACAGGCAGAACACAATACTCCTGTAGAAGCAACGATTTTTAAGACAGTGCTCATGGAGCTGTAGCCTCCCTGGCGGTTTTCCCGAGTGTGGCTCGGGGTTAAAATTCAGGACCATTAGCGGTAACCCTGAGCCGCACTCGGGATTACATCGCAGGATCCTTGTGTGGCTTTTCTTGCTTTACTTACCTTGTCCTCGAGATCCTGCGATGTCCCCCGCTGTGTCTGCGGGCTCTGTCCTCCTCCGAAGCCTCTCCATGCCAGGCTCCGTTCCCTGCGAGCGATGCGACGCACGGGGGGCGGAGCCTGGCTGCAAATTCAAAAAATTGTAAAATCATAACACATACAGTACTGTAATCTTACAGATTACAGTACTGTATGAAATTATTTCACATCCCTTTTGTCCCCAGTGCTTTGTCCTATGCCCTGCATGCAGTTTTATATATACTGTTCTTTCTGCCTGGAAACTGGAGATTGTCCATAGTAACCAAAACGTCTCCCTTTACATCAAAAGTGGCTTTAGACCAGCTAGAAAACAGCGATAGTAAATTAGAACACTTGCAGAATTGAGCGATAGTGAATCGTGGGGAAATTTATTTTATTATTAATTTTTTTTTTCTAATTATTTATTTTTATTTATTATATTATAATTTATTTTTTGTGTTTCAAACTTTATCATACCCGGGATATCTACTAGACTCTTGTTTGGACAGATTTAAGTGTGTTATTGTTAAGAATTACAGACCTACAATATAAAACGCCAAATTTCCATGCAAAATAATTGTACCGCTTTCAGCACCTAAAATCCGAAATAATCATACCGCCAGGGAGGTTAAAGAACTTTTTTAGGTGGTTATAAACCTCAAACATTAAATATGAACATAGTGCATCCTTTTATAATATGTACTTGTCTCTATCCAAAGCACTGAGTGTGATTTCTCCCTACTGTCTTGTTCCTATGTTATGTGCAGGAGTCACTTCTGACAGCTGTCAACTGTAGAAAGGTTGTTGTAATTTCAGTAAATATAGTATGCATTTACATTTTTCTGGGGTAAGTTCTACTTTACCTTACATATGGCTGAATTAAATGATTCAGTAGCTGCCATTTTTTGTTAGGCTGCCCTGGGGGGTGGAAATTGCTTCTCTAATCCATAACATTTTGCTCCATCATGCTTTAATGTAAGATAACCTTTCAAGAAATGATTGCCATATTGTTTAACCACTTGCCGACCGCCTAATGTAATTTCGGGCAAAAGCTCTAAGGGGAGGGGGGGGGGTGGCGGGGCAGGCACACGCTGATTGGCTGAAGGGGAAATCAATCAGCAGGTCAGGTGGAACCAGATGTCCGCCGGCCACCCGCAATCGTTCCTTAGAGACACAGAACAGCGGTCTGCCTATGTAAAAAGGAAGATTGCTCTCAGGGGCTAAAACAGAAATCTTGTGTTTCTGCTAAGCAAGAACATGGATCTATGTCTTTCCCCAGTCAGACCATCCCCCACACAGTTAGCACTCCCAGGGAACACATTGAATCCTTTGATCGCCCCTAATGTTAGCCCCTTCCTAGTGTCATTAGTACAGTGACAGTACATATTCTTCAGTCCCTTTCTCTGTCTCAAAAAAAGAGATATGGGGGTCTGTTTAGACCTTTGATATCTCACCAAAGACCCCCCCAAAAAACACACACATATATATATATATATATATATATATATAGCTATATATATATATATACATATATATATACTGTAAATATATTAGGACTCCCCAGGTCCGCCCGCACTCATTGAAGTGACCATAAGCTTATAGGAGAGGGAGAAAGGAGGTCCGTACGCTGTACTGACCTGGCCACCCGCAGGCCCTTTTGTAGGTCCATACGGGGTATGGACTTGGCAGTGAAAGGGTTAAAGCATCACCTGTGGAGAATTTTAAGTATCATAGTTTGGTGCTATTCTACTAAAACATGACATGTTAGGTTTCTATTTACTCAACATAACATCATCTTTCATACTATGTGGAAAATTGGGGTCTATATTATATTTTGTTTTTCTTTAATTTATTAAAATTTATTTTTTTCCCAAAAAATTGCCTTTGAAAAGCAGCTGCGCAAAAACGGTGTGACATAAAAAATTGCAACAACTTCCATTTTATTCCCTAGGGTCTCTGCTAAAATATATATATATATACACACAGTTGCAATAAAAAGTATGTGAACCCTTTTGGAATTGGTCATAAAATGTGATCTGATCTTCATCTAAGCCACATCAATAGACAATCACAGTCTGCTTAAACTAATGACACACAAAGAATTAAATGTTACCATGTTTTTATTGAACGCACCATGTAAACATTCACAGTGCAGGTGGAAAAAAGTATGTGAACCCCTAGACCAATGAGATCTCCAAGAGCTAATTGGAGTGAGGTGTCAGCCAACTGGAGTTCAATCAATGAGATGAGATTGGAGATGTTGGTTACAGCTGCCCTGCCCTATAAAAAAAACACACACCAGTTCTGGGTTTGCTTTTTACATGAAGCTTTGCCTGATGTGAATGATGCCTCACACAAAAGAGCTCTCAGAAGACCTACGATTAAGAATTGTTGACTTGTATAAAGCTGGAAAGGGTTATAAAAGTATCTCCAAAAGCCTTGCTGTTCATCAGTCCACGGTAAGACAAATTGTCTATGAATGGAGAAAGTTCAGCACTGCTGCTACTCTCCCTAGGAGTGGGCGTCCTGTAAAGATGACTGCAAGAGCACAGTGCAGACTGCTCAGTGAGGTGAAGAAGAATCCTAGAGTGTCAGCTAAAGACTTACAAAAGTCTCTGTCATATGCTAACATCCCTGTTAGCGAATCTGCGATACGCAAAACACTAGACAAGAATGGATTTCATGGGAGGATACCACAGAAGAAGCCACTGCTGTCCAAAAAAAACATTCCTGCACATTTATAGTTTGCACAAGAGCACCTGGATGTTCCAACAGTACTGGCAAAATATTCTGTGGACAGTTGAAACCAAAGTTGAGTTGTTTGGAAGAAACACACTATGTGTGGAGAAAAAATGGCACAGCACACCAAGATCAAAACCTCATCCCAACTGTGCAGTATGGTGGTGGGGGCATCATGGTTTGGGGCTGCTTTGCTGTGTCAGGGCTTGGACAGATTGCTATCATCGAAGGAAAAATGAATTCCCAAGTTTATCAAGACATTTTGCAGGAGAACTTAAGGCCATCTGTCCACCACCTAAATCTCGACAGAAGATGGGTGTTGCAACAGGACAACGACCCAAAGCATAGAAGTAAATCAACAGCAGAATGGCTTAAACAGAAGAAAACACGCCTTCTGGAGTGGCCCAGTCAGAGTCCTAACCTCAACCTTGAGATGCTGTGGCATGACCTCAAGAAAGCGATTCACACCAGACATCCCAAGAATATTGCTGAACTGAAACAGTTCAGTAAAGAGGAATGGTCAAGAATTACTCCTGACTAGGGATGACTTTGAGTTGGACTCGAACATCGGCTGTTCGCCAGTTCGCCAAACAGCGAACAATTTGGGGTGTTTGCGGCAAATTCGAAAGCCGCGGAATACCCTTTAAAAGTCTATGGGAGAAATCAAAAGTGCTAATTTTAAATGCTTATATGCATGGTATTGTCATAAAAAGTGTTTGGGGACCTGGGTCCTGCCCCAGGGGACAGGTATCAATGCAAAAAAAAGTTTTAAAAACAGCCGTTTTTTTCGGGAGCAGTGATTTTAATAATGCTTAAAGTCAAACAATAAAAGTGTAATATTCCTTTAAATTTCGTACCTGGGTGGTGTCTATAGTATGCCTGTAAAGGGGCGCATGTTTCCCGTGTTTAGAACAGTCTGACAGCAAAATGACATTTCAAAGGAAAAAAAGTCATTTAAAACTACTCGCGGCTATTAATGAATTGCTGGTCCGACAATATACATAAAAGTTCATTGATAAAAGCTGCATGGGATTTGCCCACAGGGGAACCCCAAACCAAAAATTAAAAAAAAAAAATGACGTGGGGGTCCCCCTAAATTCCATACCAGGCCCTTCAGGTCTTGTATGGATATTAAGGGGAACCCCATGCCAAAATTTAAAAAAAAATGACGTAGGGGTCCCCCTCAAAATTCATACCAGACCCTTCAGGTCTGGTATGGATTTTAAGGGGGACCCCGCGCCAAAATTAAAAAAAAAATGGCATGGGGTCCCCCCAAAAATCCATACCAGACCCTTATCCGAGCACGCAACCTGGCAGGCCGCAGGAAAAGAGGGGGGGACGAGAGAGTGCCCCCCCTCCTGAACCGTACCAGGCCACATGCCCTCAACATTGGGAAGGTGCTTTGGGGTAGCCCACCAAAGCACCTTGTCCCCATGTTGATGAGAACAAGGGCCTCATCCCCACAACCCTTGGCCGGTGGTTGTGGGGGTCTGCGGGCAGGGGGCTTATCGGAATCTGGAAGCCCCCTTTAACAAGGGGACCCCCAGATCCCAGCCCCCCCCTGTGTGAAATGGTAAGGGTGTACCCCTATCATTTCACAAAAAAACTCTCAAACATTTTAAAAATGACAAAAGACAGTTTTTGACAATTCCTTTACTTAAAGTCTTCTTTTTTCCATCCTCTATCTTCTTTCTTCTATCTTCCTTTGGTTTTTTCCTTCATCTTCTTCTTCCGATCCTCTGCTTCTTTCTCTGGTGTTCTCGTCCAGCATCTCCTTCCACGACATCTTCTTCTCTTCATCTTCTTCTCGTCATCTTCTTTTTGGGCTGCTCCGCCCCCTCTGACATCACGGGGAATGCCACAGGGAAGTCCCCGTCAAGTCCCCGTGCATCAGAGGGGGGGCGGGGTCACCGGGTGGCTCCGCCCCCCCGTTATTTAAGAACCGTCAGAAAAGGAGAAGCATCACACAGTGGGAGCCTCCCTCCATGCCATCATGGATGCAGAGCGGCCCGAAAATAAGATGAAGACAAGAAGATGAAGACAAGAAGATGAAGAGAAAAAGATGAAGAGAGAAGCGTCACACAGCGGGAGCCTTCCCTACCCCCTTACCATTTCACACAGGGGGGGGTGGGATCTGGGGGTCCCCTTGTTAAAGGGGGCTTCCAGATTCCGATAAGCCCCCCGCCTGCAGACCCCCACAACCACCGGCCAAGGGTTGTGGGGATGAGGCCCTTGTCCTCATCAAAATGGGGACAAGGTGCTTTGGTGGGCTACCCCAAAGCACCCTCCCAATGTTGAGAGCATGTAGCCTGGTACGGTTCAGGAGGGGGGGCGCTCTCTCGTACCCCCCTCTTTTCCTGTGGCCTGCCAGGTTGCATGCTCGGATAAGGGTCTAGTATGGATTTTTGGGGGGACCCCACGCCAATTTTTAAAAAAATTTTGGCGCGGGGTTCCCCTAAAAACCATACCAGACCTGAAGTGTCTGGTATGAATTTTGAGGGGGACCCCTACGTAATTTTTTTTTTAAATTTTGGCGCGGAGTTCACCTTAATATCCATACCAGACCTGAAGGGCCTGGTATGGAATTTAGGGGGGGCCCACGCCAGTTTTTTTTTATTTTGGTTCGGGGTTCCCCTGTGGGGAATTCCCATGTCGTTTTTATCAATGAACTTTTATGTGTATTGTCGGATCGGCAATTCATAAATAGCCGCAAGTAGTTTTAAATGACTTTTTTTCCTTTGAAATGTCATTTTGCTGTCAGACTGTCCTAAACACGGGAAACATGCGCCCTTTACAGGCATACTATAGACACCCCCCAGGTACGAAATTTAAAGGAATATTACACTTTTATTGTTTGACTTTAAGCATATTAAAATCACTGCAAAAAAAACTTTTTTTTGCATTGATACATGTGCCCTGGGGCAGGACCCGGGTCCCCAAACACTTTTTAGGACAATACCATGCAAATTAGCCTTTAAAATTAGCACTTTTGATTTTGAACGTTCAAGTCCCATAGACTTCAATGGGGTTCTAACCTTCATACAAGGTTTTGGTCTGTTCGCAAGTTCTGGTGCGAACCGAACCGGGGGGTGTTCGGCTCATCCCTACTCCTGACCGTTGTGCACGTCTGATCTGCAACTACAGGAAATGCTTGGTTGAAGTTATTGCTGCCAAAGGAGGTTCAACCAGTTATTAAATCCAAGGGTTCACATACTTTTTCCACCTGCACTATGAATGTTTACATGGTGTGTTCAATAAAAACATGGTAACATTTAATTCTTTGTGTGTTATTAGTTTAAGCAGACTGTGATTGTCTATTGTTGTGACTTAGATGAAGATCAGATCACATTTTATGACCAATTTGTGCAGAAATCCATATCATTCCAAAAGGGTACACATGCTTTTTATTGCAACTGTATAAATATATATATATATATATACATATATATAATGCTTGGGGGTTCTAAGTAATTTTCTAGCAAAAAAGTGTTAGAAAAAAGGTCTGGTCCTTAAGTGGTTAAAGCGGAGTTCCACCCAGAAATGGGACTTTCGCTGATCCGGTTCCTCCCCCCCTCCGGTGTCACATTTGGCACCTTTCAGGGGGGAGGGGGGAGCAGATACCTGTCTAATCCAGGTATTTGTTCCCACTTCTGGCAAAAGATTTCTGCAGTATCCGTGGTGATCTACACCATGTCTGGCTCCTCCTCCGTCCCCCCGGAGCCGAGGGATGGTGGCTTCGGGTGAGGACATCGCCGGCATCCTGGACAGGTAAGTGTCCTTATTTTAAAAGTCAGCAGCTGCAGTATTTGTTCCTATTGGCAACACAAGTGCAGATAAGCAGAATGTAGAGGCAAAGTCCAGATACAGGCCGGGGTCAGGGTAGGAGATATTCAAGTAAAGTCAGAGGCAAACTGGGTCTAATACAGAAGTAAGCAGTATCATGTTCAAGAACACAGTTACAGCTGCAGATCAGACAGCAATGTGCTAGTGCAACTTCTGCACTTATATATGCCATTGGGTGCCAGCGTTAATCGCAAACACGCACGCACATCTGCCTTTGAGCATCAGCTGTGCTATGGCCAGCACGTCCCTGACACTAATAAAGTAAAATACTACTTTCCGGGGAGATGTATCAAAAATAAATGCTAGACTTCTTCTAAACGTGGACACAAAAAGCACCAGGTGTCAATGGGGATTGTTTGCTTTAAAAAATTAGGATAAGAACCCCTGTCCTTGGTTCTGTATATTGTGCATACCAACTTACTCTTAGAAAAGGACTTTTTTGGGTGACATGCTTTGTTTTTCAAAGCCTAATGCTGCGTACACACGAGCGGACTTTACGTCAGACTTTGCCCGGCGGACGGGATTTCGTCTGACAATTCGATCGTGTGTGGGCTCCAGCAGACTTTGTTTTCTCAAAAGTTGGACGGACTTAGATTTGAAACATGTTTTAAATCAATCCGTCGAAATTGAGTTCGGTTGAAAAGTCCGCTTCGCTTTATGCTAGTTCGACGGACAAAAAGCCACGCTAGGGCAGCTATTGGCTACTGGCTATGAACTTCCTTGTTTTAGTCCAGTCGTACGTCATCACGTACGAATTCGACGGACTTTGGTGGATTGTGTGTAGGCAAGTCCGTTCATTCAGAAAGTCCGTCGTAAAGTCCCTCGAAAAGTCCGCCGGCCAAAGTCTGCCGTAAAGTCCGACCGTGTGTACGCGGCATAACAGGTTTTCATTGCACAGTTGACAATATTGGAAGATGTCTTATGTTTAAGTGTTAAAGAGTTCACTTCATAAGAATTCTATATGATATTGGCCTGGTATCCTGCTGAGAATTTTTTTTCAGGTAATTTCATGGCACTTTCACAGACCAGCAGTCATCTAATTCATGTCATATAGTATGTCATCATTTACAATTCATACTTTATATTCCTTCTTTTGTACATGTATTTGTAAAAAGGTGTGCTCCAAAAAAACTACATCTTTAAGTGCACACCCACCAATTTTTGCAGAGGACACAGCATGGAAATTCCCCTGATGTGAAAGGGATAAGAGATTTTATTTACTTCCCAGGCCAAAAGTTCCTTGCTGAGCTGCTATATATCAAGCTTTAACGTGTTCCAAGTATTTTACCTCTTAGTGGCTGACTTTGAATAGATATTTAATGCTAACTGTATTTTTATTTTTGTAAAAATAAGTGACCTTTGATCAGACTAACCCATATTCACCCGGTGCCAAAGGAAATACAAGTTCCGTTATTGGCAGTGATAGGGAAGGTTTGCTATTCCCCAAGCACTCATTCAAAGCAAACGTATTGTTATTTTAGTGAACTGATTCCTGTCAGTCAGGAAGAATTAGTGTCCAGCATTGTGTGCTATTTGTTGCAGGTTAGATTTATGGGTTTTCTGTTTCTCATGCATTGAAAATGCAAGGTTTTTAATATTGCCCCACACATGAATAAAATTCCATTGTGTTAATGGAATTATTAAAGGAATTGTAAACGCTTGCTTATACCCAGTGAAGTGACTTATACACAATGAAAAAAAAAAACTTCCTACATAAGTTGTACCTGTCTATCTGCATTCTTCGCTTCTCCACATCCGTTAAAAGTCCAGAAATTATAAAGTTTGCCCGAGCTGTCAGAAAAAAGGGGGCAGAAAGCTAAAGCTATACTCTGGAGATCTCTGAGAGCTGATTGGAGAGAAGGGACACCCCCCTTCACACAGCACACAAGAACAGAGCTGAGACTGTCAATCAGATGGGGACCTCTCCCCATCACCTTTTTTCTCTTGGTGTCAGGAAAACTTGGCATGCTGATTGCAGAGGAACAAAGCAGTAGACAGAAATGACACTTAATTCTCTTAATTGAGACAAGTACACACCATAGAGGGATATGGTTTGCTTATATTTCATGTCTGTGGTTTACAACCACTTTAACGATAACTGGATCTTGAATTGTCAATTCAATAGCCAGTTTTTATAAACTTTCTGATCTGATCTATGCTTCTAATGCTAAGGTAGCAAAATATATGCTTAACAACCTCTTTTTCATTCTAAACGTGTTATGTATGTGCAAGCTTTGATGTATTTTGTATCTAACAGAATATATACTATAAATATGTTGTAAAATAGTCTAGCAGAGAAGCTAAAACAAAACACATTTGAGTCTGACTCTATTTGGCCTGCAACTGCCCTTTTCGTGCAACCCAGCTCTCAAATTCTTGTCATATTCCATAAATCCTGATATAATAAAATTACAGTCATAACTAGTGTCTACCCAAATGTAAAAGAACACATTCAGTTTGATTTCACACATTCCTATGACATAATGCCTAGAAAGTGGATGGGACACATTACCTCCCAAACATAGAATCAATATCATGTTTGATGTCTATAAAAATTGAGATTTCATTCTGTGCAATAATTTGTTGGGGGTCAGACTATAAAACATGGTCCTGTTTACCACCCCTCAGCTCTCTTGATTGGTTAGGATTGTCTGAGTTACACCCTCTAGAGCAGGGGTAGGCAACCTTTCAGAGGTGGAGATCTACCATGACAATATCGAAGACAGCAAAGATCACTAGTTTGCCATGGCTTTTTTTTGTCAACTAGCAAGCCCCCAGAGGTCAGTAGTTGGTAGGGCGGTATACAGAGGTCAGTAGTGGGTAGGGCTGTGTACAGAGGTCAGTAGTGGGTAGGGCAGTATACAGAGGTCAGTAGTAGGTAGGGCAATTTACAGAGCTCAGTGGAGGATAGGGCAGTACACAGAGGTCAGTAGTATGTAGGGCAGTGTACAGAGGCCAATAGTTGGTAGGGAAGTATACAGAGGTCAGTAGTGGGTAGGGCAGTATACAGAGGTCAGTAGTAAGTAGGACAGTTAACAAAGATCAGTAGAGGGTAGGGCAGTATACAGAGTTCAGTAGTATGTAGGGCGGTGTACAGATGTCAGTAGGATGTAGGGCAGAGTACAGAGGTCAATAGTAGAGCAGTATACAGAGATCAGTAAGGAAAATGAGAGGGGTGGCAGGACAGGGGCTAGCAGGATAGCGAACATGGCAAAGGACAGGGGTCAGCAAGGCAGTGGGGGGGGGGGACAGGAAGGCACAGTACAAGAGGGGTCAGGAGCACCTAGTATGAGGAGGGGCGAAGAGTCTGGATGGTATGGAACCAGGGGTTCAGGAGGGCTGGGGGGTCTGGAGGGCAAAGTACTTTGGGAGGGCAGGAGAGCATGGTACAGGGGGGTCTGGGGGGTATGGAACTGTGGGTTCAGGAGGGCTGGGGGGGTTGAAGGGCACAGAACTGGAGGGTCAGGAGAGCATTGTACTGGATTGTCAGGAGGGCACAGTGTTGGTTGTTAAGAAGACACATTCCTGGGTGGTCAGGGGGGGAACACTACAGGGGTGGTCTGGAGGACATGCTACAGGGGGGATCAGAAGGGCTTGGTACAGGGGGGTCTGGATGGTATGAAACTGGGGGTTCAGAAGGGCATTGTACTGGGTATCAGGAGGGCTCACCGAGGTGTCAGGAGAACATGGTACTGGGGGGTCAGAGGCCACATGGAGGGGTCAGGAGGCCACACAGGGGGTCAGGAGGTCACAAGGAGGGGTAAGGAGAGCACACAGAGGGGTCAGAAAGGTACATGGAGGGGTCAGGAGGGCACACAGAGGGGTCAAGAGGGCATACAGAGAGGTCAAGAGGGCACATGGAGGGTTCAGGAAGGCACACAGAGGGGTCAGCAGGGCACATAGAGGAGTCAAGAGGGCACACAGGAGTTAGGAGGTCACACAGAAAGGTCAGGAGGGCACAAAGAGAGGTCCTGAGGGCACAAAGAGAGGTCAGGAGGGCACAAAGAGAGGTTAGGTGGGTACAAGGGTTTTCCCGATGCAGAGCTGCACAGGAAAGCTGCTGTGACACAGCTACCTGTTCTGGTGTGCTGATCCCGCCGGTGCTCCTCTCTAGGCACAGAGGAGAGGAGGAGATCAGTGCACTGAACACTGGAAGGTGAGCCTGAACCTGCTGCTAGCAAATCCTAGGTGGCTATGCTCCCCAGAATGAGAGCTCAGACGACAAGATGCCTGGGATCATTCCTTCTCTGTACTGGTCATGGGGGGAGGAGCCCTTGTGAGTCGGCATGACAGGGACTTAATCACAATCTACCTGTCACTTGCCCATGGTCGACAGGTCGATCGCGATCAATGGGTTGCCGACCCCGTTTTAGAGGGTCTACAAAATGCTGCTGCAAATTTGAAAGCTCTTAATCTTCCATTAGGGATGGTCCCAATGTTTGACTCAAACATCGGGTGTTCGTTTGTTCCTAGAACGGGGCCCTCACAGCAAGTTTGCCCGCTGTGATGCGCCCTATATAAGGCACTGCAAGATCGAAGTGCCTTGAAGGCTGCTGATTGGCCAAAGCATGCACCTGACCTGTATGCTTTGACCAATCACTGCACGATGTGCTGTGAGAGCCATGATTGGACAAAGGCAGGGTGCCTTTGGCCAATCATAGCTCATAGCTCAAGTCCACGTCCCACACTATATAAGGCTGCTTACAAGGTGTCCGTGTATAGTGTTATGAATAAAGGGAGATTAGGCAGGTTAGTTAGTGGATTGAGCGTGCAGTCAGAATAGAATATATAACGCAGTGCAGAGTATATAATGCAGTCAGTGTAGTGTATATAACGCAGTGCAGAGTATAAAGTGTAGTGTATATAACACAGTGCAGAGTATATAGTGCAGTCAGTGTAGTGTATATAACACAATGCAGAGTAAATAGTGCAGTGCAGAGTACATAATACAGTGTATTGAAGTGGTTAAGGGGAACCCTCTGTCAGAATTGGGTCTGGTGTAGATTTTAGGGGGAACTCCACGCCAAAACTAAAAAAAAAAATTGACGTGGGATCCCCCCAAATTCATTACCAGACCCTTATCTGAGCATGCAGCCTGGCAGGCCAGGAAAGAGGGGGGGACGAGCGAGCGACCCCCCCTTTCTTGAACCATACCAGGCTGTTTGCCCTCAACATGGGGAGGGTACTTTGGGGTCCATGTTGATGGGGACAAGAGCCTTTTCCTGACAGCCCTGGCCGGTGGTTGTTGGGGTCTGCGGGCGGGGGCTTATCGGAATCTGGAAGCCCCTTTAACAAGGGGGGCCCCAGATCCCTGCCCCCCATATTTGAATGGGTATTGTGTGACACGTCACCAGGTGGCCCTGCCCTTGTCTATATAACAGCTGTCAAAGCGAACAGACAGCAGTTGCCGGGGGGAATCCCATCGCAGCGGAGCAGTGGGATTGATGGTGGATTTACATCGCGGGACACTGTTTTTTTTCTTCTTTTTTTATTAAAGGATTTTTCAAAAACTATCTCTTGTGGTTTTTACATCTTTGATACTGTACACGATACCCATTCACATGGGTGGTTGAGATCTGGGAGCCCCCTTGTTAACCACTTCAGCCCCAGAAGGATTTACCCCCTTCCTGACCAGAGCACTTTTTACAATTTGGCACTGCGTCGCTTTAACTGCTAATTGCGCGGTCATGCAATGCTGTACCCAATCGAAATTTGCATCCTTTTTTCCCCACAAATAGAGCTTTCTTTTGATGGTATTTGATCACCTCTGCGGTTTTTATTTTTTGTGCTATAAACATAAAAAGACGGAAAAGACGGAAACTTTTGAAAAAAAATGATATTTTCTACTTTTTGTTATAAAAAAAATCCAATAGACTCAATTTTAGTCATACATTTAGGCCAAAATGTATTCGGCCACATGTCTTTGGTAAACAAAATGTCAATAAGAGTATATTTTTTGGTTTGCGAAAAAGTTATAGTGTCTACAAACGAGGGTACATTTTCTGGAATTTACACAGCTTTTAGTTTATGACTGCCTATGTCATTTCTTGAGGTGCTAAAATGACAGGGCAGTACAACCCCCCCCCCCAAATGACCCCATTTTGGGAAGTAGACACCCCAAGGAAATTGCTGAGAGGCATGTTGAGCCCATTAAATATTACATTTTTTTGTCCCAAGTGATTGAATAATGGTAAAAAAAAAAAATTACAAAAAGTTGTTACTAAATGATATATTGCTCACACATGCCATGGTCATATGTGAAATTGCGCCCCAAAATACATTTAGCTGCTTCTCCTGAGTATGGGATACCACATGTGTGGGACTTTTTGGGAGCCTAGCCGCGTTCGGGGCCCCGAAAACCAAGCACCACCTTCAGGATCTCTAAGGGCGTAAATTTTTTATTTCACTCCTCACTACCTATCACAGTTTTGAAGGCCATAAAATGCCAAGATGGCACAAAACCCCCCCAAATGACCCTATTTTGGAAAGTAGACACCCCAAGCTATTTGCTGAGAGGCATGTTGAGTCCATGGAATATTTTATATTTTGCCACAAGTTGCAGCAAAATGACAAACTTTTTTTTTTTTTTGCACAAAGTTGTCACTAAATGATATATTGCTCACACAGGTCATGGGCATATGTGAAATTGCACCCCAAAATACATTCTGCTGATTCTCCTGAGTACGGGGATACCACATGTGTGGGACTTTTTGGGAGCCTAGCTGCGTACGGGGCCCTGAAATCCAAGCACCACTTTCAGGATCTCTAAGGGCGTAAATTTTTGATTTCACTTCTCACTACCTATCACAGTTTTGAAGGCCATAAAATGCCAAGATGGCACAAACCCCCCCCCCAAATGACCCCCTTTTGGAAAGTAGACACCCCAAGCTATTTGCTGAGAGGAATGTTGAGTCCATGAAATATTTTATATTTTGCCACAAGTTGCAGCAAAATGACAAACTTTTTTTTTTTTGCACAAAGTTGTCACTAAATGATATATTGCTCACACAGGACATGGGCATATGTGGAATTGCACCCCAAAATACATTCTGCTGATTCTCCTGAGTACGGGGATACCACATGTGTGGGACTTTTTGGGAGCCTAGCCACGTACGAGGCCCCGAAAACCAAGCATCGCCTTCAGGATTTCTAAGGACGTAAATTTTTTATTTCACTCCTCACTACCTATCACAGTTTTGAAGGCCATAAAATGCCCAGATGGCACAAACCCCCCCCCCCCCACCACCACCAAATGACCTCATTTTGGAAAGTAGACACCCCAAGCTATTTGCTGAGAGGCATGTTGAGTCCATGGAATATTTTATATTTTGCCACAAGTTGTGGGAAATGTGTGGGACTTTTTGGGAGCCTAGCTGCATACGGGGCCCCAAAAACCAATCACCGCCTTCAGGATTTCTAAGGGCGTAAATTTTTTATTTCACTCCTCACTACCTATCACAGTTTTGAAGGCCATAAAATGCCAAGATAGCACAAACCCCCCCCCCAAATGACCCCATTTTGGAAAGTAGACACCCCAAGCTATTTGCTGAGAGGCATTGTGAGTATTTTGCAGCTCTCATTTGTTTTTGAAAATGAAGAAAGACAAGAAAATGTTTTTTTTTTTCTTTTTTCAAATTTCAAAACTTTGTGACAAAAAGTGAGGTCTGCAAAATACTCACTATACCTCTCAGCAAATAGCTTGGGGTGTCTACTTTCCAAAATGGGGTCATTTGGGGGGGTTTTTGCCACCTGGGCATTCCATGGCCTCCGAAACTGTGATAGGCAGTGAAGAGTGAAATCAAAAATTTACACCCTTAGAAAGCCTGAAGGCTCCCAAAAAGTCACACATGTGGTATTCCCGTACTCAGGAGAAGCAACAGAATGTATTTTGGGGTGGAATTTCACATATTCCCATGGCATGTTTGAGCAATATATCATTTAGTGACAACTTTGTGCAAAAAAAAAAAAAAATTTACCTTTTTCCCGCAACTTGTGTCAAATTACTTTGAACCCCCAAACATTATATATTTTTTTAAAGCAAAGGCCCTACAGATTAAAATAGTGGGTGTTTCATTTTTTTTTCACACAGTTTTTGCGCAGCAATTTTTCAAACGCATTTTTGGGGGAAAAAAACACACTTTTTTAAATTTGAATGCACTAAACCACACTATATTGCCCAAATGTTTGATGAAGTAAAAAAGATGATCTTAGGCTGAGTACATGGATACCAAACACAACATGCTTTAAAACTGAGCACAAATGTGCAGTGGCTACAAACACATTTTTAAAAGCCTTCAAAAGCCTTTACCGGTTACCACTTTAGATTTACAGAGGAGGTCTACTGCTAAAATTACTGCCCTCGATCTGACCTTCGCGGTGATACCTCACATGCATGGTGCAATTGCTGTTTATATTTGACGCAAGACCGACGCTTGCATTCGCCTTTGCGTGAGAGCAGGGGGGGACAGGGGTACTTTTATGTTTCTTTTCTTTATTTATTATTTTTTTGCTTTTTTATCTTATTTTTAAACTGTTCCTTTCATTTGTTTTAATCATTTTTATTGTTATCTCAGGGAATGTAAATATCCCCTATGATAGCAATAGGTAGTGACAGGTACTCTTTTTTGAAAAAATTGGGGTCTATTAGACCCTAGATCTCTCCTCTGCCCTCAAAGCATCTGACCGCACCAAGATCGGTGTGATAAAATGCTTTCCCAATTTCCCAATGGCGCTGTTTACATCCGGCGAAATGCTCATAAAATGCTCGTAGCTTCCGGTTTCTTAGCCCATAGAGATGATTGGAGCCATTCTGGTCTCTGATCAGCTCTATGGTCAGCTGGCTGAATCACCAGCTGCATTCTCAGGTTCCCTGTTGGGACAGGAGAGCCAGAAAAAAACATGGAAGACGGTGGGGGGGCATTCCCTCCCACTGCTTGTAAAAGCAGTCTAGAGGCTAATTAGCCACTAGGATTGCTTTTACATGAAAGCCGACTGCTGGCTGAAAAGAGTGATACCAAGATGATAACTAAACCTGCAGGCATCATTCTGGTATACCCACTCAAAGTCCAGCAACATACCAGTACATTGCTGGTCCTTGTTGGGCATATATGGTAAACTTTTTTTTCATGCAGCCTGTGGAAAAAAAGAGATTGATCGGTGGGTATGCCCACCATTAGAATACCTCCCTTCATCCACCCACTTCTAATGATGGGCATACATGCACCGTTTATATATGCCGAAGCATGGGGGCATCCGCCCCAAAAGGTAGGAGCAAATCGCTCCTTTGACCCTGCTGCCCCCATGCTTCGGCATATATGCTCTTTTTTTTAACTGTGGTGGTGAAATCGCCTCCTACAGCGCTGGAGTCGTGGCTTTATGTATCGTGGGAGCAAACGCTGTTGCTGTCAAGATAAATAAATCTGCGCTGTAACTGAATGGTGTACCTGCAAAGCAAATGATGGTTAACAATAAAACAAAGTAACATTACAGTATAACAGTAAGACTTACCATACCTGCAAAGCAAATACAAAAAAACATAGTAAAAAATAAAACATTTTTTAACGCAACCTGCGCCTAAAATATATATATGCCGAAGCATGGGGGCATCCACCCGCAAAAGGTAGGAGCAAATCGCTCCTCCGCCCCTGCTGCCCCAATGCTTCCGCATATATGCTCTTTTTTTTAACGGTGGTGGTGAAATCACCTCCGACAACGCTGGAGTCATGGCTTTATGTATTCTGGGAGCAAACGCTGTTGCTGTCAAGATAAATAAATCCGCTCTGCAGCTGAATGGCGTCCCTGAAAACAAAAAATGGTTAACAATAAAACACAGTAAACAGTAAAGTATAAAAAAAATTGCATACCTATAAAGCAAACATGATAAAACATAATAACAATAAAACATTGCAGAATAGAATACAGTAAAAAAGAGCAGAACAATAGACAGAGAATAGAGAGAGAACAATAAAACAACAACTATTTTTGTTTTTTTATTTTATATTTTTTTGTGTTTTTTTTTTTTTTTACTTTTTTTTTTTTACACTTTTTTTTGTAACTGTAACTTTTGTAACTGTAACCGGTTCCAGGTTCTGGTCTCTCAAAATGTGATGGCATCTTGGGAGACCCTGTGAAAGTGTGCCTAGTCTGTGCAGTGCTGTACCCTACGCTAATACTCAACTAGTGTATGGTAGCGTTCAAAACATTCACACTGCGTTTTTGGGAACCCTAAACTGCTGGGGACACTAGTATAGATCTGATCAGATCAGATATTGATCCGTTCAGATACTATACCACTAAGGGAGGTGTATGCTGCGTGCGTGGGTCTTAGCGGTACTGGCACTAACCTGATGCTGCCTGGGGCGACGCAGACCCTATCTGACCCTAAAACCTAACTTGTATCACCCGCCGGGTGATCAGGGGGTTAAACCTTTATTAGGTAATAAACGGCGGGTGCCCTGACACTATAAAAAATAAACTAACTAACCAGCGTCACCTGTAACAGTTATACGGTGATCACTGGTGAAAGGGTTAACTAGGGGCAATCAGGGGGTTAAAACCTTTACTAGGTAGTATATGGGGGTCCCTGAGGCTATAAAACACTGACGGCGAACCTAAATACTTACCTCCCTAACTAGCATCACCTGTGACACTAATACAGCGATCAGAAAAACGATCGCTTAGTGACACTGGCGACGGGGGGTGATCACAGGATTAAACCTTTATTAGGGGGGGGGTTAGGGGGGTACCCTAGACCTAAAGGGGCCAACCACTAACTGCCCTACCACTTATAACGGTCACAAATGACACCAATGCAATAATCAGAAAAAAAAAACTGCTATTGGTGTCACTGTGGCAGGGGTGCAGGGGGTGATCGGGGGTGATCGGTGGGTGATTGGGGGGTGAAAAATGTGCCTAGAGTGTTCTACTGTAATGTGTAGTGTTGGTGCACTTACTTGGATGTCTTCTCTCCTCGGCGCCGGAATGAAAAGACCGTGACGAGGAGAGATGACATCACTTCCTCTGCCGCTGTTTACATTACAGCAGCAGAGGAAGATTTTCATTAGTTGGGAGCGATCGCGAGGGGTTGGCCACGAATGAGTGGCCTCCCCCTCAGCATGGATTGCTCCCCTAACGATGCCAACTGCCTCGGGCACCGGGGGGGCGCGGTGCGCCCCTCGCCCGCGGCAGGCAAATCACGCATCAGATACATGATTTTGCCTGCCCGTGCCATTCTGCTGCAGTATATCTGCATTAGGCGGTCAGCAAGTGGTTAAAGGGGGCTTCCAGATTCCGATAAGCCCCCCGCCCACAGTCCCCAACAGCCACCAGCTAGGGTTTTTGGTAAGAGGCCCTTGTCGGATAAGAGTCCAGTATGGATTTTGGAGGGACCCCACGCCAATTATTTTTTACATTTTGGCCTGGAGTTCCCCTTAAAATCCATACCAGAACCGAAGGGCCTGGTATGGACTTGGGGGGGACCCCACACGCTTTTTTCTATCTATATTGCCGGAAGCCGGCAATACATTACAACCGCGAGCAAGTTTAAATTACATTTTTTCCATTAGAAATGTCATTATTTCTGCGGCATGTTCTATACATCGCACAGATGCACAACTTTACAGGCAGACTGAGGGACGATATTTAAAGGAATATTTCATTTTTATTGTTTCACTTTAAGCATCATTAAAATCACGCTTTAAAAACGATTGAAACTTTTTTTTGCATTGATACCTGTCCCCTAAAGGCAGTACCTGGGTCACTATACACTTTTTATGGCAATAACTTACATATAAGTCTTTAAAATGAGGACGTTAGATTTTTCATGTTCGTGTCCCAAAGACTTTAATAGGGTTCGCATGTTTGTTAGAACTTTTTGTCTATTCGAGGTGTTCTGATGCAAACCGAACCAGGGGGTGTTCGGCCCTTTCCTATCTTCCATCAAAACTTTCCATGAAATGCTGGAGTCATTCATAAGAGCCATTGAATCTGGCTTACACTTACACTGAAGTAAGCCTTGTTAAGTATTTTTTATTTTCCTGTTGTTATTTCTCTGAATATTGTAATATATTTTCTATAAGTGATTAAGTGATTAAGTGATTCTCTAAATGATCTCAATCAGTTCTCAACCACCAGGTCATGGCCCACTGCCAGGCTGCAGCCTTCCTCTTCCTAGGCCTCCCGCCAGCTGTAGATCACCTAACCTCCCACATTGTCTCCCTAGTACCCTCCACATCGTCAATCAACCTTCCACAGTGCCCCCAAGTCCCCTGAGAATCCTCGGCCCCCACAGTGCCCCTCAACCTACCACAGTGCCCCCAGACTCCTGCAGTCCCCCCAGCCTGCTGTAGAGCCTCTAGCACCCTATTGTGCCTGCAACCTCCAATAGTGTCCCACAGTATCCCCCTACTTTCCACAGTACCACCCAGCCCCCTAATGCCCTCCAGTTTTCCACAGTGCCCCTGCAATGTCTCCGGTCTCCTGGAGAGAGTCCCTAATCCCCTTCAGAACCCCATTCTCCCAAAGTAACACTCAGTCTTATCCAGAGTATTCTAGCATTCTCATAGTTTTATTGTATAAGTATAAACTTTTTTTATTGATGGGGTACAGGGGGTTTTGAAAAAATGTATAGGGCTCTCTTTTCAATTAGCTTGAGGACCACTGGTCGAAGCAAGAAATTAAAGAATATTTGTCTCTTTGAAGAATGCTACCATCTGTTAAAGAGGTTGTAAACCTTTGAAAAAATCCCCCCCCCCCAAAAAAAAAACCTGCAGGACAAAGGCATAATGAGCTAGTATGCATCGTATTTTACCTTGAAACAAAGCTGTTGCAGTGGTCCCCGCACACTGCTGTCACGGCTGACATCTTTCCCAGAGCTTTTGCCAGGTTTGTGGGCTCCTGCGCTGTGGCCGGAGCCGTGATGACGTAATGGCATGGGCTTGGAAGGAACAACACCTGTAGACCGTTCCTTCAGAGCCCATGCACCAGTGATGTCACTGGCTGCATGCACTGGAAATGTCTCCTAAACTGTACAGGTTTAGGAGATATTTTCAATACCTATAGGTAAGCCTTATTATAGGCTTAGCTATAGGTAAAAGTTTGCAGAGGAAGTTGACTTCCTTTTTAAATTCTTGTTTGCGTGGATGTCAGTGTCAGAGACCTTTCCTAAAGATAAAAATTGTTACAGCAGATATAGTAAACAATGATCATTTTTAGTCTGCTGGCCCTTAAATTGTTGTCCCATGAGCTGGAAAATCTCTGTGCAGGGTGAGGTTGAGAGTGCCATTGTAAAAGCCAGAATCCCCTGACTATGACAGAAGCCCATTTTCCTACTTTGCCTGAGGGTCCACTTACACTTCTATGCAAGTTTTTGGCCAATAATGCATGTCTTCTGATGCAATTAACTTATTCTTTCAGCGCACTGCAAGGCAACTCATGTTTTGGTTGTATTCATCCTTAAAGTAGATGTAAACCCTCACATTGACGCGAACAGCCTCAGATGATACACAGAGATGAAACAAAACTCCCTACATACGTTTTACATGCATATCTGCTGTCTTCATCTTTATATATAGTTTAGAAAATGCACGTTGTGTCAGGAGAATTTCTCTTCCAGGTTAACACTGCCGTGAAGCCTGGGCATACAGCCAAGACAGCTGATTGGAGGAAAGGCACACATTCCCTCTCCTTATAGGTAGAGACTTTCAGCTCTGTCTTTTGAATCATTCAGCTCTGTGCTAATCTATTTATAGCATCCTCCCCAACACAAAACTCAGGCTGCTTTTATCATATGTGACGGAGAACTCGTCAGGAGTTATCAGGCTGATAACAGAAGAACAGGGCAGGAGACAGCTACGGGACTTAGTACTTTGAAGAGAGATAAGAAAACACTGCAGATATATGCGGCCAGCTGAAATTTCATGAATTGGGTTTACATCCACTTTAATGCCCCATACACACGGTCGGATTTTCCGACGGAAAATGTGTGATAGGACCTTGTTGTCGGAAATTCCCTGTGTAGGCTCCATCACACATTTTCCATCTGATTTTCCGACACACAAAGTTTGAGAGCAGGCTATAAAATTTTCCGACAACAAAATCCGTTGTCAGAATTTCCGATCGTGTGTACACAAATCCAACGCACAAAGTGCCACGCATGCTCAGAATAAATAAAGAGATGAAAGCTATTGGCTACTGCCCCGTTTATAGTCCCAACGTACGTGTTTTACGTCACCGCTTTCAGAACGATCGGATTTTCCGACAACTTTGTGTGACCGTGTGTATGCAAGACAAGTTTGAGCCAACATCCGTCTGAAAAAATCCTAGGATTTTGTTGTCGTAATGTCCGATCAATGTCCGACCGTGTGTACGGGGCATAAGGGTCAGGTGTGTTGGTTTTAGCATGCATGATCCTTGTGATGCCATTATAAATGAATGGGCACACATCGCATAGAGCATGCACAGAGCATTGTTGTCTTGGCATGCATTAAACGGCACATGAATGCATGCTAGAGCATGTACACACCGGTGTGATGGTCAGCTTCCTATTGGTTTTACTAAACCATAGGAGTCAGCAAAAGGGCAAAAGTAGTCCTCATGGAAATAGACTCCCTCTGCCTCTTTTTTCTAGCCTGTTGCAGTCTATATAGCCTACAACTGTTTATTTCTAGACTTTCAAAAAACTTTGCCTGTAAAGATTATAGTACTGTTCTGTCTTCCATAGTTAGTCAGGTTGAAAAAAGACACAAGTCCATCTAGTTCAACCATAAAAATGTCTTTATTCTGTTGTTTGTCAGTTGCATTCCATCTGAAGTGCAGCTCGACAAAACATGCATGAATATGCGGAGAATTAATAAAGCACAGTTGAACTTTTAGTTAAAGGAATTCAAAGGTCACATCCTACCCTTTAATTGTATAATATCAGCATTGTAACAACAATACAAACAATAGTTATTTTAAACAATAAAATCTTACTTGAAAAATCTGCCTGTCCACTGGCCATCTCTTTACACAAAGTCCTGGATTTCCTGCATGTTTTGTAGCATCTCCTCTGCTGTTTACTTTCAATTTCTAAGGACTACACATCTAATGGTACCTTGCTGCCTGCAGGCAGTGATTCCTGTACTGACTCCACCTCCCGAGACTCCTTTTATCAGTCCCTCTGTAGTTTAGAAGGCAGGGTCTGTGAAATATGTGACACAGCAGTGCCTACTCACAGGGCAGAGTGCATACAGGTCACAGAATTTAAGAAAAAGTTTGGTGATCTTCAATAAATGAGTTTGCAAGCTTAAAGTGGTTGTAAACCCGTTCATGAAATTTGACCTAAGCACATATATCTATAGTGTTTACTTATCTCTTTCCAAAGCTCTAAGTGCCGTTTCTCTCTGGTGCTCGGTTCCTTCATTCTCACTCTAGAGGGTGATTAGCAGGGAGCTTATCTATTCATAATACAGCTCTGCATGTTCCTTCATTCCTCTGCCTATGTTGAGGGGGGGTGCCTTTCCTCCAATCAGCTCTCACAGCGGACTCCCCACCCACTGCTGATAGAGGAAGAAAGATTTCTAACATGATCTGATCTGCACTTTTCAAAGAGTGTAGAAAAGGGAAGACAGCAGATATACAAGTAAAACCTATGTAGGATGATTTGTTTCATCTCTGTGTATCATCTGAGGCTGTTCACTTCACTGGGTATAGGAGAGGATATACAACCACTTCAAGGATCTTTGAGAGTAATATCAATATTCTAAAAATAATTAGAATACAATGTGGAAAATGGAATTTAAAATATAATTTTACATTTGAAGCAGAGGTCCAACACACCACCTGCTGAGTTAGAGCTAAAGCTCTCCAATGAGCAAAGCTTATGCTTTCTGCTGATTTAAGAGCTGTTGCCTAACTGTTATGCCCTGTACACGCGGTCGGATTTTCCAGCGGAAAAAATGCGATCCGACTGTGCTGGCAGATCTAATTATCAAATGCAAACAGAATTTGAACACAGTTTGTCCTAACAAAGTGTTAAAGCACTAGAACCTGGGCTTTTGAATTGTATGTTAATGAGGGCAAACACAGTTCATCCCTGTTTGTCCGTTGGGGCAGACTGAGTTTTCTCTCTCTTCAAACTGTTAAGAGTAATGTGTGGGCAGGGGTTAATTTTGATGTTTCCCTTTAATTTTTGGGACATTCCATATTTTGCCATTTCCTCTGGGTTGGCCCCACCTTCTGACTATTTAAGGTTTGGGAGGAGTCACACCAGGGTCTTTTTGGAAATATCGTCAGTGGAGGGTGAGGAGAGTATGTTTCCTTACTGTAGGATGGCGCCCCCTATGTCTTGGAGGAAGCCAGGGAGGGATAAGTGAAGCCTTCTGACCTATTGGGACAAAAGCAGCATGCATGTCTAACAGTGAGTAACACCACAGCACTATTTCTGAAAAAATATAAGAAGTATGCAAAGTGTTACTGTACCACTCAGAGACTCAAGTAATGGAAGCCATACTATTGTCACATTTTACCATATGTTCGGTACTGTTTAATGTCTTGTTACACAGAAGATATGTCATACTGTGGATGCATGTAACCTGTTCTAAAAGTTAAGTAAAGTTAAAGCAAGCAATGTCTGGCCTCATTAAAAAAAGGACTGTTTAACTAAAGTGGAGAGTTAAATTTAATTAAAGCGGAGCTCCATTCAAAAGGAAAAGCTCCACTTGTTTGACTCCTCCTCCCTCCAGTGTCACATTTGGCACCTTTCGCGGGTGGGTGGGGGAGCGGGTGCCTGGTATTGACAGGTACCCGCTCCTACTTCCGTCTGCGCTCGACGCAGCAAACTCAACAGGAAGTTTGCCCCCCCTCCTTCCCCTGCTGCCGATCCATTGACAAAGCGCTGCACACTTTACACATGCACAGTAGGGAACGGGCTGTGAAGCCGGAAAGGCTTCACTGCCTGTTTCCCTTAGCCACATAGTCAAGATGGAGGAGGCAGCACCCGAGAGCCGATTTAAAATTGGCTTGGGTGAAGACACTGATAAATTCATGGACAGGTAAGTGCCCTAATAATAAAAGTCAGCAGCTACAGCCAAGGTTAAAAGGGCACTCCTCATGTGCTGCAGGTCCCAGAAGCATGGCTTGCCGAAGCTCTCAGCAGGCTTTAGGCAGGAACACACTGTGATGACTGCAGCACTTATGAAGGTCAGCAGAAACAGGCACTCAGAAGTGATATGAAGCCAAGTTGGAAGCCGGAGCAAGGTCAGAGGGGTAGCCGAGTTCTTTGTCCTCTGGATAGAGATCATGATGCTCAGTAACTGTCCAGTCAGGAGGAGGTGAAGAGGTGACAGGAAGCTAACATATATTTTAAAAGGGGGTGATGTGATGCTATATCTGTGCCCATACCAAATATTGTCAAGGTAGAAAGAAGAAAAACAAGGGTGGAAGGGATTTAAGAGGCACGATATTGAACAAACTTTTTTTTTTTTCCCAAAAATCATAACAAAGACCTATTGTTCCAAGAATAAGAATAAAACCAATTAACACAGACCTAAAAAAAGAAAAAAGCCTCAGATGTGAAATGGAATCAAAATTGTAATAAGTCCATAAATATTGCATAGAGCAGACAATTATTTGGGAAACACCTCCCAAGAAGAAAGGGGTCATATAAATACTTCTTATAGAGATTATATCATGCCCATTTTACTGACACCCCCTGATTTGCCTTTAGTAAATCAACCCCTATGTCTCACTGTATACAATGTTACTAAAGAATACTCAATAGTGCAAGGAAACAGCCTGTTTGCCTCTAGTAAACTAACCCCAATATGTCATGTCAACCAGTGTGAGAAACAGACCTTAGGGTTTACAAAAAGTATTGCTATGATTGAAATGTATATAAACCAAATCTTTCTCACCATTTGGGTCCAAGAACAATCACCAATTGAGAATTCTTGTTGACTGCAAAGAAACAAATCAATGTTATGCTCTGTAGTACCTTGCAGCAACATATTTTATATTTTTTTTTACATTTTATAAAAAAGTATGCTCTGTTTCGGTTGTAATGAATTACTAGCATTTATGTTTGTGTACGGTATATAGGATTGAATTATTTTTCTTGGTTGAACAACATGGTCTTTTTTCAACCAGACTAACTATGTAACTATGTAACTATGTTGTGCATATTACGAACCCCCAGCAAATAAAGGCACCCTTTGGTTCAAATGATGTTCTCGTTATTTTTAATTAAACCACTGTAAATACCTAAAACCTGTCTTAACACTAATGCCTTTTACACACGACCGGACTTTTCGACGGACTGAACTCCGAAGGACTTTTCGACGGAGTTCCGACAAAACGGACTTGCCTACACACGATCACACCAAAGTCCAACTGATTCGAATGTGATGACGTACGACCGGACTAGAATAAGGAAGTTCATTCAGTCCAGTAGCCAATAGCTGCCCTTGCATCATTTTTCGTCGGACTAGCATACAGACAAACAGATTTTTCGATAGGACTTGAGTCCGTCGGAAGGATTTGAAACATGTTCTTTTTCTGAAGTCCGTCAGATTTTTCCACAGAAAAGGTCAGAAGAAGCCCACACACAATCAAATTGTCCGACGGATTCGTTCTGTAGGACCTTTGCTGTCGAAAAGTCCAGTCGTGTGTACACGGCATAAGTTATCATATGACCACCAAAAGTTGAAATCAGTCTTATGCCCCGTACACACGGTCGGATTTTCCGATGGAAAATGTCCGATCGGAGCGTGTTGTCGGAAATTCCGACCGTGTGTGGGCTCCATCGGACATTTTCCATCGGATTTTCCGACACACAAAGTTGGACAGCAGGAGATAAAATTTTCCGACAACAAAATCCGTTGTCGGAAATTCCGATCGTGTGTACACAAATCCGACGGACAAAGTGCCACGCATGCTCAGAATAAATAAAGAGATGAAAGCTATTGGCCACTGCCCCGTTTATAGTCCCGACGTACGTGTTTTATGTCACCGCGTTTAGAACGATCGGATTTTCCGACAACTTTGTGTGACCGTGTGTATGCAAGACAAGTTTGAGCCAACATCCGACGGAAAAAATCCTAGGATTTTGTTGTCGGAATGTCCGAACAAAGTCCGACCGTGTGTACGGGGCATAACAGTGAGAATGCCTGCTGTAGAAACATACCTATAGGAAAGGGAGGTACAGTATTTCAGTGGGATTACAGGAGTATGACAACCAAGGTGCAATGTTTCATTAGGCCAGAAACCAGGCTGGAGATGTGACAATTGCACTTTTTGGGGTTTGCAGAATTCCAGGCTCTAAAAATGATGATCATGTTGATCCAATGACTTTAATTCTTTCTAAGCTACTGATTTGGAACAAGTATATAGATCAAGGACACTGATTTAATAATATGCTTCCTTGAATCAATTACTTGTTCAGCGACCAGTAACCAGATCAATAACTGTATTGACACAAAAACAGCTAGACAACAAGTATTTTAAGAAGGACAACAGCAGACCGGGGGGATGTACAGTGAGGACAGAATGTATTCAGACCCCCTTAAATTTGTCACTCTTTGTTATATTGCAGCCATTTTTTCCTCATTAATGTACACACAGCACCCCATATTGACAGAAAAACACAGAATTGTTGACATTTTTGCAGATTTATTAAAAAAGAAAAACTGAAATATCACATGGTTCTAAGTATTCAGACCCTTTGCTCAGTATTTAGTAGAAGCACCCTTTTGATCTTTTTTTTTTTTTTTAATTCTTTATTTATCAATTTTTCATAACAAAAATATATCCCACCAACAACATTGCATACTACAAATCACAATGTTATATAAAAAATTGTCCCCCCACACCCCCCTACTCCCCAACCCCCCAACCCACCCCGCCCTACAGGAAACTGCTCACTAGGGTCACCCTTCGACTTGGTCTAACTGCACTTCAAAAAGATTCCTGCCTTCCTATGCCGTATTTGTAATCTCCTTTAGATAACTCCAGGTTTTTTTATATTTAATCCAGCTTGCCCAATTCCCCGTAAGTTCCTCCTCTTCCACACCCTCTTCATCCATACCCTCGACGATATATATTTAGTTTAGGCAGAGAAGCCCATCACGAATGTTAGGGCATGATGAATCCAGCCAGTTCAAGGCGATCTGTCTCTTGGCTACGTCTAACATTATGGGGACCAGAGAGGATTTATAACTCCCTACCGGCTCCGAAGTCCCATGAAAGAGGCAGACCCATGGGTCCTCCACTATAGCTGTCCCAGAGATCTCCTTTATCAGAGATAAAAAATTTTTCCAAAATGTCTTAATGATAGGGCGCTCCCACCAAATATGGACCATCATTCCCAAACTAGTGCACCCCCTCCAGCAAGTATTGACCTTAGCCCTGTCCATTTTACTTACCCTGTCTGGGGTTGCATACCATCGTGCAAGGCATTTATAGTGAATTTCCGTTCTCTTTATGTCTAGTGCTAGGTAATAAACCAGCCTCAGAATTTTATCGATCAAAATTTTACTACTTTGTGACCCTAATTCCTGTTCCCACTTTCTGATGTAGGGGGGCACCTCCAGCTCCGACTCCACTCCCAATATCCTATAGATTTGGGCTATAACCCCTCCTGTATGCTCCTTCGTACAGAGCTGCTCAAATGGCCTGAGCTCTTCCACGCTTCTAAGGGGTTTCGGTAGTTTGTTAATAAAGTGAGAGAGCTGGAGGTACCTCCACCCATCTATCACCCATAAGTCTTACTCACTCCTCAATTCAGTGTATGTACGAATTCTCCCCTTACTTATAACATTTTTAAATTGAATAGATTCATCTTTCAGCCAATTCCCTCCCACCTCCCTCCTCCCAGGCTCAAAATATAAATTGTTTTTCATATATATCAGTGGTGAATTATGTGACCATTTGTGATGCGTGTGTATTCTGTCCCAATAATTAAAAGTGTTGCGCGTCAATGAAGATGTGTCCGTGCTAAGTGCTCTGAATTTTGGGGGATTCCAAAGAGAATGCCCCAGATTAGTGTTGCTCAAAAAGTGCTCAATGTTAACCCAGCGCTTCTCTGACCCAATTTTAACCCACTCAGTGACCCGTGAGAGTACTACAGACATGTAGTACCTATTGAAATCTGGTAAAGCCAGTCCGCCTTTTTTTTTCCCCCTGCTCAATATCGTGTAAGAGATACGTGGTTTTTTGCCACCCCAGACAGCTTCCCCTATTAAACTCCTTAAGGCTTTAAAATAATACCTGGGTAGCGGGATCGGTAACAGTTGGAATTTGTACAGAAGTTTAGGTGTAAGAATCATTTTGACCGCATTTACACGCCCAAACCATGAGAGGGGCCTGGATCGTATTCTTCTCACTTCCTGCCTAATCTCGTCCAACAGCGGGATATAATTTTTTGGAAACAATTTTTTGAAGGAATTTGCTAATTTAACCCCCAGGTACCCAATTTCCTTTTTCCAAGGGAAGGGAAAGACTGCTGCTAGGTGGTCTTCTTCTTGCTTGCCCAGGCTTATGTTTAGAATCTCGGACTTCCTGGGATTCATTTTAAAGTTTGAAACCTCTCCATATCTTCTGAGGATCTGGAGCACATTTAGAAGAGTTATTCTAGGGTTAGAAATGAAGAACAGAACATCATCGGCAAAAGCCGCAAGTTTGTGTTCCTCAGTTCCCACCTTCACCCCGCTGCAGTCAGGACTGCTACGTATGGAGGCCAGTAGGGGTTCGAGGGACAGGACAAACAGGAGAGGGGACAAAGGGCAGCCCTGCCTGGTTCCGTTTACCATCCTAATAGGGCTTGAAATGGCCCCATTTACTCTTACCGCAGCCGTAGGGCTGCTGTACAATATTCTAACCCATGAAATGAACCTCGGGCCAAACCCCATTACCTCCAAAGTGTTCATCATGAACCCCCAGTCTACCCTGTCGAACGCTTTTTTGGCGTCCACTGACAGTAATAGAACTGGGGGCCCACCTCGTTTACAGAATTCCGACAGAAGCACCGCCCGTACCCCATTATCCCTGCACTGTCTACCGGGAACAAACCCAGCCTGGTCCGGATGCACCAGGGTGGTCATTCTAGCTTTCAGTCTATTTGCCAGTACTTTCGCGTATAATTTAACATCTGCATTCAGCAGGGAGATAGGTCTATAGCTAGAACAGAATCAGGGTAATCGTGGCAGATAGTGCCTCTCTTTCCATTCCGCAGCTGACCCCTAGTTCATTCCAGTAGTGGCAAAGCCTAGGAACCAGGATATGTTTCATTTTCTCTAGGTAGATGATGGTGAATCCATCCGGTCCTGGGCTCTTACCATTAGGGGAGTCTCTCAGAGCCGCCAGAATTTCTTCCTCCTCAATAGGCTTGTCCAGGAGAGAGCTGTCCTCAACGGACAGCCCTACTAATCCTGCTCCCTTTAGAAATTCCACGCCCCTATCTGTCCTGGTCCTGTCCTCCATCCCCTGCTGCCCTATGGAATACAGGTCGGCATGGAACTTTTTAAACTCCTCTGCTATACCTCCACTGGTCACTATTGCCTCTCCTCTTTTATTATATATTTTATCAATAAAATTCTGACCTCTTTTTCTTTTTATTAATCTAGACAGGTGTTTACTTGACTTATTCGCCCAGTGATAATTATCCCTGATTATTGTATTGACAGATTTTTTTGCCTCCTGTTCCATCATGTCCCTGAGCTCCTCCCTTTTGGCGACCAATAGGCGATAACAGTCCTGATCCAGCCCCTTTGCCTTTTTATGTACCTGCTCCAGGGAAAAAATTTCCTCTATGACCTTGCCCCTTTCTGCCCTTCTCTTTTATTTTAGACCTGCTCCTATTGAGATGAGGATCCCCCTGATGTAGGCTTTGTGTGACTCCCAAAGAATAGTGGGAGATACATCACCCGTGTCATTTGATTTAAAGAAGTCAACTTCCTCCTGAATCCTCTCAACTACTTTGGGGTCCTTCAACAGACCTTCATTCAGCTTCCACGAGAATGGCCGCCCCGACACTTCTGGGATCTTTACCTTCATCGTGACCGGGGAATGGTCTGAGAGGGACATTATTTCTATTCTGGTTTCCTCAACCCACTCCAATAAACTGTGGTCAACAAAAATATAATCTAATCTGGAGTAAGTCCCGTGCACAGAGGAGAAGAAGGTGAAATCTCTCTCTTTAGCATTTTGCAATCTCCACACGTCCATTAACTGACTGCGGTGTAGCTTCCTCCTAACTGACCCTAGTGCCACCTTCCTTATCCCCCGGGCACAGGACGTACCATCCAGATCCGGGTCTAGACAAAAATTTAAGTCCCCCGCCAGAACTACCTCTCCCTCCCCAAATTCCGAAAGCTTCCCCAAGGCCTGTCCCAGGAACGCCATTGGATTCTTGTTTGGGCAATAAACGTTTGCCAACGTAAACGTCCTAGTACCAATGTTACCTTTTAAGAAGATATAACGGCCCTCCGGGTCGGTCATTCTCTCTAGCAACGAGAAACTAGCAGCCTTTGAGAACCCTATGGCGACTCCCTTCGACCTACTGACGGGGGAGTCCCCATAGTACCACTGAGGAATTTTAGGAGCAAAAAGCCTGATTCTGGAATCTTGAGTCAAATGGGTCTCTTGTAGGAAAACTATGTCCCCACGCAGGAGGCAAAGCTCCCTTAATATTTTGTGTCTTTTCGTGGGCGAGTTTAAACCTTTAACATTGTATGATATAAATTTCA
This sequence comes from Lithobates clamitans, assembly GCA_037952925.1. Taxonomy (NCBI): domain Eukaryota; kingdom Metazoa; phylum Chordata; class Amphibia; order Anura; family Ranidae; genus Lithobates; species Lithobates clamitans. The sequence continues at coordinate 1,056,602 of JBBGZY010000490.1, forward strand.
ACTCAGGCATAACTGTTAGGCCAACCGTTTTCCCCTATCACCCGTTCCCCTAGAGCTCTTCCTGCAGAGATCCCTTCCCCCCCACACCCCAACCCCCCTCACCCCCCCTTCCCTCCCTCCTCCCCTCCCCCCTCCCCTCCCCCACCACCCCCCCACCCTCCCCCCATCCTCTCCCGCCCTCGCCCTCCACCTCCCCTTGGGCTAGGAGATCGCCTCGAGCCCGCGTGCATGGAAACTCTCCCATTCCACACACCGTCATCCCCCGGGGCAGAGCTCCAGCGCCGACCACCGGCTCCCCCCCTCGGGAGGGAGGGGAGCAAGGGGCAAGGATTCAGAGCGCCTCGACCTGGCAACACCCCCCCATCACCCCCCCCCCGCACAGACAATATACCATCAGTGAGAGTCCGTTGAAGACCATCTCCCCCTACCCCCCGAATCTTGTCTTAATGTGACTTGAGTCCAGTAACCTTAGTCCTGATGCCTTCCAGGGTAGACATGGGGAGGGGGTGGAGGTGGAATGGGGGAAACAAAACAAAAAAAAACAAAAAAAACAACACATCAATCCCCCCCTCCACCCCTAAATCCCCCCCTGCACCCTTTTTTTATAACATATCAGGGATGGGGATACCCAGACTGTTACAGAAGTCTTGCGTCTCTTCCGGGAATCTCATTTTATATGATCTTCCATCCTTTGTGACTATCAGGGATGTTGGGAACCCCCAGCTGTATTTGAGGTTTGCCCTCCTGAGTTGATCGAGAATAGGTCTCATCTCTCTTCTCCGGGCCAGAGTCCCTGCTGATAGATCTGAGAATATCTGCAAATTTTTATTTTCAAAACTTGTAGGAGGGGCCCCCTTTAAATTCTTCCAAATTCTTTCTTTATCCTCATACAGATGGAATTTGGCGATAACATCTATTGGGGTGTCTTGCTTTAAATTGGGAGGCTTCCTTATTCTGTGTACCCTGTCAATCTTTAGGACCTCTTCTTCTCGTCTTCCCAGAATAGGGTTGAATATCTTCCTCATCTTCTCACCCAAGTCCTCGTTTTGTTGTTCCGGGATGAATCTGATACGCAGATTTTGCCGCCGGCTCTGGTTCTCCTGTTCTTCTAATCTGAACACCAGCAAACGGTTTTCATTCTGCATTTTCCTGACTTGATCTTGTAAGTCCGAGATTTTTTTGGCTTGAGTTCCTGAGGTCTCTTCTACTTCCTCCACCCGCCGGAGGAGGTGTCCCATATCGGAACGGACATTTAAGATCTCAGCTTTAATAGAATTTTCTAGTTTAGTGAGCATTTCACTCAGGTCCGTTTTTCTTGGTACCAGGGCCATTATTCTTTGCTCTTCCGCTGCACTCCATGCAGATGCACCCTCTAAGTCAGGCTCTTCATGGGTTCTGTCCCCCTGTCCCCCCTTTTGTTTCTGCTGCTCCTTCTTCTTGTCCTTCATTCCTAGAAGTTTCGCCTCCATTCCCGGGCTCTTTGTACTAGCTTCTTTTAAATATTTTTGAATAGAACTAGTATTTAAGCTCTCTCTAGTATTTTGGGGTTCCGTAGTTCTGGATGATCGGCCTCTCATGCTTCCCCTCCTATTCAACCGATCACCCCTTATAGTACGCAACTAAGTAGGGGGGAGTTCAGTCGCTGCTACTGTATACTTCACTATCCGTCAATCTCCTTCTCCCCCTGTGCTGTAGGTCTAGGAGGCCTGCTGCCCAAAAAAGGAACTGTAGGTTTGAGCAGACCGTCCTGCTTATACCTGCCTAGTCAACCAGGGGCACTAAGTGGCAATAACCAAACGAGGAGGTAGACAGAAGTTAAGTGCCCCCCAGACAGTCACAACAGGAGCTTCAGGGCCAGAGCACTGCGTCACCAATCTTAAGGTTTAGGTCCCTGTTTACACAGATTTAAATAGTAACTTCGGCCCTTGACCGCACGTTGGTGACGCTATCCTGTTAATTTGGTCATGTAGATTGTCAACACACCAGGGAGCATATATTCACGGGTTATATTCTATGGGGGAATCAGGGGGAACCTCTGATTTCATTCGGTCTCTTCCTTAGTATAGCTAATAGCTGTAAACAGGTTGAAGTCCTGACAACATAAGTCCTCCTGGTCTCGCTCTCTCACAGCAAGGAACTCAGGACAGATACCATCAGTTCTTACAAGAGGATTGCTTTAAGGGTAGAAATAGAGCTGTAAAGCTTCCCATACCTTGCTTTCTCCCTCTCCGGCAGCCGCCACCCTTCAGTGTTTGGCAGAATTCACTTCCCTGTAATGCTGTCTGTCACAGTGCTCGTGCGCCGGAATCTTTAAGTCAGCAGCCGCTCCGGTCCGAGAATACACAGACCCGGACTCACAGATTCTCCCGACCCAGCGTGTCCTCCGTGTCTCAAGTTTCCAGGGGGGTAAGTCGCTGCTGTGCTTGAATCACCTCTCACCAGCCGGGAAGCATGGGAAGACAGTCCAGGACTTCCTCTGCAGCCCCAGCAGGGGGGAAGGAAGGGGGCTAGGTGAACAAGCGGCCGCTCACTCGTTCTCGGCCGGTCATCCCGCGGGCTCTCACCCCGCACCGCATTGCAATAACTCCTGGACGCCCTGTCTCCCCACCCCCTCCAGAGCCGATGCTAGGCTCCTCCCCCGTACAGACATCACTCGCACATCACGTCGCACTCTTTTGATCTAATACAGCCATGAATCTTTTTGGGAAAGATGCAGCAAGTTTTTCACACCTGGATTTGGGGATCCTCTGCCATTCCTCCTTGCAGATCCTCTCCGGTTCTGTCAGGTTGGATGGTAAACGTTGGTGGACAGCCATTTTTAGGTCTCTCCAGATATGCTCAATTGGGTTTAAGTCAGGGCTCTGGCTGGGCCATTCAAGAACAGTCACGGAGTTGTTGTGAAGCCACTCCTTTGTTATTTTAGCTGTGTACTTAGGGTTATTGTCTTGTTGGAAGATAAACCTTTGGCCCAGTCTGAGGTCCTGAGCATTCTGGAGAAGGTTTTCGTCCAGGATATCCCTGCACTTGGCCACATTCATCTTTCCCTCGATTGTAACCAGTTGTCCTGTCCCTGCAGCTGAAAAACACCCCCACAGCATGATGCTGCCACCACCATGCTTCACTGTTGGGACTGTATTGGACAGGTGATGAGCAGTGCCTGGTTTTCTCCACACATACCACTTAAAATTAAGGCCAAAAAGTTCTATCTTGGTCTCATCAGACCAGAGAATCTTATTTCTCACCATCTTGGAGTCCTTCAGGTGTTTTTTAGCAAACTCCATGTGGGCTTTCATGTGTCTTGCACTGAGGAGAGGCTTCCGTTGGGCCACTCTGCCATAAAGCCATGACTGGTGGAGGGCTGCAGTGATGGTGGACTTTCTACAACTTTCTCCCATCTCCCGAATGTATCTCTGGAGCTCAGCCACAGTGATCTTTGGGTTCTTCTTTACCTCTCTCACCAAGGCTCTTCTCCCCTGATAGCTCAGTTTGGCCGGACGGCCAGCTCTAGGAAGGGTTCTGGTCATCCCAAACATCTTCCATTTAAGGATTATGGAGGCCACTGTGCTCTTAGGAACCTTAAGTGCAGCAGAATGTTTTTGTAACCTTGGCCAGATCTGTGCCTTGCCACAATTCTGTCTCTGAGCTCTTCAGGCAGTTCCTTTGACCTCATGATTCTCATTTGCTCTGACATGCACTATGAGCTGTAAGGTCTTATATAGACAGGTGTGTGGCTTTCCTAATCAAGTCCAATCAGTATAATCAAACACAGCTGGACTCAAATGAAGGTGTAGAACCATCTCAAGGATGATCAGAAGAAATGGACAGCACCTGAGTTAAATATATGAGTGTCACAGCAAAGGGTCTGAATACTTAGGGCCATGTGATATTTCAGTTTTTCTTTTTTAATAAATCTTCAAAAATGTCAACAATTCTGTGTTTTTCTGTCAGTATGGGGTGCTGTGTGTACATTAATGAGGGAAAAAAATGAACTTAAATGATTTTAGCAAATGGCTGCAATATAACAAGGAGTGTAAAATTTAAGGGGGTATGAATACTTTCCATCCCCACTGTAACTATAGCTGCAAAAGAACATGGGACTGCCATGGTGCCTAGAATTGACTAACTATGCATTGATTTATGCAGGATGTGTCTTCACATAGCTTGGTGAGAGAGCGAGCTGCTGGCTGCCAGAGATGAACCAGCTTTTGATATCTGCAGCCATCCACCCCAACAAAAGCTAAAATTGAAGGTCCTTCACGCTACCAAGTGAACTAATACTGAAAACGTGAATTAATTAACAAAACTGTGATAATCAGAAACTCTAAACTAGCGGCAAAACCTATTTGTGTTCACAATACACAGATAATAAAATAATAATAAAAAAGTGATCTTGTGTAGTAATAAATTATCACAAACAATAATGTAATATAAATGTGCAAAATGGTGTAATAAATCAAGTCCCCAATACCATCTAATCCATATAGTTCTTCATGCTAGAGGTGTCTCTAATCTGTATTCATTTCATGCCTTCACACAACTGTTATGTGCTCTCAGAACTCTCACCTTAAACCAGTGAATATCCAGCCTCAAATTATAAAGGAATATCCAGCCTTCAAGTATATCACTCCAGAATCCTCTTACTGGTATAATCGCGCCTCCCTGAAACCCATAGGATAAACCAGCATCCGGACTCCAAAACACCAGACTTTAAACTGCTACCAAATCTCTATAGGCTCCAGTTGGAATAGGAATCAAAAAGAGAAAGAAAAATGCCCTCCATAGTGTAGTATAAATGAATAAAGGGGTATTTATTGCAAATAAGTGGACTCTTACATCAAATAAGCTTTAAAATCGAATAGGAATAAAAACACGCCGTTTAAATGCCTTCTAACTTTGCTTCCAGTCCGCGTCTTTCTCCAGCCACGCCCTACGTGTTATGTCACAACACGTGACTTCATCAGGGGACCCGGATTGGCTATTAAGAGATTGTATTTATATGCTCCAGACAGGAAGTAATGCCGCTGCCATTTTCTTGTAGTTCTTTTCTAAAATAAGGCATCACTAGCGACCATTTTCTTGTGGTCAATCTCAAAATATATTGTGGTCAGTCTCAAAATATACTTTCCCAACCGGTTTCTTTGTTGGAGTGCAACACAAATATTGATTATCATTATGATGTAATTTTATGGTAGCGCAGCCTATTCACATTTCAATTCGGGGTTATTTTGTCACTTTTAATGTTTGCGGCTTTTTTATTTTAACTGCTGTGCAAGATAATTTTAAATAATGTATTGTAATATAAAAATACATAAAAGCAGCTATATTTTCAAATATTTAAAATAGTAATTTGGTCCATGACTAGTTAATTAATGAAGAAAAGCTGTTACGCCATTATCTTGCTTGTTTTTAGTTGTAATCTTTTACTTCCAAAACTTCACTTAGACAGTCTTCACAGAACATCAATAAGTGCTATAATCACAATGACATTTACATATTACAGCCTTGGTGAAAGCATTTTCACTGCGTATATTGTCTTTTTTATGCTTTGTTATATGTCCTTGCAGCACAAGGTTAGGCCAGATAGCGCAATTAAAATTTGAGTTTGCAGATCCATTGTGGTTATTATTTAACAAATGATGAGATTGCAAAGTACATGACACTAGGACTGCATAACATCCAAAAAAGACAAGACATTATGTCTAAAAAAACTAGTAGCCACAATGACTCAATTTCTGAGATACAGATAATAAGAAGCACTATATAGAATGACTGCTGCTTTGCCTGGTCCACTGATGCGCTGCAAGTCTTTTAAGTCATGAAGACCAGATTCATGATGGTAACTTGCAAAGGTTGATGGATTTATATAAGAAGGTAAGGCAGGCAAATTGCATGTAGGCATCAACAAACTTAATGCCTCATGAGTACGCACTTAATGTACAAAATGCCCTAGAGTTGTTCTTGATTCCTGTGATGTGCCTTCTACTTGTTGAATAAACCAAAAAATCTATGCAAGTTACCATTATGCAACTGGGCATCACAATTTAATCACAGGAACTAGTGCTCTGGACAGATGAGTCAAAATTTAAAATACTTTGCTGTAGCAGGAGGCAGTTTTTTCACTAAAGGGCTATGGTGAAAGTTCCTTGTAAGTTTGGGGCTGTATTTCTGCAAATGGAATGGGAGATTTGGTCAACATCAGGTGTCCTCAATGCTGAGAAATACAGGCAGATACATATCCATCATGCCATACCATCTGGGAGGTGTGTGATTGGCCTCAAATGTATTGTGCAGCAGGACAACGACCCCAAACATACAGCCAATGCCATTAAGAACTACTGTATCTTCAATGTAAAGAAGAACAAGGAGTCCTGGAAGTGATGGTTTGGCCCCCACAGAGCGTTGATCTCAATTTCATCAAGTCTGCGTGGGATTACATGAAGCAACAAAGGATTTTAGGCAGCCAACATCCACAGAAGATCTGTGGTTAGTTCTCCAAGATGTTTGGAACAACCTACCTGCCAAGTTCCTTCAAATACTGTGTGCAAGTGTTCCTAGAAAAATTGATGCTGTTTTGAAGCAAAGGGTGGTCACATGAAATATTGGTTTGATTTGGGTTTCTCTCCTGTTTAGTTAATTAATAAAAAACAAACTACTAACACTTCTATTTCTAAAAGCATTCTTTGTTTTACAGTATTTTTTCACACCTGCCTAAAATGTTGGCACAGTACTGTACTATATAGCCAAAGCGCATGCAGCTTGTCCAGTAAGCAGCTTTTATTATTCTTTTATTTTCGATATTAACTGTGTAGAGCATTAACAATTTGCACATCACTTTTACATATTGTACATTTGCATGAGTCTCTGCCCTTAAAGGGGTTGTAAATGTAGAAGATTTTTTATCTTAATGTGTTCTATGCATTAGGATAAAAAAAACCTTCTGTGTGCAGCAGCCCCCCTAACACTTGCCTGAGATCCCTCTTTGTCCAGCGATGTCCATGAGTGTTTCAGCCATCTGAGATTCTCCCTCCCTGATTGGCTGAGACACAGCAGCGGCGCCATTGGCTGCCGCTGCTGTTAATCAAGGTCAGCTGGCCAATCAGGAGAGAGGAGGTGGGGCCAGGTCGGGGGTCCGTGTCTGAATGGACACAGGGAGCTGTGACTCGGCTCAGGTGCCCCCATAGCAAGCTGCTTGCTGTGGAGGGCACTGAACAGGAGGGAGGGTCCAGGATCACAGAAGAGGGACCTGAGAAGAGGAGGATCCCGGCTGCTCTGCGCATATTTACTGCAACAGAGCAGGTGAGTAGAACATGTTTGTTATTTTTATAGAAAAAAACAAGACTTTGCAATCATTTTAAGAAGCTTTCAATCTAAGGTCTCTACTTAACATGCATACCTACACATACTGGGGCTAATTTACCTACTGGCATGTATTTTGAAGTGTGGGGGGAGACCCGTGTAAGTACAGGGAGAAAATGCAAACTCTGTACAGTTAGTGTCCTGGCTGGGATTCAGACTGAGGATCCCAATTCTGCAAGACAGAAGTGCTAAAGTGGCCCGGGGGCCACATGTGGCCCGTGACCTCCTGCTCTGGGAGGGCAGGTTGGCAAGTCCAAATCACGGATTGCCAACCCACCATCCCAGGGCATCAGTGTTGTGAATAAAGTTGGCAGTAGAGGAGGCAAGCAGCTGCAGAGCAGAGCTGCCTAAGCCAATGCTTCCTGTATAGTGCAGACTCCAGTCACAGGCGGAGTGATCCCAAATGCACTTTGCCTGGGACAGCAACAGCCAGCGATACCTGAAAGGAAAACTGTTATTGAGGCAAGTTTATTACTAAAATCACAGTGTATATATGGGCAAATCTGTTCTGCAGTGGTTACTGGGCTGCTTTCAAACTAATCCGCAGGTGCAGCGCAGTGCACTGCACTGAGCACTGAGCCATAGACTTCTGTTACTACCTGCCGGTTTGGTACGCTTTCAGAAAGTGCACCACACCTGCAGAATATAATAGAAGTCTATGGCAAAGTGCAGCTAACCTGAAGGAAAGCCACAGGTGAACTGCTCTGCACCTGCGGTGCGGGTACACTGCAGTGCATCAGTGTAAAAGCAGCCTTAGACCACTTTCACATGATCGATCCAACACAATCGGACCCCCCTTTCACTTCTATGAAGTGGCAGATGTACTTGTGTCCATATACACACTTACTTGTGTCCATTTACACCCGCCTACCTCCAATCCGGTTCACAAAAAAAAAAAAAACAGAAGGGGGTCTACCCCCTTCCGTCTGGGTGGATCACATTGGAGGGCCCATTGGGTAGAGCGAATTGTGTCTGTGTCTGCTCTCCATACAATATGCAGAGTAGACACGTACCTGTCATCCGCCTGTGACTGGTTACCCAGTCGCTTAGGTGGCCCTCGCTTCTCAAAAGGTTGGGCACCCCTGCACTATGCCATTGTTCTTTTATTTAAAAATAAACCACTAATAGAGAGTAAAGAGGAAACAAAATATATAATGACTGGTTCTTATTACACAACATTATCGCCATAAGAAACATAATGTACATTATTTGATACAGTAAAGAAATTCAAAAATAGCATTTTGCCACACTACTGTATTATAATAAATATAAAGAGATCCTCTGCTTTTAACTGCCATAATTAAATAATATAATGTATGTTCCATGGGTAGTTAATGAGTCAGCACACTCAAAAACAGACATTTTAGTTTTTGGTGGATGCTAGAGAGAGAGAACCCATCTGACAAATTTTTTGTACCTCCCAGGCCCAGAGACTCTTTTCTTAAACTGGTCTATTCAGTTACCGGAGCCATCATAGGGGTTCCTACTCTGCCTGCTAGATATTTTATGATGTGAAATTCAATAGAATATTATACTCCACAGAAGTTACACCTGTGGGGGTGTGCACCATTTCCCAAGAAGGCTACGCTGATATATAGCTTTGGGCATCTCCAAAGCTTGTGTATGTTTATACAGTGGAACCTTGGATTACGAGTAACGTGGTTAACGAGCATTTCGCAATACGAGCACTGTATTTTTAAAAAGCGTAACTCAGTTTGCGAGAGTTGTCTCGCAAAACAAGCGGCATTCAGGCCAAAGCGGTGTGCAGTACTGCTTTTAGCCTGAGGTGGGGGGGGGCGCCGGAGGCGAGCAGAGCCGAACGTCACGTTCGGAAATGCACGGAAAGGTCCGAGTACAGCACAGCTGACCTCGGCAAATCTCGGGTAGGAAGTCTTTCCAAGGTCAGCCTAAGTGTCCTTGGGCCTTTTCGGCCGTTTCCGAGGCTCTCTGGTGCCCCCCCGCCTCTGGCCGCATGCGGTATTGCATCACATTGAAGTCAATGCAGAACTAATTATTTTAGTTTCCATTGACTTCAATGGGAAAACTCGCTTTGATATGCGAGTACTTTGGATTACGAGCATACTTCTGGAACGGATTATGCTTGTAATCCGAGGTTCCACTGTAGTACGTACTATTTTGACTTTCTTCCCCCTCTTTTATTTTCTTTTTTTCTTTGGCATTGCTGTTTTGTATATTACTGTAAACGCTAACAAAAATTCAACAAAAAAGTTCAAAGCAAAAAAAGTGGGTGTTATCCAAATTTGGCTGCAAAAGTGGAAATACACTACTTAAAGCCCAAATATATATTTTCAGTTTAAATAGGTTTCAAAGCCATCTTGTTAGAGTCCATTATTGTGCCATTCTGACAAGTAGCACATCACTTGTTCATAGCTCCCAAATGTCCCTGATTTCGAGGGATTGTCCCTGATTTGGAACAAATCCCTCTTTCCTCCTCATTTGTCCCTCATTTTGGTCTGGTCTATATATTTGTATATAAAATGCACATTTTTTTTCTTTTCTTTTTTTTTTTTTTTTTTATATCAATAGTTCTTTATTGGAGTTTCAAAAAAAAGGTACATACATGTTTTAGTCATAACTGTAGAAACAGAATAGATGTTCCAACTGGAAACAAGCTCTTCTAACAAATAACACTGTGTTAAATGCAAACATTAACATTTGAAATGGGTTGGATGAATCAAGATAGTCGAGTAATGCATTTTTTTTTCAAAAAGGGATTTACAGTGTTCAACCATTTATCCAATTTCTAAACTGATGAATTTGCAAATTCCAAAAGCCAATATAAAGGAATAGTAGTGTTAAAAAAAGCGCTTGTGGGTTTAACTAATCATATTTATTTGTACAGTTCTCCTTTAAGGGGGGCGTGGCAGGAGGTGTGTCTTATGCCTACATACTTTTGCTAATAGATGTCCCTCATTCCCATCTCAGAAAATTGAGAGGCATGCTTCTTGATAGTGCTGAAGCTTTCTTGCTATCCTCCTACCTCCAGCACATTCCCACTGGCCAATGAGGCTGCCCATTATACAGGAATGTATGGGGGTGTTACAGAATATTTGACCCCCTTGAGGTTGGGTCCCGCCCCTTGGGTTCCAGGAAACTGGCCTGTCAAATTGTGAGAGGGTTTGTGGTTTGCCAGTTGTTGGCACCAAATCCCACCCTGCTTCTTCATGGATAGGACAGGGACCCACTGCTGGTAGTGTGTATGCCTTTGCCAAATTGTGCCAGAGGCCTTCTCACAACATCCTTGGCCATTAGCCTTTATATTCAAGAAAGCAATGTCCACACAAATGTTTAGGTTTCCACACTTGGGAAAGTTTAAGGAAAAAAAACTTACATTTAAATGCCCATCAATGCAGCCTTGTCAGTGTCCATCTGCAGCCTTGTCAGTGTCCATCTGCAGCCTTGCAGCCTTATCAGTGTCCATCTGCAGCCTTGTCCATCATTGCAGCCTTGTCAGTGTCCATCATTGCATCCTTGTCAGTGTCAATTGCAGCCTTGCACCTGTGTCATTTGCAGACTGTCTGTACACTGTCAGTACCTTGCCATTTAAAAATGGCGCTGCCGAGATACAGAGCCAGATGTCCTGTATATCTCGGCAGCGCTCGGCCGCTCTCGGCAGCTTTCGGCTGCTCTTGGCCTCTCTCGGCTGTTCTTGGTGGCTTTTGCCGGCTCACGCGGGACTGCGAGAGCCGCCGAGAGTGGCCGAAAGCCGCCGAGAACAGCTGAGAGCAGCCGAAAGCCGCCGAAAACAGCCGAGAGCGGCCAAAAGCCGCAGAGAACGGCCTAAAGTGGCTGAAAGCCGCCGAGAGGCTCACAATCGGCGGGGGATCGGCGTATAACACGCACCCACGATTTTCCCCTGAATTTAAGGGGAAAAAAGTGCGTGTTATACGCCGATAAATATGGTATATATTTACAGTGTATGGGTGCTAACTCCACCCATTACTTCACTACAGAAAGGCTTTGTCTAAAAGGGACCTAACACCCCACTTTTCAGTGTTACCACACACTATAGTTGAACAGAACCACCTAGTGGCAGACTAGCTAACTACACCTACTTACACTCCCCTCCCTCTTTACTTAGACATGTCCTCATGCCATTAGGGGAAGCCACACACAGGAAGGTGGCTTGCAGAAACCTTAAATAACAATACAGTAGTAAAGTGCAACAGAACAAAACAATAAACAGAACTCAAGGTATAATAGACCACATACCTGGTACATAACCTAAACGTTGCAAACTAATAAACAATTAAACAATTTCAAGGCATTAAAGTCCAAATGCCTGGCCCCAAGCGTAAGGTATAGTTCAAACATTGGAAATCAATATACAGTATACTCAGGCAACAAGCCCACCATGTGGTACCATAAATAAGAACAGATTACATACATGGTATGTAATAAATAATGTACACAATCATGGAGTCAGAGCAACATAGTAAAAGACATAGACTGGAAATCACAAATAATATTTTGGGTAGGGGTACTCCGGCCACACCTCTGTACCCAGAACTTGCCTGACAACATAGTAATGAAGTCCTCAGCACTGAGATAGGCCACAACTACTTTATCCATATAGATGTGCTATTCATAGTTCCACTCCCTGTATTCTCGGTGGAACTTGGCACAGGTAGCAATACCCTCTATGAGCACCTGATGTTTGGGTATCCACAAGTGATCCCAGATGACAGTCTTGAACCAATGTTGCCTTTGTAATTCCAACACCATAAACACAGCCTATTCACTGTTACCACACACTATTTTGGGAAAGAACCACATAGTGGTAAACTAGCAAACTACACCTATCTTGTTTCTGTTGGTAAGAGGTTGTGTGGGAAGAGGTTGGGAAAGCTAGAAAAGTGTGGAGTACAATGTGTAAAGTGTGCAGCTGGGCTTACCCTGTCACAATGGGCTATGAACCATTCCGTACCATGACATTTGAGTACCTCTATGGGAATTACCCTTTGAAATTGGAATGGTTAGGAAGAGAGAAAGCCACCCATTTTTGGGGACTATGCAAGTGTAGAAAAATGGGAAACTTTGTTGTCCTTTGCCTCTTAGAGTACACTGTTTCACCACTTTGCTGGGGAACATAAGAAATGTTTCATTTTTTGGAGTAAAGACCGAGTTTTAATTATTCAAACATGACTGGACTTTCTTTGTTATGTGCTGGGAAAAGAAAGAAAGAGATGGAGCTGTTCAATACAGGTGTGGGCCCTGTTTATGCAGTCATTGTTAAGAAGTTGTTGCCCTAGAATGTGGTAAAGAATGGCCTATGCCTGAACTATTGGAATAAGGGATCCCTGAAATGTTTGTAGGCATCCAATGAAAGCCAGTCTATGGACTGTGGAGGCTAGGGGATGGAGCTCACCTCCCAGGACTGTACCCTTGTTAGATTTCAGTAGTTGTAACAGTAGGCCTTTGGCCATTTACAACTGGGCAGAACCCTGTGACCACCGATGTGATGTTTTCATTCTAGGCACAAGAGGAAAAAGGCCTTGTGTATGACTTAGTTGCAAGATCCAACACTACTAGGAAGAGTTGCAGCTGTGCCTGTCAGAACCCTCTTTCTGATTGGTTCAAATTGGCTATAATCTTGGCTGGCCCAAGCAGCTCCAGTGTTCTCAACTAAGCTGGCAGGCATCGTCGTACTGCATATGGATGGAGGCTTCTCCATAGGACCCATAGGACCCAGAAACTATCAACTTGTAAATCTGCATCTTCCAGTTCTCCTCACATAAGTGTAAATTCTCAAAAGCTTTACCATGTGTCATGTGCTTTACTGAGCAATTTAAGGCCCATTATTGCATTTGTTTCAAGCTAGGCAATTTATGAATTTTAATAATTGTTCACACACTAAATATCTTATGCCGTGTACACACGGGTGGACTTTTCGACTAGACTGGTCAGACGGAACAAATCCGTCAGACAATCCAACCGTGTGTGGGCTTCATCGGACCTTCAGCTGACTTTTTTCGGTCGAAATTCAGATGGACTTTAGATTTGGAACATGTTTCAAATTTTTCCGCCAGGACTCCGCCGGACCCAGTTCCTATCGAGAAATCCGCTCGTCTGTATGCTAGTCCGACGGACGAAAACCGACGCTAGGGCAGCTATTGGCTACTGACTATGAACTTCCTTATTTTAGTCTGGTCGTACGTCATCACGTACGAATCCGTCTGACTTTGGTGTGATCGTGTGTAGCCAAGTCCGTTCGTTCGAAAGTCCGTCAGAAGTCCGTCGGAAGTCCGTAAAAAGTCAGTTGAAAGTCCGCTGGAAAGACCGGCGAACCCTTGATGCTGAAAAGTCCGCCCCTGTGTACACATCATAATAGTCTAAAGTAGCGGCCTCCAAACTGTAGCCATTGGCTTGCCTTTATCCAGCCCTTATTCATGCCACTAACACCAACAATGGAGCATAATTCCTTGCACTGACACCAACTATTTCTCCCCCAATACCAAAGATCTGACATTGTTCACTCCCACTGGGCACAGTCCGACCCCCCTAAAGTCTGAAGGACAGTAAACCGGTCCTTTCTTTAGAAAGTTTGGAGTCCCCTAATCTAAAGTGATGTCACACTGAAACCCTTAAGATAAGTTGCAGAGCTGGTGTAGGTCCAGTTCATTGTCACTGTCAGTGCACACAGGCAGACGGTCTACTACAATAGTATACCAGCAGTGCTAAATATAGAGGAAGAACAACTTCTGGTTATACAGAAGAAGCTGAAATTGTAACATACCTAAGCTTTGCATTTTGTACATTCCATCTTGTGATACAAATCGGGCATTGTGTTCTGTGGCTGAGAGAATGATAGTCATTTTTTACCCTTCCTTCTAAATGTTTTTTTTGTGACGTTTGTTAAATGAGCTCAAAATTGAACTTCAAAGAATGTTGAATGATATTCACTCAGTTTTCACGTGCACTCATCAGTTATTATTAGTAATAGAGAATATAGAAAAAAGATATACATCGATCAGTCATAAAACATAGATAATTTTTTTGAGTATAGCCTCAAGTAACAAGGCCTAAACCTAGGCATAAAATAGTACCATCATCCAAAAATGATATAGAAGAAGAAGAAGGGAAAGGGGTAAAAGCGTGAGAAAAGTTGCTGAGGCTGGCCAACCATATACTTTAACCATAAACGAATTTCAGAGCCAATAGAAACTCTGACCCTAGCGCTCTAAATGGAGATAAACAATTTTCAATGCACTTCTAGCTGCTGTTATAAAGGAAACAATGATGCAAAAAATATATAAATACCTTCTTAAAAGAAGAAAATATTAACAGCGCTTCGTACAAATTTTTCTTTCGTAAATATGATATATCATATAGTGCTATAACCAGCCTTTAGCTTACATGCGTATTTCATCATACTATTACTAGTACCCAAATTTACCTCTATAAGAAATTGTAATAAAACACATAAACAAAAACAAAAAATACATAAAAGTTGTTCCAAAACAGAAAACAGCACCCCATATAAAATTCAGTGATAATTGCAATCCGAAGGGGTTTCTAGTACTCTCACAAAATGTTCAATAAGTTCAAACTAAGATATAGCAAAACACTGTGAAGGAGCCCTTCTATATTAAATCCCATGCGTGCAGGTGAAAAACAATTGCAGAAACTCTGCGCCTTATGTAAACGATGATGATGCTTAGTGCTGGATGATACACCTTCACCAGACCACCTTGTGACAAGCCCCTTATGTGAATATGCTTACCACAGGTAAGGATCAAAAAACGCCTGCCACAATGTTTCACCGCACTGATCAGCTCCTGGGCCATCATCCAGCTCAATCCTCCAGGATTCCGGTATTGACATGCCATATGGATATCATGCAAGGATACAAGGGGAGGCTCTTCATAGTGTTAAACCGTTTATTACATATTAAAAATCCCCCTTGATACAAATTGTGCTTACGATGTTAAAAGATATAAAACAGCCTGTCTGAAACAACAGCGCCACCTCACCGCTGGTTGGAAGTTGAAAGGTCCCGCCCACCTCGATGAGTCCCGGGCTGAAGCTGTGTGACTGATGCTGTGGGTCACGTGGTTACCCCCTGACACATTTCGTCATTACGTCTTCAGAGAGCGTGGCCACGCAATGCGACTCTGCATCTTAAATAGCTTGATGGGCGGGGTCATCCGACGTTGTCAATGTGAGTGACATCGGAGGACCATCCCTCCCCTCAGTTAATGACAAGAGGCCAGCGGGTGTGTCAGACGCCGTCATCACGTGCGTCATCAAACTCTAACCCGCCCCTCTGTGCATAGTGCGAAGCGGACATGCAGCGTCTCATCCACCCTCCATGGATCGCTGTCTGTCCAACTCATTAAACAGAGCGTGCCACAACCTTATGCACTGCGCACATTATATACAAAAAATTTAATACAAAACATAGCACATTTTAATATAATGCCCTTACTGGTTATTAAATTATAGTAACAAAGCAGTATAAAAATACAATGTATAAAAAGTGCTGCATGTAAATAAACCAAATAGGCTCTCACTACCTCATATACTATCCTTAGGTAGTGCATTAGTAAATTTACATAACTAATACAGTTATTGTAGCAGTCTTATTCTAGGACACTAATCTGCATCTGATATTCTCCCTGTGTCTTTTGTATCTCGCTGCATATTCATAGATGGAAAAAATATTTTTCAGCAGGATGATAAGTTTACCGGAGATTTCTCTGAGAGCTGCATAAGATATTTTTTATATATATCTTATTATCAGAAGCTGATTGAAAAATATGAATGGAACTATCGGGGGTAATACGACATGAACCAAAATTAAGAAAATAAAATAAATATATAAAAAATTAGATTATAAAAGGTAGCTGTACTACACAGTTACATGCTAAAAAAAGGGAGATATTATATGAAGAGACTCTGAAAGTATGGTGTGTGTCAATAGTACCCTATTATAAGGTGAACTTGAAATGATAAGACAATATACCCCAATTGGAGAGGAGCGAATATGGTCAGAGAGATATCAAAACGCAAATCTCAATGGATATTTCTGACCAACATACTTAGCCCCAATGAACTCAATATAGAACTGGACCTGAATTGTTTTATAAGTAATTATTAATAATCATTGAGTTACTCCAAGATATTGTCTTATCATTTCAAGTTCACTTTATAATAAGGTACTATTGACACACACCATACTTTCACAGTCTCTTTATATAATATCTCCCTTTTTTTTAGAATGTAACTGTGTAGTACAGCTACCTTTTATAATCTAATTTTTTATATATTTATTTTATTTTCTTAATTTTGGTTCATATCGTATTACCCTGAGATAGTTGAACATTTTGTCAGAGTACTAGAAACCCCTTGGCATTGCAATTATCACTGAATTTTATATGAGGTGCTGTTTTCTGTTTTGGAACAACTTTTATATTTTTTTGTATAAACATTAACCCACAAGGTTTGTGGTGGACTATCTCAGTACTGATAAACAATAAAGTAATTCTTAGATAAATATTCATTCATTTTTTTTACATATGAAAAAACATACATTAATCACATTAAAATGGTTTGAATAAACAATGTACAAATACTCAAAGGTTTCCCCATGAGATATCTGTTGATGGAATGCTTCTCATAGATTAACTAGTCCTCTACTAGTTTCACGGTACAAACGCCGCTTCGTCAGGAGGAGTAATCTATAAGAAAAATGATCAGATACAACACAAAAACACATGATGAAAGGACAAAAGAGGGAGCAAGAAAAAAGCAGAAAAAAAGGGGGAGCAAGAAAAAAAAACACATGAAAAACAAAACTGAGTTTTTTTCTTGCTCCCCTTTTTTGTTTTTTCTGCTTTTTTCTTGCTCCCTCTTTTGTACTTCCTTTCCTCTTTTCTCAAAAAAACCCCCCTTGCCCGTTCCCCCCTCCCCCTTCCAACAATCCCCCACTTTCCTTCCCCTTCCCTCCATTTTCCCATCCCCCTCTTTTTTCTCCCCCTTTCCCCCCCTTCCCCCACCTGCCCCGTTCCCTGGTGCACCTTTTTTACCCTGTATGGGCAATATCTGACCCATCACTTTGTATACATCTACCCTTATCTTTATTTGGACCTAATCCCGCACAATCTCCCTTGTCCTCCGCGGGGGGAGCCTTTTGAACGACTGGGCCTTGTACTTGGCAATTGACCTGTTGGGTAAGCCACTTTCCAATGTTACTGCTGAAATCTATTTGTTTACATTATGCGTGTATATTTTTTCCATTATGTGTTTTTGTGTTTTATCTGATCATTTATCTTATAGATTACTCCTCCTGGCGAAGCGGTGTTAGTACCGTGAAACTAGTAGAGGACTGGTTAATCTATGAGAAACATTCCATCAATTTTCATGCTTCCCACCCCTGATCACCGGAGGCTTTCAGGGAGAGATTAAGGGGGCCCCCTTCTACAGCGAGCATCCAGAGCAGCATCATGGGAACTGGTGAGAGGGTTATCTGCCAATTATTGACACTGCTAGTAGAGACTGAGCCACTGTGAGTAGGACATCAAATGCATCCAACCCATAGCGCATCCCTAACAGCCCTATTTTGCACATCTAACAAACATACAATGCACCCATACCAACCCTATATTGCCGTTATATCCAACTGTCACTGCATCTGAACCACATCCTCCTTGCACCTGTGCTTAGCCTATATTGTACCTATACTGTTTGCAGGCTAACTAGCACTGCCGTTAAGTGCAAAAGAAGCTTTTAAAGGGCTCTGCTCTTTTTTCGCTTATATCGCAAAAAATAAAAAACGGAGTCGTGAATAAATACCAAGAAAAAGAAAGCTGTATTTGTGCGAACAAAATGATAAAAATTTCATTTGGGTACAGCGTAGCATGACCACGCAATTGTCATTGAAAATGCGACAGCGCTGAAAGCTGAAAATTGCTCTGGGAAGGAAGGGGGCGAAAGAGCCCAGTATTGATGTGGTTAAGATTGCCTAATGTGGTTTGCTGTGTATAGCAGTAATTCTTCTTGCTATGCCCTGTGCATCTGCTCCTCTTTCCCTAGTGCTGAAGCTAACTTTAGTGGGTATAGAGTATGTCCTCCATTGGCCTTTGACTGTTGCCTTGTCAATCCAAAGCCAGGGGCTGGTATAAATTACATACGCATGGTCACTTGGCTAACTGACTGGCAGAGTAGTGTAGAGGAGGAATAAGAGGCACTTGCAGAAGCATCCAGTCAATATCCATTTTACAAATCTAAACAATCACTTTGGCACAGCAATCCATATGCCTTAAAGTTTTAACTGTGGTTCCAAGCAAAAATCTGAATATTTTCAGCAGATGCATGAAATATATTAAAAGACTGATCAGACATTAACACATCAATTTTGGCAATATGATGATTGTTTAGTTTGCTAGTTTTCCAGTATAATTTTCTAGTAGAGTTTTGTCTTCAATGATTATACATAAGAGCATTACAAAGTATTTGTCAAAAAAATAATGTTTATTTTCTATAATATTAAGTTGATATTTATGGGCATACAGTATATTGCATTTTTTTTAATGTACAAGATACTAGTCAAATTGAATAAAGTCCTGAGACAGGTAGAAACAATTGTGAGACATATCCGTGTTCAAGCTCTTGTGGTGGGCAAAGGTTATAATAAATATTTCAGCAAACAATGATGGAGAAGTGCCAGACACATAACGTACCCAAAGATAATGGTTAATTGTTACAGGCCTATTTTGCCAGCTGTTGTTAAACATCAAGTCTATTTCCTGAGTAATGGCAGAAAATCTATTTCTAAAAATAAATGTTCCTCCTCTCCAAAACTCAATAATATTGTTTTCGTAATACTAAGATTGTATGGCATGCCAAATTTCAGTAAAAATCCCCAGTCTGTCTTGTGCTCATCTGTTAAATGACACAACTCCTTCCAGCAGCTGACTTCTCTTGGACGAGAATTTCTTTTTGATAGGTCACGCAGAGCACCATCTACCGGTGGAATCGATTATCGCTCTACACGATACACATTTAATGGTGCTTTTAGGAGGATCATTTTATCTGAATGGCTAGATTTTATCCTGCCGAGCAACAAGAATGAATACTTAGCAAGTCTCAGACATTTGTATTAAAAATTCTCATCAGTTCATCCAATGTCTCGACAAATTGCATTTAAAAGCTTTTTCTCTTAACTTGATTCTGGAGTGAATAGACTTTCCCAAACGAAAACTACATTCACCGTTTGAAATTTGTTTGTTCAAAAAAAAATTCCATCTTGCTCTTTCGAATTTCGTCACCACTGTGATCAAAAACAAACATTGACTTAAAAATCTGCTAGTGTATGGTCAGCTTTGGGCTATTGAGCTATTGCAGTGAAACTTGTTGAAGTTACTTCTTGAGTTATATTTACAATCTGTTAATCTTGCTGTGTTCCTTCTACCAGATCTTGACATACATTCCAATAGACAACATCAGTTTAATGGGGCCAGTAAACATAAACCACAATTATTTTCACAAAGTGGGTTACATAAAAGAGGTTTTGATAACATTTATTGATGACTTTGTTACCACATCAAAAGGATATCAGGACAGAGGCGAGTTATATTTTAAAGTATCTTAAATGATTGACAACAGCATTTGAAATAAGCATGTTTGGATCTACTTTCACATGATCCCATATTATTATTATTATTATACAGGATTTATACAGCGCCAACAGTTTGCGCAGCGCTTTACAACATGGGGCAGACAGAACACTTACAATACAAATCAATACAGGAGGGATCAGAGGGCCCTGCTCATTAGAGCTTACAATCTAGAAGGGAGGGTCAAGTGGAAACAAAAAGGTAATAACTGTGGGGGATGAGCTGATGGAAAAAATGAAAATACAGTTGTTAGGTGTGGGTAGGATAGGCTTCTCTGAAGAGAAGGGTTTTCAGGGATCTTCTGAAAGCTAATAAAGTATGAGATAAGCGGACAGATTGGGGTAGGGAATTCCATAGGATTGGAGAGGCTTTGGAAAAGGCCTGGAGGCGAGCATGGGAGGAGGTGATGAGGGAGCTAGAGAGCAGGAGGTCTTGAGAGGAACGAAGAGAGCGAGTAGGTTGGTATTGAGAGACTAAGCTAGTGATGTAGATGGGAGCGAAATTGTGGATGGCTTTGTACGTAGTTGTTAGAATTTTGAATTTAATTCTTTGGCCGAGCGGAAGCCAGTAGAGGGATTGACAGAGAGGAGTGGCAGACACAGAGCGATTGGTAAGGTGGATGAGTCTGGCAGCAGCATTCATAATGGATTGAAGAGGTGATAGACTATGTAGAGGTAAGCCAATGAGAAGGGAGTTGCAGAAGTCGAGGCGAGAGATGACCAGCGAGTGAATTAAGAGCTTAGTTGTGTCATTGGTTAGAAAGGGGGGTATTTTGAAGATGTTGCGGAGGTTGAGGAGGCAGGATTTGGACAGTGATTGGATGTGTTGCTTGAAGGAGAGTTCAGAGTCTAGGACTACACCTAGAACCTTGGCATGTGGGGATGGGCTTATAGTTGTGCCATCCATTTTGACAGAGAGATCAGGGGAAGAGGCATACGGGGGAGGAAAAATTATAAGTTCGATTTTGGCTAGATTGAGTTTAAGGAAGTGGTGTGACATCCAGCCTGATATATCTGAGAATAAATTACTGATACGTGAGGAGACAGAGGGAGTGAGCTGAGGGGTAGAGAAATAGATTTGGGTGTCGTCAGCGTAGAGGTGGTATTGGAAGCCATGGGAGGCTATCAGTTGTGTTTCCATAGAACAAGATTCCTCGAAATGATAAAAATGTCGTCAATATAACAAAACCAGACGATTACATGATCCATGAAAGGAATCATGTCATCTGATCTGTCAATCATACGTTCCCACTCCCCCAGGTACAGGTTGGTGTAGGCAGGGGCACAACAGGTGACCATTGCCACGCCCTGTGCCTGGAGCAAGTGGGAACCATTAAATGCAAAATAGTTGTGATTTAGAACAAAGTCGAGAGCCTCAACAATATAGTCATTGACTTTTTCTTCCAGACCACTTTTCTCTGAGAGGACTCTTCTTATGCAGTCCATGCCCAATTTGTGTGGGATGGAACTATATAATGCTTCCACATCAATTGCCACCAATATGGAATTGGGTGGAACCTGCAAACCGTCCAACTGTCTGAGTAAATGTATAGTGTCCTTTACATAACTTGGGATGGTCAAGACGTGAGGACGTAAGTGGCCGTCAATGAATATGCTGAGGTTCTCAGTCAGGGATCCATTGCCCGAAATGATGGGGCGCCCGGATGGGTGCGTCAGACTCTTGTGCAGTTTGGGCAGGGAATAAAAAATTGGAGTTCTTGGAAACAGGGTACGGATATAATTTCACTTACCTCGATCAAGGATGTTTAGTTGAAAACCTTTGTCTACAAGCAGCTAGAATTCTTTTTGAAATTGGTCGATCTTGGTGGAACTTATCCGAGCGTACCAGTTTCTGTTGTTTAAAATCCTGGTACACATGGACACATATTGGTCATTGTCCATGATTACAAAATTGCCCCCCTTATCGGAGGGCTTAATAGTAATTATTGGATTCGTGGAAAGATTGTGAAGTAGTTCCTGTTCCTCTTTGGAAAAGTTGGACCTGCCACGACGATTTACTTTTAAACGTTTAATCTCTACAGTAGTTAGATGAACAAAGGTCTGAACACTGGTGTTAAGTGCAAGCGCTGGAAACTTATCTGATTTTTTCATATTTCTTTTGGATACAGTTTTTAAATCCAGTGCAGGTTTATTGAGTCTAAGGAGGATATCTTCAATATCGTTACGATCAATTAGATCCAGATTGTTTTCATCCAGAAGTGACACCAGAGTGTCAAGGGCTTTTGCTTCCTGGGGTTTGAGTTGTGTTCCATCTTTAATACTTTTATCATATAACTGTTGGAGAAATAATTTACGTGCAAAAAGCTGGATGTCCTTGATCGCCTCGAACTTGTCGATATCCTCACTAGGACAAAAGCTAAGACCTTTGCCTAAAATCTCTTTCTCAGCATTAGTAAGAGGCTATTGAGATAAATTTATAACGTTTAAAGACGTATCTTCTGGTGTCATTTGTTTGTAATGACTATTTTCCCTTAGGTCAGTAAAGGAGCTTTCTCCAACTCCTGTACTGGAACTAAAAAAATACCTTGAGTTGGCTGTGCAGATAAGGACAATTTACAGGGCATAAGTGCACCATAGATGTGAAGTGAGAAGAAGGTAGCATAGTAGAGGTAGAGGGAGTAGAGCAGACACCGATAGAGTTACCTGTCACCCCGTGATTGGTAAGTTCATCTTTTTGAACCTGATCCAGAATACGTTTCTAAGACATTTTTTCTTCGGACCCCCCACCATGGGATGTTCTTTTTTCCAATTAACCAGCAATTGCAGCATAGTTATAAGCTAGACTTCTTTCACTGCTCAGTCTCTTTTGACTTTGCAGCTGATGGACCACATACCTCCGCTTCATACATTAAGGCAAGTGTTTTACATCGAGTGCTTTGATACAGAGGCAGCATCAATAAACAGGCCTGCAGCCCCAGAGTCGATTAGAGCCTGTATCTCGACGGGCGACTCAACCCAAGAAAGGGTGACCGAAACCAGGGGATTATCTTTCTGGATAACTGGGGATGAAACAATGCCACCTAATGTCTGTCCATGACATGACCTCAAGGTTCAGGCATTCCCTGGATGGGTAGGACAAAACTTCAAAAAGTGACCTGCCTGGCCACAATAAAGGCACAATTTCTTCCTCCTCCTAAAGGTTCTCTTACCTGCAGAGAGACGCGTGAAACCCAAGTGCAAGGGTTCACCTTCACTGACCGACTGGGTGCCAGGAGGCATGGGAGGTGAGGGAGGCAAAGGTGGGACTGCAAAGCTCAGAGACAAACATACAGGAAGCTTCCGCAAACGCTCCTTAAAAGAGAGTCTTTCTCTGAGTCTGGAGTCAATGAGGATGGCAAACGTGATCAACTTCTCCAGCTCAGTGGGTATATCTCGGGCTGCTATCTCATCCTTGATGGTATCTGAGAGACCATGAGAAAAAGCAGCCACCAGGGCCTCATTGTTCCACGCAACCTCTGCTGCCAGAGTACGGAATTCAATTGCGTAGTCGGCAACAGTTCTCGTACTTTGTTCGATGGACATGAGGTACTTGGCAGCAGAAGCAAAGCATGCGGTAACATCAAATATCCTTTTAAACTAAGCCACAAACTCAGGGTATCTCAAGACAACAGGTTTTTGCATCTCCCATAGAGGGTTTGCCCAGGCCCAGGCTCTCTCAGAAAGCAAAGATATCACGAAAACCTACTTTGCTTCTGTCCGTGGGAAACACCTGGGGCAGTATCTTAAAGTATATCTCAACCTGGTTGAGAAACCCTCTGCATTGGACTGGATCACCTCCAAATTGCTGGGGAAGCGGTGCCTGCACAGAGACTGGAGCAGCAGCAGGGTCGGCCTGCAGCATAGGTTGTACCGGGGCGACCACAGTGGGAGATTCCAGGTAAGCTCAGGAGCGTTTGTAACATCATGGCAAAGCTGATCCATGTGATAATCCAGTTCACCCAATCTGGAAAAAAATTTACCAACAAGTGGATTGACTGCATCTTCTGAATTCATGGCCTTCGCCTACTGTCAGAAACCATGAAATCAGGCTGAGACAGAATTACAGTTAAATCACACTTATTTAATAATAAAAGTAAAAAGAACAAACCTAGTCAAAACATAGCCAAAATTCGGTAAGCGGAAGGAATAGTCAGCCAAGCCAGAGGTCAGGGATCAATGTAGTGGAACAGCAAGCAGGATCTGGAGCCAGAAGTGATGTCAGCAAAGCAAATCTTGAACATCTTGAATAGGATCACAGGAGATAGTTTCTGTGATGTTGACCAAGGTGAAGACAGAGCTCCTCTGGACTGGATGGCTTAAGTAGGCAGGACTGATGAGCAGGATATCATCAATAGCTGAGTAACTGTGGAGAGATAGGAGCTGGCAATTAGCTGACAGCTGAGCAGCCAGCTCAGAGAATGAAGGGCTGATCCCAGCCTTGACGTGGTCAGCTCCTGGGACATTGTGAGTAAAATGTACTGTGGGACTTTCAGGTGTGTCTGCAACTATAAGGATCTGTGCTAAAAGTTTTTCTTCTATTGATAGTTTGAAGTATTCCACAGCCTCTGAACCCCTCTCCTGTTTTAAGTTTCTCATCAATAAATTCTAAAAAGACATTCCCTAGACCAGGGGTAGGTAACCTTTAAGAGATGGAGATCTACCTGGACAACATTAAAGAGATCAAAGATCACCGGGGTCCAGGGCCCCATTGTTTTAGCCCCAAATAAAAAGCATGAAGAAAACATAGAAAAAACTACTATAACTAATGTCACTATAAAAGTAGAAACTTAGCCTACCTTAAAAGCTAGCTTCAGTGAGAAACTTGGCATTCACTTTCATTTACATTTTTTTCATGCCTGGGGAGTTGGTCACCCCCACAAGTCTGATGCCAGAGTTCATCATGAAAGCAGAACATCTGGTACTGCGGCCTGATTTTCTTGATTAGTTTCAGGCCTGGCTATCTGCTCTGATTTCTGGCCAGTGTAAGTAGTATGTAGGGCAGCGTCCAGGACTCAGTAGTTTGTGGGGCAGCGCCCAAGGCTCAGTAGTATGTAGGGCAGCTTACAGAGGTCAGTAGGATGCAGGGCAGCGTACAGAGTTCAGTAGGATGTAGAGCAGCATACAGAGGTCAGTAGGGTGTAGGGCAGCGTACAGAGGTCAGTAGGGCGTATGGCAGCGTACACAGGTCAGTAGGGTGTAGGGCAATGTACAGAGGTTGTTAGTGTTAGGGCAGCGTACAGAGGTCAGTAGGTTGTAGGGCAGCATACAGAGGTCAGTAGGGTGTATGACAGCATACACAGGTCAGTAGAGTGTAGGGCAATGTACAGAGGTCGGTTGGGCAGCTTACAGAGGTCAGTAGGATGTTGGGCTAGCATATAGAGGTCAGTAGTAGATAGGGCAGTGTACAGAGGTCAGTAGTAGGTAGGGAAGCGTACAAAGATAAGTAGGATGTAGGTCAGTGTACAGTGGTCAGTAGCATATAGGGCAGTGCACAGAGGTCATTAGTATGTAGAGATGGGGTCAAGAGGGCAAGGTATAGGGGAGTTAGGGGGCACAGTACAGGAGGATCAGAAGGGCATAGTGAAGGGGGGTCAGGAGGGCACGGTACTGGAGGTCAGGAGAATATGGTACTGTAGAGTCATGAGGGTACAGTACTGGGAGATCAGGAGGGCACAGTACAGGGGGAATAGGACGGCTGGAGTGTCAAGAGCGAATGGTACTGGGGTATCAGGAGGGCATAGTACTGGAGGGTCAGGAGGGCATGGTACTGGGGTGTCAGGAGGGCATGATACTGGAGGGGCAGGAGGAGAGGGTCAGGAGGGCACAGTACTGGTGGGTCAGGAGGGCAGGGTTGTCAGAAGGATGAAATGCTGGGTGTCAGGAGAGCATGGTGCTGGTGGTCGGTGCTGGGCGTCAGGAGGGCATGGTGCTGGGAGTCAGGAGGACATGATGCTGGGGGTCAGGAGGGCATGGTGCTGGGGGTCAGGAGGGCATGGTGCTGGGGGTCAGAGGAGCATGGTGCTGGGGGTCAGGAGGGCATGGTGCTGGGGGTTAGAAGGGCATGGTGCGGGGGGGTCAGGAAGGCATAGTGCTGGGGGTTGGTGCTGGAGGTCAGAAGGGCTCGGTGCTGGGGATCAGGAGGGTATGGTACTGGGGATCAGGAGGGCATGGTGCTGGCTGTTGGTGCTGGGGATCAGGAGGGCATGGAGCTGGGTGTCAGGAGGGCAAGGAGCTGGGAGTCAGTTCTGGGAGTAAGGAGGGCACAAAAGTTGTTGTTTTTTTAATGCAGAGTGGCACAGGGAAGGTGCAGTGGCAAACTCACATGTCCTGGCTCTGATCCCTGCTGGCAATCCCGTCTTCCCACCTGGTATCACCCACAAGTCCCTTGGATCAGGGAGGAGGGCCAATGGGGAGGAGGGCGAAAGAGGAAGAGCTTGGGCATGTTCAGAAAAGAGCCTCAACCCACCTGAGCTATTCCAGAGGCTTTCCCTGCCCGCAGCTGCATGTATGCAAGGGTCGGGGGCTGCCTCAGCACCCTAGGACTGGGTAAGCATGCACCTGCGCCGCTCTGTGGCACTCAGGAAAAGACTGGGTCAGCAACACAGGGACATGTTAGCAAGCTACCTGTCAGGTTGCCGACCCCTGCCCTAGACTGGGCCTGCATTCTCAGTGTGCAGGAAAATGTGCATGTGACTGGCAGCGTCGGTACTAGCAAGGGAGACCTGGGCATATTCTCAATGTTCCCCCTACAGGGCTGAGCACTACACACAAAATTACCTTTTTTTGGAAAGTGAACACCCCAAGGTGATCTTGGAAAATAAAGAAACATGTTGATGGTTAAGGTGGGCTTATGCCCCGTACACACGATCGGAAATGCCACCAGCAAAACTCCGATGAGAGCTTCTGGTCAGAAATTGGGACCGTGTGTATGCTCCATCGGATATTTGCTGGCTGAATTCCAGCCAGCAAAAGATTGAGAGCAGGCTCTCTATTTTTCGGTCGGAAAAAGTTCCTATCCGAAAATGCGATCGTCTGTATGCAATTCCGACGCGCAAAAAACGACGCATGCTCGGAAACAATGTGAGGCATGGTCGGAAGCATTGAACTTCGATGAGCATCGGCTCATCGTATTGTTGTACATCACCGCGTTTTTGACGGTTGAAAGTTCAGAGAACTTTTGTGTGACCGTGTGTATGCAAGGCAAGCTTGAGCGGAATTCCATCGGAAAAACCATACAGTTTTTTCTGACGGAAACTCCGCTCATGTGTACAGGGCATTAGTCTTTAAAAGTCACCCACTGAAGGCAATTGCAAGTCTTTTGATATTAGTGGAAGAAAGCTCCCTGATTAATGAAATTGCACTGCACCGAAATTGCATTGTGTGAAGTTATGGATAAGCCCAAAACTTTAAATCCCCCCAAAACAATCCCACCATTGTTGGTGGTCAGTGGCACTTTAAACCCCTCCAAAAAAAAAAATATGGAAGCTAACCAAGACCTACCAGATGCATAATACACACCTTTCAATAGTGATTGTGACCTCATCTCTTTGTTGACACACTGTAACAACCACGCCTGCACAGTAGCTTATAAAAGGGCCAATAGCATGTTTCCCCAGGGCAGGTAATGGGTTCACTGAGGTGTTTCTAGAGGCAGTAGACTCAGGAGTAATGCCGCGTACACACAGTCGGATTTTCCGACAGGAAATGTTCAATGTGAGCTTGTTGTCAGAAATTCCGACCATGTGTAGGCTCCATCGGACATTTTCCGTCGGAATTTCCGACAAGCAAAATTTGAGATCTGGATTCCGATCGTGTGTACACAATTCCGACGCACAAAGTTCCACGCATGCTCGGAATCAAGCAGAAGAGCCGCACTGGCTATTGAACTTAATTTTTCTCGGCTTGTCGTACATGTTGTACGTCACCGCGTTCTTGACGTTTGGAATTTCCGACAACATTTGTGTGACCGTGTGTATGCAAGACAAGTTTGAGCCAACATCCGTCGGAAAAAAAACATGGATTTTGTTGTCGGAATGTGCGATTGTGTGTACGCGGCATTAGGCCCCTTTCACACAGGACGGATCTGTGATGATCCGCCCCGTGAACCTCCGCTTGCTTAGCGGGGATTGCTCTGTTGATCCCCGCAGAGTCGGAGAATGACAGGGCGGTCCCTACACACTGTGCAGGGACCGCCCTGTCAGATCTCCGCTCTCCCCTATGGGGGATCGGATGAACACAGACCGTCTGTCCATGTTCATCCGATCCGCTCTGCAGATGCATAGAAAAATAGGATTTTCCTCCATCTGCAGAATCGGACCATAGCGGGGACGGATGATATCCGCTGACGGATGTTCATCCGCTGACATCCTCTATCCCATAGGGATGCAGGTATGTCCGTATTTCATTCGAAAACGGATGGATGAAATACGGACATACGGTCCGCATGTGTAAAAGGGGCCTTATGCCGCGTACACGCGGTCGGACTTCACGGCAGACTTTGCCCGGCGGACTTTTCGACGTACTTTACGACGGACTTTCTGAATGAACAGACTTGCCTACACACAATCCACCAAAGTCTGTCGAATTCGTACGTGATTACATACGACCGGACTAAAATAAGGAAGTTCATAGCCAGTAGCCAATAGCTGCCCTAGCGTGGTTTTTTGTCCGTCGAACTAGCATACAGACGAGCGGACTTTTCGGCCGGACTCGATTTCGACGGATTGATTTAAAACATGTTTCAAATCTAAGTCCGTCCAACTTTTGAGAAAACAAAGTCCGCTGGAGCCCACACACGATCGAATTGTCTGACGAAATCCAGTCCGCAAAGTCTGCCGTAAAGTCCCCTCGTGTGTACGCGGCATTAGAGTTTGGGCCTAGAGGAAACTACTGCGCAGAACTGCATATGGAAAATCTTGCGGCACAAAGATGCAGTCAAGAGCATGGTTAGGAGGTAAGTTTGTAACTAGAAAGGGGGATAGATTAGCTTGGTTGTTTGTTTGAAAGCACACTTATCCTTTAAATAATTCTTGGAAATGAATGTTTTGATTCAACAGGAGTAAAAGCACTCAACATATTGGTGACGTTATAGTTACACTGCAACATCTGTCACAGCTGGATTACTTTAGCGGCATCAGAAAGATAAGAATTACATTCATTTTACACATGTTCCTCACTCTTGCATTAGTATTAGAAAATTGCTGCTGTGTTTGATGGCAGGCCTTCCTCTGTGCACGTCAGCAGTTCAAAGTCTGAACTATTCACTGATACACGGTGATAAAATAACTTTTCCAAGGTGATACAGAGTCACTGAACTGGTTCTAAACTCAGTTGCCCTTATTGGCTGCCCTGAGCTGCGTTCACCAGAGCAGAACCTCCTCAGATGTCATTAGAAACTGCAAAGCTTTCCTTTCAAACTCATTAAGGACCCATCTATTCTTTGGGCTGCTTTGTAGGGAAGATGAATAAATGTTTAAAATTTGGCCCTATTGGCAATCAACACAGTTTACCCATCATTCATTCATGATTCATAGATTTTTGCACTTTGGGCTTTATAGGGATAAAAATGTTCATATTTTAATGGAAAATAAAATAAAAATGCTAATTAGCTCTCTCACATTTTACTGTGATTGGCTCTCACACACAGAAATGTGTTTACAAAAAATTTAAAAGGAGCAATAATTTTGCCAAGTGAGTAGAATTGTGTTTGTTGATTAGAAGCATCAGAAGGATCAGTGTCTTATGTTATATTTTTATGATAAAAATTCATCTCTGTATGTTTTGATGGCAGCACACTATATAATAATATCAGACCAAAATCTGGGAAATAAAAACAGATCTTTTTCAGCAGTGTGGTAGCTCCCCAGCAATACAAAACATTATGGACCTTAAAGCTTGTCGAGGAAGAAA
The DNA here is from genome assembly GCA_037952925.1 of Lithobates clamitans. Classification (NCBI taxonomy): domain Eukaryota; kingdom Metazoa; phylum Chordata; class Amphibia; order Anura; family Ranidae; genus Lithobates; species Lithobates clamitans. Next base: position 1,086,504 of record JBBGZY010000490.1, read on the forward strand.
AAAAAACCTTTTCCCCCCATACCTAATCTATATTTTTAAATTTTAAAACCTTCCTCTCATCATCTTCCCCCTCCACCCTCTTACACAAGCACAGATAGTTTACTATTTTTTTAAAAGTTACAACTAAATGTAGTCAAATCTCGAGCCTCTCCAAGCCTAATGGTGACCTCCAGAATTAGGGACAGCCGACATCCTTCTGTGTAGAGTGGGTTACGAGGCATGGTGGGTGTAATGCAAGGTAGATCAATGGGCGTCAGACACTTCTTGAATGCAAAGAGATTTATTTTCTCTTAAACAGAACTGTGGGAGAGAGGGTTAGGGCCAGGGCGCCCTTTAGTAGTTGCAATGTTAAATTAGCAGACATCAAGACTTCTATAGGTAAACAGGCATGCAGGGAAAGGCACCCAGCCGAACACCACATCTGCATTGTCTCCTATGACAACAATCTTGAACAGTTTCTAACAAAGGTTGTAATGAACTCTTTCACTTCCTCCACAATCTACTTTTTAGATCTTCACTCAACTGAGCTCCCAGTCTATAACTTAGACCCACTGATCCATTGCCACTGGATCTCCTGAGCTCTTCCAATCTTCTCACTGAGTATCTTCTTCTTCTATCTGGTGTCCCTGCTGGGTCTCTAGCTTGGCAATCACAGATACTCCTCAAGCTTCACCCCACTGGCCTGCTTAATCCCTGGCTTGACACACGATAATGCTCTGCAAGCGTCACCTCCATTGGCTGGGTCCCTGACTTGACCTCTGCTGAAGTTTCCCAATTCTTCATCGTTTTTTTTTTTTTTTTAAATCATAAAAGGTTTTATTGCTCATATGAAAGAAAAACATACATTACATTTATATATGCACCATAGTCAGCACTTCTTTTATCCACATAGTAATATAGCCATCAAAAAGTAGATATAGTTTGCATCTTAGATCTGTCAATATGCGGACCGTATGTCCCCCCTATTAAAATCGGTAACATATTCTCCAATATCCACACACCCTCCTCCCCCGTTCTCCACTGCACATTCTCAGCATCTACCTGTCATATCTTTAAACACTTCTTAGCAGCCTCATCTGTACCAATTCCATAGGGCTTATTCCAGGCACATCCAACCACGGGTCCCACAATCTGTCAAATTTTCCAGGACTACCCCTGTGCTGGTAAATATATTTTTCCATTATAAGCGTTTTTCCCATATTTAGTATCCATGTTTTACTATTAGGTGGCACGGCAGACTTCCATCCCATCAATATTAGCTTTCTGGCCTGGAACAACGCACGTGCAAAAGCAACTCTCGTCACCTCCTCCGCAATCACCCCCTCCAGAACTCCCATAAAGCAACACAATGGATCTAGTGGTACATTGACCTGGAACACCTGGTTTAGTGTAGCCAGGACCTCTGTCCAAAACCTATGGAGTTTGGGGCATCGCCAGAGGAGGTGAATCAAGTCCCCAGACGCCGCCCTGCATCTGCCGCACAATGAGTCAGGAGCTTTGCCCATTCTATATAACTTTACAGGAGTGTAGTGTACTCTCAATAGAATATACAGTTGGGATACCTTCTGTGCCACGTTCAGTGAACAGGAGTTAACTGCTTGCAGAGCTTCTTCCCACACCTCCCCCGATAAGGGGCCCAAATCCGCCTCCCACTGAGCAGCCGCCTTTGTGGGATATCCCTCTAACAATGAGGCTAACAACATGTTATAGCATTGTGAAATTATGCCCTTAGTCTCCGACGCCTCCTGCATTATATGAAAAACCGGTGTGGGAGATTGGGACCAAACAGTTGCATCCCCTTGTGCTTTGATTGCATGCTTCAATTGAAGATAGTAAAACAACATACCGGTAGGCAGGGAGTATTTATCTTGTAAATCCTTAAACGATAACAGTGTTCCATTACTGAAAATCTGGTATAGATGTGTGATACCTCTACAGCGCCATCTGTGCCCCTGTTGGAGCTTAGCAAGCTCAACATATGTTTTATTTTCCCATATCGGGCTATACTTAGTAAAGCCCAAAACGTTTTGTAGTTGTTTAGCTTTGTTCCATACCTTCTGCAGAAGTGTATATGTGGGCATTTTTTTATTGGGTCTTTGAAAAAGGTGGGCCTCCAATCCCTCGGGTATTGACTCCGCCCCTGTGCCCACCAGCATAAGCTTAGCAGATGAGCCCAGCGGCAGAGGGGCCATGGCACCTATCAGATGTTGCAGCTGAGCCGCTAGATAGTATATCCAAGGGTTTGGTAGGGCCAGGCCCCCTGCCTCCTTTGAGCGCTGTAACTGTTCCAACTTGATTCTGGGGGGTTTGGTATGCCACAGCAACAGCCGGAATAGGGAGTTAACCACCCTGAAAATTTTCAGCGTGACAACTACAGGCGTGTTGTGTAGCAAGTAAAGAAATTGAGGCATCAGAATCATTTTTATAAGGTTCACCTTTCCTGCCAGAGACATCTTAAGTTTATTCCACACATTTATCTTATCTCTAAACCTTGTCATCAGGGGGTAGACATTTAGGCTACAGAAGTCTGTGAGTTTAGGCGAGATGTGTATACCTAAATATTTAAAGGTGGAAACCACCGGTATCTGAGTCGGGGGTCTCACATTGGTCATTGGGGAACCGTCTATAAACATTAAGGCAGATTTAGTCCAGTTGATAGTGAGGCCTGAGAAACGGCCAAATTCAGTTATAAGTGACATTGCCTGGTCCAGGGATCCCTCTGCGTCTTCCAAAAACAAAAGCATGTCGTCGGCGTAGAGCATGATTTTTTCATGCAATCCACCATATCGGAAACCTCTAATCTGTGGGCAATCTCTCACCTGAGCCGCCAGGGGCTCTATGGCCAGTGTGAAGAGCAGGGGGGACAGAGGGCACCCCTGTCTGGTCCCCCTACTCAACCCAAAGGCATGAGACACCCGATCCGCCACACGTATAGCCGCCCGGGGTGTATCGTACAATAGCCTAACCCACCTGATGAACCTGGGCCCGAACCCAAATTTGGCCAGAACCTCCCATAGATATCTCCAGCAAACACTGTCAAATGCCTTGTTGGCATCAAGAGACAACAAGGCTCTATGTCCCACAGACTCCGAGGGGGTCTGCATGTTTAGGTATAGACGTCTAAGGTTGGTCGCTGTGGATGTACGTGGCATGAATCCTGCTTGATTTGAGTGAACTATTGTTCTAACAATCCTATTAACCCGTATGGCCAGTACTTTTGCTAGTAATTTAATGTCGCTCTGAAGGAGCGATATAGGCCTATAGGAGCCCGGATCTAAGGGGTCCTTACCCATTTTCAACAATAGTATAATGTTAGCTTTAGTCATAGTGGTTGGTAACCTTCCTAATTTAAAGGATGCATTTAATACTTCAAGCAGTTTAGGCAGGATAATTTCGCCATATTGGGTGTAGATCTCCATGGGGAGCCCGTCGTCTCCGGGGGCCTTACACGTAGGAAAAGAGGCAGCCGCCTCTCTCAGCTCATCCAGTGAAATTGGTGCCTCCAGCTCCCCCCTCGCCTGGTGGGTCAGGGCTGGAAGTGTTATAGTGCCCATGTATGTCTGCAGCTCCTCATCTGTATAGCTGTCACACGGCTTATATAACTCTGCGTAGAAGGAAGCTAGCTCCTCTATAATTTTCTCCAGTTCATTCACCAGGCGCCCCGAGGAACTACGTAGCGCTCCTATAGCAGGGGACGACTGTTGAGATCTGGCTATCCTTGCTAACAATCTACCAGTTTTTTCACCCTCTTTGTAGAATGCTTGTTTGGTAAAGAACCTTTTACGTTCCGCGGCGGAGGCCCTCAACCGGTCCAGGGATTCCTGAGCCAACATCCATGCCTCCCTCGCGGACTCTGATGAATCTAAAATAAAAGCAAGCTCCAATTGCTTTACCCGGTCTTCCACCTGTATCAGTAGGGCTGCGGAATTATGTTTTACATCAGCAATTTCAGCTATAAATGTGCCTCTCAGGCAGGCCTTAAAGGCATCCCATCTTATTAATAAGTCGGTTTGTCTCCGGTTGTCAAAAAAGTATTGTTCTATCTGTTTCGCTACTCTGTCATGAGAGGTGAAAAGCTTTAGCCAAAAAGCATTCAGCTTCCACGGTGCTCTTGGCAGTGTGGTCGCCGGTCTAGTAACAAGATAAGCAACCAAAGGGGCATGATCCGAGACCCCCCGGGGTAAATATTCTACCTTGTGCATAACACTCAAGAGTTGAGGGGACCCCACACACAAGTCAATACGGGAAAGTGACCCATGGGTTTTGGAGAAGCAAGAAAATTGTTTTGTAGTAGGGTATTTAGCTCTCCATAGGTCTATCCAACCCACTTCTATCAGTAATCTGCTCAGAACAGTGCCCCTGTTTCCCGAGGGTGGCCGTGCCGGTGGATGCTTGTCTAGTCTGGGATCTAAGTAACCATTAAAGTCACCCATGATCATTATTGGGACATCAGGTTTGTCAACTAGGTAAGTCAAGAGGAGCTGCAGGATTTCCCTGGAGAACGGAGGAGGTATATACACAAACACCAATATCAACGTCAAAGTATACAACCTGCAATGCAAAAATACATATTTGCCCATGGAGTCAATAACAGCGTCTAGTTCCTGGTAGGCCAAGGACTTATGTACCAGGACACTCACCCCGCGAGAATATGCAGTGTGAGTGGAATGGTAGGCCTTGCCCACCCAGGAATACTGCAGAAAACTGACCGTATCCTTTGTTAGGTGAGTCTCCTGGAGGCCCACTATTGCTGGGTGAAATTTTTTCAGGCATGTGCTTATCATGGTACGTTTCAAGGGATCATGGACACCTCGGACGTTCCATGTCACAACTGGGGTGTTAGCCATATTTGGTGTTGTACTGTGACAAGTCCTGGGTGATCCTGTTTCTTCGCCATTTCTTCTGGTCGTAGAGCATCAGTGCTTTTCTCGATGACCCAGATAGTCCCGGAGTAGCCTTCAGCGTTGTTTGGTAATGACGACCCTGGGCTTCTGTGGAAGAATGTGCGTGATGTCTTCATATTAAGAAGTGTCCTTCCTAACCGAAACTGTGTGTTCCGCGTTTTGGCGTCTGTACCGTGGATATGAGCAATTTTCCCAAAGTGGTCAGGGGGGATTCCCCTGTTCCGTCTGTGCATCTTAGGTTATGCTGTAAACTGGTGCCAACCGGGCACATTTTAACCGGCCCCTTCAACTGGGCCAAAACTTGAGTTTTCAAAAAAGTTCCTGTGGGTACAACTATCCCACCTTGGTATTTGCCGTTTCTTGGTATATCTCTTGTGATCAAAGCTCTTGTCGCGCGTTAACTTTGTGAAATAGTAACATTGTCCCGCAAAATATGTTGTAGACTGTAAAACGTCTAGTGATGACTGACCAACTTCCCAGCTTCTCATAGTGTCGTTCAATTCTTCATCGTTGGTGAGAATACTGCTCAGGTACTTGCTTCAGCTACTCACAGTGGTCCATGGTAATAAGCTGGATGGTCCCTTAGTGGCGACAGCTTCACCTCTATCTCCGACCATGACAGGTTCTCTGGCCAGCAGAACTGTCACTTCTGGTAGGACTGCAAGCAGCAGTCCCAACCCTACGTTGCTCTCTTGCTTCTGGATAGGGCCTCAGATAGCCTAGCAGCCCGATGTCCCCGGGATAGGCCTCAGGCTCCGGCCTAGCAGCCTGGGGCAACATAACACACGTCCACCCAGACAGCCATCCAGGTGGCACAGAACCCAGATCACCCGACCTTACCCAAATAAAAAGGCTCTCCCAGCAGGCCAAGGGACCTAAGAAAATTCCTGCCCATTGGCTGAGACACCCCATCTATTCCTAATCTGTCCTTGCATTGCCCCTGTCTTATCTAATGCCATCAGATGTTCGTCCATCTAGTGACAAAAGAGAGAAGTGGAGAAATTTCAGAATTAGGGTGAAATTAATTGACCTCCTATCAATTGGCCAAGGCAACTATCACTTGGCAGGTAAATTTATTACCAACCCTGCCTAAACCAACCCTGCCAGGGTGCTACATAAAGTTAAAATACATCTTTTTTTTTGATAGTGGTGCAGCCTCCCACTTCCTGATTTTTTGCCTTGGTGAGGGTGAAGTAGTAATTAACCACCTGCAGCCTCCTGGATATCCATGTCATAAATTCCAGGAGGCTGTGTTACAGTATTAGCTAAGGAATCATGCTATTTCAATCCTGCATGCAATTCAAGTTTCCAGGACCTAGTAGAAAGAGATCTGTGGCATGTTTGCGCAATCAAGGGGGTTGCCAGTGAATATTAGGAAGAGGCAGCAGCCCATTGAGGATGGGAGATAAAAGATGGTTTAGAAGCAGATAAGTTCAAGAAGTGCCTTGGCTGCAAGGGGGACTCTGCTGGAATCCATGGAGTACTTAGTACGTTGCTTTTTCAGATCATACATGGCCTCCTATTACAGAGGCTGCATTTAGTTTTACACAGGTAGCTGGAATGTCCTTTTAAAGGAGGAGTATGAGTTTTTTTTTTTAAAAACTCTATGCTGGTGATTCAGTATGATGCTGCATCTGTCCCATGTGGGCTCTAAGACTGAGAACTGAGCAATCACATGACCACTGATTACTCAGCTTCTGGTCTGTTCAGGGCAGAGAGCAATGGCTGCCAGTCACCCCTCTCCAGACCCAGCTGTCAATCAGGCAGCCGGATGGGTCCATACAATATTGTCAGGATCCTTTCAGAGTCTGAGGCAGCTCTGGTACAGTATGTCAGCTGAGAGTGACTCTGAGTCACAGGAGAGCAAAAGTAGGTGCACTCCTGTGACCCACAAAAGCTTTGGCCATACTTCTCTTTTAAACTATATTGCTGGTAACTTGACAGGCTGTGTCCTTCTTTTCTCTGGTTTGTAGTGTAGCACACCCCCTAGGGAGATGCAAGTAGAAAGGGATCCCCCACCCTGCACAGCCAGGCACACCGCAACTTCACAGCACACTTGAGTCAGAAGAACAGCCTAATGCTTTGTTTTTATGTTTTATTGAGGGGAATAAACTTGGATAGGGATGAGGGTATTATACGATGCCCACTTGATCAAAACAGTAGAATTCTTCAGGGACATAAACTATATACACTCCGTATATACACTTCTCCTTCTACCTCCAGCATAATCTTAACAAAGGCTCAGTTAGATCTGTAGCAAAGTCCTAGTGCCCACCTGTTCTCCTCCTGTGGCTACTGATCCCAGCACCAGCTCTTCAGGCACTGCCAGCCTGCCTGGCTGCAGCTGCCACTTTTACTAGCCCTCCTGGCTAAGTCTCCACAGTCTTTCCAGGCTGAATCTGCATCCATCCCAGACTGCTTACATCCATTCCTCTTAGGCATGCCTCACACAAGCCCACCTGGCTGCCTTCCTTCCTGGAGATTTGCTCAGCAGTGTTCTCCTGCTGTCCTCCAATTTGCTCCTGTGCCTCTGGTCAGGATATCTCTGTGTGTAGGGAAGAGGTTCCCTTCGGCACCCAAACCCAGGCCCAAGGTCACCACTCCCCAGACTAAGGGGCATCTGCACGGGCCACCGACAGCCTAACACTCCATCTCCATCTTCCATCCGAACTCCACTGCCCCAGCTGGGCTGATCCAGAGTATTTGAGGGGGCCTGCCTAGAGGCGTAACTAGAACCTTCAGGGCCCCGGTGCAAGAAATCACAAAGGACCCCCCTGACCCCGTCCCAGGGCCTTTTGCATTGGTCCTAGGGCTCTTTACTCCCATTGCGGGGCCCTTTATTATAGTAAACAACAAAAGAGAAGAAAACGTGGCCAAAGAGACACCAACTCAGGCTACCCTGTATTAGAAATGTAAAAAGGCTTATTATCAAATAATCATAAATATACCCAACAATAATAGATATGATCAAAATAGAAAACCACAAGGAAAAAAATGAAAATAAATTAAAAACTACCCCCGGTCATACCAAAGGAACCCTTCCAGCCCCCCCCCCCCCCCAAGAGACACCAAGTGACCCACCGCAGTCCCTGCTAAACCAGCCTGCGAGGAAAATACCCAGTAAAACAATACAAAAAGCCAATACCTAATAGCCAAAAGCTAATACCTCTGTCAGAATAGAAACTGGGTGCAATGTCATAAAAGTCCCAATTAAAAATATAAGTGGACTAAAAGTCCGCATGGTGTAAAAATTAGATGCCAAAAAGTTATCCTCCGGTGGATGGACTGCTATTCACGTCACTGTGGCCAATCTGTAATATATTGCAAATGCAGATTGTGATAAACCACCAAAAAAGTGGTGCTAGCCTTCAGGTAGCTGGCCCAGTCCACGAGGAACTTTGATTGTGGCTATGAACCTCCTGCAATAGCTAGGGAGCCAATGTAGGTTACTGGGGAATCAAGCTGGATGGATGGCTCCGCTGTACTCTGTGAGTGATATGCAGCAGGTAAGCTCACAACTCTGTAAGTGCTCTAAGCTGGATGGATGACTGGCCTGGACTGCAATTATTCTGTAAACAGTGACAAGAAGACTCACCCGATCTTCCCCCCTCCCGGGATCTTGTTGCCTTGTAATGAGCTGTAACCTGATACAGCTGATGCTACTGATAGAACGGGGAGCCTACTCACCATGTGTGCCTTCAGGACAGGATGAGCTCACTGTGTGTGCTGCTGGACAGGGAGCCAACACACGAGCGGAGTGAGCACTGCAGATGCCGACCTGTGCAGAGCCCTCCATGTCTTCACCCCACCAGGGATATGAATGGACAATCAAAGTGCTGCTTAAGCTTCTCTCAGATGCCAGGTCACTTGTGCGAAGGAGCTGATCCCTTCTGGATCCGAGCTGTGAGAACTTTAAAAACACTCCGCTGCACTAAGTTTCTTTAGCTCTGTACAGTGCCGGGCTGCCTGTGTGATGTCTTCCTGCAGTCTTAGCCCCCCCCCCCACAGTGTCGGCATGCCAGGGCCCAGTCATAAGTGCGACTGCTGTGACTCTGGCAGTTGCGCCACTGGGCCAGCCCCCTGCCAACTTATATGTTGGGGATTGATCAGGGCCCTCAGAATACTCCAGGCAGCTCCTCCTCTCCTCTACTCCCATTGTTCTAGAATCTTCTGCAAGTTTCTAGAAGTAGGAGGAGGTATTAGAAATGCTGCCTGTGAGTCACACCAGCCTCCCTAAATCACTCTCCTGACCCAGATAAAAACACAGGCTTGGCTTCCAGCCAAGCCTAACAATATACCTACTCTATCAACAAAAATCCTAGCCCTCTAGCAACACAGCTAGGGTGTGCTACAGTAGTGTGCAATGGCCAAGTCACTTCCTAGAGACGTGAACAATGTCCATTGCCTGTTGGAACAGCCAAGTTGACTGAACAGGGGAGAGCAGAGAGAGGTGCTTCCAATTACTGGCTGCTGCTACCAGAAGAGGCCCCATGGCGTATAATGTGACAGTGGCTTCAGGTAAGTTTCTCTGGGGTTTTTAAGGCTTAAGAACACACAAAGTAGGTAGGTGCAGGCAGGGTGGGAATTAGGTGCCTTTTTCCCACAAGAGTTATGCATAAAACTTAGACTGGGCAGGGGCACTGCTAGTGAAAAATTTTCAACTGGAACAAAGTAGAGACACAAAAAATAACAAAAAAAACCCATAAATGACTAGCCTATAAGGCCAAGGAAGAAAATTGATAATTGAAGACTACATAGATTCACTATATTCTCTAACATTCATTTTGCAAATTAAATATTTAAATTGTGAAATGAACACTTTCTACACCAGTGGTGGAACTTCCAAGGTCACAGCAATCGAACTTGCAACTGGGCCCTGGAGTTCCACCACTGTGGGGGGGGGGGCGCCCGTTCTGACTCTGCCAGGGGGATGGTCCCGTCTGCCCATTCTGGCTGTGCTACTGTGAGGGGCCTGCCCGCTGGCCGCTAAGGGGAGGCTGAACTGAGCACTATCACTTAACTGGAGTCTGGACCACCACATCTATCCTCTCCACTCCAGAGAGAAGATAGTTATTGCATATTTTTTATAATGAATGTGATGATATATCTGTACAAAGCTCTGGACAAGTATCCTGTTACTTTATGCTCTGCCATGTAAATGTTATTCCAAGATATTGGGGTTGATTTACTAAGGCTAGAGAGTGAAAAATCAGGCTCACTTCTGCATAGAGACCAATCAGCTTGCAGGTTTTATTGCCAAAGTTTAATTGAACAAGCTGAGGTAAGAAGGTGATTGGCTACCCTGCACAACTGTACCAGATTCTGAGTGCTCTAGCATTAGTAAATCTAACCCCATGTCTCTGTTCTCCTTTTTATACTAAGACTGTATTATACTTCGGTTTACAATGTTTTTACAAACCTTTGCATGGCCACTTTGTCTGATAAATAAAGGAATTAAAATAAAAAAAAAACAAAGCTTTTCTCTTTAGAAGGAGATAACCATTTTCTTTAGGTATCATGCAGAGTCACCATTTTCTTCCTGGACTGAGATGACACAATCATGTAAGTGCTGGTGTGGTGTCTGTAAAGTTCTTGGCATATCTTTGTATTTGTAGTTTGTAAATACATATGTATATGGGAGTGGTCATGTTTATAAATGTGTGTGTGTGTATATATATATATATATATATATATATATATAGTGTATAAAACAAAAAACCTGCGCTGGCAACTCACTATAAAAAGTAAATGTAAATAAATAATAAAGATATATATAATATAATTTATGAAATATACACGTGCATAGATGATATAAACTGTGTACGATTAGAAGAAAAGCCACTTAAGAGCCATGCGACTAGAAGAAAATTCAATGTCGCTACACTAGTGCAATTAAAATGTGACATATAAATCGTTAATTCTGACCACAAACACAGGTGTAAAAATAGTAATAAATCATGATGAAGATAAAATGTGCATAAAATAGTATAGACTGTGTAGAATTGGCAGAAGAGCCACTAGAAACTATGCGACTAGAGAACAATTGTATGTCGCTGCACTGATGCAATTAAAAAAGGTGTGACATATAGATTGGTAAACGTAACCACAATTATAAAAACTATGCGACTAGAAAACAATTGTGTGTCGCTACACTAGTGCAATTGAAAAAGTGTGACATATGGATTGACATTCGTGACCACAAAAAGACTCTTGTGAGATAAATGCCAAATATTATGTAAAGAGAATAGATGAAAACATAAAGTTCTATTAACGGAGAGTCCTTTACATCAAGAGGTTTCTTCATAAAAACTTTCAACAGACTTCAGGCTTTCCAATCCACACACTAGATCTGGGCATAAAGGTAGGCTAATGCTGACAGTGGTTATGAAGAGACTTTGGGAACCACAACTCTCACGTTCCACCAAAAAAAGAGAGAAGAAAAACATATAGTGTAAAACCTATGACACCGTGAGATCACCTGCGCATAAAAGCGCTACTCACGGAACCGATGTGCAGAGCAGGCATTCAGATATTCCGTCGGTGTTCGCTGCCGAACGGCGTGCGTTCCACCAACTCCAGGAAGTGATGTCACTGGTTCTCGGATTCACAGGCGTAAGCAGGATGTTGCGTCGACGCGTTTCGCCCCTCCCCCAGTTACGTTTACCAATCTATATGTCACACCTTTTTTAATTGCATCAGTGCAGCAACATACAATTGTTCTCTAGTCGCATAGTTTCTAGTGGCTCTTCTGCCAATTCTACACAGTCTATTTTATTTTATGCACATTTTATCTTCATCATAATTTATTACTATTTTTACACCTGTGTTTGTGGTCAGAATTAACGATTTATATGTCACATTTTAATTGCACTAGTGAAGCGACATTGAATTTTCTTCTAGTCGCATGGCTCTTAAGTGGCTTTTCTTCTAATCGTACACAGTTTATATCATCTACAGTATGCACGTGTATATTTCATGAATTATATTATATATATCTATATTATTTATTTTCATTTACTTTTTATAGTGAGTTGCCAGCGCAGGTTTTTTGTTTTATACACCACTAAAGTCCTAGCACTTGTATCCAGCAGCTGCAACACGATAGTCAGAATATAATATTTTTTGCGAGCGCTGTTATTTTATATATTTTTTTATGGTTCACGTATATATGTATATGTACACATATACACAGTACAGTGCAAAAGTTTTAGGCAGTTGTGAAAAATTGCTGTAAATTAAGAATACTTTCAGAACTAGAAGTGTTATTAGTTTATTTTATTTTGAACAAAATGAATAAAACAAAGCAAATGAACAGAAGTGAAATCCAAGTCAAATCATTATTTGGTGACCACCCTTTGCCTTTAAAGCAGCATTAGTTCTTCCAGGTAGGGATGGGCTGTCTGTTCGGATCGAACATGAGTTCCACTCGAACATTGGCTGTTCGTCCGTTATATCGAATAGCGAACAATTAGGGGTGTTTGCGGCAAATTCGAAAGCTGCGGAACACCCTTTAAAAGTCTTTGGCAGAAATCAAAAGTGCTAATTTTAAAGGTTAATATGCAAGCCATTGTCATAAAAAAGTGTTTGGGGGCCTGAGTCCTGCCCCAGGGGACATGTATCAATGCAAAAAAAAGTTTAAAAACGGCCGTTTTTTCGGGAGCAGTGATTTTAATAATGCTTAAAGTGAAACAATAAAAGTGAAATATTCCTTTAAATTCCATACCTGGGTGGTGTCTATAGTATGCCTGTAAAGTGGCACATGTTTCCTGTGTTTACAACAGTCCGAGAGCAAAATGAAATTTCTAAAGGAAAAAAAAGTCATTTAAAAGTACTCGCGGCTATTAATGAATTGTCGGGTCTCTGCAATACACATAAAAGTCATTGAAAAAAACGGCCTGGGATTCCCCCACAGTCCATTACCAGGCCCTTTGGGTCTGGTATGAATATTAAGGGGAACCCCGAACCAAAATTTAAAAAAAAATGCGTAGGGGTCCCCCCAAATTCCATATCAGGCCCTTCAGGTCTAGTATGGATATTAAGGGGAACCCCGAACCAAAATTTAAAAAAAAATGGCGTGGGAGTTCCACAAGAGAGCGCTCCCCCTCCTGAATTGGTAATGGGGTACAAATGTACCCCTACCATTTCACAAAAAAGTGTCAAAAATGTTAAAAAAAGACAATAGCCATTTTTTGACAATTCCTTTATTAATGTCTTCTTCTTTCCCCGCTTCTTCTTCCATCTTCTTCTTCCCCGCTTTGTCCTCCGGACAATCCGCCTCAATGGGAGGTTCTCGCTGTGTGACGCTTCTGTTCTGTTGACAGTTCTTATATAAGTGAGGGTGAGGGTTATTACGTAAGCGGGTGACCCCATCCCCCTCTGACAACACAGGGAAAGCCATAGGGAATTCCCCATGCGTCAGAGGGGGAAGAAGCCACGGAGGAAGATGCCGGACGAGAACACCGGAGGAAAAAGCAGAGGACCGCAGGAAGAAGCAGAGGAAGAAGCAGAGGAAGAAGCGGGGGAAGAACAAGATGGAGGAAGAAAACCGAAGGAAGACCAGAAGAAGATGGAAGAAGAAGCGGGGAATGAAGAAGACATTATTAAAGGAGTTGTTAAAAACAGCTATTGTCTTTTTTAACATTTTTGACACTTTTTTTGTGAAAGGGTACGAGTACATTTGTACCCCATTACCAATTCACAGGGGGGCGGGATCTGGGGGTCCCCTTGTTAAAGGGGCTTCCAGATTCCAATAAGCCCCCCACCCGCAGACCCCCACAACCACCGGGCAAGGGTTGTGGGGATGAGGCCCTTGTCCCCATCAACATGGGGACATCCTCCCCATGTTGAGGGCATGTGGCCTGGTACGGTTCAGGAGGGGGGCGCTCTCTTGTCCCCCCCTCTTTTTCTGCGGCCTGCCAGGTTGCGTGCTCACATAAGGGTCTGGTATGGATTTTTAGGGGATCCCCATGCCATTTTTTTTAATTTTGGCGTGGGGTTCCCCTTAAAATCCATACCAGACCTGAAGGGTCTGGTATGGATTTTAAGGGGGACCCCCACTCCATTTTTGTTTTAAATTTTGGCGCTGGGTTCCCCTTAATATCCATACCAGACCTGAAGGGCCTGGTATAGAATTTGGGGGGGACCCCCACACATTTTTTTTTTTAATTTTGGTTCGGGGTTCCCCTTAATATTCATACCAGACCCAAAGGGCCTGGTAATAGACTGGGGGGATCCCATGCCATTTTTTTCAATGACTTATTTTATCTGTATTGCCGGGACCGACAATTCATTATAGCTGCGGGTACTTTTAAATTACTTTTTTGCCTTTAGAAATGTCATTTTGTGCAGGGACTGTTCTAAACACGGGATAAGCCTGCTGTGCCTGCAAGCACGTTTAGAACTGCGCAAGATCAAGGAAAGCACTGCGCATGCGCAAGCGGCTCTTGCGCTCGTTTAAATGTGTTTGTTCACTGCGCGGCCAAAATCTTAGTAAATGTCAAGCAACATAAATGCAACTACATGGGTTGAACAGGCGCACCTCCAAACTTGACAATTTTTTTTCTTACACTGGTTCACCTTTATGTATTTTTTTAAGGATATTTGCACACAGGTCATGTTAGCATGTTACGTTGCGAATATGTGACATGCGCCTCGTTAAAATTATGTAAAAAGACTGTCGCTCCTCTAACTCCTCCTAAAAGTGCATTTAACCTTCCCCCTCTAATGCATATGATTTCCTTGGGCTACCTTTTCCTTTTAAAGGGGAACTCCACACTCCATTCTACAATGCTCTTGTCTCCCCCTTCCAATGCATATGATTTCTTTCGGCTAACTTTTGCTTTTAAAGGGGAACTCCACACTCCATTCCATTCTCCAAAGGCTGGGAGCTGCCTTCACCAATACAAACCACATCCTTTTTCAGAGCATACAACAGGGCCAGCTAGGAAAGAGGCGAGAAGAGCAATAGCCCAACCCCCTCCTGAACCATACAAGGCCACATCCACTCAGCATAGCTGGCTGTCTTGGGGGCATGTTGGGCTCAGCCCAATACCAACCACAAAGCACCCTGTACACACTAGTTTAAAGGGGCTTTCCACATTCCGTAAAGCCCCCTGCCTGCAGCCCCTTACAGGCAGAGTAAGCCCCCCCCAAGTTACTAGCGTTTCATCAATTTTGCATTTTTAAAGGCAATTCTCCTTGTTTTGTTTTTGGGGTTGCCCAAATTGGTGACATTGATATATGTCCCTTAGGGTGGGCCCTGGGCCCCCATACTCATTTTAAGGCCAATAACTAGAGGATAAGCCAGCCAAGTGGGGACTAGCAAAATTAACAAGTCAGTTCCCATAGACTGCAATTGTATTTGTTGTATACCTTTTGCCCATGTTAGGCTCTTTGTTTGCCCCCCTGGAACGGGGGGGGGGGGGTGTTTGTCCCATCTGTAATTTTGTAGCATGTTGGATGATGTGCTTAATTTTGGACAGGGGGTGGCTTATTTTGTTCTAGCTGCATTTGGGTTGGTCTGGGCATGCTCAGGGACGTTGCTTTTTTTAAAAATTCTTTTTGTGTGTGAACAGCACTTGGATGTTTCTGGGCATGCTCAGAGAGTGAGTGTGTTTTTTGGTTTAGTAATTTAACCGCTGACAGCGTGAGGAGGGAAAAAAAATCCGATCACCAGCGGCCGTGATCGGGACATCAGTCCCGATCACGGCGCTCTTATAACACAAAGCAATAGGCAGCAGTGCTGCCTACAAGTGCCCACCAGAGTCACCCATCAGTGCCCACAGTGCCATCAATCAGCGCCACCCATCAGTGCCCACAGTGCCACCCATCAGTGCCACCCATCAGTGCCACCCATCAGCACCCACATCAGTGCCACCCATCAGCACCCACATCAGTGCAACCTATCAGTGCCCATCAGTGTCACCTACCAGTGCCCATAAGTGCCAATCAGTGCCGCCCATCACTGCCCATCAGTGCCGCCCATCAGTGCCCCCCATCAGTGGTACCTATCAGTGCCCATCCGTGCCACCTATCCGTGCCACCCATCCATGCCACCCATCCGTGCCGCCCATCCGTGGCCATCAGTGCCGCCTTATCTGTGCCCATCAGTACCGCCTTATCTGTCCCCATCAGTACCGCCTTATCTGTCCCCATCAGTACCGCCTTATCTGTCCCCATCAGTGCCGCCTTAACTGTGCCTATCAGTGCCGCCTTAACTGTGCCTATCAGTGCTGCCTTATCTGTGCCTATCCGTGCCCATCAGTGCAGCCTATCAGTGCCCACCAGTGCCGCCTCATCAGCGCATATCAATGAAGGAGAAAAATTACCTGTTTGCAAAATTTTATAACAAACTATTAAACATGATTTTTTTTTTCAAAAATGTCCATCTTTTTTTGTTTGTTTAGCAAAAAATAAAAATCCCAGCTGTGATTAAATACCACCAAAAGAAAGCTCTATTTGTGGGAAAAAAATTATAAAAATTTCATTCGGGTACAGTGTTGTATGACCGCGCAATTGTCATTCAAAGTGCGACAGCGCTGAAAGCTCAAAATTGGTCTGGGCAGGAGGGGGGTTTAAGTGCCCAGTAAGCAAGTGGTTAAGGACATTCTTAACAGGTGTACCCACTTTGAAGTTCTGTCTCTACATTGGGTTAACTTGCATTTTGTGTTTTCATGGACTGTGCATGTGGTTTCAATTGCCTCATTAGCACGCAAACCTTTGGCATTCTTTACCTTGGCCTAAAAAAGTGGCAAGATTGTGTGTGGGGCCGGCAAGAGAGAGTACAATTTGGGTGTCCTTATAGAGTTTGTAACACATGTATTTTCTATTTGTATTTTGTTTCTTATGTCCTTGCAAAACAGCTATGTTTTAGGGCAAGTTTTTTTTTCTTTGTTTTATTGTATTTTTTTGGGGGGGGGGGGGGGGGTTTAACCCAGAATTTTTTAAGATGTTGTCAATGTGTGTCGTTTGTAGGTTGTTTCACTTTCATTTAATTGTCTGTGCTGCATTATTTTTCAAAATCTTCCTCAAGATGTTGTGACAAATTAATAGATATCCGTTTGTGGGCGCACTCCTGTTAATTTCATTTGCAAAATATTCAGACCTCAAACCAATATTCTGTTAGTGTCTCAAATTAACATACATGTGTTTTTTGCTTTCCTTGCTCTTGTCCAAGTCCTGTTTTGTTGACCAATAAAATTTATAGACAAATTTTTTGTTTTATGTGTTTTGAAAAAGAAAGAAAGAAAGAAAGAAAGAAAGAAAGAAAGAAAGAAAGAAAGAAAGAAAGAAAGAAAGAAAGAAAGAAAGAAAGAAAGCTGCAGATAAAGATACTCCAAACACCTGGGGTTAGCGCTTCAATCATTCCAGCACCATGGTTGTTATGGTGTCAGGGGGGTTGAAGCGCATTATTTCTATTATTACATTGCAATATAAAATTAAATTATTCAACTCACCATAATGCAGAATCAGTGGAAGCCCTGAGCGTGTCACCTGCCACCAGATGCCAGCAGAGTTCGTCCTTGCACGAGGTGCCTCCCCGCAGAGTTCGTCCTTGCATGAGGTGCCTCCCCAGCAGAGTCCATCCTTGCATCAGGTGCCTCCCCAGCAGAGTCCGTCCTTGCATCAGATGCCTCCACAGCACTCCGTCCTTGCATCAGGTGCCTCCCCAGCACTCCGTCCTTGCATCAGGTGCCTCCCCAGCAGAGTCTGTCCTTGCATCAGGTGCAACACGCACTACACTGATTACTACAATACGCACTACACTACACTGTTCACTACACCACCCATTACACTGATTACCAAAACACCCACTACTCTGATTACCACTACGCTAATTACTACAACACGCCCTACACAAAATTACCACAACACCCACTACACTGATTACCACTACACAAAACTGATTACTACACTACACTGATTACTACTACACTATCCACTACACAGCAATACAAAGCAGAGCCGTGTCCAGAAGATGGTAAAATATAAAAAGGACACCGCGATACATTCAGAGAAAAATATAATAATAAAGCTGCTCTCCTAAAGTGTTATAAATAACAAACTTTGTAATGTGGGGGGTGTATGGTGATAAGAGGGCGCTATAAAGTAAAGTGCAAATGTGCAATGATCATAGAACCTTTAATGGATTAGATAACAGTAATTCAATGATATAATATTGTACCAATTTGAAAGCAATATATATAAACCATACAATTGTGCTATCAACAACCTGCAATAAAGTGCATGTGCTCAATACTGATATAAATCAGTGATACAGTAATAAACAGTAACCAATATGCAGCAATAATGGATTACAGCACAGTGTGTATAGTCAGAGCAGACAGTGGATGTACCAACATGTCACTTGTCACAAATAAAAAGGAATGGCAATCAGTGGGAGATGTTTTTGCTGTGCAGTGACCACTGTCATCTGTCCCCTTTCATATGATGAATGCAGCTCTTGTCAACAAGCATTCATGGCGTGCCTTGTACTTTCATCCATATAACTTCACATAAATAACTAGATGTAGTAGTGGCTTTGTAGCAGTAAACTGTATGGGTCCATTTATTTGGATACATTGCCATAGCATGGTAAAATTCTTTCATTCTGAAAACCACCCCAACGCACAGGGCTCATTCACACAGGTAAAGAGCCTCATACAGCATGAAGACACTTCATTTTTTTGTACCAGTACTGAGCTTCGTCCGGGTGGCCTATTTCTATGTGAATGGACAGAAAGCTGTACGGACTCATTTGCACAGCCGAATTTGACAGGTACACAGGGACAGGCACACATCCCCCAATGTGCAGGCTCTGCAATGTACCGTATATACTCGAGTATAAGTCGAATTTTTCAGCCCATTTTTTTGTGCTGAAAGTGCCCCCCTCGACTTATACTCGAGTCAAGCACTTTTCTGCAGCAAAAAATTTCATTTTCCGACCCGACTTTGGGGCCCCGTATCTCAGGGCCACTTAGAGCTAGGAACCCCAAATTTGGTGTGCAAACCCAGTGGAACTGGGTGTGTGATGGAGCCTACACATGGTCGGAAGTTCCTAGCACTAAGTGGCCCCGAGATACGGGGCCCCAAAATCGGTTCGGAAAATGTAATTTTCTGCTGCAGAAAAGTGCTTGGCATTTTCTGAACCGACTTTGGGGCCCCATATCTCAGGGCCACTTAGTGCTAGGAACCCCAAATTTGGTATGCAAACCCAGTGGAACTGGTACCACAACATATCCAAAGCTGAAGTTCCTAGCACTAAGTGGCCCTGAGATACGGGGCCCCAAAACCGGTTCAGAAAATGTCATTCTCTGCTGCAGAAAAGTGCTTGACATTTTCTGAACTGATTTTTGGGGCCCTGTATCTCGGGGCCACTTGGTGCTAGAAACCCCAGCTTTGGAAATTTTATGATGCTAGTTCCACTGAGTTTGCACATCAAAGTTGGGGTTCTTAGCACTAAGTGGCCCCGAGATACAGGGCCCCAAATTTGGTCAACTGTGTCCATCTGCAGCAATGTCATTTCGGGACCCTTTGGGTTCAGAGACCCCAAATTTTGGCTGCAGCTAGGGGGCATCTAGGAACCCTTAACTACCGAGTTTGAAGTTCAGGGGACCTATGGCTGCAAATGGGCACAGTGATGCTGCAAATGGGCACAGTGATGCTGCAAATGGGCATTGTTGACCCTCTTTTCCACTTACAGTAGCTGTGCATTTCTCACCCTCGTCTTATACTCGGGTCAATAAGTTTTTCCCATTTTTTTTGTGGTAAATTAGGGCCTCGACTTATACTCGGAACGACTTATACTCGAGTATATACGGTACTCACCCGGCAGCACATGCACCCAATGTACATAAAAAAAAAATTGTCTGACACACGGGGCGGCAGCGACGGCTGCGGATGATCACATCCTTGTGTTCCGTGGAGAGCGGGGAGGGGCCGCCAATCCCGGCAGCCAATAGGCTTCAGTGTACATTAGAATTTTCTATTTGTACACTGAAGAGAGAAGGCGATTGTCTGCCCCTCTCCTCTGCACTGAACACAAGGGGAAACCACACTCGTGGCGGCGGCCATGTTTGTGTAGCTGCTGCCATTTTTTAGCAAAAACATTCCCGATTTTCTTAGGACAAAAGCAAAACCCCGGGAAAATTATCGGGACAAGCTTAAATCGGGACGAGGGTCCCAAATTCGGGATTGTCCCGGGAAAATTGGAACTGTTGGCAACTATGCTGGTGATTTTATCATCCAATCATGTAGAAGCAAAGATGCTGTTTTTTTATCTTCCATGTCCCCCTCGGATCTCCAGCAACTGCACCTCCAAGTGCACTTGTAGTGCAAAGTGGATTTGCCTTTAGTAAATAAACCCCAAAGTCCAAGATACCTGCTAATTTGGGGTGTACAGAGCAAAATGCTAGAGTTTAATTTACCTAATGGGAAAACTATTTAGATTGACCTGTGTGTCCCCAAAGAAAGACATTGGTAGGGTCCAAGATACCTGCTAATTTGGGCTAATTTACCCTCACTTCCTGTTTAGCTATGTGACAGGAAGTGAATAAATTTGAAGGAGAAAGTGGGAAAATTTGGAAGGTGTCTTCACCCTATCAGGGGTGCAGACTACCACAAAAACTGGCAAGACTTCTAATCCCTCTGCACTCTATCCCCAAGCAAAAATAAGAAAGGATTTCGTTTAGTTTAACTTTGCAAAGACACATTCCTAAGTTCAACTTGGATGCATGTCAATGACCCATTTAGACCTTGTTTAATATAAAACACCAGTTGCCTTTCACTATAAACATTTGTTAGTCCAGTCATGGAAATCTGCATCTGCTTTACTATTAATTTAAATCAAAATATGGATTCCTGTAGCTAGATGCAAGACTTGTGTGCCCGTAGGTATGTGCTCATGGTGCATATCTGGCTCCCGGAAGCAGCGGACAGCACACAGGAATGACATCATGCCCCTACAGGAAGTTGCTTGTACTGCTGCTAATTTCTTCCCACCACCATACCCCACTCACTGTTCTCTGAGGAAGAGATGATCCTTATTTGCAAATTAAGTAAACAATTTTTTTTTAAACATGGGGTGGTGTTTGTGTGGGTCCCTAACACACATTCAGACATATTAGGGCCAATTTAGACAATATCCGATTTACCTACCAGCATGTTTTTAGAGTGTGAGAGTACCTGGAGGAAGCCCACACAGGCACAGGGAGAACATGCAAACTCCAGGCAGATGGTGTTGCAGGATTCGAACCAGCAACCCTTTTTGCTGCTAGGTGAAAGTGCTAACCACTACACCACTGTGCTGCCCGAATATATATCTATAGATGTAGGTTCTTGTGCCCACCAGCAGAGAGAAGTTGGGTAGATGCCACACTCCCAATTCTGGAGGCATAATAATGGTCTAGCACAGGGGTCTTCAAACTACGGCCCTCCAGTTGTTCAGGCACTACAATTCCCATCATGCCTAGTCATGTCTGTGAATGTTAGAGTTTTACAATGCCTCATGGGATGTGTAGCTCAGCAACAGCTGGAGAGCTGTAGTTTGAAGATTCCTGATCACTCTAGCATGTCTTGAAAAAATGTGGTTTCTCATGTGCCTTGTATAATGCTCAAGAAATACCAATAGGAAAATACAATGGGTCATGACACGTCTACATTCCAAATTTGGCACCTAAGATGGTCATGCACTATGCAATCTGATTTGCCAATTTCTGTCCAACTCGATATTTAGGCAAAATAGGTAATAGGAAGACACTTGAACAATGAATTCAAATTATAGGAAATCAAACAGGCTCTTGCACTAAATCTATTTTTTTTAAGATCTAACTGATTGCAGTGTATGGTCACCTTTAAAGGTCAAGATCGAAAAATATAAATTTATTGGATTTAGAAACACTTCTCTATTCTGTGTAATGTATTGAAAGGTTTGGTTAAAAATCGAAAAAAAAACTAATTTCAAAGATATATTAGAAGTGATAGGAATGAGATTAGCATTAAAAGGGTTAATTCACTGAGAACACCTACTAATTGCCTAACAAGACACATCCAATGAGATGAAATTACCTAAATGTATGGGGCGTGCACTATTATCAATAAGAAAACCGCAGTTACCCTAGCACCAGTTTACATGTTTATTATCGTGTTGCGCGTCTGACCTCAACCCAATAGAACACCTTTGGAATGAATTAGAGAGGAAACTGCGAGCCAGGCCTTCTCTTCTACAACAGCGCCTGACCTCACAAATGGGCTTCTGGAAGAATGGTCAAACATTTCCATAGACACACTCCTAAACCTTCCCAAAAGTGTTGAAGCTGTTATAGCTGCAAAGGGTGGGCCAACTTAATACTGAACCCTACAGACTTATGCCCCGTACACACGGTCGGACATTGATCGGACATTCCGACAACAAAATCCTAGGATTTTTTCCGATGGATGTTGGCTCAAACTTGTCTTGCATACACACGGTCACACAAAGTTGTCGGCAAATCCGATCATTCTGAATGCGGTGACATAAAACACGTACGTCGGGACTATAAACGGGGCAGTAGCCAATAGCTTTCATCTCTTTATTTATTCTAAGCATGCGTGGCACTTTGTGCGTCGGATTTGTGTACACACGATCGGAAATTCCGACAACAGATTTTGTTGTCGGAAAATTTTATAGCCTGCTCTCAAACTTTGTGTGTCGGAAAGTCCGATGGAAAATGTGTGATGGAGCCTACACACGGTCGGAATTTCCGACAACAAGGTCCTATCACACAGTTTTCGTTGGAAAATCCGACCGTGTGAACAGGGCATAAGACTGGGATGCCATTAAAGTTCAGGTGCGTGTAAAGGCAGGTGTCTCAAAATGTTTAGTAATATAGTGTATGCGAGAACTGCACTGCTGTATAAGAGTAGACAAGGTGATTTTTTTAAATAATTAAATTATGTTATTATGATGCACTCTATTTGTGTTATAACATGTGCTACTTCAAAAGTTTTCATGTGTATACCTAGCACATTGGCTCAACTGCAGCAGCTGATATCTTCCTATTTATTGCATCATGGGACTTGCCTTATTTATAAAAAAAAAAAAAAAAATATTATACTCTACGGCACAAAGTAACATGTTGAGATTTATGGACAATAATACTAATGCCCCGTACACGCGGTCGGATTTTCCAATAGGTTCCATCGGACATTTTCCATCGGATTTTCCGACACACAAAGTTGGAGAGCAGGAGATAAAATTTTCCGACAACAAAATCCGTTGTCGGAAATTCCGATCGTGTGTACACAAATCCGACGGACAAAGTGCCACGCATGCTCAGAATAAATAAAGAGATGAAAGCTATTGGCCACTGCCCCGTTTATAGTCCCGACGTACATGTTTTACGTCACTGCGTTTAAAACGATCGGATATTCCGACAACCTTGTGTGACCGTGTGTATGCAAGAAAAGTTTGAGCCAACATCCGTCGGAAAAAATCCTAGGATTTTGTTGTCGGAATGTCCGATCAATGTCCGACCGTGTGTACGCCCTATAACAGTAGTTTGTGTGTTACTATGTGTCACAGTGTTGGGGACAGGATCTAAAAATTTGCAACATTGATGCACAACATTTTAAGCACCTAGGAGAATAGGGAAATGACACAGATCGCTGCTCAAGGGAAGTAATATAATCCACTCGGTCCTAGCTCCGGCTTGCTCGCAACCGTGAACATGTAGACCAAGTGAGAAAAATTAGCTGCACACCAACATCCGACCAACAGGTTTATTGAATGACTGCCACCAGGACTAAAACAACGGACCAAGGGGTGACGATGTTTTACACATACATTGTGCTTCTTCAAAACCCCCTTTTTGACACAGGATCAGGATCTAAGGATCAGGGACAGGATCAAGGGATTTTGCACCTAAGGAACTATACCCGATCAGTACTGTATAACTACTTTTGGACTTTGCGTCCTCAGTACCTGTAAAGTAGAAGAAAAAAAATGCCATGATTCGAGTAGTAATGTATACCTACTTTTGCCCCACCCTGAATATAAAATTGTCTGCCTAAGCCTATCCAATATGTATTAGAGGTAAACAAGCCAGGGTGAAAATGACTTTTCCATCAATTAAGCTACAATAGACTTCCTTCACAAATGTTTAGCACATCTTGGATAAGTATCTTTATTTTTGCCATGTGACTCTATTTTTTTTTTTTCAAATCTCATTGAACTCAACTGAAAATGACTATGACTTTTTTATGAAAATAAGAAACCTTATCCTGGTATGTTAGCTCAGTGAACTGAGCCTAATGTGTGTCCATGTATGTCAAGTTGCATTAAAAAAAATGAGAGACAGAGGTAAAATTGTAATGTCCTTGCTCCTGACTGACAGAAAGATGTAGATGAGTACACTGTATCACAAGGCAGGGAACATCACAAGACTGACCGGCTGGATGCATGCAATGTATAATAAACTACTGTTAGGTTCAATCATTTATCAGCTATACAAAATGGGATGATTTACTAAGATGGAAAGCTTGCTGGCAGCGCATGTTGCTCCACTGGCAGTACGATTCTACCTTTTGAAGAAATACAGTCCTACATTACATGTGCACGTGGAGTGGTTTTAATGCCAACGTTTTCAGATGATGTGGATGATTAATTAAAGGCAAACTATAATCGTTTTAGGTGAGTACAGTGGAACCTTGGATTACGAGCATAATCCATTCCAGGAGAATGCTTGTAATCCAAAGCACTCGCATATCAAAGCGAGTTTCCCCATAGAAGTCAATGGAAATGAAGATAATTCGTTCTGCATTGAGTTTTATTGCATGCAATACCGCATGTGGCCAGAAGTGGGGGGGCGTTGGAGAGCCTCGGAAATACTCAGGGACAGCTCGGCTAAACTCGGAAAGGCTCGGAAATACTCAGGCGGAGTATTTCCGAGTGTTTCCGAGTATTTCCAAGTGATTCCCAGTATTTCCGAACAGCTCAGAGTGTCACTGGCACCCCAGCACCTCTTGCCCAACGCGGTACTGCACATCCCATTAGCTTAAATTCTGCTTGTTTTGCAAGACAACACTCGCAAACCGAGTTCGCGGAAAAGTTTTATCCCTATTGTGTGGTCACCAGTACGGTACTTGTACATTGAAATCATATCCCCTCTCAAGTGTCTCTTCTCCAGAGAAAATAAGTTCAGTGCTCGTAACCTTTCCTCATAAATAAGGTCCTCCAGTCCCTCTATTAGCTTTGTTGACCTTCTCTGGACTCTCTCTAGTTCCAACACATCCTTCCTGAGGACTGGTGCCCAGAACTGGACGGCATACTCCAGGTGCAGCTGGACCAGAGTCTTGTAGAGTGAGAGAATTACCACTTTATCTCTGGAGTTAATCCACTTTTTAATGCATGCCAATATTCTGTTTGCTTTGCTTGCAGCAGCTTGGCATCTCATGCCATTGCTGAGCCTATCATCTACTAGGACCCCCAGGTCCTTTTCCATCCTAGATTCCCCCAGAGGTTCTCTCCCTAGTGAGTAGATTGCCTTCATATTTTTGAAACCCAAATGCATTATTTTACATCTTTCTACATTAAACCTCATTTGCCATGAAGTTGCCCACCCCATTCATTTTTTCAGATCTTCCTGCAAGGTTTCCACATGCTGCAGAGAAATTATTGCCCTGCTTATCTTAGTATTGTCCACAAATACTGAGATTGAGCAGTTTACCCCATCCTCCAGGTGATTTATTAATAAATTAAATAGGATTGGTCCCAGCACAGAGCCCTGGAGGACCGCGCTTTCCACACCAGAATGTGTGAATGGACACACAGAGCAGTGGCTTGGGAGCAAGCCTGCTTGGGTGCCCCCCATTGCAAGCTGCTGGCTCTGGGGGGCACTCGACAGAAGGGAAGATCCAGGAGGGTCTGCGGGGAACCTGAGAAGTGAAGGATCAGGGCTGCTCTGTGCAAAACCACTGCACAGAACAGGTACGTATAACATGTTTGTTATTTAAAAAAAATAAATAAATTGCCTTTAATATCACTTTAAGGCCCCTTTTACACAGACGTCATCTGTTCAGTTCAGCTCACTTCAGTTTACATCCATTTTACAACAGGTTTTACTTCCATCCAGTGTTCAACCATGACTCAGCCCTACTGTCAGCAGGAAATTCCCTGTGACAGCAAAATGTTAACAAAGGTACCGATATAAAAAATCCAACCAAATTAAATGTTTTAACAGTGTGCATTTACCAAAACAGAGTGCCCCCCCCCCATCCATATTAGGACCTTCAACCTTTTTATACAGCTTTTGACCTATTTTAAGTGCCCATTGCTGTGGAGCGTGGAGACCTGGTGGATCACTTTAGCGGAGATTTATCAATATATGTGTGTATATGTTATATTTCTGGTGAGTGCATAAAGGGTGGAGGCTTGAACTTGTGTTCATCTTCACGTGGTGGAGCATCCCCTTCAACGTTAGGAGATTTTCTACTATTTGCATTTATACGGTATATTTCTAGTGAGTGAATAAAGGGTTGTGGATTAGTGTCGCCTTTTTTTCCTTATGTGGTGGAGTATTTCATCCAGCTTTGGAGGATCATCAAACTCATAACATTTATTGGATTTTTTGATGGATTTTTTTGTCAATGTTAAAGCACTGTATATTTTAAGCGCTGCACTTTTAGCTGTTTGTTTTATGTTCACAAGGTATGTATAGTTGAAGGCCAGCTGCTTTCATTTCTAAGCGCTCACTTTTCTTTTTTTCTTTTTGTTTATATGCAATAAAATAAATGTTTGCTTTTGGGGTTAATAACCATTGATAGACTCACCACCACTGAATGTCTGGTAAAATGTATATTGCCTCTTACAATTATAATAAAAATTGTGTGAATGGCTTAGCATTTACACAGACGTCATAAATAATCTGTGGAATGTTTCCAGTATGTGCATATCCTACTATCATCAGCGTCATCTAGTGGTACAATGCGGTATTTTACTGATTGCAGTATTTCAGGAAAAGACTGCTTTATGGCCACTAGATGGAGCTGAAAATCATAATCAATACACATATTAGACACATAACTGGGATTATTCGCAGTGGCTGCTCCAATGCTAATTCACGCTAATACACAGAAATTTTTTAATAAAGAGACCCCTAACAGTCCCTGAGACAAAATTAGTATGTTTGTGTGCCTCCCCTTCTCCTGTACTACAGCCGGCTCTGAGTCATGCCAAAACAGATAAAAACCAGCATTCCTTGCATCCATGGGAGTCCGCAGAACTTTTTTCGGGGGGGGGGCATCATTTTAGGTCACCAATGCTCCACCCCTTATCGACAATGTCATGAAGGGGAGGGGCTTAGTCATTATCACATAAAGCACAGGCATGTGCCTATCAATTGCAGCCTCATTGTGCCCATCAAATGTGGCCTGTACAGTACAGATGGTGTACAGTATGTGTATATCTAGGGTGTGGATGGTATTAGTATATATAGGAAGGAAGGTGGGTGTATATAGCTGTATACAGGACAGATGATGTATATCTGCAGTCAGTAATGGAGGAAGATCTCTATATACAGGAATGAAGGTGGGTGTATACAGCTACCTGTATATAGAGACCTTCCTCCATCATCACTGACTGCAGACAAACATCATCTGTCCTGCATATAACTATATATACAGGACAGATGATGTATATCTGCAGTCAGTAATGATGGAGGCATATAGGAAGGAAGATGAAACAGGACAGATGATGTGATCTTTCCTATATCTGGCACCCCCCTTCACTGATCATACCTGTATGCACTCAGCTGCCCCCTCAACTGAAAATATGTCAGGCCCCCACACACACACATATGTAAACACACAGCCCCCCCCTGTACACAAGCAGCCTCCTCCCGTCACTTGTACCTAAAGCCCCAACTTGTAAGATGGTCTTCCTTCTCCCATGCCCTGTTTCCACATTTCCCTGTGAAAATACAACAGGCAGAAAAGCAAACACGAGGGGCGCACATACAGAAAGCAGCCAGAGGTGGCATTAAAGAGCTCTGTAAGCTCAGTGACACTGATCTGCAGCAGGTGTGGGGCCGACTCGCACAAACCCAGAGAGCCAGCATAGCTACAGATGCGGCTACTGCAGACCCTTGCCGATTACAGGGGGGGTCACTCGCCCCCCCTTGCCCCTACCTGCGGACGCCTATGCTTGCATCATTATTCTGTTGTTGGGTTTGTAGGAGAAACCTAGTTATATACTGAGGCAGATCTCATCAGGTACACTTTATTGTTACAGGGGGTCCCCTAGTTACAAACATCCGACTTACAAACTACTCCTACTTACAAACGGAGGGAGACAACAGGAAGTGAGAGGAAATCTACCCCTAGGAAGGGAAATTCACTCCTGTAAGAGCTATCATGTGGACAAGGTACCTCCACTGATGCTTTAGTACCAAGTACCACTTTAGTACCACAACAATCCAAAATTTTCAAAATCCAATTGTTATTGGGACAGAAAGTGAGGTGAAATCTTCTGAAGAGGGGCACACACAGCAAAACAAATGTTACAGGGGTGATAACCCTTCTCTATGCTATCCAAAAAGCTTAAAAATAGTTTTTTTGGCTGGAGCTACACTTAAAAAATGTACCTGTACCAACTTACAAATAGATTCAACTTAAAAACACACCTACAGTCCCTAACTTGTTTGTAACCCAGGGACCTCCTGTACTACTATATTTTATAGCATAATCATACAAATGTGGGTCAGTGGGTCTCTTCCCTGAAATCCTGTACATGTGCAGTCCTCCTATGGCACTTCTGCTCACAAGAAAAGAAGAATACATGTAAGCTTTTAAAAAATAGATCATAATTCAGAAGTAAGTTCGAACTTCTATAACATTTTGAAAAGTGACCTGTTATCCTAAAAAAGCTTCTTCATTTAGCCAAAAGAGAATGTGTGTAGCCAGAAGGACAAATAAGTCTAAGGCTGGCCAAATATCTCAATATTTTAATGCACAATGCTATTACACCTCCATTTTTTTAAACAGTGACCAGGTGAATTTCTTTTTCTAAATCAAGATTTTTTTTTTAATTTTTGGTATTTGTGGAATACAGAACAAAGCATACAAAGAAAAAGAAAAGGAACAAAATAAAAGTAAAGTACAAACGATTCCATACAGAGACCATGAGTGTTCAGAGCAAGCTATATTAAATTTGGACAAAGCAAATAGGTTGTGAGTGATACATGACAAACTGCGAGGTATAGTGTACAGATGACCAAAGCTACACATAAACACAATTCTGGGCACAAGAAAACACAAAAATTGTTAAATAGCTAGTGGTGGATGAGGTTAGAGAAGGAGAGGACAACCCTTATGCTTGTATTGTATGTAGACTAGGGATGAGCCGAACACCCCCCGGTTCGGTTCGCACCAGAACCCGCGAACGGACCGCAAGTTCGCACGAACGTTAGAACCCCATTGACTTCTATGGGACTCGAACGTTCGAAATCAAAAGTGCTCATTTTAAAGGCTAATTTGCATGGTATTGTCCTAAAAAGGGTTTGGGGACCCGGGTCCTACCCCAGGGGACATGTATCAATGCAAAAAAAACTTTTAAAAACGGCCGTTTTTTCGGGAGCAGTGATTTTAATGATGCTTAAAGTAAAAAAAAAAAAGTGAAATATTCCTTTAAATATCGTACCTGGGGGGTGTCTATAGTATGCCTGTAAAGTGACGCGTGTTTCCCATGTTTAGAACAGTCCCTGCACCAAATGTCATTTTTAAAGGAAAAAATCTCATTTAAAACTGCTTGCGGGTTTAATGTCATGTCGGGTCATGGCAATATGGATGAAAATCAGTGAGACAAACGGCATGGGTACCCCCCAGTCCATTACCAGGCCCTTTGGGTCTTGTATGGATATTAAGGGGAACCCCGCACCCAAATTAAAATAAGGAAAGGTCCCTATATACTCTGAACAGCAGTATACAGGCGGTGCAAACAAGACAGGGACTGTAGGTTTGTTGTTAAGTAGAATCTGTTTGTAATTTTGAACATTTTTAATGTGTTTAGCTCCAGCCAAAAAATCTTTTCTAAGCTTTTTGGAAAACATAGGGAAGGGTTATCACCCCTGTGACATTTGTTTTGCGTCTTTCCTCCTCTTCAGAAGATTTCACCTCACTTTTTTGTCCCAATGAAAAATGTTTTTTGAAAATTTGGGTTTTTTTGTGGAACAAGGATTGGAAAGCATCAGTGGAAAGGAGAAATTGTTTTCCCATATTAACTCTTACAGGAGAGAATTTCCCTTCCTTAGGGGTAGATTTCATCTCACTTCCTGTTGTCTCCTTCCGTTTGCAAGTAGGAGTCGTTTGTAAGTTAGATGTTTGAAAGTAGGGTCCTGCCCTATATACTCAGCAGAAATTTGGGCCTTAGGTGTTGCTGTGGCCAAAACACTGTAAGCCCTCACAGGGCCCTGCTGTGAAATATTAGATCAAGAATTGTAATTACATGCCCCTGTTGAACAGGAGCTGAAAAATTAGGCCTTAGGCACTGGTGCTGGTGCCACAACACTGCAACCCCTCACAGACACTCTAGTTGGAACGCAGGAACGAGCCCTGCTGCAAAGTATTGCATCAAAAATTGTAATTACACGCCCCTGTTAGACAGGGGCAGAAAAATTGGGTCTTAGGCACTGGTGCTGGTGCCACAACACTGCAACCCCTCACAGACACTCTAGTTGAAATGCAGGAACAAGCCCTGCTGCAAAGTATTGCATCAAAAATTGTAATTACACGCCCCTGTTAGACAGGGGCTGAAAAATTGGGTCTTAGGCACTGGTGCTGGTGCCACAACACTGCAACCCCTCACAGACACTCTAGTTGGAATGCAGGAACGAGCCCTGCTGCAAAGTATTACATCAAAAATTGTAATTACACGCCCCTGTTAAACAGGGGCTGAAAAATTGTGCCTTAGGCACTGGTGGTGGCGCCCAGAACCAAAAATGTTCTTACAAGCTATCAGCGTGATGATTGAGGAGGAAGAGGATAATTACTCAGGGATAGTCACTCAGCATCAGCATAGGCAGTCTTTGAAGGGATCTGAGATTTCAAAAAAAATTATTCGGTTACATCTGCATCAGGTGCTTGGTAGCTGGTGGTGATCCAAGACTGATTCATTTTTATGAAGGTCAGCCGATCGACCGAGTCGGTGGACAGACGCACCCTGTGATCGGTTACCACGCCTCCAGCAGCACTGAATGTGCGTTCCGAAAGAACGCTGGATGCAGGACAGGCCAGTAGCTCAATTGCATACTGTGCAAGCTCTGGCCAGTGATCCATCCTCAAGACCCAGTAACCCAGAGGATTTTCGGTGGGAAAGGTGTCCAAGTCTGATCTTGCCCCTAGGTATTCCTGCACCATGTAAAACAGACGCTGGCGATGGTTGCTGGAACCGATCATACCTTGGGGCTGCGGACCAAAAAATTGTCTGAACGCATCGGTCAGACGGCCACCTTCTCCACCGCTCCTTCTTTGACTGACCGAAGCCTCAGCAACACGTTGTCCAGAAACAGGAGTTTGTAACCTCCCAGTCTCTGGGAACGCGTTGCACAGACCTTTCTGCAAGGCCTCCCGAAGATGTTTCATCCTCTGCTCCCTCTGCGATGGCAAGATAAGGTCCGCAAC
The DNA here is from genome assembly GCA_037952925.1 of Lithobates clamitans. Taxonomy (NCBI): domain Eukaryota; kingdom Metazoa; phylum Chordata; class Amphibia; order Anura; family Ranidae; genus Lithobates; species Lithobates clamitans. The sequence continues at coordinate 1,118,057 of JBBGZY010000490.1, forward strand.
CTTACCCTTGTAACGTGGATCAAGGAGGGTTGCCAGCCAGTATTGGTCCTTCTCCTTGATACCACGAATACGAGGATCCTTACGCAGGCTTTGCAGGATCAGGGAGGCCATGCAGCGTAGGTTTGCTGAGGCATTCGGTCCGGAGTCCTCTGGGTCACTAAGGACAACAACGTCCGCAGCCACCTCCTCCCAGCCACGTACAAGTCCATGTGTTCCTTGGGACTGATCCCTTAAAGACTGCTGATGCTGAGTGCCAGGCTCCACCTCCATACTGACACAATCTTCCTCCTCCTCCTCCTCCTCCTCCTCGTCCTCTTCCTGTGTGATCGGCGGGCACGCAGGAACACTGTCTGGATAAAGGGGGCCTTGAGAGCTAAGGAAGTCCTCCTCTTCCTGCCTCTGTTCTGCCTCAAGTGCCCTGTCCATTATTCCACGCAGCGTGTGCTCCAAAAGGTGGACAAGGGGGACAGTGTCACTGATGCATGCACTGTCAGTGCTCACCATCCTCGTGGCCTCCTCGAATGGTGACAGGACAGTGCATGCATCCCTGATCATGGCCCACTGGCGTGGGGAAAAAAAACCAAGGTCCCCTGACCCTGTCCTGGTGCCATAGTCGCACAGGTACTCATTGATGGCCCTCTGCTGCGTGTGCAGCCGCTGCAGCATGGCCAACGTCGAGTTCCACCTGGTGGGCATGTCACAGATTAGGCGGTTCTTGGGCAGGTTAAACTCCTTTTGGAGGTCCGTCAGCCGAGCACTGGCATTATATGACCGGCGGAAATGCACAGAGACTTTCCTGGCCTGCCTCAGGACATCCTGTAAGCCCGGGTACCTGCCCAAGAACCGCTGCACCACCAAGTTAAGGACGTGAGCCAAACAGGGCACATGGGTCAGTTGTCCCTGTCGGAGGGCAGAGAGGAGGTTGGTGCCATTGTCGCAAACCACCATTCCTGCCTTAAGTTGGCGTGGCGTCAACCACCTCTGAACCTGCCCCTGCAGAGCTGACAGAACCTCTGCCCCAGTGTGGCTCCTGTCCCCCAAGCACACCAGCTCAAGCACCGCATGGCATCTTTTGGCCTGCGTACTTGCGTAGCCCCTTGAACGCCTACGGAGCACCGCTGGTTCCGAGGAAGAGGCCATGGAGGAAGAAGAAGAGGAGGGGGTGGAGGAGAGAGGTGTGTCACAATCAGCATTTTGGAGGCGTGGTGGCGGAACAACCTCCAACACTACTGCACCTTGTCCTGCATCCTTCCCAGCTGCCAGCAGAGTCACCCAATGCGCCGTGAAACTTAAGTAACGTCCCTGTCCATGCCTGCTGGACCATGAGTCAGCGGTAATATGCACCTTACCGCTGACCGCCCTGTCCAGCGAGGCATGGACATTGCCTTCCACATGCCGGTAGAGAGCCGGAATCGCCTTCCGTGAGAAAAAGTGGCGTTTGGGTACCTGCCACTGAGGAACCGCACATTCCACAAACTCACGGAAGGGGGCAGAGTCTACCAACTGAAAAGGCAGCAGTTGAAGTGCTAGCAATTTTGCCAAGCTAGCATTCAACCGCTGGGCATGTGGATGGCTGGGAGCAAACTTCTTTCGGCGGTGCAGCAGCTGGGGCAGGGAAATTTGCCTGGTACAATCTGACGTCGGTGTACCAAAAGCAGATTGCCCACAAGTACTTGGCTGTGACACACCTAATTCTACACCTTCATTCCTCTCACTGCAGGTCTCAGAGAGGACTGAAGGTCTAGTGGGGTTGGAAATCTCAGCTGATGAGGAGCAAGGAGAGATCGTCTTTGTTCTTTGGTGTGGGTCTTTTAGATACGCTTGCCAACGAACTGCATGGCAGGTCAACATATGTCTGGTCAAGCATGTGGTACCCAAGCGGGAGATGTTTTGGCCACGCGAGATACGCTTGAGACATATGTTGCAAATAGCAGCGGTGCGATCTGATGCACTCGTCTCAAAAAAGGCCCACACCAAAGAACTTTTTGAATAACGCGCAGAGACTGCAGCGCCCTGCACATGTGGAGCTTTGGGGTGTGATGCAGTCAATGTGCTGCCCTTAGGCTGGCCCCTGGAGGGCATCCTGCCTAGTTGGTGATGTGCCACCTCCTCCTCCTCCTCCTCCTCCTCCTCTCTCCTATCAGGCACCCACGTTGAGTCAGTGACCTCATCATCCCCTCCCTCCTCATCACTGGAGCAAACCTGGCAGTATGCTGCAGCAGGGGGAGCATGACTGCCAGATTGCTGTCCTTCTTGGGCACCCCCTCTGTCCGTGCTCATGTTACTGCCTTCATTGAGCTCAGTATCATCATCAGAGCCTTCCAAACGCTGGGCATCCTCCTGGAGTATGTACCCAACACTGTGGTCAAACAGTTCGAGGGAATCCTCATGAGGACATGGTGGAGCTAGGGAAGGAGTCACTGATGACATTGAGCTGAGGGAAGAGGCCGCTGCTTTGCCAGACAAAGCACCCTGGGCATGGGTGAGAGAGGATGAGGAGGATGAGGACGGCTTGGTCATCCACTCGACCAAGTCTTCCGCATGTTGCGGCTCAACACGGCCAGCTGCCGAAAAAAAGGCCAAGCGTGTCCCATGGCCACGTGCTGATGAGGATGCACCGTCTCCACGACCAGCACTAGACACAGAGCCTGCTTGCCCTCTCTTATTGGCTTGTGACTGTCTGCCTCTCCTTCTTGGCCTTCCAGACATACTAATGGCCTGTAGCTGCACTAAGCTGGGATAGAACACCTGTAATTTTCTTAAGGTAGCTTTATATACTGTAACCAGACAAGCCTGCCTGTCAGTAGGAAGATAACAGGAACGGATCTAGCTGAACACTGTGAGCAGGACACACTGTACTAAATGTAAATAGTCTAGCTGCCTGACCGTGGTACTAATAGGATCAAATAGAACACCTGTAATTTTCTTAAGGTAGCTTTATATACTGTAACCAGACAAGCCTGCCTGTCAGTAGGAAGATAACAGGAACGGATCTAGCTGAACACTGTGAGCAGGACGCACTGTACTAAATGTAAATAGTCTAGCTGCCTGACCGTGGTACTAATAGGATCAAAAAGAACACCTGTAATTTTCTTAAGGTAGCTTTATATACTGTAACCAGACAAGCCTGCCTGTCAGTAGGAAGATAACAGGAACGGATCTAGCTGAACACTGTGAGCAGGACGTACTGCACTAAATGTATATAGCAGGAACGGATCTAGCTGAACACTGTGAGCAGGACGCACTGCACTGAATGTAAATAGCAGGAACGGATCTAGCTGAACACTGTGAGCAGGACGCACTGCACTAAATGTAAATACCAGGAACGGATCTAGCTGAACACTGTGAGCAGGACGCACTGCACTGAATGTAAATAGCAGGAACGGATCTAGCTGAACACTGTGAGCAGGACGCACTGCACTGAATGTAAATAGCAGGAACGGATGTAGCTGAACACTGTGAGCAGGACGCACTGCACTAAATGTAAATACCAGGAACGGATCTAGCTGAACACTGTGAGCAGGACGCACTGCACTGAATGTAAATAGCAGGAACGGATCTAGCTGAACACTGTGAGCAGGACGCACTGTACTAAATGTAAATAGTCTAGCTGCCTGACCGTGGTACTAATAGGATCAAAAAGAACACCTGTAATTTTCTTAAGGTAGCTTTATATACTGTAACCAGACAAGCCTGCCTGTCAGTAGGAAGATAACAGGAACGGATCTAGCTGAACACTGTGAGCAGGACGCACTGCACTAAATGTAAATACCAGGAACGGATCTAGCTGAACACTGTGAGCAGGACGCACTGCACTGAATGTAAATAGCAGGAACGGATCTAGCTGAACACTGTGAGCAGGACGCACTGCACTGAATGTAAATAGCAGGAACGGATCTAGCTGAACACTGTGAGCAGGACGCACTGTACTAAATGTAAATAGTCTAGCTGCCTGACCGTGGTACTAATAGGATCAAAAAGAACACCTGTAATTTTCTTAAGGTAGCTTTATATACTGTAACCAGACAAGCCTGCCTGTCAGTAGGAAGATAACAGGAACGGATCTAGCTGAACACTGTGAGCAGGACACACTGTACTAAATGTAAATAGTCTAGCTGCCTGACCGTGGTACTAATAGGATCAAAAAGAACACCTGTAATTTTCTTCAGGTAGCTTTATATACTGTAACCAGACAAGCCTGCCTGTCAGTAGGAAGATAACAGGAACGGATCTAGCTGAACACTGTGAGCAGGACGTACTGCACTAAATGTATATAGCAGGAACGGATCTAGCTGAACACTGTGAGCAGGACGCACTGCACTGAATGTAAATAGCAGGAACGGATCTAGCTGAACACTGTGAGCAGGACGCACTGCACTAAATGTAAATAGCAGGAACGGATGTAGCTGAACACTGTGAGCAGGACGCACTGCACTAAATGTAAATACCAGGAACGGATCTAGCTGAACACTGTGAGCAGGACGCACTGCACTGAATGTAAATAGCAGGAACGGATCTAGCTGAACACTGTGAGCAGGACGCACTGCACTAAATGTAAATACCAGGAACGGATCTAGCTGAACACTGTGAGCAGGACGCACTGCACTGAATGTAAATAGCAGGAACGGATCTAGCTGAACACTGTGAGCAGGACGCACTGCACTAAATGTAAATACCAGGAACGGATCTAGCTGAACACTGTGAGCAGGACGCACTGCACTGAATGTAAATAGCAGGAACGGATCTAGCTGAACACTGTGAGCAGGACGCACTGCACTAAATGTAAATACCAGGAACGGATCTAGCTGAACACTGTGAGCAGGACGCACTGCACTGAATGTAAATAGCAGGAACGGATCTAGCTGAACACTGTGAGCAGGACGCACTGCACTGAATGTAAATAGCAGGAACGGATCTAGCTGAACACTGTGAGCAGGACGCACTGCACTAAATGTAAATACCAGGAACGGATCTAGCTGAACACTGTGAGCAGGACGCACTGCACTGAATGTAAATAGCAGGAACGGATCTAGCTGAACACTGTGAGCAGGACACACTGCACTAAATGTAAATACCAGGAACGGATCTAGCTGAACACTGTGAGCAGGACGCACTGCACTGAATGTAAATAGCAGGAACGGATCTAGCTGAACACTGTGAGCAGGACACACTGCACTAAATGTAAATACCAGGAACGGATCTAGCTGAACACTGTGAGCAGGACGCACTGCACTGAATGTAAATAGCAGGAACGGATCTAGCTGAACACTGTGAGCAGGACACACTGCACTAAATGTAAATAGTCTAGATAGAAGATAACAGGAACGGATCTAGCTAAACTGAATACAGTGTATATATATATATGCAACACCTGGGATGCATATATATACACAATACACTGTAAGTGCAGCTAACTGACTGACTGTTCTGCCTAATCTATCTAACTCAAATCAAATGACACTGTCTCTCTCTCTCTCTATCTCTCAGCACACCGGAACACACACTACACAGGGCCGCCGTGCAGGCGGCCTTATATAGTGTGGGGTGTGTACTAAATCCCCTGAGCCATAATTGGCCAAAGCCACCCTGGCTTTGGCCAATTACAGCTCTCTCTACTGACGGCGCTGTGATTGGCCAAGCATGCGGGTCATAGTGCATGCTTGGCCAATAATCAGCCAGCAATGCACTGCGATGCCGCAGTGAATTATGGGCCGTGACGCGCCACACGAATTTGGCGCGAACGGCCCATATCGTTCGCAATTCGGCGAACGACCGAACAGCCGATGTTCGAGTCGAACATGGGTTCGACTCGAACACGAAGCTCATCCCTAATGTAGACTATTCTCTATCTAAAATGGCATTAACAGAGGCACAACAATGTGAAAAAGTAGGAGGACCAGGAGAAAGTCAGTGTGGTGCAACAAGCTCACAAGAAAGATAGAATAAGCGTATTATCAATAGTTTGGCTGAAGGTGGAATTGTGTCCTTGGTAAATATGCTCAGAAGGGCAGTTTTAGGGTTTAACAGTAATTGCATGTAGCATATATCTTGAATAGTTTGAAAAACTTAGAACACCTTCATAACATATGTATCAAATGTACCATTATCTCTGGAACATCTGGAACAATTAGGAGAATCAACTCAGTCCAAGAATATACATTGGAGAGTATAGTATACTAAAAAGTTACAACTGCATTAGTCTGTGAGATGGAGATATACTGTAGATACGTCAGGTAGCCTCTGTTATGGCCTGCACGGCTTGCCAAACTTTATGTATCACTGTAAAAGGAAGATGGCACTGTTTGATGTGGAAGTGTCCAGCTTGCAGTAAACTGATAATGGGATCTGGCAACATTTGAGAGTATATCCTCTGAATGGTTAATGGAGGTTTAAAGCTTACCATCCAGTAAGCTGCTGGAGTTGTGAAGTTAGGAAGTATAATTATGGATTAGGGACTGCCTACCCCCCCCATCTTGAAGCACTTGTAATCTAATCCTAGGCCGTTAGTGAGTGTCTCTGTTAGAATACAATTGCCCGATGGGGGTAATTCCTCAATCCACCTCGTTTGTGTGAATGAAGGAACCTGTCTGTATTTTTTTTCAGTCAATTAGACTGAAAAAAAATCTACTCATATATTTTCTTTATTTAGAGGTTGTGTTTTGCAGTATATTTAGGGTATTTCCATTTATTTCATTTAATATTCTTTGTTTTTGTGTCCTTTTCTATTTTTGACGGACCACCTGGCACCCCTTTTGGTTGCTTCAGCCAAAATACAGCTTCCTCCACTCTGGAACCAGGAACCAGGTATTATAGCTGAGAATTGCACCCAAGGGCTAGACGACACTAGCTTAGGTACAAACTGGAACTCTTTATTATAAACTCACACAGAATTTATACCACTCAAAGTCAGATTGTCCTAAACAATGTAAATCCTAAACAGTAATATCATAAGTACATCTAATAGTAATCTAATGAACAGCTAACATAACATAAACTGTGCTGTCCCAACAGGGCATAGAATTTGTATATATTGTTTTCCTAACCATTTTAGTTTACATGCTGCCATCTAGTGACCCTTTGTGGTAATGCACTTGTCTCTCAAGTTTATTTTTCCCTTATGTTATGACACACTTCCTTTGAATGTAATGCTCCACCCTTCTTCCTGTGTTTGTACTTCCTGTGTCATCTATGCAGTTAACAAGCCACATGTAGCAGGGCACATGTATTCTACATAAGTAAGCTACCGACAGTATCATCTTTTGACCGCATAAATACCACAACCTGTTCATCTGTTTGTATCCTGTCATCTGCTGTAACCTGATGTTTAGAATAAAAGCATCTTGTGGATGGAATCGGTATTTGGTGAGTTCAAACTATCTGAGGAGGATTGTCCTCAGTGATTATATCTTATACAGGCCAGGCATAGAGGTCTTACAAGGGATAGGTCGCTTCACAACAATCAGAGTGAAAATATAAACAGTAATCTAATCAACAACTAGCAACTAACAGCTAACTGTGATCTAATTAACAGTAAGCTAATCCACGGCCAAGCACCCAAATTAGATTTGATTAGTCTGGGAATGTTCCCCCCCAGACAATCTGGCAACAAGCCCACAGATACAAAGTACATTACACATTCTGTCTGTCAGGTGTTTGGATTTCACTTGTGTAATCTGTCCACTACAAAAGTCATCATAAGACAAAACTCATACAATGCTACAGCAGTCTAAAAAAGCAGAATTAATTTATCTTCATAGATTTCTTGAGGGATATTGTTTATAAATATTTCTGTTCCAAGTGGAGGAGCTTCTCCAACCCAGTCTGCAAGAGGGCCACCATATTTCCTCTGACCTAGGCTAGCTCCTAGTCCTCTCGAAAAGCCCCTGTCCTGGTTGTGTCTGTCACACTATCTAAGGGCATTTTTGAAACAAAACAGATCCACAATTACTAAAAAGAGCTTCTGTAACACATAGGAGCCATTTCATGCACATTGCACCATTAAAAACAACCAAAAATCATTTTCATTTCACCTTCCTCACCAACTCAAAAAGCATTTTATTGGAATGGCTAGTTCAACTATGCCTGGTTGCTCTGTTTCAAATGTTGCTTTATGCAAAAGACATACATCCCCATGCAAGACCTCCATGAATATATCTATATTTTCACTAATAAAGCACAATGCTATACCTACAGTTTTCCCCATTATTATTAACTAGGGATGAGCAAGTGTTCAAATTTGTCTTAAAAGTTTAATAAAATTTCAAAACATAGTGCAAAAAACACTTCAATACCACAACCCCTCATTCCTCTTCCATCGCCATACCCAATTTTTATTCCAAAATATTCCAAATATAGACTTTAGGTATGTGTTTGGTACAAATTGGCTAGCAATAGATAGAAACAGCTTGAGGAAACACCTGGCTCCTCACCACAGAGATGTGAGCAGCAAAAGAATCGCCCTCCTCCTTAGCCCCGGTTCACACTGAGGCAGCGCCACTTGCAGCGCGACTGCCTCAGGCGACCTGGACATGACAGGAGTGGCGAATTTCAAAAAGACTTCTTTATAGAAGTCTATGCAAGTCACCTCAAGTCGCCCCCAAAGTAGTACAGGAACCTTTTTCTAAGTCCATTGTACAGAACGGGACGCTACTTGTCAGGCGGCTAGGTCGCCTGACAAGTCGTCCTAGTGTGAAACAACCACTGCAACATTTGCATTCTCTAGTGACATGGAGGAAAGGGGTATCAGAGGCTTAAGATACTCCTCATCAAGTGGGAAAGAAGATCATGAGGCAATGCTGAGAAGGGTCAAGCAAAGGCTTGAACCTCTACAGAATTCCCTGATGGCTGAAGCAATGTCATCTATACCCCCTCTTCTCACTGTCCTAATACACTAACTTCTTAAAACAATCTATCCCCCCCCCCCCCATAAAGCCCCAAAGTATACACAATGTTCCAGGCTACACACCACAATGTTGCCACCGTTACTATCTCCTACTATCTCCTAAACCTACAGCCATAGGCTGCTAACTTTTCCAGAAATCTTCTTTCGAGGTCAGACATATCAGACATGCAGTCTGGAGAGGCTCTGGGGAGCTTTTTTTTTTACCCCACTAGTAGTGAATCATGTAGGTGGTAGCAAAATGGTTGAAAAGGCATTTTGTTGCTCCTCCTAAGACCAGAGCAGCCACTTTAATGAAAGGCCTCATGCACACAGAGCTTAAAAATGCCTCTGTTACCGCAATTTTTTCAACCTTTAGAACACCTCTATATAAGCCTATGGGATTGATTTACTAAAGGCAAATAGACTGTGCACTTTACAAAGTCCACTCTACAAGAGAAGTTTCTCCATAGCTTAGTAAATGGGGTAAAGTTTCACTTTGCAAAGAATACCCAATCACATGCAAGGAGAATAAAAAAAAAAGCATTTTTGCTTGCACATGATTGGATGATGAAAGCTATTAGTATATCAGTAATAGTAAATCAACCTCTATGTGTCCATGCACACATAGGTGTTTACAGGCATATTAGAAGAGGAGCATTTACAGGCTGAAAAAAAAATCCCACCATAGGTGTGTTCTGGAGAAGCACTAAAGAGCAGAAAAACGCAAAACAGACCTAAAAGGATCTAATGCGCATAAACATTAGACACATATAGCATTTGAGCGTAAGTACATTCCAATTTTCTGACCATTAGAATGCATTAACATTCAAACATTAGATGTGCCTAAATGCACCTAAAAGAGCCTAAATGCATGTGCAGTACACAACTTTTACAATGTTTTTTTAAGCAGCTGTTTCCTGCCAGGAGTTCTGGCATTCAGAGGAGCTTAAACAGATGCCCTGTGTGCATAAGGCCCAAGGCAGCCCATAGATGAGTCCGTTTTTTTCATTCGACCAGCAGGCTGAATGAAAAAACTGACTCGATTTCCCCATCTACACACTTGAGGTGGATGGGAGAATCGTCCCCGCTGAGCTATTGTAGTCTGACAACTGGGAGACTTCCCTCACATCAGAATACATTGATCAGTGCTTCCGGCTAGAGCTAGAGCTAGAGACAGGAAACTCAAATATTTTATTAAACCTCACCTATTCCTATAAGCATAAAATAAAAAAAAATTAAAAAAACAGGTGGGACTATCCCAGTACTCTAAAAGGATGTCTTTACATTAAAAAGTATACAATTTTATTAAAGATAAATAAAACATTTTGGTCATGAGCATCATGAAGCCTGTACACGTTATATTCCACCCAATATTAAAAGAGATGTATGTGAATTCATTTTTCTTGAGACATACTTGCCTAGGTAAATGCTGCATCTGTCCCCCATCAGCTCTAACACTGAGAACTGAGCGAACAATCACAGCAGATCGCTCGGTTCTCACTGCCCAATCAGAGAGCCGGTGACTGTCAGTCAACGCTCTCTGCTCTGCCCCCCCCCACTCACTGGAGCACTGGGCTGCAGAGGGGGTGGGAGCGGCTGGCTCTGGGTCAGGCTTGCTGAGAGTCTTAGCTGAGTGCCGGTCCAGGCATGTGGGCAGACCCTGACCATAAGGTTGCGATCCTTCCTGAGCCTGGACCGGCTCTGTGACATCAGACGACAGTGAGTCACAGGAATGCAGAACAATCGAGCTTTGCCTGTACGTCTCTTTTAAACAATTTTCAAACACCAGTCCCCAAAAGTGATGTCAGTTAACAATTGATCATTGACCATCAGGCTACATGTAGCACTCTGGTGCTTAGGCAGGGTTGCTAGTAAATTTAGTTTGCCAGGCGGTAGTTGCCCTGGTTAATTGTTAGTAGATCCACTGATTTCTAGACAAGGGCTTAGCAAGGTCAGGTTATGAACAAATGGGGTGTCTCAGCCAATTGGCGGGGGTTTCTTTAGCCCCTTGGCCTGCTAGGAGAGCCTATTTATTTGGGTGAAGTCAGGTGGTCTGGGTGGACGTGTGTTATGCTGAGGGCCTATCCAGAAGCAAGAGAAGCAGCGCAGGGTTGGGACTGCAGGACTGGAGTCCAACAGAGAGTATCAGTTCAGCCGAACAGGGAACCAGTTGTTGTCGGAGGTAGGGATGAGCTTCGTGTTCGTGTCGAACCCATGTTCGACTCGAACATCGGCTGTTCGGTCGTTCGCCGAATTGCGAACGATATGGGCCGTTCGCGCCAAATTCGTGTGGCGCGTCACGGCCCATAATTCACTGCGGCATCACAGTGCATTGCTTGCTGATGATTGGCCAAGCATGCACTATGACCCGCATGCTTGCCAATCACAGCGCCGCCTGAACAGAGAGCCGTAATTGGCCAAAGCCAAGGAGGCTTTGGCCAATTATGGCTCAGGGGATTTAGTACACGCCCCACACTATATAAGGCTGCCTGCACGGCGGCCCTGTGCAGTGTGTTCCGGTGTGCTTAGAGAGAGAGAGAGACAGTGTCATTTTATTTGAGTTAGCTAGATTAGACAGGACAGTCAGTCAGTTAGCTGCACTTAAAGTGTATTGTGTATATATGTGCATCCCAGGTGTTGCATATATATATATACACTGTATTCAGTTTAGCTAGATCCGTTCCTGTTAACTTCTAGACTATTTACATTTAGTGCAGTGCGTCCTGCTCACAGTGTTCAGCTAGATCCGTTCCTGTTATCTTCCTACTGACAGGCAGGCTTGTCTTGTTACAGTATATAAAGCTACCTGAAGAAAATTATTGGTCTTCTTTTGATCCTATTAGTACCACGGTCAGGCAGCTAGACTATTTATATTTAGTGCAGTGCGTCCTGCTCACAGTGTTCAGCTAGATCCGTTCCTGTTATCTTCCTACTGACAGGCAGGCTTGTCTTGTTACAGTATTTACAGCTACCTGAAGAAAATTACTGGTGTTCTTTTGATCCTATTAGTACCACGGTCAGGCAGCTAGACTATTTACATTTAGTGCAGTGCGTCCTGCTCACAGTGTTCATCTAGATCCGTTCCTGTTATCTTCCTACTGACAGGCAGGCTTGTCTTGTTACAGTATTTACAGCTACCTAAAGAAAATTACTGGGGTTCTTTTGATCCTATTAGTACCACGGTCAGGCAGCTAGACTATTTACATTTAGTACAGTGCGTCCTGCTCACAGTGTTCAGCTAGATCCGTTCCTGTTATCTTCCTACTGACAGGCAGGCTTGTCTTGTTACAGTATATAAAGCTACCTGAAGAAAATTACTGGTGTTCTTTTGATCCTATTAGTACCACGGTCAGGCAGCTAGACTATTTACATTTAGTGCAGTGCGTCCTGCTCACAGTGTTCAGCTAGATCCGTTCCTGTTATCTTCCTACTGACAGGCAGGCTTGTCTTGTTACAGTATATAAAGCTACCTGAAGAAAATTACTGGTGTTCTTTTGATCCTATTAGTACCACGGTCAGGCAGCTAGACTATTTACATTTAGTGCAGTGCGTCCTGCTCACAGTGTTCAGCTAGATCCGTTCCTGTTATCTTCCTACTGACAGGCAGGCTTGTCTTGTTACAGTATATAAAGCTACCTGAAGAAAATTACTGGTGTTCTTTTGATCCTATTAGTACCACGGTCAGGCAGCTAGACTATTTACATTTAGTGCAGTGCGTCCTGCTCACAGTGTTCAGCTAGATCCGTTCCTGTTATCTTCCTACTGACAGGAAGGCTTGTCTTGTTACAGTATATAAAGCTACCTGAAGAAAATTACTGGTGTTCTTTTGATCCTATTAGTACCACGGTCAGGCAGCTAGACTATTTACATTTAGTACAGTGCGTCCTGCTCACAGTGTTCAGCTAGATCCGTTCCTGTTATCTTCCTACTGACAGGCAGGCTTGTCTTGTTACAGTATATAAAGCTACCTGAAGAAAATTACTGGTGTTCTTTTGATCCTATTAGTACCACGGTCAGGCAGCTAGACTATTTACATTTAGTGCAGTGCGTCCTGCTCACAGTGTTCAGCTAGATCCGTTCCTGTTATCTTCCTACTGACAGGCAGGCTTGTCTTGTTACAGTATATAAAGCTACCTGAAGAAAATTACTGGTGTTCTTTTGATCCTATTAGTACCACGGTCAGGCAGCTAGACTATTTGCATTTAGTGCAGTGCTTCCTGCTCACAGTGTTCAGCTAGATCCGTTCCTGTTACCTTCCTACTGACAGGCAGGCTTGTCTTGTTAAAGTATTTACAGCTACCTAAAGAAAATTACTGGTGTTCTTTTGATCCTATTAGTACCACGGTCAGGCAGCTAGACTATTTACAGTTAGTGCAGTGCGTCCTGCTCACAGTGTTCAGCTAAACCTACAAGTTAGTGGGGTGCGTTCACCTCACAGTGTTCAGCTAAAGCTACCTGTAGAAGGTTGGTGGTGTTCTGGTGTTCTCATACTACAGGCAGGCAGTTGATTTTGCTAGCTGCAGTATATATATATATATATATATATATATATATATATATATATATATATATATATCCCAGCTTAGTGCAGCTACAGGCCATCAGTATGTCTGGAAGGCCAAGAAGGAGAGGCAGACAGTCACAAGCCAATAAGAGAGGGCAAGCAGGCTCCGTGTCTAGTGCTGGTCGTGGAGACGGTGCATCCTCATCAGCACGTGGCCATGGGACACGCTTGGCCTTTTTTTCGGCAGCTGGCCGTGTTGAGCCGCAACATGCGGAAGACTTGGTCGAGTGGATGACCAAGCCGTCCTCATCCTCCTCATCCTCTCTCACCCATGCCCAGGGTGCTTTGTCTGGCAAAGCAGCGGCCTCTTCCCTCGGCTCAATGTCATCAGTGACTCCTTCCCTAGCTCCACCATGTCCTCCTGAGGAGTCCCTCGAACTGTTTGACCACAGTGTTGGGTACATGCTCCAGGAGGATGCCCAGCGTTTGGAAGGCTCTGATGATGATACTGAGCTCGATGAAGGCAGTAACATGAGCACGGACAGAGGGGGTGCCCAAGAAGGACAGCAATCTGGCAGTCATGCTCCCCCTGCTGCAGCATACTGCCAGGTTTGCTCCAGTGATGAGGAGGGAGGGGATGATGAGGTCACTGACTCAACGTGGGTGCCTGATAGGAGAGAGGAGGAGGAGGAGGCGGCACATCACCCACGAGGCAGGATGCCCTCCAGGGGCCAGCCTAAGGGCAGCACATTGACTGCATCACATGTGCAGGGCGCTGCAGTCTCTGCGCGTTATTCAAAAAGTTCTTTGGTGTGGGCCTTTTTTGAGACGAGTGCATCAGATCGCACCGCTGCTATTTGCAACATATGTCTCAAGCGTATCTCACGTGGCCAAAACATCTCCCGCTTGGGTACCACATGCTTGACCAGACATATGTTGACCTGCCATGCAGTTCGTTGGCAAGCGCATCCAAAAGACCCACACCAAAGCACAAAGAGGACCTCTCCTTGCTCCTCATCAGCTGAGATTTCCAACCCCACTAGACCTTCAGTCCTCTCTGAGACCTGCACTGAGAGGAATGAAGGTGTAGAATTAGGTGTGTCACAGCCAAGTACTTGTGGGCAATCTGCTTTTGGTACACCGACGTCAGATTGTACCAGGCAAATTTCCCTGCCCCAGCTGCTGCACCGCCGAAAGAAGTTTGCTCCCAGCCATCCACATGCCCAGCGGTTGAATGCTAGCTTGGCAAAATTGCTAGCACTTCAACTGCTGCCTTTTCAGTTGGTAGACTCTGCCCCCTTCTGTGAGTTTGTGGAATGTGCGGTTCCTCAGTGGCAGGTACCCAAACGCCACTTTTTCTCACGGAAGGCGATTCCGGCTCTCTACCGGCATGTGGAAGGCAATGTCCATGCCTCGCTGGACAGGGCGGTCAGCGGTAAGGTGCATATTACCGCTGACTCATGGTCCAGCAGGCTTGGACAGGGACGTTACCTAAGTTTCACGGCGCATTGGGTGACTCTGCTGGCAGCTGGGAAGGATGCAGGACAAGGTGCAGTAGTGCTGGAGGTTGTTCCGCCACCACGCCTCCAAAATGCTAATGATTGTGACACACCTCTCTCCTCCACCCCCTCCTCTTCTTCTTCCTCCATGGCCTCTTCCTCGGAACCAGCGGTGCTCCGTAGTCGTTCAAGGGGCTACGAAGGTACGCAGGCCAAAAGATGCCATGCGGTGCTTGAGCTGGTGTGCTTGGGGGACAGGAGCCACACTGGGGCAGAGGTTCTGTCAGCTCTGCAGGGGCAGGTTCAGAGGTGGTTGACGCCACGCCAACTTAAGGCAGGAATGGTGGTTTGCGACAATGGCACCA
The DNA here is from genome assembly GCA_037952925.1 of Lithobates clamitans. Taxonomy (NCBI): domain Eukaryota; kingdom Metazoa; phylum Chordata; class Amphibia; order Anura; family Ranidae; genus Lithobates; species Lithobates clamitans. The sequence goes on from JBBGZY010000490.1 coordinate 1,133,306, forward strand.
ACCTCCTCTCTGCCCTCCGACAGGGACAAATGACCCATGTGCCCTGTTTGGCTCACGTCCTTAACTTGGTGGTGCAGCGGTTCTTGGGCAGGTACCCGGGCTTACAGGATGTCCTGAGGCAGGCCAGGAAAGTCTGTGTGCATTTCCGCCGGTCATATAATGCCAGTGCTCGGCTGACGGACCTCCAAAAGGAGTTTAACCTGCCCAAGAACCGCCTAATCTGTGACATGCCCACCAGGTGGAACTCAACGTTGGCCATGCTGCAGCGGCTGCACACGCAGCAGAGGGCCATCAATGAGTACCTGTGCGACTATGGCACCAGGACAGGGTCAGGGGAGCTTGGTTTTTTTCCCCACGCCAGTGGGCCATGACCAGGGATGCATGCACTGTCCTGCCACCATTTGAGGAGGCCACGAGGATGGTGAGCAGTGACAGTGCATGCATCAGTGACACTGTCCCCCTTGTCCACCTGTTGGAGCACACGCTGCGTGGAATAATGGACAGGGCACTTGAGGCAGAACAGAGGCAGGAAGAGGAGGACTTCCTTAGCTCTCAAGGCCCCCTTTATCCAGACAGTGTTCCTGCGTGCCCACCGATCACACAGGAAGAGGACGAGGAGGAGGAGGAGGCAAGGAGGAAGATTGTGTCAGTATGGAGGTGGAGCCTGGCACTCAGCATCAGCAGCAGTCTTTAAGGGATCAGTCCCAAGAAACACATGGACTTGTACGTGGCTGGGAGGAGGTGGCTGCGGACCATGTCGTCCTTAGTGACCCAGAGGACTCCGGACCACATGCCTCAGCAAACCTACGCTGCATGGCCTCCCTGATCCTGCAAAGCCTGCGTAAGGATCCTCGTATTCGTGGTATCAAGGAGAAGGACCAATACTGGCTGGCAACCCTCCTTGATCCACATTACAAGGGTAAGGTTGCGGACCTTATCTTGCCATCGCAGAGGGAGCAGAGGATGAAACATCTTCGGGAGGCCTTGCAGAAAGGTCTGTGCAACGCGTTCCCAGAGACTGGGAGGTTACAAACTCCTGTTTCTGGACAACGTGTTGCTGAGGCTTCAGTCAGTCAAAGAAGGAGCGGTGGAGAAGGTGGCCGTCTGACCGATGCGTTCAGACAATTTTTTGGTCCGCAGCCCCAAGGTATGATCGAATCCAGCAACCATCGCCAGCGTCTGTTTTACATGGTGCAGGAATACCTAGGGGCAAGATCAGACTTGGACACCTTTCCCACCGAAAATCCTCTGGGTTACTGGGTCTTGAGGATGGATCACTGGCCAGAGCTTGCACAGTATGCAATTGAGCTACTGGCCTGTCCTGCATCCAGCATTCTTTCGGAATGCACATTCAGTGCTGCTGGAGGCGTGGTAACCGATCACAGGGTGCGTCTGTCCACCGACTCGGACGATCGACTGACCTTCATAAAAATGAATCAGTCTTGGATCACCACCAGCTACCAAGCACCTGATGCTGATGTAACCGAATAATTTTTTTTGAAATCTCAGATCCCTTCAAAGACTGCCTATGCTGATGCTGAGTGACTATCCCTGAGTAATTATCCTCTTCCTCCTCAATCATCACGCTGATAGCTTGTAAGAACATTTTTGGTTCTGGGCGCCACCACCAGTGCCTAAGGCACAATTTTTCAGCCCCTGTTTAACAGGGGCGTGTAATTACAATTTTTGATGTAATACTTTGCAGCAGGGCTCGTTCCTGCATTCCAACTAGAGTGTCTGTGAGGGGTTGCAGTGTTGTGGCACCAGCACCAGTGCCCAAGGCACAATTTTTCTGCTCCTGTCTAACAGGGGCGTGTAATTACAATTTTTGATGCAATACTTTGCAGCAGGGCTCGTTCCTGCATTCCAACTAGAGTGTCTGTGAGGGGTTGCAGTGTTGTGGCACCAGCACCAGTGCCCAAGGCCCAATTTTTCTGCTCCTGTCTAACAGGGGCGTGTAATTACAATTTTTGATGCAATACTTTGCAGCAGGGCTCGTTCCTGCGTTCCAACTAGAGTGTCTGTGAGGGGTTGCAGTGTTGTGGCACCAGCACCAGTGCCTAAGGCCCAATTTTTCTGCCCCTGTCTAACAGGGGCGTGTAATTACAATTTTTGATGCAATACTTTGCAGCAGGGCTCGTTCCTGCGTTCCAACTAGAGTGTCTGTGAGGGGATGCAGTGTTGTGGCACCAGCACCAGTGCCTAAGGCCCAATTTTTCTGCCCCTGTCTAACAGGGGCGTGTAATTACAATTTTTGATGCAATACTTTGCAGCAGGGCTCGTTCCTGCGTTCCAACTAGAGTGTCTGTAAGGGGTTGCAGTGTTGTGGCACCAGCACCAGTGCCTAAGGCCTAATTTTTCAGCTCCTGTTCAACAGGGGCATGTAATTACAATTCTTGATCTAATATTTCACAGCAGGGCCCTGTGAGGGCTTACAGTGTTGTGGCCACAGCAACACCTAAGGCCCAAATTTCTGCTGAGTATATAGGGCAGGACCCTACTTTCAAACATCTAACTTACAAACGACTCCTACTTGCAAACGGAAGGAGACAACAGGAAGTGAGATGAAATCTACCCCTAGGAAGGGAAATTCTCTCCTGTAAGAGTTAATATGGGAAAAAAATTCTCCTTTCCACTGATGCTTTCCAATCCTTGTTCCACAAAAAAACCCAAATTTTCAAAAAACATTTTTCATTGGGACAAAAAGTGAGGTGAAATTTTCTGAAGAAGAGGAAAGACAGCAAAACAAATGTCACAGGGGTGATAACCCTTCCCTATGTTTTCCAAAAAGCTGAAAAAAGATTTTTTGGCTGGAGCTAAACACATTAAAAATGTACCCGTTCAAAATTACAAACAGATTCTACTTAACAACAAACCTACAGTCCCTGTCTTGTTTGCACCGCCTGTATACTGCTGTTCAGAGTATATAGGGCCTGGTGGCCCCACACCTTTCCTTATTTTAATTTGGGTGCGGGGTTCCCCTTAATATCCATACAAGACCCAAAGGGCCTGGTAATGGACTGGGGGGTACCCATGCCATTTGTCTCACTGATTTTCATCCATATTGCCATGACCCGACATTACATTAAACCCGCAAGCAGTTTTAAATGAGATTTTTTCCTTTAAAAATGACATTTGGTGCAGGGACTGTTCTAAACACGGGAAACACGCGTCACTTTACAGGCATACTATAGACACCCCCCAGGTACGATATTTAAAGGAATATTTCACTTTTTTTTTTTTTACTTTAAGCATCATTAAAATCACTGCTCCCGAAAAAACGGCCGTTTTTAAAAGTTTTTTTTGCATTGATACATGTCCCCTGGGATAGGACCCGGGTCCCCAAACCCTTTTTAGGACAATACCATGCAAATTAGCCTTTAAAATGAGCACTTTTGATTTCGAACGTTCAAGTCCCATAGACGTCAATGGGGTTCTAACGTTCGTGCGAACTTTCGGTCCGTTCACAGGTTCTGGTGCGAACCAACCGGGGGGGTGTTCGGCTCATCCCTAGTCAGAGGTAGAGGGGAAGCTGTCGCCACTAAGGGACCATCCTCCTTGTTACCGGAGACCACTGTAAGTAAGCTGGAGCCAGTAGCACAGCAGTCTTCTCACCAGCAGGGAATGGTGAAGAAGTGGGAAAACTTCAGCAATTGCCAAGCCAGGGACCCAGCGGGACAGCAGAGGTGATGCTTGAGGAGCATCTGTGAGTACCAAGCCAGGGACCCAGCAGGGAAGCAGGGGTGAAGCTTGAGGAAGATACCGAGTTATGGAAGTGGAAGAGCTCCTGGGATCCAGTGGCGATTGGGTCTAAGAGTCTAGTAAGAGACTGGGAGGTCGGTGAGTGAAGACCTATAGTGAAAGAGTGCGAGGAGAACTATTTGTGTTACCAATAGTTAAATACAACTACGGTTAGTGACTGTTACAAGATTTGTTGCCATAGGAGACAGCGGTGCTAGCTATACAGAAGTGGTGTCTGGCTGGAGGCCTTCCACTGTATAGCTGTCTACCTATAGAAGTCTCGGAGTCTGCCAATTGTCATTGCATCTACTTAAGGATGTCCTGGCCCTAACCCTTTTTCCCATAGTTCTTGTTCAACAGACAATGGAGGTTATTTCCGAAAGGCAAATCCACTTTGCACTACAAGTGCAAAGTGCACTTGAAATTGCACTGAAAGTGCACTTGGAAGTGCAGTCACTGTAAATCTGAGGAGAAGATCTGAAATGAGGGGAAGCTCTGCTGATTGTTTCATCCAAACACGTGCAAGCTAAAATGCTGTTTTTTATTTTCCTTGCATGTCCCCCTCGGATCTACAGCGACTGCACTTCCAAGTGCACTTTCAGTGCATTTTCAAGTGCACTTTGCACTAGTAGTTTGCACTTGTAGTGCAAAGTGGATTTGCCTTTTGTAAATAACCCCCAATAAATCTCTTTGCATTCAAAAAGTGTCTGGCGACCATCCTTTCAGCTTGTATTACACCCACCATGCCTTGTAACCTACTCTACAGAGAAGGATCTCAGCTACCTGACTGGAGGTCACCTTTAGACCTCCAGAGGTCCAGAACCTTGCTACTTCTGGCGCCTAACATGGGGCGAAGGCATTGAGCCTGCAGCAGTTGCCCATAGCAACCGGCTACAGCTACATCGGAATTTCGTCTGGCTCCGTGGGAAAGTGGCAATTAACATCTTTACTTCGTATAGACTGTGTTATTGTGCATTCCATCAATGTGAGAAGAACCAACATGTTTCATTGCTCATGGGAGAGTATCAGCCTGGTCTTTTGACACTTTATGCCAGCGCTGTGAGGGTTAAAAATGAACTCTATTAACGTTTTGGCACCCCGTAAAAGGAAAAGAAAGTATGTGCACCAATCCTCAGGTGGGGGAGGAGCACCGCTCTGCAGAGAAGGATAAGGAGCGCCATCTTATCCGATTGTTGGGTGGAAAAGATGGCGCAGCTTGGAGATACCCTGTGACTAAGTTTGAATGCAAACCCAATGTCATTGCTGGATATCCAATCCAACGCGCATCGGATGCACAAGCAGGAAGTTGGCCCACCCTTTGCAGCTATGACATCTTCAACTCTTCGGGGAAGGCTATCCACAATGTTTAGGAGTGTATCTTTGGGAATGATTAACCATTCTTCCAGAAGCGCATTTGTGAGGTCAGGCACTGATGTTGGACGAAAAGGCTTGGCTCGCAGTCTCCACTCGAATTCATCCCAAATGTGTTCTATTGGGTTTAGGTCAGGACTCTGTGCAGGCCAGTCAAGTTCCTCCATCCTAACCTAGCTCATCCATGTCTTTATTGACCTTGCTTTGTGCACTGGTCCAAATCATTTGGTGGAAGGGGGATTATGTCGTAGGGTTGTTGTCAACATACCAAGACATTTTGGACAATTTCATGCTCAAAAACTTTGTGGAAACCGTTTGGGGAAGGCCCCTTACTGTTCCATCATGACTGCGCACCAGTGCACAAAGCAAGGTTCATAAAGACATGGATGAGCGAGTTTGGGGTGGAGGAACTTGATTGGCCTGCACCTCAACCCAATAGAACACCTTTGTGATGAATTAGAGCGGAGACTGCGAGCCAGGCTTTCTTGTCCACATCAGTGCCTGACCTCACAAAGGTGCTTCTGGAAGAATGGTCAAACATTCCCATAGACACACTCCTAAACCTTGTGGACAGCCTTCCCAGAAGAGTTGAAGCTGTTATAGCTGCAAAGGGTGGACCAACTCAATATTGAACCCTACAGACTAATGCCCCGTACACACGGTCGGACTTTGTTCGGACATTCCGACAACAAAATCCTAGGATTTTTTCCATCGGATGTTGGCTCAAACTTGTCTTGCATACACACAATCACACAAAGTTGTCGGAAAATCCGATCGTTCTAAACGCGGTGACGTAAAACACGTACGTCGGGACTATAAACGGGGCAGTGGCCAATAGCTTTCATCTCTTTATTTATTCTGAGCATGCGTGGCACTTTGTCCATCGGATTTGTGTACACACGATCGGAATTTCCGACAACAGATTTTGTTGTCGGAAAATTTTATCTCCTGCTCTCCAACTTTGTGTGTCGGAAAATCCGATGGAAAATGTCCGATGGAGCCTACACACGGTCGGAATTTCCGACAACACGCTCCGATCGGACATTTTCCATCGGAAAATCCGACCGTGTGTACGGGGCATAAGACTGGGGTGCCATTAAAGTTCAAGGGTGTGTAAAGGCAGGTGTCCCAATACTTTTGGTAATATAGTGTAGATGAAAGCATATGTAGTCAGCACACCAGAGACGCCAAGAATAGTCCAGGAGTACTTGAATTTACTATGATGCAATCACTTTAATACATTTTTTAACTATTATATGGATCCATGGTGTGCTATCAACATGTGCTATCTTCATCTCTACTACTGAATCCTTCATTTCACTTTGGTCATCTCTTCTATCTGCCCAGTTAGGCTCGCCCACAAAGAACACATCCATTAGAAGATCTCACTGACTTCTAAAAGTTCCTAGGTATAGAGACTAGGTTAAAACTAAGACAAAAAAAGAAAGGGATTTTTGTTATGGTCATAAAAATAGAGCTTATCAAGACAAATATCATCATAAAATATATTATATTGTGGTATAAAGCAGTGCAAGTAACTTCTGGATAAAACCTACACTGCCTTAACAGTCAATGTATTGGAAGTATTTTCACCGGGTGAAATTCATTTCATGACCAGTGAAAGAATGCATACTGTATAGTCATTTGTTTCTTAAAGTGAACATGTACTTGCAGTACCATGCTGACAAAGTCACATATACACTTAAAGAGGAGCTTCACCCTTTAAAAAACAAAATGACAATAAAACCACCTTTCAAAATGTTTAGTAATGCCAATCTACAATCAGATAGTTATAGATTGTTGCAGGTGTTTTATTCTCCCTAGTCTTCCCAGGGTGGCCAGGCCATAGCTGGGACATTTTTTTTAGTTCAGCCCAGTGATGGCTGGTGCTAAAAAATTTTGGGGGGGGTGCAAACATTTTTGGAAAAGAAAATCATCAATTGCAGCCACTGTGCCATCAAACGCAGCCACTGTGCCATCAAACGCAGCCACTGTGCCATCAAACGCTGCCACTGTGCCATCAATTGCAGCCACTGTGCCATCAAACGCTGCCACTGTGTCATCAAACGCTGCCACTGTGCCATCAAACGCTGCCACTGTGCCATCAATTGCAGCCACTGTGCCAAATGCTGCCACTGTGCCCATCAAACGCTGCCACTGTGCCCATCAAACGCTCTCACTGTGCCCATCAAACGCAGCCACTGTGCCAAACGCTGCCAGTGTGCCCATCAAACGCTGCCAGTGTGCCCATCAAACGCTGCCAGTGTGCCCATCATATGCTGCCAGTGTACCCATCAAATGCTGCCAGTGTGCCCATTAAATGCTACCAGTGTGCCCTTAAATCCCCTCAGTGTGACCCCCGCCTGCTCGCCGTCTGCCCGGCACTTACCCTGTCTGGGTGGGGCAGCGGGCGATGGCGACAAGTGGGGTCCTCTATGCGTCTCCTGCCGTTCTCATCTCCTGTCCTCTCCTCCTGATAGGCGTCCAATAGTGGCGACTGTCGTTTCAGCCAATCAGGTGACAGGTAACAGACCCGAGCACCTGATTGGCAGAGAGGCGATTTAGTGTTAGAAAAGCGAATGACCATTCACTTTCCTAACACAGCTAAGTGATCTGCGAGCGCCCAGCATGGCGCTCGCATGTCACCTTTTTTGAAGCCTATTAGAGCCTATGGCTCTAATCAGGTGCTTCAAAAACACACCCGCCGCTGTAGTTCAGGCCCCCTGCGCCCAAAAAGGGAACTTAACTGAATAGGGGGTGGCAGCAGTGGCCATAGAGAGATTCATGCAATGCATAAATCTATCTATTGGTGATAGAGGGATAGCTGGAGAGAGGGGGCGGCGCCCGTGCACCCTTAATGCACAGGCCGCCACTGGTTCAGCCAGCGGGCTAAACAAAAAAATAGATAGAGATAGACAAATCCTCCCCTCTGAACTCCACGTTGACTGCAGCTGCTGATTGAGAAACATTTTTCACCATTCCGATTCGAATGAAATCAATCATTAGATCAACTTCTGTCGATTGGAAGTAGACATACTTGGATCCAAATTCAGGCGGTCCCTGCTGAACTAGCTGAATTTTGATCCATCTATGGCCAGCTTTACTCACCATCCTCAGATATAGGCATATGCACCTTAACTCATTTTCCCACAGTTCCTTGCTTTCCTGGACATGCCCAGGGAGAAAAATTCTTCAGCTTCCCTTCCTTAGCCCGATGGGTCAGATGCAGCAGGGAAAGTGATCTGCAGCCAGGTGAGAGGTTCTCCACTGTCAGAACTGGTGTACAGCCAGGCCACAGCCCAATAGCACCCAGCTACTGTACACTTGAAAGAGCACTGAAAGTGCACTTGGAAGTGCAGTCGATGTAGACCTGAGAGGAAGATCTGAACTGAGGGGAAGCTCTGCTGATTTTATCATCCAATCATGTGCAAGCTAAAATGCTGTTTTTTATTTATCTTCCATGTCCCCCTCAGATCTACAGCGACTGCTCTTCCAAGTGCACTTTCAGTGCACTTGTAGTGCAAAGTGGATTTGCCTTTAGTAAATTAACCACTTGACAACTGGGCACTTAAACCCCCTTCCTAACCAGACCAATTTTCAGCTTTTGGTGCTCTCACATTTTGAATGACAATTACTCAGTCATGCAACACTGTACCCATATGAAATTTTCGTCCTTTTTTTCACACAAATAGAGCTTTCTTTTGGTGGTATTTGATCACCTCTGGGTTTTTTATTTTCTGTGCTATAAATGAAAAAAGACCGAAAATTTTGTAAAAAAATGCATTTTTCTTCATTTGTATTATAAAATTTTGCAAATAAGTAATTTTTCTTCATGCTATGCAACCACGTATTACCCTGATTGACCAACAGAGACATTGCTGTAAAGAGTCCATGTTTGTGCAACTTTCATAATCCATTTTGTACTATTCTGCAGCGTATGCATCAGTGTTACCAACCATCAGTGTTTTTACTGGCAGCCAGTAAAAAAATGGGCACTTTTCTCCTGCCAGTAACAGGAAAAGGTTACCAGTAATAAACATATCTGTGATGCTTGGCTCGGACCTGCGCATGTAGTACTTATGATATCGAAAATAAAATAAGAAATATGATTTTTGCCTTAATATCTAGCTTAACCACTTCAGTCACGGAAGATTTGGCTGCTCAATGACCAGGCCATTTTTTGCGATACGGCAGTGCGTCGCTTTAACTGACAATTACGTGGTCGTGTGACTTTGTACCCAGACAAAATTGACGTCCTTTTTTTCCCACAAATAGTGCTTTCTTTTGGTGGTATTTGATCACCTCTGCCGTTTTTATTTGTTGCGCTATAAACAAAAGAAGAGCGACAATTTTGAAAAAATAACACAATATCTTTTACTTAATATATAATATAAATAAATACCCCAATTTTATATAATAATAATAAATATCCTAATTTTTTTTTTCAAAAAAACAAATGTTTTCCCCAGTTTAGGCCCATATGTAGTCTATAAATTTTTGGTAAAAAAAAAAAAAAAAATCGCAATAAGCGTACATTGATTGGGTTGCGCAAAAGTTATAGCGTCTACAAAATAGGATATAGATTTATGGCATTTTTTTATTTATTTTAATTTTTTTTACTAGTAATGGCAGTGATCAGCGATTTTTATCAGGACTGCGATATTATGGTGGACAAATTGGACACTTTTGACACATCTTTGGCACCATTGACAATTATACAGCGATCAGTGCTATAAAAATGCACTGATTACTGTATAAATGTCACTGGCAGGGAAGGGGTTAACACTAGGGGGCGATCAAGGGGTTAACTGTGTTCCCTAGGTGTGTTCTAACTGTAGGGGGGATGGGACTGACTAGGGGAGGAGAGAGATCGTTGTTCATACTTATCATGAACACACGATCTGTCTCCTCTCCCCTGAGAGAACAGGGATTTGGGTGTTTACATACACAGATCCCGGTTCTTGCTCTGTCACGCATCAGCTCTGGGAACAGGCTGCGGGCGTGCGCGCGCGCGCGCCTCCTACAGCATCTTAAAGACGTACCGCTACGACGGCTCGCCCAGGGGAGCCATTCTGCCGCAGTATAACTGCAGCGGCCGTTTTTTTTTTTTTTTAAATAACAAACATGTTATACTTACCTGCTCTGTGCAGTGGTTTTGCACAGAGCAGCCCCAATCCTCCTCTTCTTGGGTCTCTTGCCGATGTTCCTGGCCCCTCCCTCCTGCCAAGTACCCCTACAGCAAGCAGCTTGCTATGGGGGCATCTAAGCTGCTGCTCTGTGTGTCCATTCAGACACAGAGCCATGGCTCAGCCCCACCCCCTCTCTCTCCTAATTGGCTCACTGACGTTGATTGACAGAGAGAATAGAATGCATTAAGATAAAAATAAACTTTTGCCTTTAGAACCTAATCACTTTAAAGTGGTTGTAAACTCATTACAACCACTTTAACCTACAGGTAAGCCTAGAATAAGGCTTACCTGTAGGTGCAAGAAATATCTCCCAAACCTAAAAGGTTTAGGAGATATTTGCAGAAATAGCGGCATTGATGTCTATGGCGCATGCGCCGCAGACATCGGGCACAGGCGCACTGAGCATGCCCTTTCTAATGGCGTCCATGCCGTTAGTGGCGGCACCAGCGCGTATGCGCGGGAGTAACGTCATCGCCGCTCCGGCCAGTCACAGCGCTGAAGCCGCGATTCCGGGTAGTCACCCGGGATAGATGGCGGCGTCGGATGAGGCGAATGAGGGCCGATGCGGGGGCTTCGATCTCAGGTAAGTAATTCATAATGAGCTAGTATGCTATGCATACTAGCTCATTATGCCTTTGTCTTGCAGGGTGTATTTTTTTTTTCAGAGGCTTTACTTCCTCTTTAAGTCACATTGCTAATTGCATATTGCACTTGTTTGTAGCCTAATTACTAAAATATGCACTTAAAACTGTAATTTTGCAACTTTTGGAAATGCCAGTAAAAACTTGGCTGTGCCAGTAAATGTTGGGTGTTGTGTCAGTAAATTTTAACCTGGTAGGTTGGAAACACTGGTATGCATTCTCTTTGCCATTCTGATCCTGTTTTGCATTATTGCTCCTAACTTTACACCTGTTTAGTACACTGCAAGTCATTTATACTAGTGGTCAGTAAAAATAGGCGAGTCAGCCATGGTCACAACTTTCCTCTTCGATTGCAAGGTGTAGCTGGGCAGGTTTGTACACATGCCGCTGGTGTGATCATTTGCTTTGGAGACGCATCAAAAAATGATACCCCCCCCATCACATTCCGCAGGCAGTACATTTGCCAAATGTGACCCAATGAAGTCAGCGGGGCCATGCAACTGTGTGCAATGCCTGCTGCTGCAGTGTGGTAGTGCAAGCTTTACAGGGTACACCAGGCAAAAAGGAGACGAGAAAAGTGGTCCACTGTGGTCTGCCGCAAATGTAAAGTTAACATTACTCCGTGTCTGAAAAACTCCGCCAATTACCTATGCTGTAAGTTTAACCATTTCAATACAGGGCATTTTCACCCCCTTCCTGCCCAGGCCAATTTTCAGTTTTCAGCACTGTCGCATTTTGAATGGCCATTGCGCGGTCATGCAACACTGTACCCAAATAACATTTTTATCATTTTTTTCCCCAAAATGGAGCTTTCTTTTCATGGTATTTGATCACCTTTGCGGTTTTTATTTCTTGCGCTCTAAACAAAAGAAGAGCGACAAGTTTGAAAAAACACAATATTTTTTACTTTTTGCTATAATAAGTATCCCAATTTTTTTTTTTAACCCTTTCATGACTAAGCCTATTTTTGAAATTTGGTGTTTACAAGTTAAAATCCGTATTTTTTGCTAGAAAATTACTTAGAACCCCCAAACATTATATATATTTTTTTAGAAGAGAATCTAGAGAATAAAATGGCAATTGCTGCAATATTTTTTAGCACACGGTATTTGTGCAGCGGTGTTTTAAACGCAAATTTTTGGAAAAGTGACACTTTCATGAATTTTAAAAAATCCTAACAGTAAAGTTACCCCAATTTTTTTGTATAATGTGAAAGATGATGTTACGCCGAGTAAATAGATACCAAACATGTCACCCTTTATAATTGCACGCACTCGTGGAATGGCGACGAACTGCGGTAATTATTGCTCTCGCTCTGACGATTGCGGCGATACCTCACATGTGTGATTTGAACACCGTTTACATATGCGGGCGCGACTTCCGTATGCGTTTTCTTCGCTACGCGAGCTCGCGGGGACAGGGGCACTTTAAAAATTTTTTTTTTTTTTTTATTTATTTTATTTATTTTTGTACTTTTATAAATTGCGTTTTAAATTTTTTTTTTTTTTTTTTACTTTTATTGCTGTCACAAGCAATGTAAACATCCCTTGTGACAGTAATAGGTGGTGACAGGTACTCTTTATGGAGGGATGGGGGGTCTAAAAGACCCCCCATCCCTCCTTTACACTTCAAAGTATTCAGATCGCCGAAAACGGCGATTCTGAATACTGTGTATTTTTTTAAATTCGGCGCCATTGGCAGCCGAGTAAACGGGAAGTGACGTCATGACGTCGCTTCCGCGTTTTCAACAAGAAGGCTGGAACGAAGCCGCTCGCAGCTTCGTTCCAGTCCGCCCCCAGCCGCCGAAGGCAGCCGAACGGACACCGGGACTCCCGATTGCACGGGAGGCCCGGTAACAGCGGCGGGAGGCGGCGGGAGGGGGGGGATGTCCCCTCCCGCTCCTCCGGTATAACAACCGAGCGGCTTTTAGCCGCATCGGTTGTTATATATGGGTAGCCGATCGCCCGCTGAAAACAACGGTACCGGGATGATGCCTGCAGCTGCGGGCATCATCCCGGTATAACCCCGGAAAGCCGAGTACGCATATGTGCGTACGGTCGGCGGGAAGGGGTTAAACTACGGTAATTTTTTCCTTAGTTTAGGCTGATATGTATTCTTCTACATATTTTTGGTAAAAAAAAATTGCAAATTTTGATTGGTTTGCGCAAAATTTATAGCGTCTACAAAATAGGGGATAGATTTATGGCATTTTTATTTATTTATTTATTTATTTTTTACTAGTAATGGCGGTGAACTGCGATTTTTATCATGACTGTGACATTGCGGCGGACATATCGGACACTTTTGATACTATTTACATTTATACAGCGATCAGTGGTCGGTAGGTAGGGGTTAACACTAGGGGGTGATCAAGGGGTTGAATGTGTTACCTAGGGAGTGATTCTAACTGTAGGGGGAGGGGACTCACAAGGGGAGGAGACTGATCAGTGTTCCTCTGTACTGGGAAACACAATCGGTCTCCTCTCACCTGACAGGACGTGGATCTTTGTGTTTACACATGCAGATCCACGGTCCTGCTCTGTTATCGGCAATCACGCGCGCCCAGCGGACATCGCTCCTGAGTGACGCGGTGGGCGCGCGCCCCCTAGACTCCCAGGAAACCCAGGACGTCATATGACGCCTGCCCAGGATGGGAGATCCCTCCTGTGGACGTCATTTGACTATGGGCGGGGTAGGAAGTGGTTAAAGTGTTTCTGAAGTATTGTTTTTTTTTTTTAAATAAAATAACACCATGGTATACTTACCTGCTCTGTATAATGGTATTGCACAGAGTGACCCCCAACCTCCTCTTCTGGGGTCCCTTGTTGGCGATCTTGGCTCCTCCTCCTCTCGGTGCATCCCCATAGGAAGCCACTTGTTATGGGGCAGACGTGCAGGGGCATTCCCAATCCTGGCTGTGTGCATGCATAGACACACACAGCATGCCTTGGCCCTACACCCTCTCTCTGCTGACAAGATTTGATCAATGGCAGCGGGAGCCATTGGCAGGGATTTTGTGGCTCCTAAATTGGTTGTAAAGTCTCATTTTTTTTCCTATAAAATAACAAACATGTTATACTTACCTGCTCTGTGTAATGGATTTGCACAGATCAGCCCCGATCCTCCTCTTCGGTGTTCCTGGCCCCTCCCTCCTGTCGAGTGCCCCCCCCACCCCCCCACCCCAAAGCAAGCTGTGAGTCTGAATGAGACTTTAATGCTTTTCTATGGAGTGTTTCAGCAATCGCTATTCTGAGCTACAAATCGTTGAAGGAAAGCGATCAAATTGTAGCAGAGCACAATCTAATTCTGTAGCAAATCGCGAGCGTCTCTAACAATGTAACCGCCAGCAAAAAATGCCTTTTTAGCGAATTGTAGCAGCGATTATTGAAGAAATCGCCCATCGCTCACCATGTAAATTATTAATTCTATTAGATTGTAAGCTCTTCTGAGCAGGGCCCTCTTAATCCTCTTGTATTTTATTGTATTATAACTGTATTGTCTCCCTTTTATATTGTAAAGTGCTGTTGGTGCTATATAAATCCTGTATAATAATAATAATAATAATAATTGTGTTTAATATGTATTGCCTATCTGATCTTCTACCAGCCCAGGAATCCTAGTGTCCAGCAGGTGGCAGTGTGACCCACAATCTGGTTCCATTGACAATAAATGATTGGAGTCTGATTGATACATTGTATCAGTGAGAAGAGTGATCAGTGCTGCTCAGTGGGGATGATGGTGTCACGGTTACTCTTTGCCACTCACACTGTGAAGGAGGAGGAGGAGGAGAGAGGGAGGATCTGAGGAGGGAGAGGGCAGTGACAAGGCTCCTGACACAACATTACAGACACAGTGATGAGACACACAGAGACTTGAGTGGCCTCACTTCCATCTGACAGCTGTCACTGCAGCTTTAAAGGGACACTATCACCCCAAAGCCTGGGTCCTCCTTCCTATGGCACATCACTGAGAGCTGCAAGCCTGAACACTTCTCATCAGAACACTTCTCATCAGAACACTTCTCATCAGAATACTTCTCATCAGAATACTTCTCATCAGAATACTTCTCATCATACTGTCACCCTGTACAGGTCAGTGAGAGCAGCAAGTGGGATCTCTGCAGAAACTTTCTGTCCATGCTTTCTGAATACCTAACCGGTCATGGTGATGATGTTGCTAGGAGATTGCACTAAACTGGACTGTCAGATCATCCTTTACCAGCAACTGTGAGCTCTGCCAGGAATGGATTGTTTGTTATTTACTTCACCGTACTACATAGTTGTTGGTAAATAGATCTAATTTGGCAGATCAAAATCTGATTGTGTGTGTCCAGCTTTAAGGTGGCAATCATTCTGTCATTGAGCGATGCACACGCGTTTTTTGCGATGGGCTGAAAATATTGATCAAAAATACGATCTTTTGGTTATACATGCAACTGATCACTTAATTGATCTGAATTGCAACTGGTTGTCCTGAAAACGCAGATATTAGGCAATCAATGAAATTCTGCCATAGCCATTCGACTTATCAGAGTTGAAATTGATTGAGAGTTTACAATTGGATGCAGCATCTTTGGTTTGCAATCTTTATTTGATTTAATCACTTTAGTCGCATTGAATGAGTGATTGTATGATCATATCAATATGTGTGTGGCCACCTTTAAACAACTGCCAGGTATGGTGTATCGATCAGGAAAATTTCAGATTACTAGTCAGTATATTGCATGCAGGAAAGTTTAGACTATTAGGCATGTATTATTTAGTATATGATGTACATCCTTAGACCGATCACTATATGATGTACATTATTAGACTGGTCAGAATATGATGTACATTTTTGGACTGGACAGTATACCTTTTTTTGGGGCTGGAAAGTAGGTGGCATACATTTTTAGACTGGTCAATATATGATGAACATTTTAAGACTGGGCAGTATATGGTACACACTTTTACCTTAGTTATTATGTGATGTAAATTATTAGACTGGACAGTATATGACATACATTTAAAGACTGGGCAGTATATGATGTACATTATAAGACTGGACAGCACATAATACACACTTTTACACTGGTTATTATATGATGTACATTTTAATGCTGTGCAGTATATGATTTACATTTTAAGACTGGACAATATTTCATACACACTTTTACACTGGTTATTATATGATGTACATTATTAGACTGGTCAGTATATGATGTACAATTTTAAACTGGACAGTATATGACATACATTTTAAGACTGGGCAGTATATGATGTACATTATAAGACTGAACAGCATATGATATATACTTTTACACTGGTTATTGTATGATGTACATTATTAAACTGGTCAGTATATGATGTACATTATTAGACAGGACAGTATATAATGTAAATTTTAAGACTGGACTGTATTTGATGTACATATTAAGACTGGACAGTATGTGATGTACATTTTAAGAGTGGACAGTATATGATATACTTTTTTTAAACTGATCATTATATGATGTACATTTTTAGACTAGACAGTATACAAAATGTTATACTTTTTTAGACTCAACAATATAGGAAGCACATGATGTACGATTTTAGGCTAGTCAGTCTATAACATGCCAGACATTTTAGACATGTGCAAAATATTGTACAATCTCAGTATAAGATCTGCATAAGATAAGATTAGCATAGATGGCACAGGGGACTTTGGCCTGGGCTGCATGCAGTGTACAAACTAGAAATAGCAGCCCTTATGTACATTGATGCGGATGTTAGAGGTTGACTTTATGGGCCTGATTGACTAAAGCTGAGCTCTCCCTTCCAGTGCAGGTAACCAAAGTTCACTTTCACTAACACAAGACTTGTATGCTTTGGGGGGGGTCCATGCCCAGATGAAATCTCTTGGCTCTAGCTCACCGGTTGCTGTTGATTGCACAGAATCCGAGACTGGGCTCTGTAGACAGGTTAGAACCTTGGATGGTACTCATTGGAAGATCCACTTAGATATTAACCCAAGGCAGTAGGCTAGGTTCAAACTGGCCTGTGTGCGAAAAATTTGGACCTGTGATAATTTAGCCTGAAACGCAATCTCTAGGATACAAGAAGACTTACTATATAGCATAGCCAGACTGAAGTTCAGTGTTTGATGTAGTAGAGCCGGCAGCCAAATCAATTAAATTGGTGATGTATTAGAACGAGGATGTAGACTAGTTACTGCGCTATGTACTATATGTAGATTAGGGTCTTCAGCTGCATAATGATATTGTATGTCAAATTTTATGGTTTACTACAAACTATTGCTTTTTTTAACTGTTGCGTAATAAAATGAATGGGTCTTATTTAAGGCATAGCAGCCTGCAAAGTGCTTTTACACATTTTACTTTATAGATCAGCATGGCGTTAACTGAAATTTTATTGTTGCACTGTGATTAGTGATTACTACTCTTTAATAAGCCTGAAAATGTATTAGTAGATATTGATGAGGCTAAATAAGGTATTAAAAAATCTAGTTTACTTATCTGTGAATACTAAATAATAATCTTAAAACTTTAATAGGATTACTGTTTTTACATTGCATTATCATTGTAACTTTTAATTTAAAATGACAAAATCTGATACAAGAATTAAAAGCCTTTTTGTGGCTGTCGTCACAGATCACACTCTTGACATGAGTCAGCAAGACTTTCTTTGCAGAGCTTTCATTTGTCAGGTCACATGATGTGCCGTGATTTGGGAAGTAAGTGGTGTTGGGGAACCCACTTTTGCATCGTATGTGCAGTGTCAGACAGTCTGCTCTCAGGACACCGTAAGGTCCCATCACGAGATGTTGCAATAAAATATTGTCGGGCAGGAAATAAACGACGCACTGGGTTCACTGACTTGTTAACCTGTAAAAATGTTGTAATATGTGAAAAGCAAGTGGTTTATTCATCCACCACAAGCTGCATTTGTAATTTTTGGATTAAAAATTTGGATTAAACACAGAAGTCTGTGAAGCTTCCAATATTGTCAAAGTCCATTTTGTGGAGCTTGGAGGACAGTGTGTGTTGGCTTAATTCAGGGGTCGCCAAACCTTCAAAACAAAGGGCCAGTTTACTGTCCTTCAGAATTTAGGGGGGCCGGAATGTGGCCAGTGGGATTAGAACATTTTTCTGGCATCAGTGTGGGAGTACATAGTGCCCTATCTTTGGTATTAAGAGGAGAAATAGTGCCCCATTGATGGTGTCAGTGGGAGAAATGGCACAACATTATTGATGCCAGTGGCAAGAATTTTGCCCCATTTTTGGTGTCAGAGGGCAGAATAGTGTCTCATATCAGGGGGGTGAAAAGTGCCCCAAGGGCCGGATAAAGGCAACCAAAGGGCCACATCTGGCCCACAGACCGCAGTTTGGAGACCCCTGGCTTAAGGGAGCCCAATGGGTAGACAGGGGCTGTATAATGCAAGTGAATAGTGTTAATAGTCACCGTCGGCACCCAATACACCAGCATCCATACAGTTACAAGTAAGATCTCAAGATCTAGTACACACAATCAGAAAATCGGACGAAAAATACCACTTTCGATGCGATCGTAACATAATCTGATTGTTAGTATACAGCTTTTGAGAGCCGATCACAACAGTTTATGCAACATTATCCAAAAAAATTTTTCTCGTACAATACCAGAATGCTTGATATTCGGTAAGGCCTGGTTCACACCTATGCATTTTTTAGTGCGTTTTCAGTTTTGCAGAAACTCACTACAGTTCATCCAACATGATTTCGGGGTCACGTTCACATCTGTGCATTTTATGGAAAGGGCCAGGGACTTTTTTCAGTTTTTTTTGGTTCCATAGACTTCAAGGGATCAAAAATGTGTATTGAAAAAAGCAAAATGGACCCGGAATATGCAAACTGCAACCTACATAGGTGTGAACCAAGCCTTAATCAGTAAAGTATTCCTGCAAAAAAATTCGGAAGACCTTCTCAGAAATGACAGAATACATTACAATACAATACAACACATTACATCACTTCCAAAGTTGTATTCTGTCGTACCAGAGTTTTCGTAATGTAAGTAACCCTTTTCATTTTCGATATGAGACTAACTTGCAAAAAAAGAAACACACGATCGTACCTAATTGTTTATGTTCAGTTATTAACCCCTACACTCCTTTATGACACTACCTTAAGATTGCCTAAATCATCAGCTGATTGACCCATCAGGGAACGCATACATAGTCCAAGATTAGCAAGAGACTTGAACAGTTCAACGATCTCATTAAACAGTTGTCCCTTGTAGGAGAGTGATAATCAGCACTTGTAAGGGGCTTTTATTATTTTTGGGATTAAGGATGTGGTGGTCCACGGAGGTCAAAGGGTTTCAACCGCAAGATGCAGCTGGATGCAGGTCCATGGGGCAACTTGTGGTGTCCACCGGAGAAGAAAGGTGGGAGGTGGAGATACTTATTATGTACGAAGTGACTCAACTATATTGAAAAAGAAAATAAAATGACTTGCGTCTGCTTAGGTTGCAGTAATCCTGTGGGGTAAAACTATGCAACCTTCCATAGGCGCAGGTAGAGAACATGCTGTCCCCACACAGGATTTTAAAGGTCGCTGTCAATGCCATGGGGTCCCCATCCTGGACCCCCTACGAAATTCCCAGGAAGGTGCTGAACTGGATGAGTTAGAAGAGGTCTAAAAAAGTCAGTCGGTGGCCCAAACGGCAAAGGCGCCCATTGTTGTTCGTCTAAAGATGCATAAGAGTCATCTGGTTTATCGAAAATCAAATTACTTTATTTTCATTATTATTCATTTCTATAGCACCATCATCTGCCAAGGTGCTCTACAAAGTGTTTCAAACAAGTACACACATAACAAAAACAGATACGATGGGATTATTGTCCGAGCTGGGCTTACACTCTTATGCCCCGTACACATGATCTGACTTTTCGCCAACAAAACCGTGGATTTTTGTTTGAAGGATGTTGGCTCCAACTACTCTTGCATACACACGGTCACACAAATGTTGGCTAACAATTACAGACGTAGTGACGTACAAGACGTACGTGATATCTCCATTATGTTACTATTTTTACAAGACCGAGCGCTTCCGGCTTGTACTTGATTCAGAGCATGCGTGAACTTTTGTGCAGCGGACTTGTGTACACACGATCGGAAAGTCCGACAACAACATTTTGTTGGCGGAAAATTTGAGAACCTGCTAGCCAACAACATTTGTTGGCGGAAAGTCCAACAACAATTGTCTGATAGAGCATACACACGGTCGGACTTTCAGCCAACAAGCTCACATCCAACATTTGTTGGCGGAAAATCCGATCGTGTGTATGGGGCATTAGGGTATATAGATAGGAAAAGAAGTAAGAGAACAAGGATGCATTTGAACAGTTGAAGAGTGCCAAATGGCATGTGGAAGGGGAGAAAGCACCTAAGAAGTCCAGGGGTTGGTAAATTCCTTTGGCCAAATCATTCCCAGATGGTGTCAGTAATCCATGAACAAGGTTAAGAAAAACGTTTAAATTCCTGACGCTCAAAAATACGCTCATGTTTGGCCACAGTTATTGTAGGAAATACTTGTTGGCAGTCATATTAAGATATATGACCTATGCTGCCAAAACAAAATCATGTAAAATCAGGAGTTTTGTATATATTTCCTTTCTTTAGCTGCGGATGTCTTGAAGTTGAGACGTTCTCGAATGGTTGCGATGTCACATTCTTTTCTGTACTGAATGATTAGGATGTCGAGCAGGTTTTTTCCTTGACAGTCAGGTTCGTGTTTATTCTAGAAGTAGAGAGTGAGCAAACAGGTGCACCGGCTTAGATCCATCTATACTGGTGTCTAGGAATAGGGAGCGGGAGCACAATTAAATCATGAGAGTAAACACAAGCTAAGTGCAGGTTCTTTGTGTCACTGGGGTTGACACCTTCATTTTTTGTAATATTAGAATAATGCCTTCAAATACTGTACATTAATCTAGTAATGCATCACAAGGAGTGATAAGGATCTGTAAAATACAGCAACCCATAATAATCAGATTTTACTTTAATGGCTCAGTCCTGTTTAAAGATGATTGATTTATATTTGTCACTATCAGGTGACTTAATATAGATGCACATTTATTGTTTTAACATGATGCCTCAAAGATAACATGATGAGCTGATATTAACCACTTCAACCCCAGAAGGATTTCCCCCGTTCCTGACCACAGCACTTTTTGCGATACGACACTGCGTCGCTTTAACTGACAATTGCGCGGTCGTGCGGCGCTGCACCCAAACAAAATTGACGTCCTTTTTTTCCCACAAATAGAGCTTTCTTTTGGTGGTATTTGATCACCTCTACGGTTTTTATTTTTTGCGCTATAAACCAAAAAAGAGCTTCAATTTTGAAAAATATTTTTTACTTTTTACTATAATAAATATCCCCAAAAAATATATAAAAAAACAAATTTAGTTCTCAGTTTAGGCTATATATATATATTCTACATATTTTTGGTAAAAAAAAATCGCAATAAGCGTATATTGATTGGTCTGTGCAAAAGTTATAGTGTCTACAAAATAGGGGGTAGATTTATGGCATTTTTATTAATATTTTTTTTTAATCAGTATTGGCGACAATCTGCGATTTTTATCATGACTGCGATATTATGGCGGACACATCGGACGCTTTTTACACTATTTTGGGACCATTTTCATTTATACAGCGATCAGTGCTATAAAAATGCACTGATTACTGTGTAAATGACGCTGGCAGGGAAGGGGTTAAACACTAGGGGGTGATCAAGGGGTTAACTGTGTCCTAGGGAGTGATTCTAACTGGGGGGAGGGGGGTTTGTCTCACTAGAACATGACAGAGATCACTGCTCTCGATGACAGGGAGCAGTAGATCTCTGTAATGTTGCTAGGCAGAACAGGGAAATGCCTTGCTTACATCTACCACTCCATGACACGATCGCGGGCTCCCGGCGAACATCGAGTCCGCAGAACCCGCGGGCATGCTCACGAAGTACCGGGCGCGCGCGTGCCCACTATGCCACGATTTAAAGGGGACATACCTGTACGCCCATTTGCCCAGCCGTGCCATTGTGCCGACGTATATCGTTGTGCGCTGGTCGGCAAGGGGTTAAAGTGATTAAAAAAATATCGTTATTCTCCAAAAATAATCCATACACATCCACTACTTGATGGCCCTATAATCTATTTGTAATAAAATACTATGTTTTTCTGCCATCTTGCAATGTTCTTCATGAGCGCCTCAACCTTTATATTTCCGTCTCACTTCCATTTGTTTGGAACAAGCAAACAAACCTTTCATGTTGCCCCCCCCCAGCCTGCCTAAATACTTACCTGAGCCTGAACTCAATCCAGCGTTGTACCCGAGAGCCGCTTTAGTAACGCTTTATACTAGAGATTACTGTTACTTTAAGGCCTGGTTCACACTGATGTGATTTTGGATGCGTTCCAGAACACACTGAATTACATGACAAGTGAAATAACATGTGTTTCTATGAAGGCAGTTTGCATATATGTAGTACAAATGCCCTGTGATTTGAAAAGGGTCCCGTGTGTGTTTGGTCTGATGCGGTGCAATTTGGAGACCCATATAGTTTAATGGAAACTGCATGGAAAACGCATAGGTGTTCAAATGCAGTGTGATTCCAGTGCATTTTCTAAGACTCTGTGTTGTATATCTCAAGTCCTTGAGAGTCCTTTCTCCAGAGAGAAAGAGAAAGAGAGAATTGCATTGCAATCGCATTGAAATTGCAGCTGAACGCGCACGAAGTCCATCCTTCAAATCGCACTGCAAAACTCACTGAAATCGTACCCCATCAGTGTGAACCTAGCCTTAGGGCTACGTTCACCTTTTCCAAAAATTTAGCCAATGCAGCCAGTGGATATAACAAAAATTGCAGCTTTGTAAAATTGTAATTCATTTAATTGTCAAACCTATGGGCCATTTGAGCCCCCATGGAAGCCTGGTCAAAAAAACCCCACACCCTGCCTCATTGCTAGGATGTGAAAAACATTGGGCACTCGCTCCCGGCACTTCAGGAGACTAAATGGTTTCCACGTCGTAGCAACAAGGCAGGATGCAAGGAATTTTAATCAGAAGTTTTTCCACCAGGCTTCCAAGGGGGACCCAAATGACTTATGGGTATGACAATATAATAATGAACATTTTACAAAGCTGCACTGTTTTTAATATCTACTGGGACCCCTTGACTGCATTATTTTCTGCAAAAGATGAATTTAGCCTTTAAGTGCAATATGCAATGCCTTAGCAATGTTAATCTATATTTAAACATGTTGCATTTAGTTGGTTACAGGAACTTGTAATATGATTGGGTGCATTGCGTTTGTGCACTTTCCTAATTCCTGGCGCAATGATAAATAAGCCCAAATTTAATCTCATGTTATAGGTAGTGATGATAAAGATAAAAAATAAAAAATTAGATTACTAATATACTAATATGCAGACTGCATGTGGGCATGCTAAACAAAAGTTTTTTGTTGTGGATCTTGAGATGCACTGTGCACAGAACCATACTCCATGTGGATTATAGTTTGAGTTTACCAGTTTAATGTCTATACCAGGGGTCTCCAAACTTTCTAGGCAAAGGGCCAGTTTACTGCCCTTCAGGCTTTAGGGGGGCCGGAGGGTGGCCAGTGGGAGTAGAAAATTCCCCTGGCATCAGTGCCCCATCATTGGTTTTGATGGAAGGAATAGTGCCCCATTGTTGATATTAATGAGAAGAATAGTGTCTCATTGATGGTGTTAGTAGGTGGAACAGTGCTCCATCATTGGTGTAGTAGTGCTCCAAGGGCCAGATAAAGGCAAGCAGAGGGCCACATCCGGCCCCCGGGCCGCAGTTTGGAGACCACTGGTCTATACAGACATGTGCCTGTTAATTTATTGGTGGTACTGGGGGGAAGCCATGGCTCCAGAAGATGCATATAGAGTCAGACTATCCACAAAACATCCTAGTCCAGGGGTCCAAGGTACAACCTTCATTCTCCAGGAGAAACCCCACGGGAAAGAACAATTGACAAGGAATAATGCACTTGTAGACTGTTAGTGTCTGATGGGGTGAGCCACACCAGTACAGACAATGCAAATGGGGTCTTTGTGTCAACTGTAATCCTTATTAGTGTCAATCAAAGGCATGTGGGGGAATAAAGGTGCTACCTTGCAGGGGGTCCTATACTCTCTTAACCTGCCTCTGAATGAGTATATGTAATGAACCCAAAGAATTTGTCAGTAGATGAGTTTGAAGGTCCATTTGTAGTAGGTCCCATTGGAGTATCAGATTTATATGTCCACGAATACCTGTAAAAACCATCATGTAGCCATCTTCATCTGGAAAAAAATCTAGAATACAAAACTTTTGTGTACGTGCAGGAATGTTCCTCAAGACTGTCATAATCTGAGAGGGTGTGTGGTTTGACTTCTCCACTCTATGGGAATAAGACCACCTGAACAGACCTGTCCAAAATAATCTTAACTTCAAACATCGGAATGTGTACGTATTTGTTTATCCTTCTTCTCTGTAGAGATTCAATGTAACACTTTATTTAGGAGTAAACATTGTTGTATTGCAAGAACAATGTGAGGTGCATAATATCATGGATTTCTGCACACCTTTTCATCCCTCTGATTCCTCCTGAATTGAATTGTATTGTAACTGTACTATCTGCCCTCATGTTGTAAAGTGCTGCGCAAACTGTTGGTGCTCTATAAATCCTGTATAATAATAATAATATCCTATGGCAACTGTTTTCTGCCAAGCAATGTTTGGTGCATGTTAGTATTTGATCGTTGGACAGGGCTATGAAAAGCTATCCAGGTAGACAAATTGAGACCTCCTTGTAATGGCTGCAGAAAGGAGGTTTAACAAGATGATGTAAGAAGCGCAGGTAATATAGCCTAGGCTGGGCATACACTGAGAGTTTTTTTTTTTTTTTCGTTCAAGCTACAGTTTCCTACTAAAGCTGGCCATAGACGGTAGAATTTCGAATGAAAATTCTTGGGAAAAGAATGTTCTAATGCCACGTACACACGATTGGAAATTCGGCCAGCAAAAGACCGATGAGAGCTTTTGGTCAGAAAATGCAACCGTGTGTATGCTTCATCAGACTTTTGCGGGCCGAATTCCCGCCAGCAAAAGATTGAGAGCAGATTCTCAATTTTTCGGTCGGAAAAAGTTTTGATCGGAAATTCCGATCGTCTGTACCAATTCCGCCGCACAAAATTCCTACGCATGCTCGGAAACAATTGGATGCATGCTCGGAAGCATTGAACTTCATTTTCTCGGCTCATCCTAGTGTTGTACGTCACCGCATTCTTGACGGTCGAAAGTTCAGCGAACTTTTGTGTGACCGTGTGTATGCAAGCCAAGCTTGAGTGGAATTCCGTCGGAAAAACCATCGAAGATCCGCTTTTTAAAAATTTTTTAAATCCGCTCGCGTGTATGGGGCATAAGAAAGTTTGTTTGCTTTTCTAATCATTAGTGGGGTCAAATCGACATTTGTTTTCAACGCAGTAATGAGAAAATTCGAAGGAGCAGAATGGAAAATGTTTCTTAAACTCTTCCTGCCTGCCGGCCGTCAAATGACGGCTGGGCGGTGTGGCTCTCGTTCCTGGGTGGACCTCATATGACAGCCCTCCAGAACGTCCGCTCTCGCACGCCCACGGGGGCGTGCAGCGCGGCGATCGCGGCTTCACCGTGTTGCTAGGACACGATGCGACCCCGATTTGTGTAAAGAGCGGCAGCCACGGCTCTTTAACCATGTGATTGGCTGTGTCCAATCACAGATCATTAGTGCCCTGATTACAATTAAGTGCCAGCAATGGCAGCAATGCCACTGCCAGAAATCAGTGCCCACAATTGGCACCAAGCTGTGCCCACAATTGCCAGAAATCAGTGCCCACAAGTGCCAGCAATCAGTGGCCATCAGTGATGCCAGTCAGTGCTGGCTCTCAGTGCTGCCCATCAATGCTCATTACTGCTGCCCATCAATGCCACGCATCAATGCCTATCAGTGCCCATCAGTGCCACCCATCAGTGCCACCTATCCGTAAACATGGAGATGCCGGTAATTGGCACTCCTCGCTTCACACTGACAGAGAGTCAGAGAGCTCCTCGCCTCACACTCCTAGCCTCAAACTGAGAGCCGATCAGCGGCATCTCCTCACAGATGACATCTAGGGATGTAATCAGGGCACTGATTATTAGTGCCCTGATTACAATTAAGTGCCAGCAATGCCACTGCCAGCAATCAGTGCCCACAATTGGCACCAATCTGTGCCCACAAGTGCCAGCAATCAGTGCCCACAAGTGCCAGCAATCAGTGGCCATCAGTGATGCCAGTCAGTGCTGGCTCTCAGTGCTGCCCATCACTGCCCATCACTGGTGCCCATCAATGCTCATCACTGCTGCCCATCAATGCCACCCATCAATGCCCATCAGTGCCCATCAGTGCCACCCATCAGTGCCATCTATCCGTGCCGCCTATTTGTGCCCACCAGTGCCACCTATCTATGCCCAGTACCCACCAGTGCCGCCTATCAGTGCTCATCAGTGCCACATATCAGTGCCCATAAGTGCAACATATTCGTGCCTCCTCATCAGTGCCACCTAATCAGTGCCCATCAGTGCCGACTCATCAGTGCCACCTCATCAGTGCTGCCTCATCAGCGCCCATCAGTGAAGGAGAAAAATTACTTATTTACAAAATTTACTGACAGAAACTAAGAAAAACTTTTTTTTTTCAAAATTTTTGGTCTTTTTTTTTTTTTTAAAGAAAAAATAAAAAACCTAGGAGTGATTAAATACCACCAAAAGAAAGCTCTATTTATGTGAATAAAATGATAAAAATTGTACATGGTTACAGTGTAGCATGACCTCGCGATTGTCATTCAAAGTGTGACAGCGCTGAAAGCTGAAAAATGGCCTGGGCAGGAGGGGGGTGTAAGTGCCCTGTATTGAGGTAGTTAAACAAATACATTTCTAACAGTGTATGTGGTTTTCGTTTGGTAAAGTCCATTCGTTCCAAAATCAAATGTTACAAACAAACAAAATCTTTTGAACATCAAACAAATGTTCTGAGAATGTTCTGAAAATTTTGGGCAAATTTTCCTAAGACTTTTCCTAAGAATTTCTATCTATCTGTGGCCATCTTGACACACTATACAGTTCATACCGATGAATCCCTCTGTTGGGCTATAATATTCTTCAGAATACCTGAACAACGGATGCTTCTGCCTTAATACAGCCCCTCTTCAGCTGGCAAGGTTCCTGTCTGATTTCTTCGATTTTTCAGACCAAGGACGTTGGGTGGTAGCAGGCTAGCAAGGCCATACACATAGCGTATTTTGTCTGGTTCATCAGGAAAAAGCCAAAATTAGTTAAGTTTATGGCCAGCCTAAACGTGGATTGCCTGTTGTGGATGGACTGCACCATGAAGAAAAGCTCAATATATGGCAAATGTTGGCTAAAAAATATTAGCAAAGTCCATAATAGGGAATTGTGTTCAAACTAAACTCCAGGCAGATATAAAAAGCCCAAATAATTAGGTTCTGTATTCATTTTTTCGTCTACAGGCTTGTGCACACGGACGCAATCGAGCGTACATTGCCAGAATTCAGCATATTTTGTGTCCAGAACTGCTTTTCTGTCCCTGTGTGCATATAAACACTCAGATGTGCACTTACAGGCATACAGCTATGGTATCTGTCAGCCTGTCATTCATTTCTAAAGGCTGCTGGTCAAGGCTTAATGCCAACATCCTGGCATCCTGGGTGCAGAAATAGGCGAAATTCTGTCAGTGTATGCCCGTAATGCGCCCTGCGTATGCATGAACCCTTAAAATGTTTGTGTTTTTTTTAATGCAAATAATTACTCTATTTATCGGTGTAGAACACGCACCCCAATTTTAGGAGGGAAGTTTAAGGAAAAAACTTACTTTTTAAATAAAGAACTTTGAAGCAAAATTAGGGTCACAGCTCATCAATGCAGCCTGCTCTGTGCCCATCTGCAGCCTCTAAATTGCCCATCAATGCAGCCTGTTCAGTGCCCATCTGCAGCCTATAAATTGACCAACAATGCACCCTGCTCAGTGCCCATCTGCAGCCTATAAATTGACCAACAATGCACCCTGCTCAGTGCCCATCTGCAGCCTCTAAATTGCCCATCAATGCACCCTGCTCAGTGCCCATCTGCAGCCTCTAAATTGCCCATCAATGCACCCTGCTCAGTGCCCATCTGCATCCTCTAAATTGCCCACCAATGCAGCCTGTTCCGTGCCCATCTGCAGCCTCTAAATTGCCCATCAATGCACCCTGCTCAGTGCCCATCTGCATCCTCTAAATTGCCCACCAATGCAGCCTGTTCCGTGCCCATCTGCAGCCTATAAATTGCCCATCAATGCACCCTGCTCAGTGCCCATCTGCAGCCTCTAAATTGCCCATCAATGCATCCTGTTCAGTGCCCATCTGCAGCCTATAAATTGACCAACAATGCACTCTGCTCAGTGCCCATCTGTAGCCTCTAAATTGCCCATCAATGCACCCTGCTCAGTGCCCATCTGCAGCCTCTAAATTTCCCATCAATGCAGCCTGTTCAGTGCCCATCTGCAGCCTATAAATTGCCCATCAATGCACCCTGCTCAGTGCCCATCTGCAGCCTCTAAATTGCCCATCAATGCACCCTGCTCAGTGCCCATCTGCAGCCTCTAAATTGCCCATCAATGCAGCCTGTTCAGTGCCCATCTACAGCCTCACCTTTCCCATCATTGCAGCCTCGCCAGTGTTGGATTATCCCCGCTGTCTCCGAGGGAAGAGGAGGAGCTAGCGCCGCTGAATTACACAAAGCTGCGATCTCCTGTGTAACCAGCGCTCCGTCACTCACAGCCACGCCTCCTGGACCTGCTCATATGATAGACAAAACAGTGGCCCAATGCGGGGCCAGGAGGCGTGGCTGTAACTGACGGAGCGCCGGGTACACGGGAGATCGCGGCTCTATGTACGGCAATTCAGTGGCGCTCGCTCCTCTTCCCTCAGAGACAGCAGGGATTGTGTATAACACACTCCCATGATTTTCCCCTGATTTTAAGGGGAAAAAAGTGCGTGTTATACGCCGATAAATACAGTACTTACCTAAAATTGACTTTGCATCACCCTCTTGCAGTCCCTGTATAACAGAACTCTGGCTAGGGGAAGAAGGATTAGTATAGGGGGCCAATGAGTTTTGCTGCAGTTCAAGAAATATACTGATAGTAGATGAGAGCAGAGTGACAAATAGATGAGCTGATCAGTCTGCTGTTTCTCTTTCTGACCATTCACAGGGTTGGGAGAAGGCCTGTTGGTGTTATTCAACTGCAACAGAGAAAAATCAGGTCCCCCTTCCCCTCAAGAATCTCCAAATTGGATGGACAGAGGTAAAAACTGCCAAAGGATTTGCCTGGAGTTCACCTTTAAACTATAATACTGCGTTGGACCAGGTTGGTAAGTGTGAGATTGTTTCTTCTGGATTGCTTGGAAAAAAGAATAGCATTGTTCTTTTGTTTTATGTAGTTGGAAAGAAAACTAAACCCCATTAGTGATGCAGCGTCTGCAAGCTCCCTCTCTGGTGCCCACATCTTGTCCTTGGCTTCTTCTGGGTTTGGTGTTTTTGGCCATCTTATTTGGCTGGGCCAGGATAACATTACTCTTGCGCATGCGCACAAGCGTTCATTCCCCCCATCGGTGACGTGTGCCGAGGATGTACAATGAGCTGTGTATGTAGCCATCTTGTGAGGAGGAAGGTTAAAGAGACTTTATTGCAGAAGAGACATAGTGGGGTTGAATTACTAAAACTGGAGAGTGCAAAATCTGGTGCAGCTCTGCATAGAAACCAATCAGCTTCCAGTTTTGTTTTTTTTGCCAAAGCTTAATAGAACACGCCAAAGTTAGAAGTTGATTGGCTACCATGCACAGCTGCACCAGATTTTGCACTCTCCAGTTTTAATAACAGTATGACACAAGTACTTAAGTTACATATTTTATTCTTCTAGCTCTGCTTTCTTTAATGCAGAAAGTACACATATGCCTGTGTGAATTAGTCCTTAACCACTTCAGCCCCGGAAGGTTTTACCCCCTTCCTGACCAGGCCATTTTTTGTACTATGGCACTGCATTTTAACTGACAATTGCGCGGTTGTGTATCCAAATAATATGTATGTCCTTTTTTTCCCACAAACAGAGCTTTCTTTTGGTGGTATTTGATCACCTCTGCGGTTTTTATTTTTTGCGCTATAAACAAAAAAAGACTGACGATTAAAAAAAAAAAAAGCAATATTTTTTACTTTTTGCTATAATAAATAGTTTAGGCCGATATGTATTCTGGTACAAGCTTTTGGAAAAAAAAAATCCCAATAAGTGTATATTGATTGGTTTGCACAAAAGTTATAGCGTCTACAAACTATGGGATATTTTTATGGCCTTTTTTATTTTTTTATTGTTTTTACTAGTAATGGCGGTGATCAGCAATTTTTAGCAGAACTGCGACATTGCGGCGGACAAATCTAAAATTAAGTGACACTTTTTGGGGGCCAGTGACACCAATACAGTCATCAGTGCTAAAAAAAGTACTGCCACTGTATAAATGACACTGGCAGGAAAGGGGTTAACATAAGGGGCGCTCAAGGAGTTAAGTGTGCTCCCAGGGAATGCTTTCTAACTGTGGGGGGATAGATACACTGGAGGAAAAGAGAGATCCGTGTTTCTGATTAGCAAAAACACAAGATCTCTCTTTTACTCCCTTGTTTACATAGGCAGACCGCCATTCTGCCTGTCCTCTGAACGATCAGCGAGTCCCAGCGGCCATCGCAGCTGCCGGACCCGCTGATTGGCTCCTGCTGTGTCCAATCACATAATAGCAAATTTAAAAAAAATAATATAGTATATACAATTGTTACACGAGTCATATTGTAAAGGAATAGCATTAAAATTACCTTTCCATTTCAATATACAAAGCTGTAATTTTCTGCGAAATACAATGCAATATGGCAACCAAGGCATTCTGTACATCCCCCCCAGAAATGCCATTTTCTGCTTGTGTGATTGGCTTACTGATTTACCCAGAAGTCTGCATTAAGCTACAAGACAGATTTTGGGATCCCCTGCAACAAAAATGTCATTTTGTTGCAAAACTCCCATAGGCAAATCACCTCTAATGCCGCGTACACACGAGCAGACTTTTCGACCGGACTGGTCCAACTGATTATCCGACGGACTTTCGGCAGACTTCCAACGAACTTTCCCAAAGAACAGACTTGCCTACACACGATCACACCAAAGTTCGACGGATTCGTACGTGATGACGTACAACCGGACTAAAATAAGGAAGTTGATAGCCAGTAGCCAATAGCTGCCCTAGCGTCGGTTTTCGTCCGCATACAGATGAGCGAACTTTTTGATAGGAACTGAGTCCGGCGGAGTTTCGACGTAAAAAGATTTGAAACATGTTCCAAATCTAAAGTCCATCAGATTTTTGACTGAAAAAGTCATCTGCAGGTCCGATGAAGCCCACACACGGTCTAATTGTCCGCCGGACTTGGTCCGTCGGACCAGTCCAGTCGAAAAGTCCGCTTGTGTGTACGCTGCATTAGGCTGGTCATAGACTATACAATTTTCTTGTACAACTTTCCTTCAGATTTACCAAAACCATATAATATGAGGTCAAACCTAAACACTTTCAATGTGTATGCAATCAGGCAGGCCCTTGCACTACATAGTTGAAGGTAAATCCAAAGAAAATTGAATAAGAAAATTGTATGATGTATGGCCAGCTTAAGAGGATGCAGACCCTGCCACGTTCCTCATTAGGACCCTGCAAGTGCAGCAGCTGATTGATAATTATAAAATCACTACCATTAGACTCACTTTGCACATGAACACAGAGAAACAAAAAGCAATTTCTTCAGAGCAGAAACAGGTAGGAATCTGCAACAAAGTTTCTTAAAATACCTGCAATGTACACAGATCACCCAAAGGGGAATGTTTTTTTCTCAACAAAACTGGACTTACTCTTTACGGGTTTCTACAAATGCATGCAGAATGCAGGAAAGCACTTAGCGCTTGCGTTAACATAGGAGGAATTTTCCTATTCTCTGAATGCTCTCCCTGCAGGCAAGCAATGAATTTATATGGCCAATTGCAGCCCCGTTCAGGCCAATGCAATATAGAGCAGGCAAGTATGAGCTGGCATAGCACAAAGTTTTTATTTGGCTGTGGTCTATATCCCACATGAAAGTCGCTGTTTCATGCCCGTCTGTAGGAGCCCCTTCTGTCAATAAATAATTAGCATTTAGAATATAGCTATTTTAGACAAGTCCTGGGACCACATGGTAATGGCTTGTGATTGCAATTTAGTGCGTGTTACATTCAAAGTGTGTTTTTTCCTCTTGTGTCATATTAAGGCATAGAGATTCTGGATAAAGTACAAATCAAATCTTCCTGTTACAGTCAAGCATATCTAATGAGTTTATAAAGATGCAAGAAATCAGTAGCTCACATGGGTTTAGTGGAACTTAATATCTGAAAAGATCATGTGCCAGTTCTATATCTTTGCAGAAACTTATTTGAAAGAGCAATGCACCTAGAGACTACATCTGGTCAGCGGCGGCCAGTCAATATGGAGCGCAGGGACGCCTCCCCCCTAATCTCCATTGAGCCCAGGTGCATAGATTTCTATGAGTTTTTTTTTTAAATTTTTGAAGCACATGATTGGAGCCTGAAGCTCTAATTGGCTTCAAAAAGGTTGGGCTCGGGGCACAGAACACTGCACCCCGAGCCCACCCCCTTGTGACATTAGCAAATCAACAATCACTATTGTCTTCCTGCTTCTCCTCCTGGCCAATCAGGACAGAAAGCCTGTCTTAAGACCGGATTGGGCAGGAGGGGAAGCTGCCGAAGCCGGGGAAGCCACCCGCAACCTGGATAGGGCAAGTACGGACCTGGTGGGGTGGGGGTGGGCGGGTTTGTTTGCCCCCCATCAAAAAATGGAGCACTAGCCGCCAATGCATCTCATCTTACCATATATCCACTGGTAAGCTACTTTATCTGACAGTGCACGACGGACAAAGTAGCTTAATATGCATATCTAGGCACTTCTAAAAGTCAGAATTCGTGAGAATGGAGGGCAGAGTGGTGGGTGGGGCTAATAACATGCAATATACATGCACACTGCATACAACATAACAAACAACAAGGACGTAAGTACTTAATTTTTTCTTTAAATATAGTTGCACACCTCTTCATTTTAAATTTTCACAATCAAACATTTAGACCCTTGGTGACACCTTCAGTTCCCTGTGTCCCTGCTCCTGCCAGCAGAAAAGCCTGGGGGTGGCAGTGATGTTTGTTTCCATAGTGGGGATAGTTCACCCTCGCCTGGTCCACTTTGCTTCTACATGAGCACAGCTCCTCTTTCTCTTCTCCTCCGCTCATCCTCTCCTGGCAGCTGGTAAATACAGGACCCAGCGTTTGTGACTCAGAAAAATGAAATTTCACAAGATGCACACTCGAGATGTAACCATTCCAGGGATGACCTGGCAACTGGAGCAAAATTCCGGTATTGCCAGGTACAATCCGGTCAATTCCCAAGTGTGAAAATTTGGGATTCATAAACAGAGAACAATTGCATATGAATTTGTTCATCACGTATAGGAAAAAAACGTTTGCACAACACAAACACTAATTCTCTCAAAATCTCATGGGAATCATACAAGGCCATGATTTGGGGCCAAAACACATGACTCAACCCCAAGACGTTCATGGACTTTTTTTTTTCTTTTCAAGCGATGCTCATATATAAACTGGCACCATTGAATATATAGAAAATCTTAGTGTCGAGCGTTAAAGTACTTCAACACTTTAGATTGCTCACATGTGAACGGGGCATTTTGGAAATTGGTCAGAATAAAAAATTGAGGCAACCAATCAAATTCCATTAATCATTTCTAGGGAAAGAAAGGGACTATATTTATAGAAGCAATAGGCAAATGCACTTGTCCTTGAGATGTTCAAAAATGTAACACTTATGCCTTGTATACACGAGCAGACTTCTCGTCGGACTGAACTCCGAAGGACTTTTTCGACGGAGTTCCGACGAAATGGACTTGCCTACACACGATCCCACCAAAGTCCGATCGTTTCGAACGTGATGACGTATGACCGGACTAGAAAAGGAAGTTCAATAGCCAGTAGCCAATAGCTGCCCTTGCGTTGTTTTCGGTCCATTGGACTAGCATACAGACGAACGTTTTTTTCGATAGTAATCAAGTCCGTCGGAAAGATTTGAAACATGTTCTATTTCAAAAGCCCCTCTGATTTTTCAACAGCAAAGGTCCGATGAAGCCCACACACGATCGGAATGTCCGACGGATTTGTTCCGTCTGACCTTTTCTGCTGGAAAGTCCGGCCGTGTGTACACGGCATAACTGGTCCTGAGGTGTTTCTAATTGGCCCAGCTTACAACATTACGGAATAAACAAAATGTAATTTGGAATAATGCTCTTACACAGCTATTATCATCCACACTCATAGAATATTTTTCCTTCAGTTTAAGCTAGAAAATAAAATATATATAATATTTTCACTTTTACTAGTTTACTAGTTAGACCGCTCCTTATCTTCCCAAACTCTTTCTTACAAACCAATACACCGCCCCCATTCCTTGATGATCCAGACGTTTGAACCCATGAGTGATAGTTTCTAAAAATTGGAAGTAACAATCAACTACACAACATGTCAAAAATGACATTAGAAATATATTTTTTTCAGTTTTATTAAATACTTCTGAAACTATCATGCACATTTTCGTATTTTTTTTTATAGAAAATTCTTTTAGGACTGAAAAATCCTGTTATACCAGTTGAGAGATCGATCTATGTTTATAGTCACTGGTGAAAGCCTAACAAAAAACAAGTATCTTTATGAATTTAAAAAAAAAGGTATTTTATGTGAGCTGATAGGTGCAAGATCTACAATTGTTGGGGTGTTATTCTGTAAAGAGCCAGGGAAGTTAATTGTTACAGAAAACTGCGAACGTTGTGCCAAAAAAGACAAGCAAAGGGCAGAGGACTAGTCACTAGTATTGGCTGCAGTCTCTCTGCAGCTGGTCAATTTCCACATTACTGTCTTACAATGCTGTCTTCTACGCTTTGTTGCTCTGTGGAGGAGGCCATCTTTGTGCTTCCTCATGTCAGAGCTGCCCCTTTGATGACTAGTAATCTGATGATTGGCAGGAAAACATTCAAGAAGTATCAGGAGAGGTGTATGATGCATAGATCAACATAATGCATGAAACAGAAGCAGGGAGGTTCACTGCAGCTCCTCAGGTACAGCTTCCTCTCCAGCAAGGAGAACAGTTATCAGTACAGTAGTGAAATAAAAAATTCTCACTCCATATCCGGCAGTCAGAGGCATTGGTGCCTTAGATTCACGCAGCAGATATACAGTTGTAAATTTCTAGAAGAGTGCCTAGGCTCAGTCACATGTCAGAAAGTGCTCTGCTGTTTTTTTTTAATAGGAATTCAAGACAAATGGTTCATTTTTCAAGGCATTTTTTAGAGACAATAACATTAAGTCATATTTTTTTTACAATAGATACCATAGCAGATCAGTGCCATTCCAAGCTCCAGGTTTACACTATGTATTCAGGTGCTGGCAGAGATAGAGCACATCTTGCTCCAAAATTTATTGTGGCATACAGGTATTGCCGCACACTGTATTCAACTCCAATGTAAGGTTAATGGAAGAAAGGCTTCAGCTCAGATCCCAGCCCATCAGTCATGCCCCTTCAACATGTTTTACCCACATTAAGCTTAATCGTAGAGGTAACTTCTACAATTAAGCTCAATGTGGGCGAAACATGTCAAAGGGGCAAGACCAATGGGCTGGGATCTGAGCTGAAGCCTGTCTTTCATTTACCTTACATTGGAGTTGAATGCAGTGTCCGGCAGTACCTGCATGTCCCTTACAATAGATGCAGCTATACCATTTTTGTTTACTGCCAAATTAGCTGGTTTTCTGAGTGCTGGCCCTGATATCTAGTCCTAGGGTGGCTCCTTCCCATTGCAGGGTCCCACGGAGCCTCACTAAAACCAACGTTTTGTGCATGCTCTTATGATTGGCATGCCTGTGGCAAAATGCATAGAGTTTACCGAGATGAGAAAAAACACAATAGAACCGCCTTTGGACCCACCTCCAGGTGACAGCAGCTATTGGTCCTCAGAACAGCAAAACCATCCAAATGACCGTGCATGCAAGTGCATTGGTACAAGGCATAATGGGACATGTAGTCCCAATTGAAATATTGTAATAAAAGGAAATAATGTTATAAGTGCCCTGACAGAAAGTTAAGAGAAATTATGAACAAGAAGAGGGAGGATGTGGTTACAGAATGACAAAAAAGTGAGTGTTTATGAAGCCTTTATAGAAACTTTTTACTATACATTACTGTGCAAATTAACTCTGATGTGTTTGTTTTACATAAAAAAAGGAAGCTGTAGTACTACTCTAGGTCTACTTTAATCAGAAGAGAACATTGTGGTCTTCAGATAATCTCTGGATTGCGTTAACATTTTGCTTTATTTAAATGTATTTTTAGTGTTATTATTGTACATAAAGGAATTTGTTTGCTTTGTAGCTAATAATTTGTCAAATGATACCATGTTGTATCAAAGGCCCTAAAAATGCTCAAGTAAAAAAAAAAAAAAAAAATATCTGTACAAGAGGTTAAAAAATAATCAAATTTAAAACCTGCAAAAAACGAGTGAAGTGTGAATGCAGCCCAAGGCAGATTTTCTCTCCTTCCTTGTAGGGTGGGGCAGTGGTGCTCCCCCTTATTGTGAATGAGTGAAGAATATCTGGCCTCCACATAGGCAGTACCGTGCTTGAGAACTGATTAGTAGGAGTACGAAAACTGTGCAACTTTATTACTGGAGTTAAATCACTAAAGGAATAAATAATGTCCACTTACCTTCAAGAACAAAGTACAGTTAAACCTTGGATTGCGAGCATGATTGGTTCCGGAAACATGCTTGCAATCCAAAGCACTCGTCTATCAAAGTGAATTGTCCCATAAGAAGTAACGGAAACTCAGATGATTCGTTCCACAACCATTTATTCATTTAAGTCCTTCAGTTTATAGTCCATATAAAAAGATTTTAGCATTGTGATAGGTTGTGTAACCATAAAATGTCCATCCACAAATGGAGGCCTTCACAAGGGGATTAGAAGCAAAATCCAGCAGGAGCTACAGAGTATAAGAGAGAAGAGAGGCGCTGGCGAAGTGTAGCAATATGGTTACAATTAACCACTTCAGCCCCGGAAGGTTTTACCCCCTTCCTGACCAGAGCACTTTTTACAATTCGGCACTGCGTCGCTTTAACTGCTAATTGCGCGGTCATGCAATGCTGTACCCAAACGAAATTTGCGTCCTTTTCTTCCCACAAATAGAGCTTTCTTTTGATGGTATTTGATCACCTCTGCCGTTTTTATTTTTTGCGCTATACGCGGAAAAAGACCGAAAATTTTGAAAAAAAATGATATTTTCTACTTTTTGTTCTAAAAAAAATCCAATAAACTCAATTTTAGTCATACATTTAGGCCAAAATGTATTCGGCCACATGTCTTTGGTAAAAAAAATGTCAATAAGTGTATATTTATTGGTTTGCGCAAAAGTTATAGCGTCTACAAACTAGGGTACATTTTCTGGAATTTACACAGCCTTTAATTTATGACTGCCTATGTCGTTTCTTGAGGTGCTAAAATGGCAGGGCAGTACAAAACCCCCACAAATTACCCCATTTTGGAAAGTAGACACCCCAAGGAATTTGCTGAGAGGCATGTTGAGCCCATTGAATATTCATTTTTTTTGTCCCAAGTGATTGAATAATGACAAAAAAAAAAAAAAAAAAAAAAAATTACAAAAAGTTGTCACTAAATGATATATTGCTCACACAGGCCATGGGCATATGTGGAATTGCACCCCAAAATACATTTAGCTGCTTCTCCTGAGTACGGGGATACCACATGTGTGGGACTTTTTGGGAGCCTAGCCGCGTACGGGGCCCCGAAAACCAAGCACCGCCTTCAGGATTTCTAAGGGCGTACATTTTTGATTTTACTCCTCACTACCTATCACAGTTTTGAAGGCCATAAAATGCCCAGATGACATAAAACCCCCCCAAATGACCCCATTTTGGAAAGTAGACACCCCAAGCTATTTGCTTTGAGGCATGTTGAGTCCATGGAATGTTTTATATTTTGACACAAGTTGCGGGAAAGTGACAAATTATTTTTTTTTTTTTTTTTTTTTGCACAAAGTTGTCACTAAATGATATATTGCTCACACAGGCCATGGGCATATGTGGAATTGCACCCCAAAATACATTTAGCTGCTTCTCCTGAGTACGGGGATACCACATGTGTGGGACTTTTTAGGAGCCTAGCCGCGTACGGGACCCCGAAAACCAAGCACCGCCTTCAGGATTTCTAAGGGCGTACATTTTTGATTTTACTCCTCACTGCCTATCACAGTTTCGGAGGCCATGGAATGCCCAGGTGGCACAAACCCCCCCCAAATGACCCCATTTTGGAAAGTAGACACCCCAAGCTATTTGCTGAGAGGCATGGTGAGTATTTTGCAGCTCTCATTTGTTTTTGAAAATAAAGAAAGACGAGAAAAAAATTTTTTTTTTTTCTTTTTTCAATTTTCAAAACTTTGTGACAAAAAGTGAGGTCTGCAAAATACTCACTATACCTCTCATCAAAAAGCTTGGGGTGTCTACTTTCCAAAATGGGGTCATTTGGGGGGGTTTTGTGCCACCTGGGCATTCCATGGCCTCCGAAACTGTGATAGGCAGTGAAGAGTGAAATCAAAAATTTACGGCCTTAGAAAGCCTGAAGGCGGTGCTTGGTTTTCGGGGTCCCGTACGTGGCTAGGCTCCCAAAAAGTCCCACACATGTGGTATCCCCGTACTCAGGAGAAGCAACAGAATGTATTTTGGGGTGTAATTTCACATATTCCCATGGCATGTTTGAGCAATATATCATTTAGTGACAACTTTGCGCAAAAAAAAATAAAAAAAATAAAAAATTGTCTCTTTCCCGCAACTTGTGTCACAATATAAATTATTCCATGGACTCAACATGACTCTCAGCAAATAGCTTGGGGTGTCTACTTTCCAAAATGGGGTCATTTGGGGGGGTTTTGAACTGTCCTGGCATTTTATGCACAACATCTAGAAGCTTATGTCACACATCACCCACTCTTCTAACCACTTGAAGACAAAGCCCTTTCTGACACTTATTGTTTACATAAAAAAATAATTTTTTTTTGCAAGAAAATTACTTTGAACCCCCAAACATTATATATTTTTTTTAAAGCAAATGCCCTACAGATTAAAATGGTGGGTGTTTCATTTTTTTTTTTCACACAGTATTTGCGCAGCGATTTTTCAAACGCATTTTTTGGGGAAAAAACACACTTTTTTACATTTTAATGCACTAAAACACACTATATTGCCAAAATGTTTGATGAGATAAAAAAGATGATCTTAGGCCGAGTACATGGATACCAAACATGACATGCTTTAAAATTGCGCACAAACGTGCAGTGGCGACAAACTAAATACATTTTTAAAAGCCTTTAAAAGCCTTTACAGGTTACCACTTTAGATTTACAGAGGAGGTCTACTGCTAAACTTACTGCCCTCGATCTGACCTTCGCGGCGATACCTCACATGCATGGTGCAATTGCTGTTTACATTTGACGCCAGACCAACGCTTGCGTTCACCTTAGCGCGAGAGCAGGGGGGACAGGGGTGCTTTTTTTTTTTTTTTTTTTTTTTTCTTTATTATTATTATTTTTTTATCTTATTTTTAAACTGTTCCTTTCATTTTTTTTTTTTTAAATCATTTTTATTGTTATCTCAGGGAATATAAATATCCCCTATGATAGCAATAGGTAGTGACAGGTACTCTTTTTTGCAAAAATTGGGGTCTATTAGACCCTAGATTTCTCCTCTGCCCTCAAAGCATCTGATCACACCAAGATCGGTGTGATAAAATGCTTTCCCAATTTCCCAATGGCGCTGTTTACATCCGGCGAAATCTACGTCATAAAATGCTCGTAGCTTCCGGTTTCTTAGGTCATAGAGATGTTTGGAGCCACTCTGGTCTCTGATCAGCTCTATGGTCAGCTGGCTGAATCACCGGCTGCATTTTCAGGTTCCCTGTTGAGACAGGAGAGCCAGAGAAAAACACGGAAGATGTTGGGGGGGGGGGGCATTCCCTCCCACTGCTTGTAAAAACAGTCTAGAGGCTAATTAGCCACTAGGATTGCTTTTACATGAAAGCCGACCGCTGGCTGAAAAGAATGATACCAAGATGATACCTAAAGCTGCAGGCATCATTCTGGTATAACCACTCAAAGTCGTGAATGGCGTACCTGAAGACAAAAAAATGGTTAACAATGGTTAACAATAAAGCACAGTAAAGTGTAAATAATTACACACCTGAAAAACAAACATGATAAAACATAATAACAATAACAATAACAATAACAATAAAACATTGCAGAATAGAATACAGTAAAAAAGAGCAGAACAATAGAGAGAGAGAATAGAGAGAGAGAGAACAATAAAACAACAACTATTTTTTTTATTTCATATATTTTTTTTTTTTTTACACTTTTTTTGTAACTAACTTTTATAACGGTAACCGGTTCCAGGTTCGGGTCTCTCAAAATGCGATGGCATCTTGGGAGACCCTGTGAAAGTGCGCCTAGTCTGTGCAATGCTGTACCCTACGCTAATAGTCAACTAGTGCATGGTAGCGTTCAAAACATTCACCAATGCAAAGACCAGGATTGTCAGGACAGGAGGGACAATAATAGCGGGTGTCACGCCTATATCCTCGCTTGCAGCAGACACAACATCTTTTTTTGGGGGGTTCGCTGGGTAGGGGTACTCGGGAGGACATAAAAATGCCTCTCATGCAGCCGACTGCATTTGGTTGGGGATGTGAATGGGGGAAGTACGGGCGCTGCAGAAGCGGTGGGTTCCCAATTAGGATTGGCGAATGCAGCAGGAAGGGCACTATGGGCACGACGGGCCTGTGTTTGTCTTTTTGGTGGCAGCGGGACACTACTTGTGCTTGCCACCTCACCAGCTTGAACTGCACTTATGGGACTCGCCACGTCACCACGTGTTACTGCAGTGCTGGTTTGACTACGACCGGGGTGTACTAGGCCGCTGGCGCTTGCCAGTTCACCAAAACGCTACCAAAAAAACTGTTAGCGATCGCAGGGATCAGGCCTGACTCTGCGAACGCTGCAGTTATGCGTTTAGTGTTTTGTAAGTGACAGTGATCGATCGATACTGCACTTGGGTGGGCTGGGCCGGGCGGAGGGGCAAAACGCAGGTGCTAGCAGGTATCTGGGCTGATCCCGCTAACACTGCGTTTTTGGGAACCCTAAACTGCTGGGGACGCTAGTATAGATCTGATCGGATCAGATATTGATCCGATCAGATACTATACCACTAAGGGAGGTATACGGTGCGTGCGTGGGTGTTAGCGGTACTGGCGCTAACCTGACGCTGCCTGGGGCTGGTGCTTGCCAGTTCACCAAAACGCTACCAAAAAAACTGTTAGCGATCGCAGGGATCAGGCCTGACTCTGCGAACGCTGCAGTTATGCGTTTAGTGTTTTGTAAGTGACAGTGATCGATCGATACTGCACTTGGGTGGGCTGGGCGGAGGGGCAAAACGCAGGTGCTAGCGGGTATCTGGGCTGATCCCGCTAACACTGTGTTTTTGGGAACCCTAAACTGCTGGGGACGCTAGTATAGATCTGATCGGATCAGATATTGATCCGTTCAGATACTATACCACTAAGGGAGGCGTATGCTGCGTGCGTGGGTGTTAGCGGTACTGGCGCTAATCTGACGCTGCCTGGGGCGACGCATATCACCGCCGGGCGATCGGGGGGCTAAACCTTTATTCGGTAATAAACGGCGGGTGCCCTGACACTATAAAAAATAAACAAACTAACCAGCGTCACCCGTAACAGTTATACGGTGATCAGTGGTGAAAGGGTTAACTAGGGGGCAATCAAGGGGTTAAAACATTTATTAGGTAGTATATGGGGGTCCCTGTCGCTATAAAATGCTGACGGCGAACCTAAATATTTACGTTCCTAACTAGCGTCACCAGCGACACTAATACAGCGATCAGAAAAATGATCGCTTAGCGACACTGGTGAGGGGGGGTGATCAAGGGGTTAAAACTTTATTAGGGGGGGTTAGGGGGGTATCCTAGACCTAAAGGGGGGTAATACTCACTGCCCTAACACTAACTGTCACAAACTGACACTATGCAGTAATCAGAAAAAAAAAAAAAAAAAAAATACTGCTAATGTCAGTTTGTGACAGGGGGGGGGGTGATTGGGGGGGGATCGGGGGGCGATCGGGGGGGGATCGGGGGTGTAAAGTATGCCTGGCATGTTCTACTGTGTGTGTGAGTGTTGTGTGCACTTACATGTCATCTCCCCTCGGCGCTGGAACGGAAACTGCCAGACCGAGGAGAGATGACATCACATCCTCTGCCTGTGTGAAACGACACACAGGCAGAGGAGCATTCCCATTGGCTGGGAGCGATCGCGAGGGGGGGGCCACGATCGGATGGTCTCCCCCTCGCCTCCCGACGCTCCCAGTCAGATGCCGACCGCCGATGGCACCGGGGGGGGGTCCGATCGGACCCCCCGCCCGCGGGAGGCAGATCACGTATGGGTACGTGATTTTGCCTGCCCGTGCCGCTCTGCCGCAGTATATATGCGGTAGGCGGTCGGCAAGTGGTTAATAAAGGTACAACATTTAGCAACTCACATGGTTGATGATTAAAAGAGACACATCTAAGTATGCAGGCATCTGGGGTAAAGCTGTCCACATAGACCATCCTCCACACCGCCGGCTTTCCCCGCTGTCAGTCTGAAATTGTGATCGGGAAGACTACCCTGCAGTAGAGTGATCTGAAAGCGAGGCTGGAAGTGATCGTGGAGCGCAGCGTGGTAGGGATGACGTTGATGGCAGTGTGAAGGATGGTCTATGTGCTTTACCCCGGATGCCTGCATACTTAGATGTGACAGTTTTAATCATCAACCATGTGAGTTGCT
Organism: Lithobates clamitans; assembly: GCA_037952925.1. Classification (NCBI taxonomy): domain Eukaryota; kingdom Metazoa; phylum Chordata; class Amphibia; order Anura; family Ranidae; genus Lithobates; species Lithobates clamitans. Next base: position 1,176,445 of record JBBGZY010000490.1, read on the forward strand.
AAATGTTGTACCTTCATTAAATGTAACCATATTGCTACACTTTGAGGCGCCACTCTTCTCTATTACACTCAGTTGTGACATGACGCTACTTGTATATCAAGATATCACGCATCAAATCAAAATGTATAAACAAAAATTAGCTTGTCTTGCAAAACACTCTCAAGTTACTCTCAATCCAAGATTTTCCTGTAATGTTATGTTACCTTTAAATAAATACTCAATCGTGCGTAGTGGAATTTATATTACAAAGCAGTATTGATGATTAAAGTTGACTTTTGACTGTTTTAGTAAATTGCCAAATCTTTTTCTTTTACTAAATCAACACTGTCACCTTGACCATCTTTTTGTAAAAGGGAATCCCCTGACCCCTCTACACTCACCCTTCTTGTGCTCCCTTGCACCTCCTTGTTCTTTGGCAGCTGGCACTGAGATCAACTATGTTGGCAACCTTAAAGAGTGGTGACGTTGCTTCCGCAGCCATGTGACAATGCTCCGAATGCTGAAGCTCCGTACACACGATCAGAATATCATACAAAAATACCACTTTCGAAGTGATCAATGATAATCTGATCATTAGTGCACAGCTTTCGTCTTAAATTTTAGACATTAATGGCCGTGTGTTGAGTTATTTTGAGGGGACAGCAAATTTACACTGTTATACAAGCTGTACACTCACTACTTTACATTGTAGCAAAGTGTCATTTCTTCAGTGTTGTCACATGAAAAGATATAATAAAATATTTACAAAAATGTGAGGGCACACTTACTTTTGTGAGATACTGTATGTGAGGTTATAATGTAAAACTTTTTTAGTTAAAGTGGTTGCAAACCCTTGTGTTTTTTCACCATAATGCATCCTATGCATTAAGGTGAAAAAACTTCTGTCAATGACCGCCCCCCCAGCCCCCCCCATTCTACTTACCTGAGCCCCTTCATTCCCTCGGCGGAGACGTGCTCTCCCTCTCTGCACAGGGTCCCGGCTCTTGATTGGATAGATTGATAGCAGCGCAGCCATTGGCTCCTGCTGCTGTCAATCAAATCCAATGACGCAGGCTCCGGGGGGGGTGAGGCCGAGTCCGGCATTCGTGTCTATGGACGCAAATGCCGGACTCAGAAGCACACCCGCACGGTAACCCCCTGGGAGAGCGCTTCATCTAGGGGGTTATCTGATGTGAGGAGCAGCCGCGAGAGCCGCTGAGGTACCCCAGAAGAGGAGGATCGGGACCACTCTGTGCAAAACTAGCTGCAAAATGGAGGTAAGTATGACATGTTTGTTATTTTAAAAAAATAAAATACGAAGATTTACAATCACTTTAAATCTGTCTCTTATAAAGTTGCAGAATGCAAGCAGTTTAAGGTGGTGTAGGTATCGGAAGCTGAAATATCATTTTGCATCAATTGAAGCAATTTTTTTTTTTTTTTAAAGTACGTTTTGTTTTAAAGGATTGAAAAGCTGATCAATCAATTTATACCAGTAGAATGCATGGGAACGAAAGAGCGATTTACAGACTGTTTTTAATATACCACCAGAAAACTTTTCATTGCTATCTCCCTTTCCACTTCTCCTAAGCACATTTCCTTTGTACATAGCTTCAGGCACTGAAAGATTGTGCTTTATTGTAATGAGGATTTTAGGATTACTGGCACGGAACCACTAGATATAGGAAAAACATACTTCTTAATTTTATAAGTATAATACCTACTGTAATTTACTTTATATTTTTTTTCACTTGCATGGACTTCTTTAAATTGTGATTACTTTCATCATTCAAATTTGTAAGCCATAGAATTTTTTTTTTTCCATTTTAGGAAACTTCTATTCTTTTATTCCTATACTCATGATATGGTTTTGTTTGTATAGATTGTAATACTTAAGCATTTTAATAGATAATCTCTTGCTACATCAAATTTTAAATATTTTATCTGCTACTTTGGATGAATAATTAAATATTTAATCAACATAGCTTACAGCAAGGAATACAAATTAACACAAGATTAAACCTGTTGACTGATTATGCTTATAAACCACAAAGTGAATTAGTCATTAACATCTGCCTAGATTATAATGCCTTGCTCATCATTTGTGGATTGCGATAGATTGAGCAACCTCCAGAATCTCGGATGCTTCTCTTTACGAATACTTTCTGTGGGAAGTTACATCAACTACATCGCATCCACGTTATAAAAAGGAAGTTATCCATGACACATTCTAGTGTGTAGGTGTTTGTCTGGTCTTAAGGGCTTAAAATTAATTGGGTAAAAGGTTGCGAGAGGTTGATTATAGGTCATATGAAGATACATTGTGAAATGGGAGTGAGTGAGATTTCTATGCCATGTTAATTGAGATTAGCAAATATGGGCTCAATTATAAATAGGTAAATTGTGGTTGAATGATGTGGGTTGTTTTATAACACACTGGTATCCATTACTGCACAATCAGGTGTTTTAGATGGACAAGTATGATGTATATACATGAAAAGATATAATAAAATATTTACAAAAATGTGGGGGGTGTACTCACTTTTGTGAGATACTGTATGTATACCACTGCACATGATCTGACTATGCTGAGAGACAGAGTAGATACTGATTGTGGACTGTGAATGGAACGATGTGGAGTATATATTGCGGATTATGTCATGCGGCTGGGTGTATAGCCCTGGTTCCTAACATGCAGCGACCTTTTAATGCATTTTGTATGGCCCTCAGCAGAGGCGGCTCTAGGCTTTGTGAGGCCTTAGGCAAAACTTACACATGAGGCCTGGGACGCTCCGTGATGAGGCCGCTATTCCTCAGGATGCGGGCAGTATCTGATTTGTCCGTCAGCTTCTAAGCCACAGAATTCCAGTGGGGGTAGGCGGAGCCGCCGGCGTCAACTTCAGTGATTGAGAACAGGCAAATTAGGCAGCCGCGAGGCCCCTGTGAGTGCGAGGCCTTAGGCGACCACCTAATTTGCCTAATTAGAGAGCTGCCTCTGGCCCTCAGACCCCAGCAGTCTGTACTGAGAGTGGGAATACTGATTTGTAATGGTGTAAAAGCAGTGATCTCTACTCACCTTATGTATCATGTCTCCAGACTCTTAATGTCTTCTACAGCTTGTCTGTAAATCTTAGCATATCCAAAGGCTTTGACCATCATTTCCTGCACTCTTTGACAGTCCCTTTTTGCATTGTGTATCCTAAACAATATTATACTAAACATTATGTGTGACTTTGATCAAATCAGAGGCCACAGTTGAGCCCCCCTAGACCATTGTAAATTGATAAGCACTGCTGTACAGAGTGGTGTGGAGCACATGCCTTACGTTATGGAGTACGAAGTAGAGAGATATGGAGTATGTGTCATATAGAGCAGTGTACTGTACTCAACCTACTGTACAGTGCAAATTATAATGTTGCAGGGAACAGTTCCTGTGGCAAAATGAAGGTGAACAAGAAGAATAGAAGGAATGGTAACTTGGAGCCCTGCTGACAAGGAAATCCCGAGCAGTTCCCTAATTTGCCACCCCTTACCCCCCAGACATACTCTCTGAGACAGCTGAACATAAGACATAGGTTTCTCCAGTCCACCCTATGTGTGTATTATTTTAAGTTTTCTATTCTAAGAGTATACATGTCCCTGTTTATTGTGCTATTGTGCTCATTGAGGAAGACATCTAGAAGTTTTTAATTCGTCAATACTCCCAGCTGATATCACTTCCTAAGGAAGGGAGTTCCACACTTTTGCTGCTCTAAGCGTAAAAAAAAAGCCTCCACAATTTTAGATTAAACCTCCTTTCCTCTAACTTTAAATTTAGTAATTTTAGCCCTAAAGAAAAAAAAAACATAAATTGTGTCTGTGTCAGTGACCTAAGAATAATCAAGTCAATATTGATTAACTTGTAGATAGTAGGTTCTTATCAATATAAATGAAGCACCAGAAGAGGCAACAGAGTTCAAGAGAGTGGAGCAGCAGAATGACATTCATATTACTGTACCAATGAAAACCTATTGGAGTGCAAACACTGGGGGAAGCCGGTGGGAAAAGACGGACAGTCCAGGACAGTGCAATATGTCCTGTGCAATATAATGGACAAGAGAATGGGAATAAAATGTGCCAGAGGAGAGGAAAGTACTGAGAAATGAACACTGGGCAGAGAGTAGACTGTGTAATAGAGTCCAATCCAAGAGTTTGCTTATGTTCCTTTGAGCTAATGTCATCACTAGCAAAATCCTATAGCAGTGATAAAAGAACTTGCATACTGGCTTTATACTACATAGGATAGGTAGGTCATTCAACATATCATCTTTTCTCAGTTCATGAACTGGAACTATGTATAAACAGAAAAAAGGAGAGAAAAGTACCACTACCTAAGTGTAGCATTTATAAAAAAACATATTGGTAAAATGAAAAACAATAAATATGTACTCATGTTTAAAAGACATTAAAAGCGTATCAATAGGTCTCCAGTTGGTGGCAACCTTCCAGGTGGTCAATGGTGAGCAAGCCCCTCCACATGGATTTGCTGTAAGGTGCTTAGAACCAGGAAGTTGACCAGGGAACACCAGGAAGAGCAGCAGACTTAGTGCGTATATCACATGGATAAGAACCACTGTGGACAGCAGGGAAGTGTAGCTTGCCCAGAAAATGGGCGTAATGATGTCATGTGTGATAATGTGGTTATGCATTTCAGGGTGTGGCTCCCTTTGTCAAACCCCCTTTTGTTTTATCAGTTGCACCAGTGCTCCCCTTTTTGTGCCTGGGTACATTTAGGGTACAAATCTCTTTCATGAACTGGAACTGTATAGGACAAACCTGAGTTTTTCCATATCAGCAGCTTTAATCCTGACCACTAAAAGATGTTCAATGAGATTGGCAAGTTTACTGAAAATTGAGCTACCTTGACTCCAATTGGTAAAATCAAGGCACATGTGAATTCAAATACTGTAGGTTGGCTCATCTCTAGATCTTACATTCATTTATTAAAAAAAAAATCTTCAAAGAGTTCCAGAACACAACATTTTATTAGCACAGAACAGTAAAACAAACTGTGAAAACTAAAAGATGTCTTTGCAAAAATGTGGTCTGGTGGGTTTCATTCATATATTTTGAGCCTGAATCAAACTGACTTTCTATGGCTCAACTACAATGCTTCCTTTGATCTATAGTCTGTCTACATTCTATTTTTTTCAGTATAGTCTATATGTAATGCTTTAATGTTGTCCCACCATGTTTCCCTTTTTCTCATTCATACAATTTTGTTTTATTTTATTCATTAACCTCCCTGGCGGTATGATTATTTCTGATTTTAGGTGCTGAAAGCGGTACAATTATTTTGCACAGAAATTTGGCGTTTTATATTGTAGGCCTGTAATTGTTAGGAATAACTCACTTAAATCTGTCCAAACAAGAGTCTAGTAGACATCCCGGGTATGATAAAGTTTGAAAAACGAAATAAAAAATTATAATATAATAAATAACTATAAATAATTATAACAAATAATAATATAATAATAATAAAAATCATATAATAATATAATCAAATCAAAAACACTGAAATTTGCTCAGTTGCAGAATTGTCGCTTTTGTTACTTTTAGTGTTTGGTGACGGATTTCCCCACAAATCACTATCGATCAATTTTGCGAGTGATTCTAATTTATTATCGCTTTTTTCTAGCTGGTCTAAAAGCACTTTTGATGTAAAGAGACAGTTTTGGTTGCTATGGAAAATCTCCAGTTTCCTGGCAGAAAGAACAGTTTTATATATATAAAACTGCATGCAGGACACTGGGCAGACCACTAGGGACCAAGGGGGATGTGTAGTTATTTGATACAGTACTGTAATCTGTAAGATTACAGTATGCTGTATCTATACTATGTGTTTCACTTTTGAATTTACCGCCGAACTCCGTCCCCGTGCGTCGCAACGCTCGCAGGGAACGGAGCTCGGCACTGTGAATCGAGCGAGACACAGCGACTCGCCGATCACAGCGGGGAGACATCGCAGGATCCAGGGGACAAGGTAAGTATGCTCTTCCTGGATCCTGCGATGCAAGCCCGAGTCTGGCTCGGGGTTACCGCTTTTGGTATGAAAAATCCAACCCGAGCCAGACTCGGGAATACCGCCAGGGGGGTTAAGGCCTGGTTCATACCTATGCATTTTTTTGTGCTTTTCAGTTTTGTAGAAACACATGACAGTCCATTTAACATGGTTTCCTATGGATGTGGTCCACATCTGTACATTTTATGGAAAGGGCCAGGGATTTTTTTTCTGGTTTTTGGTTCCATAGACTTCAATGGATCAAAAACATGTATTGAAAAACGCAAAATGCACCTGGAATATGCAAACTGCAACCTGCATAGGTGTGAATCAGGACTAAGGCTCAATTCACACAAATGCGTTTTTTGATGCATTTTGCATTTTTCAGCAATGCAGGAAAAATTTTTAACATTGATTCCTATGGAACATGTTCACATCAATGCGTTTCTGTGCCTCTGCGTTTTTGGGAAGGGTCGGGGACTTTTTTTGCATGTAATAGACTTCAATGGACCCGCATCCTAAATGCAAGTACCGCGTTTTTACTGCGATTTTGCGTTTTTTATGTGTACATTAACTGTATATAACTGGTTGCTATGGAGGGGGTAGGGAAGCCAGCCGCCGCGTCCTTAACAACCTATGAGTCATCAGCTGTCAGCAGGCTTCCCCGATGAATGTTAAAAAAAATTGCTGGCTAAAAGAAAATTGTTGCAAAAAAACTGCGTGGGGTCCCCCCTCAGGTCCATACCAGGCCCTTGGGTCCCCCCCAAAATCCATACCAGACCCTTATCTGAGCATGCAGCCCTGCAAGTCAGTAAAGGGAGGGGACGAGCGAGCACCATCCTCCTGAACCATACCAGGCCACATGCCCTCAACATGGGGGGGTGGGTGCTTTGGGTCAGGGGGGCTCTGCGCCCCCCACCCCAAAGCACCTTGCCCCCATGTTGATGGGGACAAGGGCCTCTTCCCGACAACCCTTGGTCGGTGGTTGTCAGGGTCTGCGGGTGGGGGGCTTATTGGAAACCTGAAGCCCCCCTTTAACAAGGGGGCCCCCAGATCCCGGCCCGCCACCTCTTATGTGAATGAGTATGGGGTACATTGCACCCCTACCCATTTACCAAAAAAAAGTAGTGTAGTGTGAAAAAATACAAAAGACAGTTTTTGACAAGTCTTTTATTAAAAATAATCATCTTCCCTGCTTCTTCCTCTGGTCTTCCCCCATCTTCTCCCGCATCTTCCTCCTCCGGGCTTCTCCTTCTCCCGATGCTTCTTCTTCCACTCTTCTTCTTTCTCCTGTCTTCTTTGTCCAGTATTCTTCTTCCTCTGCCGCCACCAACCCTCCTCTGGTGCTGAGTCCCACTCCCACCGACGACCCTCCTCTGATGCTGCTTCCCGCTGATCTGTCCATGCTGATATCAACCATGTCTTAGATAACGATGGGTGCATGGCCATCGTATGATGTCACCTAGAGGCCCTGTCCCCTGTGATGTCATGGACCCATCATGCCCTGGGCGGTGATGTCACAAGGGGCTCGGCCTCAGGATGACGTCATCCGATGGCCATGCCCCCTTCGTTATCTAAGATATGCTTGACATCATAGGAGGGTCGGCGGCGGCAGAGAAAGGAGAACACCAGACAAAGAAGACAGGAGAAAGAAGAAGAGCGGGAGAAGATGGAGGAAGACCAAAGGGAGAAGCAGGGAAGAAGATTACTGTATTTATTGGCGTATAACACTCACTTTTTCACCCTAAAAATTGGGTGTAAATAGCACGTGCGTGTTATACGCCAATACTTCAATTTTAGATGCCTCGGAGGGGACAGGGAGGGGGGCGGGATGAGCGATGTCAGATTACATACAGTGAGAATCTCCTGTTTACTTGGCAGCCTCTGTAAAAGGAAGTCCCGTGTCCTGGGCCGCCCCCCTCCCTGTCCCCTCTAGGCTGCAGATGGGCATCGATCAGGCTGCACTGATGGCAATGGCGAGGCTGCTGCATTGATGGCAATGGCGAGGCTGCTGCATTGATGGCAATGGCGAGGCTGCTGCATTGATGGCAATGGTGAGGCTGCTGCATTGATGGCAATGGTGAGTCTGCTGCATTGATGTCGACTGATGAGGTTGCATTGATGGCACTTGTGAGGCTGCAGATGGGCATTGATGAGGCTGTATTGATGGCAATAGTGTGACTGCAGATGGGCACTGACCCTTATTTTGCTTTAAAGTTCCTTATTTAAAATAAACATTTTTTTCCTGAAACTTCCCTCTTAAAATTAATGTGCGTGTTATACACCTGTGCGTGTTATACGCCGATAAATACGGTATTTTAAAAGACTTGTCAAAATCTACTGTATTTTTTCACACCACACTACTTTTTTTTGGGTCAATGGGCAGGGGTACAATGTACCCCATACTCATTCATAGGGGGGGCCAGGATCTGGGGGCCCCCTTGTTAAAGGGGGCTTCCAGATTCTGATAAACCCCCGCCTGCAGACCACCGGGCAAGGGTTATCGGGAAAAGGTCCTTGTCCCCATCAACATGGGGCAAGGTGCTTTAGGGTGGCACCCACCCACCCATTTTGAGGGCATGTGGCCTGGTATGGTTCAGGAGGGGGGGCGCTCACTCGTCCCCTCCCTTTCCTGACCTGCCGGGCTGCTTGCTCAGGTAAGGGTCTGGTATGGATTTTGGGGGGTACCCACGCCATTTAAAAAAAAAGAATTGGCGTGGGGAGGTCCCCTCTGATTCCATACTAGACCCAAGGGCCTGGCATGGACCTGGGGGGGGGACCCCATGCTGTTTTTTTTTCATGATTTTTTTTTTTTAGACGGCAATTCTTTTTTTTACATTCAGCGGGAAAGTCCGCTGACAGCTGACGACTCATCGGTTTGTTAAGGAGACGGTGGCTGGCTTCCGGGCCCCCTCCATAGCAACCAGCTATATACAGTATAAAAAAAACTCAAATCGCGACAAAATCGCAGTAAAATTGTGGCAAAAACATGTGTCCAAAAATGCGGCAAGCATTTGGCCTAATGACTATTATTTCCTGCCATGAGTGTCTATAAAAAATCACATAGCTGAAAATAACTAATGTTATGGTAAATAATGCTTAGCGAGTTAAGCTTGTTACTCTTGGTGTGAATTGGACCCAAAGCTCTGTATTGTGATATTGCTAATATTTATTAGCATATCATATATAATGGATCCCACCTAATGATACAGTGCGTTGAAAAAGTATTCATACCCCTTGAAATTTTCCACATTTTGTCACGTTACAACCAAAAATATCAATGCAATTACAGCTGCAAGTCTTTTTGGGGATGTCTCTACCAACTTTGCACATCTAGAGAGTGAAATGTTTGCCCATTCTTTGCTAAATAGATCAAGCTCTGTCAGATTGGATGGGGAGTGTCTGTGAAAAAGCAATTTTCTTGTCTTGCCACAGATTCTCAATTGGATTTAGGTCTGGACTTTGACTAGTCCATTCTAACACATGAATATGCTTTCATCGAAACCATTCCATTGTAGCTCTGGCTGTATGTTTAGGGTCGTTGTCCTGCTGGAAGGTGAACCTCTGCCCCAGTCTCAAGTCATTTGCAGACTTTCTTCTAAGATTGCCCTGTATTTGGCTCCATCCATCTTTCCATCAACTGTGACCAGCTTCCCTGTCCCTGCTGAAGAAAAGCATCTCCAGAACATGATGCTGACACCACCATGTTTCACTGTGGGGATGGTGTGTTCAGGGTGATGTGCAGTGTTAGTTTTCTGCCACACATAGCGTTTTGCTTTTAGATCAAAAAGTTAAAATTTTGTCCCATCTGACCAGAGCACCTTCTTACACATGTTTGCTGTGTCCCCCACATGGCTTCTCACAAATTGCAAATGGGACTTTTTATGGCTTTCTTTCAACAATGGCTTTCTTCTTGCCACTCTTCCATAAAGGCCAGATTTGTGGCGTGCACGACTAATAGTTGTCCTGTGGACAGATTCTCCCACCTGAGCTGTGGATCTTTAAAGCTCCTCCAGCATCCCCCTGTCAGAATTCAATAGCTCAGTGGGGGAGATTGCTGTACTAACATAGGGTTATTAGTACAGTGGCTCCTACCAGAGCTGACAGTTTTTTTTTCATTCAACTCGTTGGGGTGAACAAAAAAAAATGATAATGTTTACTAGGCTTACTATTTTATGTTAACACTGGGACAACACAATGTTCTGCTTCCTAAGGTATACCCTTCTTTGCTGTCACACTTCATATACAGTAGCAATTCCATTTTTAACAAGATTCTCAAATCTACTTTTTCTTTTATAGATTAAAGGTTAAAGTAATTCTGACAAAAGAAAATGGTGGAAGGACTAGGGGTTGGGGTGCAATTGTTGTCTTTTCTGAATCTCTTTCTGAAAATGCTCATTGTCTATTACTAATACTGACTCTGATAATAGACAGTTCAGACAAAGTTCCGTTTCAATTTAGAAATCCTTATCCTAATGCCCTGTACACACGGTCGGATTTTTCGACGGAAAATGTGTAATAGGACCTTGTTGTCGGAAATTCCGACCGTGTGTGGGCTCCATCACACATTTTCCATCGGATTTTCCGACCCACAAAGTTTGAGCGCAGTCTATAAAATTTTCCGACAACAAAATCCGTTGTCGGAATTTCCGATCGTGTGTACACAAATCCGACGCACAAAGTGCCACGCATGCTCAGAATAAATAAAGAGATGAAAGCTATTGGCTACTGCCCCGTTTATAGTCCCGACGTACATGTTTTACGTCACCGTGTTCAGAACGATCGGATTTTCCGACAACTTTGTGTGACCGTGTGTATGCAAGACAAGTTTGAGCCAACATCCGTTGGAAAAAATCCTAGGATTTTGTTGTCGGAATGTCCGATCAATGTCCGACAGTGTGTATGGGGCATTAGACTTGTTTTGGGTCAATGACTTAAGTATTTAAACAAAAGGGTCAGCTTGACAGCCAGACAACTAGCAATTTAAGAAGGAAAGCAGTGAACACTTTTGTGTTACTCTCCTTTAAAAAGATTATTTATTGCATATCCAGTGAGGTCTTAACTGCTCTGCTTTGACATGTTCTTTGGTGTCTCATACTTTGAAATAATTCCTAATTCCCGTTAACATAGGTGGTGTCCATTCAGCTTAAGCGTGGGTTGCTAGACTGAACCTCTGCTGAGTTAGATCAGAACGGTACAGATGTAACATTTGTGACATCCTTGTCTGTTCCGAATGTTCATTCGTGGAAAAAATGGACCCAAGTAATCCCTACGGTTGTGTTGTTTCTACTTGTGTCTGCATATATGTGCCCTCTTTTAGGCCATACAGTAAAAGCAGACCTGAATGCAGACTTTTCCTGGTCACTGTAATGGATCCAAATGGACCAGGAGGTGGGCAGATGTAGATGGAGACAAGTCCACTTACATTTGTACGCCCATACGGCTGTTTTGTCATCCGTTTTAATTTGTGCAATCAAGGGTCAAAAAACGGACACTCAGACCATCTATGTGAAAGGGTCCTAAGTCTTCAATACTAGCCTTTTAAGTCCATGTTAGTTCAGGAGCCCCACAATGCCTGTTTTCTTACAGATATAAATGTTTAACCTCCTGCTAGCTTGATTGCTGTTACCTTTTAAAAATCAACAATGTATTCCAAAGATTACCTGTTGTACTATGCCTTTGGCTCATCTGTTCTTAGAATTGAGCTAAACTCTAACTCAAAATGCTTACATGGTTGTCCATCTGTACCACACTTAACAATAGGACATACTGGAGAAAATCAACTGTTTTTATAGTAATCTTATAGAGGTGCCTGAAATGTGTATATTATTATTATTAAGACATGTATTTTGAATGGGAACAGGATCCTCTGAGAGTTTAGAAACAATGATCAGTATTGCTTAAGGAATACTGAATATGGACTAGGAGTTTGTGTGTGGCCATGGCATACTGCTGAGTCCAGATGCAGAGCTTAGCTAAATCTGAATGCTGCAGTCTAGCTGCCCATATGAATGAGCCCTAAATAGTCATCCAGCAGCCAGCCTACGATGGTGGTAATAAACGCAGCTGACTGCTGGGAGATACCCTCTGACGGATACCAGGATTTGACCATTTTCCCCTATGAATTACCGTGCCACTAGGAGGTGCCCTGGCTGTGTTATACAGTATGTTCCAGACAACAACTTGCAACAGTTAATAAATTAGATGTACACAGTTTAGTCTCCAAAAGTGGGGTGACTGAATCAAGTGATTGCCAACACTATCCAGGGCTGATAGTTGTGGCTTGAGAATGATAATGGAAGCTTAAGATTTAAAAGGGGAGTACAAAAATTTCAGTTATATGTTGAGTCTGGTAGGCTGAATACAGTAATGTGCTGGATTTTTATACTTAGCGGGAAACTAGCAGTTAGATCTCCATACCATTGTCCTTGGCTCTATTCCCATTCAAGTTGGAGTTTTGGATGTTCACACCCACATTTCGTTGTTCTCATTCTTACTGCATCCTCAATAAAATAAAATATACTGTAAATCCAACAGGGAGAGTGTGACCTGTTTGTAATGGCCATATCTGGTGCCCAGCCTTTGAAACTTAAGCGCTTTTGATTTTGCCCTAAAAAAATGGAACAATCTTTTTACTTGGGCTCTACTAAAATATAAGATGTTGACTTGGGGGATCTTTTCTATGTCTGGCCTTTGTTTGTATGTACATATGTTAATACAGCATAGAAAAAATATTTCTATATATTCTCAGCTTTTTATGAAATTAATTTTATTTTGGTGCAACACTTTTTTATTACTTTCTGCAGAAATCTAGTTTGTCATTGTGTGTCTGTGTGTGTGTGTGTGTACATATACACCCCTCACATTTTTGTAAATATTTTATTATATTTTTTCATGTGACAACACTGAAGAAATGACACTTTGCTACAATGTAAAGTAGTGAGTGTACAGCTTGTATAACAGTGTAAATTTGCTGTCCCCCTCAAAATAACTCAACACACAGCCATTAATGTCTAATTACAACAAAAGTGAGTACACCTCTAAGTGAAAATGTCCAAATTGGGCACAATTAGCCATTTTCCCTCCCCAGTGTCATGCGACTTGTTAGTGTTACAAGGTCTCAGGTGTGAATGGGGAGCGGGTGTGTTAAATTTGGTGTTATCGCTCTCACTTTCTCATACTAGTCACTGGAAGTTCAACATTTCACCTCATGGCAAAGAACTCTCTGAGGATCTGAAAAAAAGAATTGTTGCTCTACATAAAGATGGCCTACTCTATAAGAAGATTGCCAAGACCCTGAAACTGAACTGCAGCACGGTGGCCAAGACCATACAGTGGTTTAACAGGACATAACAGGATAGGTTCCACTCAGAACAGGCCTCGCCATGGTCGACCAAAGATATTGAGTGCACGTGCTCAGCGTCATATCTGGGGGTTGTCTTTAAGAAATAGACGTATAAGTGCTGCCAGCATTGCTGCAGAGGTTGAAGGGGTGGGGGGGGGGGTCAGCCTGTCAGTGCTCAGACCATACGCCGCACACTGCATCAAATTAGTCGGCATGGCTGTTGTCCCAGAAGGAAGCCTCTTCTAAGGATGATGCAAAAGAAAGCCTGCAAACAGTTTGCTGAAGACAAGCAGACTAAGGACATGAATTACTGGAACCATGTCCTGTGGTCTGATGAGACCAAGATAAACTTATTTGGGTCAGATGGTGTCAAGCTTGTGTGGTGGCAACCAGGTGAGGAGTAGAAAGACAAGTGTGTCTTGCCTAGAGTCAAGCATAGTGGTGGGAGTGTCATGGTCTGGGGCTGCATGAGTACTGCCAGCACTGGGGAGCTACAGTTCATTGAGGGAACCATGAATGCCAACATGTACTGTGACATACTAAAGTATGTCTCCAGACCTAAACCCTATTGAGCATCTGTGGGGCATCCTCAAACGGAAGGTGAAGGAGCGCAAGGTCTCTAACATCCACCAGCTCCATGATGTCATCATGGAGGAGTGGAAGAGGACTCCAGTGGCAACCTGTGCAGCTCTGGTGAACTCCATGCCCAAGGGGGTAAGGCAGTGCTGGAAATTAATGGTGGCCACACAAAATTTTGACACTTTGGGCCTGATTTGGACATTTTCACTTAGGGGTGTACTCAGTTTTGTTGCCAGCAGTTTAGACATTAATGGCTGTGTGTTGAGTTATTTTGAGGGGACAGCAAATTTACACTGTTATACAAGCTGTACACTCACTACTTTACATTGTAGCAAAGTGTCATTTCTTCAGTGTTGTCACATGAAAAGATAGAATAAAATATTTACAAAAATGTGAGGGGTAGACTCACTTTTGTGAGATGCTGTGTGTGTATATATATATATATATATATATATATATATATACATTTATGTATTTATTTTTTAAATTGCTATGCTTAAAAATCTTGTTAACTCGACTCTGGTAGAAAGAATTCAAGACTCTGCCAAATACAGTCAGTCATCAGAAACCTGCCCAAGCTGGAGTTAATTTTTAACTAAATTAAAAGATTCTATAAAAAGAGAACACGAATACAAAGCATATTAACTTCTAACAAGGAAAAAAATGCCATGATAAAGATATGTAACTGGTTAGTGCTGAAGATTTTATGGTTGAGGAACTGGATTATAGGTGTGTCCTGGGCAGCAAATCACAAACCAGTGAAATTGTAATGGGCCATAGAGATCATTATCAAGTCCAATACAAGTTCACACGCAAAATACAGTCCTGCCCTATGCAAACAGTGTGTGTGTGTATAATCAGAGCTCAGACTTCCAGCTTCACACCTTTCTGGGGAACCCCGAACAAAGATTTTTTTTTTCTTAAAGCGATAAATATATAATGCAAACAGAAAGACTTAAGCAAGTTACACAGATTAGACAGTGGACAGATCATATATACGCAATCCATTAGCTAGCCTATCATTTTCAAAAGATCTGGGTACATACAGTACATGCATACCTGTGCTTGTTTGACACCCCAGTGCCAGCATGCACCAATCTTATTTTGAGGTGAAAAGACTAGTTGGTCATAAGATATGAAAAGAGGTCTGTTATGTAAGTATGTTCTGAACACCTGGAGGGATGACTATGAGCCTTAAGTTCCCTAAACATGTACGCTTGGCATAAATGTAAATGTTAAGCTGAAAAGAGGAGAGAAGAGCAAGAAGTAAGCTGCCAGGTCCACTTGGAATAATATAGTTTCAATAAGGCCTTTAGAACATTTCCAATATATCTGCTAAGGATGATGAACTGGAAATCATCACCAAGTCCAGCTTATGTCACCTGATAATCATGTTATGGTAATAAATACCCGATCCTGAAAAATTAATCCATGATTGTAATGTCTGTAGGCATCTGCAGACACCTCTGGTCAGTGAATTTCTACGGAGAAGTCAGTCAAACCCTTTTGTTCTCCTGAGATTTGGACAGCGCCAGGGGTGTCTGATACAGTATGTGCATAATCATGCATGAATGGTCAGCATAGCTATACAGGTTCAATATGATCAGTGCTAAAGCAGTCAGCTAAAAATATCAACTTAGCCAATCTTCTAGCAATAGCAATGGTTAATTGACAAGATCATACAAAATCAGTAATCAGGGTACCGAGTCACTTCTTATATTTTGGGGACTTCAGCCACAAGATTTTCCTGCCATAGTTCCTACCTGCCCTAGAGATTTTGGTGCATCGTCCCACCTTGAAGTATTCCATCTCTTTTTGTTGTATCTTTCAAAACCTGAAATGTTATTTTTGGGTAGATTGAATTTGTAATCCTCAATCTAGTCCAATACATTAACCTAACTTGTAACTCAAACCCTATCTGCCCTAAGCCTACACCTAATTTTAATTCCTAATTACTAATCATGGCCTTAGAAAGTCTTTATCTTAAAGCCAATATTATGTGTTGTGCCACAGATTTCTTATGGCAAAACATACCTATGCTGTAACATAGCAATAATTATTTTAGCATCAACATACAATATGCCAAGGAATCATTGGGCTGATTTGGTAATTGGTGCAGACTCTATGTTGTAGGCTGTGAGCCAGGGGCGCTCAACCTTTTGAAGAGCGCTGACTACTTAAGTGATTTGGTAACCAGTCGCAGGCCACAATAAAATGAAATGGTTCAGAATTTCAATTATTTTTTATTTTGAATGGCATAATGAAAATTTTAAACAACAATCGGGATCATCGTTTTCCGTAGGACCAATCCCCGTTGGATGTTTACCCACTGTTTAATCACAATCACAAAAATCTAATTTTTATTAAGCAGAGCACCATTAATCCCACTCCCGTTCTCAGGTGTGACCAACCAAAAAATCTCAGAACCAGTGTTGCAGCCTTCATTAGGTTCTTTGCAGTCATCCAATTGGCAAAACAAGGACTGTGGACAATCTAAACAAAAAATAACAGACCAGGGAAGTGCATGCCCTAGTAGTGCAAAAAAGTCTTTATTAAGCAAAGATAAAATGACACATAATGCATTTACATGCTCCCAAAATGACACCAAGCAAATCACACAACTGTGAGAATCCACCTTCAGAACCCCTGTATGGATGTCATTAGATGTAATCCACTTGGCTAAAGGCTGCTTTCCCCATGTCTGTGTGTTAGGAAAGAAAGAGAAGAGCGGGTAGGCGGGCAAAATAGCGGCCTGTGTAAGATAGCCGTCGGGATTATGGAGGACCAACAATGATTCAGTAGAGCGGCGTGCACCTGAAGGAGGTTGTGCAGGTTGCCATAGGTTTGAAGTTAGATGGCTCTGTGGGCCAAATGTGACCTGCGTAGCCATCTAATGTGGCCAACAATTTGAACATGCCTGCTGTAAGCTAATGGGGTTGATTTAGTGAGGGAGTAGAGATTATTTCCTGAGCAAATGTTCTCTGCAAACTGAACATCTACTGAGCTTTGTAATTAAGATGAAGCTGTGTTCCTTTTGAATACCACATAAAGTGCAAGGGAAATAAAAAAAATATATATTTTTTTGCTTGCACATGATTGGATGGTTGACATAAACATGATATTGACTAAGCTGACTATGCTAAGTGAATGGCCTGTACCCGTTAGTCATTTGACCCAACTGGCTTCAATCCTACACCACAGTTTCTGCTTCAATCCTACACCACAATTTCTGCAACAATTACAAGTTACTTGCCATGGTGACCTCTACGTAAATGACAGCAAGGTGGAATGTGTCCCAGAGGAGCATAGGTGTAGGATGCCCTCCAGTGTCATTGTCTGTGTTCATGGTCTTTATGATAAGGGACCCTATAATGCAATGTTCAGTTTCATAATGTTTTTTCAGAATAACAGTATTTTTTTTGTGCAATTTTCTATTTTTATCCTCAGGAACCACTTTACTCCAGAGACGTACAGGTCCTGTAAACTGTCCCCTTTCTCACAGAGAAATAAAAGCTAAAATAGCCTATCTGATGTTGTCCCCTGGCCAGAATCCTCCATTTTAAGCTTCCTGATGTGATTTGTAAGTCCATTTATGTCCCAGTTCAAGGACACTGCTTCTCAGTGAAAACATATGACAACAGAAAGTGTCCAGCTGTGTGCAAATTGTAGGATGATACAGCGCTGTATCATCGCCTTTATAAAAAGAATTCGATTTGGCCTAAAATTGTTAAATTGATTGTTTACTTACATTGAGCTTAGCAAAGTTCTTCAATGATTAACCACTTCAGCTCCAGAAGGTTTTACCCCCTTGCTGACCAGGCCATTTTTTGCATTGCTTTAACTGACAATTGCGTGGTCATGCGACACTGTACCCAAATAAAATCGATGTCTAAACAAAAAAGACTGACAATTTTGAAAAAAAAAAACAATATTTTTTACTTTCTGCTATAAAACACATGCAATAAAAAAATGTAAAATTTCCTTATCAGTTTAGACCAATATGTATTCTGCTACATGTTTTTGGTAAAAAAAAAAAAATCCCAATAAACGTATATTGATTGGTTCGCACAAAAGTTATCGCGTCTACAAACTATGGGATAGATTTATGGACTTTTTTTTTTTTTTTAATGTTTTTACTAGTAATGACGGCAGCGGCAATTTCACTCTATAAATGACACTAGCAGGGAAGGGGTTAACATCAGGGACGATCAAAGGGTTAACTGGGAGTGTTCCCTGGGAGTGTTTTCTAACTGTGTGGGGGATGGCTTAACTGAAGAAAGACAGAGATCCGTGTTCCTGCTTAGCAGAAACACAAGATCTCTGTCTTTCTTACCGGCAGAACGGCAATCTGCCTTGTTTACATAGGCAGACCGCCGTTCTGCCTCTCTACAAACAATCGCCGGCTTTCTGCTGATTCACAATCGCAGCAAAAGCGTGTCTCCAGTGGCGCGTGACCCAGACCCGGAAGAAGGTATCACATACAGGTACGTGATTTTGCGCTCAAGGGCCGTCCTGCTGCAGTAAATGTACGTGGGGTGGTCCTTAAGCGGTTAAAGCAATAGTAAAATGGATAAAAAAAAAAAGTCTGGGCCCCCTGCAGGTTAATGCCATAATGTGCTAGTATGCACCACACATTATGACAGGCTTACCTTTCCTTTCTCGGTTCATGCTCTCCGGCCATTTGAATTGCTAGGCTACGATGATGTCACTCCTGCACATGCTTATGGGAGTCACTATCATGGCACGGTGCTCTCTGGAATCAGTGCACGCTCAGTGTGCTGTAAATGCAGAGTGTACTGCGCATGCACCAGTGATGTCATCAGCTGGAGCCAATGTGACTATCTCCTGAACAGCACAAGTTTAGGAGATATTAATGGTACCTACAGGTAAGCCTTATTACAAGCTTACCTGTAGGGAAAGTTTAAAATTACAGTTTATTACCATTTTAATAAAGCGCAATTAAAGGACCAGTCCGTTGAAAAGTGATGTTCTAGTAAATGGTAGAGTCATTCCTTGCCTTCTTGTTGTGGATACTGCCATAGCTAAAGTTCTCTGCTGTTCATTTAGTAGTTTTGTGGGCGCTTTAGCCGATGTCCTTGCATTGAGCCTGCATGTATCTACACAACTCAGCGCATCTGGTGTAACCAAGAGGGATGAGCCGAACACCCCCCGGTTCGGTTCGCACCAGAACATACCGAACAGGCAAAAAACTTGGCAGAACACACGAACACCGTTAAAGTATATGGGACACGAAGATGAATAATCAAAAGTGCTAATTTTAAAGGCTTATATGCAAGTTATTGTCACAAAAAAGTGTTTGGGGACCTGGGTCCTGCCCCAGGGGACTTGTATCAATGCAAACATTTTTTTTAAAAACATTCGGTTTTTCTAGAGCAGTGATTTTTTTAATGCCTAAAGTGAAACAATAAAAATGAAATATTCCTTTAAATATCGTGTCTGGGGGGATGTCTATAATATGCCTGTAAAGTGGCGCATTTTTCCCGTGTTTAGAACAATACCACAGCAAAATGAAATTTCTAAAGGAAAAATTGTCATTTAAAACTGATCGCGGCTGTAATGAATTGTCGGGTCTCGGCAATATAGATAAAACTCATTGCCCAGTCCATTACCAGACCCTTTGGGTCTGGTATGAATATTAAGGGGAACCCTGAACCAAAATGTAAAAAAAAAAATAGCGTGGGGGTCCCCCTAAAATTCATACCAGGCCCTTCGGGTCTGATATGGAAATTAAGGGGAACCCTGCCCTAGGGCAGACGATTCATTTCATAGGGCTGCCTTACACATGACAAATGAGGCTAAGAAGTTTTTTTTTGTAATTTTGAGCTTTGCGCGTTTATTAGCTGCGCGTTTTGCCACTTTTGCCTTGCACTTTTTCACACCACTTGCCTCATTATTGGTGCCATTAACAATAAGGATAGGCTCACACTGATCCGACTTTCAGTGCGATTATGTGATGCAACTTGGATGCGGTTTGCATATTTTATGGAGCCAGAATAGTAGCACAGGACCCTTTTCTAAAATCGTGCTGTGCTGCATTAATGTGAAGGGGCACCATTGAAAACAATGCAACTTCCATTGTTGTGCCATTTTGTGTGGCTGAAGTCACATCTGAAATCGTACTAGTGTGAACCAGGCCTTACTGGAGTCTGCAAGTGCGTGGTTTGCGAACATATACAACATTGTGTAATTTTGCGCATGTGATACTGTAAGTGTAAATGCATGTTCCCTATGTTGGTGTGCTGCGGTGACGTTCATTCTGAATGGCACTTTTTCAATGCGCCTGCATTGCAAGGCAACGCACTGTTAAAATACTGTGACTTAGTACACTCAGCTAGTAAAAATGCAGCTATTGCAATGTTTGGTCTCTTGTGGTGCGTTTTATGCATGTTCTGTATTCAATGGATCTTAACATGCAAGATAACACATATGTGTTAACTGCACTGCAACTGACCTAGCTGAAGTAAATAGGCCTTTAAGAATAGTGGAATATGTTTCTCTACTGGGGAAGCATGTTACAGGGTGACAATGCAGAAGCATAACTGGGAGACAGGGACAGAGCATTGTGACCTTACAACAGGAAGTGCCTTCATAAGGACCCTAATGGCAGGATCACTTACCAAATACTCTTATTCTGAAAGCTGCATCAAAGTCTGTTTCTTATCTATCTATTTGTCTATCCATCTATTTATCTATCTTCAGTTTCTGTGATTATAGTGGATATGCCCATTCTCTGATATGTTTTGATTTGAGGATTATGACCCGTTGTTGCCATATTCCTTCACATTAAGGAAGTTCATCTTCTCCCACTGGGACAATTACGTGGAAGCCGAATACTAAAATAAGTAAAGTGAGTGAAAGGTTACATCCGAATATACTGCACACATCAAGCTTCTCATTTGCTGGGAATAATGTCTGAAAACATGTTATTGAGCTGGGGTTGCAGAAAACTCCAGACAAGGCATCCTATTTTCAAGTTAACATTTAAAGGGTAACTCCACTATCATGGGAGAAAAAATAGCAAGTAAAAAAAATAATAATATAGCGTATACAATTGCTACACAAGTCATATTGTCATTTCCTGCTCACTGATTTTCCCATAAGTCTGCACTAAGATATACGACAGATTTTGGGCATCCCTCTGCAGCTAAAATGTCATTTTTGGCAAGATACTCCAAAAGGGAAATCACATCTAAAGGGAAGCAGGCCCTTCAACTTTCCTCATTAGAGTCCTGCAGGTGCAGCAGTTGATTGATAGTTTCACATGGACACAGAAAAACAAACAGATATTTCTTCACAATAACAAAAGGTAGGAATATGAAACAAAGTTTGGTAAAAATCCTTGCAATGTACATAGATCACCCAGAGGGGAATGTTTCTTTCTCAACAAAAGTGGAGTTACTCTTTAACCGCTTGCCGACCAGTGCATGACAATATACGTCGTCACAATGGCACGGCTGTGCAAATGGGCGTACAGGAACGTCCGCTTTGAGATGCAGCATTGTGGGTGCACGCGACCGCCGCGTGCTCCGTGACCGTGGGTCCCGCGGACCTGATGTCCACCGGTGTCCCGTGATCGTGTCACGGAGCGGTAGAACGGGGAGATGCCTATGTAAACAAGGCATTTCCCCGTACTGCCTAGTGACATGACAGAGATCTACTGCTCCCTGTCATCGGGAGCAGTGATCGCTGTCGTGTCCTAGGTGGCCCGACCCCCCCCCCACAGTTAGAATCACTCCCTAGGACACACTTAACCCCTTGATCGCCCCCTAGTGTTTAACCCTTTTCCTCCCAGTGTAATTTATACAGTATTCAGTGCATTTTTATAGCACTGATCACTGTATAAATGACAATGGTCCCAAAATAGTGTCAAAAGTGTCCACTATAATGTCATGATAAAAATCGCAGATCGCCGCTATTACTAATAAAAAAAAAATAATAATAAAAATGCCATAAATCTATTCCCTATTTTGTAGACACTATAACTTTTGGCGCAAACCAATCAATATACGCTTATTGCGATTTTTTTTTTTTTTTTTTTTACCAAAAATATGTAGAATTATACATATTGGCCTAAACTGAGGAAAAAAATAGTTTTTTTTATATATTTTTGGGGGGATATTTATTATAGCAAAAAGTAAAAAATATAGCTTTTATTTCAAAATTGTCGCTCTTTTTTTGTTTATAGCACAAAAAATAAATGCAGAGGTGGAATACCACCAAATACCACCAAAAGAAAGCTCTATTTGAGGGAAAAAAAGGACGTCAATTTTTTTTGGGTGCAACGTCGCACGACCGCGCATTTGTCAGTTAAAGCGACGCAGTGCCGTCTCGCAAAAAGTGCTCTGGTCAGGAAGGGGCTGAAGTGGTTAAAGTAAAACTAAAGACTAAAAACTAAAACTTAATACCACCAAAAAAAGCTATTTGTGGGAAAAAAAGGATGACAATTTTGTTTGGGTGCAACGTCGCACGACTTCGCATTTGTCAGTTAAAGCGGCGCAGTGCCGAATCGCAAAAAGTGTTCTGGTCAGAAAGGGGCTGAAGTGGTTAAACTAAAACTAAAGAATGACGTTTTCTGGGGTCCCCCCAGCAGCTCTCCTAGCTCCTCCCCATCTCAGATAACCCCCTGGGATAAGCACTCTCCCGGGGGGTTACCTTGCGGGCGTGCTCCCGAGTCCTGCATTCGGCGTCCATAGCCGCCAAGTGCAGGATTCGGCCCCGGCGCCCGCGTCATTGAATTTGATTGACAGCAGTGCAAGCCAATGGCTGTGCTGCTATCAATCTATCCAATGAAGAGCCGAGAAGACCGAGCCGGAATCCAGCGCGTTCTCGATGCGGGAATTTCGAGGGCTCAGGTAAGTAAACGGGGGGGCTGGGGGGCCAGTAAGCATCAGATGTTTTTTCACCTTAATGCATAGGATGCATTAAGGTGAAAAAACGAGAACCTTTACAACCGCTTTAAGATAAATCTAAAGGAAAATTGTACAAGAAAATTTTTGTGTGGTCAGCCTTATTAGACTACACATATATGTCACTACCTGTGAAATAACTATCAAGGCCCTGATCACTTACACCTGTTTCCCAAGCCTTGTACAAACTGTGCCTCGGCACAGAATTACAGAGCTGGCCTGTTATCGCTAGCTACAAATAACCTGCACTCTTTCAGTCAACTATGTGTACTTTGGACAGAGATCAATAAACCAATAAACGGCCACTTGTTGTATGCGTGTTACTTGAAATACAGACCCGCTCAGCTGATGTAGTTGCTGATAAAATAAAAAAAAAAGCTTATTTTCCAGTGTTTTCCTAAATCAGTAAGGCTTTTGCCGCTCACAGCTATAGTTGTATAAAAAAGGAACCTTTCAGCATTCCCACAATGCACTTCTGTTCCTGCAATGTCTAAAAAAAAAGTTGTTATCCTTCTTCAAAAGATGAAGTTTAGGCATGACAATTTTTGCATAGTTACATTGGCCCAGTTTAGACCATTGTAAGTATGTATGTTCAATACCTGTAGGATCTCAGTGGAAGCTGGAAATCACTGTACTAGGCACCTCTACTACAGTAATCACTCTCTTTTTTCTTGGTCGCATGCTAAGCGGTTAACCTGCTGCACTGTACATGAAGAGGGTCACTTGCTTGTCTTATGTGCCATTCAGGAAACACTTTGCATATTCTCAAGCAAGGTGTAGAGGCGGGATGATCTCCACCTTATTCAGTTGGAGAACACTTTGTTTTTTTAATGACACCTGTGCCAAGAAAGAGACCCCCTCTGTTCAGAAAGCAGCTGGGCAGCCTCTCGGTACAGGACCTGGAAGCTAGTACACCGGATCCTTCAGATCTATGAGCACACCCCAGAAGACCCCTGAGTTCTCACCCCCAAGTAGTAGTCTGCCCCATACCTTTTAGGCTTTATGGCAATGGACCCGTTTCCAGAGGACATCATGTTTTTGAGGTTAGAAAAGGAAAAGTCCACATAATGAAAGCCTTTTAACTATTTACTGAATGCAGATAATCACATATATACCACCTCCAGAACCTTTCAATGACTAAAATGCCCATGACTATTTATATCTCAGCCCTACTTCCCAAAATGCCCCACACTCGCAGAGGCAGTGCTGCCAATTCCTAGACTCATACCCCACTATTGGTTTGAGGCCCTTAAGTGGTTTTCTAGGTGACTACACTTTCTACTCAATTCAAGGGCTCTCTAAACCTACTCTCATTACTAGCTATGGTAACAACTAATGGTCAAAGCAGGGAACTACACTGGGCACTCTACCCAACAATTAGAAATGCCATATAAACAAAAGCAATAAACAATAAAAGCCTGTATAAGCCTAACAAAGGGACTAAATAATTCCTGTCTCATGTCTATGCAAATACCAGTCTCTATGTCTACCTGGTATTTTTGAGGGTGGTGGAAGATCAGCTAATATTTGCAAATATTCTTTGTCAGTAAATCAGGAATTCTGCTTGATATTATCAGTAAACAATAAATCACAACTTTTCTGCTGGAGCTCACGGGAAGCTCCTATGGCATCCTAAGTGTTTCCTTTTTAATCACAGTGTTGAAGTGATACATGATTTCAGCCCAGCAACTGATCAATATGCCTCCTGGGCTTTACAATGGATCATGGCTGTCATTGACAGCCAAAATTTCCAGTGCAAACACTCATTGGAACCTCTCCCAGTTGCTGAGAACGGGTCTCATTTTAAAGAGATAATAAACTCTATGAACCTGTTGTTTTTAATTGACTCCCTGCAAGTTTGTGCCATAATGTGATAGTGTGCACCACATACTAGCACATTGTGACTGACATATTTTTCAAACAGAGCCCTCCATCACTGAGCTGTCACCTGCCATGGTTCCATCTTTGTTTGGTCTTCTTTTCAGGTTCACGTTTTCTGCCCATTTGACCAAGCTCTGATGACGTCACTCTCAATAGAACACCTGTTCCAGTGACAACTCTCTCAAATTGGAGATTTCCCCTTCTTTACTTGTGCATCTCTCAGAGAGGAAGTAAGGAGAAATCTCCCAAACAAGACAGACAGCAAAAAATAACCTTATGGGAATTTAGCTCTTAGATACTCTAAATCTAAAACTATATATACTTTAAGGGTGAGATTAAGCAAGCTGGCCTTACTGAAACTTTTCTTCAACAGAGACACCAAGACTGATCTATACAGGAAGCCAGGTATAGCATTTTTTTCAGGATTGGCAAATATTAAACATCTTTGGGTACCAAAGGGTGCTGAAGGGCAGTTAATCAGTTAGTTTTGTGATTATTTTCTGTTGGTGAAAATTTATTTTTTAGAATGCTCGAATAGTTCATACTCAGTTAATGATATTATTTGATCTCAGTGGGTGAAAGGCCAATTTGCTATCATTGGAGTGACCAGTGCAGTAGGCATCTGGATTATATTCATCTGAAATATAACTCATACCAGTCATGCTGTTTGTGATAACAGATACCAGTGGTTACGAAGCCTAAAATTAGACTTGTTAACTTTCCAAGGAGGACAGAGTTTAAGAGGATGACCTGACCATAGCGGTCTAACAGCTAATTAAGGATTTAATGTCCAGTAATGTTGCCTGATTAAGTGCTCAATTATTTACGGGAACCCTTATTTCAAAGAGAACAGACCATCAGAAAGAATTGAATGTCCTGTTTTAATATAAATATAATATAAATATCAAATGTTAAAAATGAGATAATTTTCTCAAATATATATAGAAGCTCTTACAAAGCAAAAGCATTAACCATTTGATTAGGGAAGTTCTCAGAAGTAACAACATAAGCCGCGTACACACGAGCGGAATGTCCGACAGAAAAAGTCAGACGAAAGCTTTTCATCATCTATTCCGATCGAATGTAGGCCTCATCGGACTTTTTTTTTTTTAAATTCTGATGGACCTAGAAATGAAACGTTCTAAATATTTCTGACTGAACCAATTCCTATCGGGAAAAACCGATCATCTGTATGCTGTTCCGACGGACCAAAAACGACGCATGCTCTGAAGCAAGTACAAGACGGAAACTATTGGTTACTGGCTATTGAACTTCCTTTTTCTAGTCCTGTCGTACGTGTTGTATGTCACCATGTTCTTGACAGTCTGACTTTGGTCGGACTTTGGGTAGGCAAGACCGCTTGAATGGAATTCCGTCGGAGAAACCTTCGGTGTTTATTCCGACCGCAAAACCAGTCGTGTGTACGCGGCAATACATGTCTTTTTTCTTATAAAGGCTCTTGATGTGTCCATTGTGTTTATTAAGTAATGGTATAGTTAACAAAGTAACTAACTGTAGCTGCAGCATACAGGATGTTTTATTTGAAATGTGGTCTACCTTTTAAGGGCTCAGCTAAAGTGCAATGTGCTGTTTTTTAGTTCAATTAACACTGCTGCCTTCACATTGTACACCAGCGGCTGTGTGGTAGTGCATGATGCTGATATGAACAAGCCCTAAGACAGCATTCCTTAAGACAGAGAGGCATTTCTGGACACAGGAGAGTTTGTGTACAGGACAGGAAGTGAAGGGAAATCTCTCCAATGGGACAAGGTTTGTACCATTGGTTTAACCATTCTCTATTCTATACAGAGTAAAAAAAGAAAAAAAGTATTTTTGGCTGGAACAAAGATGGAGGCTTAGATGCTTTGTTAAATTGACCATTACTACTAAAATAGAAAGTGATTGTGGCCTTCACCCTGGGTTATATGTTACCCTGGGTTATATGTTTTTGTTTTTACTGGCCTGAGGTACATGCCTTTATTAATACACTATTTCTGATTGTTTTCTATCTAACGTTGGATACATAACTTGTACTATACCACTTGTGTTGATGGCTTTGAGGATATACCACCATTGCTCTTTTATATTCATTTACAACAAAAATATATTTGTCTCTAAAATAGAAAGTGAAATGAAATGTAACATTTTACAGTTGTCTACAAAACAGGAATAGAGGGGAGATCTTTTGATGTGGACATCTGTTTCAGTGGTAACTGTCAAAGTTGGGATTTCCTTTCACTTTGGGAAGCTTTACTTTTTGTAGTACCTCTTAAACATGAAGTGGAGGAAAATTGACCAGATGGGGACAGATGCAACCTGAGAGAAGAACTAACACTTGCCCACATGGTCCAAGGATTCAGTATTGTCTGGAGTTGGGCACTAATGGAGGTGGGTGAGGGGTGACTTTAAATTAGTAAGGCTAAAAAAGATATGCAGGGACAGTAAAGTGCACATTTTAGGGCACAACTGGGAAAGGAAGAATGACAACAGATGGGCCCTTAAAGGGTTGGAGTAGTTGATAGAAGAGGTCAAAGGCAGTAGAGGGAAACTAGTTTACAGGGATTTGAGATGTCAACTCAAAGTTCCTTGACCTGTATAAACACTCTAAATCTGCATTCCATAACAGTAAGTTGTACCATCCATATACAAATTAAAAATATAGATTCAGGATTATTCTGTATTTGTCGTGAAATGATTTGTATTTTTTTCTTCTTTTTGGTAGCAGATTTGTTCTGATCTTTGACTTCTTGTCACATGTTGCATCATAGCAGGGAATGGCAATGAACAAGGCCATGGTGTTTTCTTTTAACTTGCTTGTCATGATGTTTTTTTCAAACTTGCTTGTTATGTGCGTATTACCCAGTATTAGACTGCTATGTGACTTATGAAAATGAAGTAGTTTTATGTGTAAAGTAAACTTTATTTGATAAAAGGTACAAAAATGGGGATAACAATTTCTGATAGGGCTATTGTAATTAAGGAAGGTCTCACAGTTTATAGAATACTGCCCTTGCGTATTCTATGTAATGTTTACTATACAGTAAAATCAGAAAATCAGTGTATTAAAGACCCTGCACTACAGACATTGTAGCAAAGGACGGATGCAGATAAGTAAAAGCACCCACAACATCTTTCCTCTTGGTTCCTTTCCAATGTAGAACTGAGCAGATTAAGGCTCATGCACTGCATCTCAAAGAAGCAGCTCCTACAGGCTTTTGAGCTTTTTTGAGCTCTCATTTTTTTTTCTGTCTGGAAACTCCCCTCCATGTTAGCCAATGTGTCCATGAACACTACGACTTTTTCAGGAGTGTACAGGCATATGCTCTTAAATATAAAGACATAAATACAAAGAATAGAGCCGGCAACTCCAAACGTCCTTGTAGCTTCTTTATTGGTGCATAAAAGAAAGTGAGTAAAAATGTACAGGGGCTCACGTGTTTCGGCTTACAAGCCTTGATCACAGCACAGAACATATACTGTATACTGTTTGGCAAACCACACCTTCCAATTAATTTTCTCATTAAAACTGCAATTAAGAAACATCCAAAACAGAAGGTGAGGTGTAGCACTTGGCAATACAAACATGGAGAATTCTTTCTAGCAATGTGTATGTATATATATATATATATATATATATATATATATATATATATATATGTGTGTGTGTGTGTGTGTGTGTGTGTGTGTGTGGTGTGTGAATGTATATAGAGAGAGAGAGAGAGAGAGAGAGAGAGAGAGAGAGAGATACACAGTATTTCACAGAAGTGAAAAAGTGAGTACACCCCTATGTGACAACACTGAAAAAATGACACTTTGCTACAATGTAAAGTAGTGAGGGTACAGCTTGTATGACAGTGTAAATTTGCTGTCCCCATCAAAATAACTCAACACAAAGCCATTAATTTGTCTAAATGCTAGCCAAGCAGCAGCTAGCATTTCCAGCCTCAAAGTTTCGCTCAGGAAAGGATAACATTGTTTGCATACATGATCATGGTCTAGAAGCACCTTTTATTGATTTGCATGCACAAAAAGAGATTAAGTTATCATCAGTTGGGTGGGGTAAAAATAAAATTGTTTCTGTAAATTGTCTCTTTGGTGTTAGCAAACCGTAACAAGTACTATTACTAAAAAAATGGATTTCAGCTTTGGCACATACAGCCAAGTAGACAAATGCTTATCAAAAGACTTTAATAGATTTATTTAAACACATTTCTGGGCACATCAGGTAATAAATATACGGTGTAGCAGATGCTAATTGGGAGGAAGGAAGGAACAATGTATAATAAAGAAGGTTGTAGACTGTGTTGTCAGAGTTTATTTTCTCCCTTTGCAAACAAGGTTTCTAGGATACATCCTCAATTTTACTGATATCATTGGATCCTATTGTATCTTGTAAATCCTCAGTGTTCATAATATAGTTATAAGTATTTAATCCCTAGACTGGGCTACTGTATTAGACCTGATCCTTGTAAGGTCACTCTAATGCCCCGTACACACGATCGGACATTGATCGGACATTCCGACAACAAAATCCATGGATTCTTTCCGGCGGATGTTGGCTCAAACTTGTCTTGCATACACACGGTGGCACAAAGTTGTCGGAAAATCTGATCGGTCTGAACGCGGTGATGTAAAACGCGTATGTCTGCACTATAAATGGGGCAGTAGCCAATAGCTTTCTTCTCTTAATTTATTCTGAGCATGCATGGCACTTTGCGCGTCAGATTTTTGTACACACGATCGGAATTTAACCGATCGGATTTTGTTGTCGGAAAATTTTATAGCCTGCTCTCAAACTTCCGACAACACAATCCGATCGCACTTTTTCCGTCGGAAAATCCGACCGTGTGTACAGGGCATTAGAGTCGGTTCACCCATGGGCAGCTTCAGCGCGGCTTCCAAAACGACTTCTGTATAGAAGTCAATGCAAGCCGATCCCAAGTCGCCCCAAAGTGGTACAGGAACCTATTTCTTGAGTCGCTCCTATTAGAACAGTTCCATTGTACAGAATAGAGTGTGACTTGTCAGGCGGCTAAGTTACTTGACAAGTCGCCCCTGTGTGAACCAGGTCTTATATTTCTCTGAAACATCAACGATGAGATCTCTGAATTGTTGCATTCAGCCTAAGAGCTCATGTAGACGGTCAGATTCCCATTTTCCCAAATATTGATTTGATTTGGATTTCTCTTCTTTTCATTTACCCTTCCATTTTGTTAATTAATAAAAATAAACTATTACCACTTCTATTTCTGAAAGCATTCTTACTTTACAGCCGCTCTAGCACTCTGCAAGTGCTCCAACATTTTTCACGCAAGTTTTTAGTGTTGTTTTATACCTATATACTGAATAAGTTCCTAAGCTGTTTAAAGGATTGGCTTGGCTTCTCTCTCCTCCTTTTGCTTTCCTTTTATTCACAGTGATCAGGTTCCCAGCCCGCGCCTGAAGCAGCTTCGCTCCCTTTATAGCCCCCATTTAAATTTTAAACGTTAATCTTTTTCATCAGATGGTTTAGCGCTGAACATGATACCAATATTGTGTATGTGTCTCAACCCTGTAGCTGCCATTTTTGCTGGACAGTTTGGTCTGTTAAAGGAAGCTGAAAAATAACAGACTTACTGACCAGATCACAGGTGAAAATAAAGAAAAAAAAGCCTAGAAATAAAACTAATGCAGCCACCACATCCAAAGATTAATAAACTGCAATACATAACATTTTTTTGAGGGGGTTTAATACCGCTTTAAGTATCTAAAGTGCTAACGGGTCAACTGCCTAATGTTTCCAGCGGCCATCAGGGGATTAGTCTTAAAGCAGAACTAAACCCTTCTATCCTTTTCAGTCAAGCAAGCTGCCATCATAGCCTCTGTTTGATTTGCAACTTCCATGGTGCTGCACATGTGATCAGTTATGACTCCAGCCATTTGTTGATTTGACAGTTTGGCTGAAAGCACAAGCAAATGTGACAGTTAGCATTCCCGGCATGCCAGGAGTGTAATTGTTTTTCTTTTTAAGTGTTACCAAACCCACAACAGTAAAATCAGTCTGTATATGCAGCAAAGCATGCTTGTTATACTCATTGCGGAACCCAAGGGATTAATCCTCTGCATTGTGTAAAAAGGCTGTTTGATCCTCTATGCACATATCCTCCCCTTCTTGCATTGTTTCCAAAACATGTCTGGATAAGACAGAGTTACTGGAGTCAGGCTGCACATGCTCAGTTTGGTGTGTATTGCTAGAGTGTTTGTTTTTTTTCTTGGGAGAGTGCAAGTGATCAGCACAGGGCCAATCAGCACTGTCCAGGCAGAGGGTCAGGAGTCCTGCATTCTGATAGGTCAGCCAGTGCAGTATGAAAACTCCTCCTAAAAACTTTAACCAGACACCGATAGATGTCACAAGAATATACTGCCAATGAGAAAAGTATTTAGCTGTTTATATTTACTAAAATAATTGCATTTCCACATCCTTTATACTGTGGGAGACCAGATATAGTGAATGCAGGGTCCTGGGTTTAGTAACACTTTAACCGTTAAATTGATGGGTTTAGTTCTAGCTTAAAACAAATTATAAGTCAAAACAAAATCCAAGTTTACTTAAAATTAACTTTTGTTGTGCTTTTTAAATTTGCTAACAGTATATCTATATTATCTTGCAGGAAACCGCATCAACCATGGTGGACACAGAAATGCCATTTTGGAGCATGAATTTTGGGATGAACACAATGGACTTGTCCTGCATTGATGACCACTCCCAGGGCTTTGACATTAAGCCATTTGGCACAGTGGATTTTACAAGTATCTCAGCTCCCCACTATGAAGACATCCTAGAAGATAAACCATTCCCGTGTCGAAATGACCAGATGGACACTGATTATAAGTATGACCTAAAACTCCAAGACTGCCAAAGTACGCTGATTTTTTCCATTTTCATCACAGTTTTCTGGAGTGTTGTCTAGATACAATGCAGAGCCTCCACCTAATACGGCAGGGCAATTGATAAAGCAAGAATTACTAGACCTAATAGAATAGGAAGGCATTATCCTTCTTTGCCTCTTTCAGACAATGGCTCGATCTTTTCAGGGTTGGCAGGTATCTGTGTGTAAAGATGTAACATAGATAATCACATGGTATAGAATTTATTCTAAAGTTGAATCCACAAAACTTGTGTGTGTCTGGACTAAATAAAAAAAAAATTGTCATACATCTCTGCAATACACGCATATTGCCCCATGTTACATCAATTTTAAAAGCTGCAAGTTTACAAAAAGACATGTTGATCTGCTAGATACCTACTGAACTGCTGCGCTCAAAATGCAAGCAGTGTTGTCAGTCCTGCCCGGTTCTCCCATGCTGGACTACAAAACAGACACTTTTTTTTAATCTCCATAACATAAAGAAGAGGTGGTCTATAGTCCAGCTCACACATAGATTTTAATCAGATTTTTTTTTAAACTGTGTCTCATCTCCAGTAGAAATTGTGTTGCAGACCTGTGCAAAACTGTCTCAGTTGACTGGCCAGGATTGCTAACGCATAGACTTATGCCGCGTACACACGACCGGACTTTCCGTCGGAATGAACTCTGACGGTCTTTTGGACGGAGTTCCGACAGAGTTCCGCTGAAACGGACTTGCCTACACACGATCACACCAAAGTCCGATCGTTTAGAACGTGATGACGTACGACGGGACTAGAAAAAGGAAGTTCAATAGCCAGTAGCTGCCCTTGCGTCATTTTTGGTCCGTCGGAATAGCATACAGACGAGCGGCTTTCCCAATAGGAACTGATTCCGTCTGAAAGATTTGAAACATGTTCTATTTCTAGGTCCATCAGAATTTTAGAAAGAAAAAGTCAGATGAAGCCCACACATGATCAGAATGCCCAACGGAATGATTCCGTTGGACCTTTTCTGACGGAAAGTCCGGTTGTGTATACGCGGCATTAGCCAACTGAGATGAAGCCAGGTTTGGTGTTAATTTTCTTGATACATATTCCCCTCTATATGTCCTGTTTTAAAATGAAATTAGATTTTTACAAATGGAATCTACCTAAATGTTTTCGCCTCTATAAGTTTGCCTTTACTGTTTCTCTCCTTGTGTTAAAGTTACATGGTTACATAGGGTTTTTTTCTCCAAGAATAGGTGCAGGAACTTCCCCTTTCTGATTCACCCCTATTTCCTCCCCCTAACCACCTGTGAGCATGTTCCTTGGCTCCCCCCTCTACCCACCTCCCAGTACTACCCCTTTTAGAGGTTACAGAACCAAGTATCACTTTGTGGTGCTAAGTAATTTGTATTGAATTTGTTAATGATAACAAGAAAAGCAGTAAATTAGTTTCTCTGCAGCCAGCATCAATAAACCCCCCTCCCCCAGCAACAATGGATCCACCCATCAACAATGGATCCACCTGCAACAAAATACCCCCTCCCCCCGCAGCTATAGACTCTCAACAACAGATCTCCCCACAGCCAGCATCAATAGACACTATAGTAGTCAGCAGTAATAGAACCCTCCCTCAACAGTAGTAGACCCCTCCCAGCAAAAGTTTACCCCCCACAACAACATAAGGCCCACCCCCAGCAACAATAGACCCCCCCAACAATAAAAGACCTCCCCAGCAGCAATATACCCCCCCAAAAAAAATATACCCCCTCCAGCAAAATAGATCCCCCAGCGGTCAATATCAATAGACCCTCCAGCACAACCCAGCACCCTTTGCCATTGCTTGCATTCCGTGCTGGAGGTGCTGGAACTGCATTCCACCACGTTCCTGCTGAAAAAAAAACCCCTGGGTTTAAATAAGACACAGGTCCATCCAGTTCAACCAATAGAAAAAAAAAACAAATAGAAAATATCCATGTACAGAACACTATACCCACTGTTGATCAAGAGCAAGGCACAAAAAACCTTATGCATCAAGGTTCAACTTGCTCCAGTGAGGGAAAAGAAAATCCTTCCTGATCCCCTACTGGATCAATAATCTCCGGTATTATAAAACTGCAGTGTAAAAGCTTTTATTGATAAGGTACCCCCCCATCCACTGATACTTACCTTCCCCAAGCTCCCCCAACACTCTGTTCGTATGCAGGATCACTGGGTCTCCTGAGTCCACATCGATCCTTGCACATGGTTAAAGCTGAATATCAGGTATTGTCTTAATAGCATACTTACATTGGTTCCGCTTGGACCAATGTAAGTATGCATATTTCATACCTGAGGGCCAGGTCTGGAGGCTGACATTCACTGTAGTGGCTGCTGCTATTACCGTGTTCACTGCGATATTCCAGGTTCTATGCCAAGCAGCTGTCCCACTGCACACTGATCACAAAGGGTCACTTGATTGGCTTATCACCTTTTGCAGATGGCCTTGTATTTCTTTCAGTGAATGCAAGGCATTCTCTAATTGGGTGAGGTGAAGATCATGAGGTCAACTTGTCCAACCAGAGAAGGCCTTGTATTCATTAAAAAAAATAAAAAACATTCTGTAAATGGTGGCAGTGCCAAGCCTGTGACCCCCTGTGGTCAATATGTAGTAAGGAAGCTGCTTGGCACAGGACCTGGAAGATTGCAGTGATCACTGTAGTAACATAAACCACTAGATTGATTGTCAGCTTCCATAGCGGTACCGTCCCTCAATTATGAAATATGCATACTTACTTTGGTCAGTGTAAGTAAGCAATTAAGATCATACCTGGAGTTCAGTTTTTATAATTGTCTACCCTACTTCCTGTGACAGTGTTCGGCCTTGGCGATTGGTCACCCAGTCCTCAGAACTGCATCTTAGGGAGGGAAGAAGGTGTAATTCTGGGTAGTTCTCAGAACTCCTACAGACAGAGTGTTGGGGAAGTATAGGAAAACAATGTATGAGCGGATAGGAGGGTGAGCTTTTTAAGAGAACCTGTCATTTTGCCCATTCTCCTTACCAAGTCTTTAAATTTGTTATTTTCAGCTTTATAAAATGCTTAGTCTGTAAGTGCAAGGAGTAGTACTTATAATGATGAAAATACAATAACCCATCACAGAAAAACACAGGTTTCAGTTTCCTGAAATCAGAACAGTAATGAATGATTTGTGATTTCTTGCTACTGCTTGCCACACTTGTCCTCTGTCTAGCTGTATAAACATGAGAAAATAATTTTATTGACAAATTTGTGGTCCAATCATTCTTTTTTTAACCCAGACATGATCAAATTGGAGCCCCCCTCTCCGCCTTACTACTCAGACCAGACCCAGTCATTCAGTAAACCACCAGACGAAACTTCCAATTCCTTCATTGCCATAGAATGTCGAGTTTGTGGAGACAAGGCCTCAGGGTTCCATTATGGTGTCCATGCATGTGAAGGCTGTAAGGTAACATAAATACTACATTGTGGCAGAAATAACATCCGGTGTAAACTTTATATAGTGTTTATAGGTCAATAGGCATGAAATTCGTGTAGGAAAACATTTAAGCCTAGCACACACGGGCCGAATGTTGGGTGACATCAGCTGATTTAATAAAAACCGTCCGACATGGCAGCCGGTCCGATGGCCAGCTTCGGTTATGCAAGCATGCTGGAAAACCAGCAGCTGAACAGCTCCCGATTAGCACTCTCAGCCA
Source organism: Lithobates clamitans (assembly GCA_037952925.1). Lineage (NCBI taxonomy): Eukaryota > Metazoa > Chordata > Amphibia > Anura > Ranidae > Lithobates > Lithobates clamitans. The sequence goes on from JBBGZY010000490.1 coordinate 1,211,788, forward strand.
ATAACTGAGAGCGCTGACTGAGAGCGCTGACCAAAGTGTTCTGGCAGGGGGGCTGCAACCGGAGCTGTCAGTTTTTTTTTTCGTTCAACCCAGCCAAAACAAACTAGTGCTGTGTACTAGGCTTTAGACTTAATATATGACTAATGCCCCGTACACACGGTCGGACATTGATCGAACATTCCGACAACAAAATCCTAGGATTTTTTCCAACGGATGTTGGCTCAAACTTGTCTTGCATACACACGGTCACACAAAGTTGTCAGAAAATCTGATCATTCTGAACGCGGTGACGTAAAACACGTACGTCGGGACTATAAACGGGGCAGTAGCCAATAGCTTTCATCTCTTTATTTATTCTGAGCATGCGTGGCTCTTTGTGCGTTGGATTTGTGTACACGCGATCAGAAATTCTGACAACGGATTTTGTTGTCGGAAAATTTTATAGCAAGCTCTCAAACTTTGTGTGTCGGAAAATCCGATGGAAAATGTGTGATGGAGCCCACACACGGTCGGGATTTCCGACAACAAGGTCCTATCACACATTTTCCGTTGGACCGTGTGTACGGGGCATTACAGAAAATAACTTTACTTACAAGTTGCACCTAAACATTACTTACTTAAATTAGCAATTGTGGTAAGCTGTCATGCCAATCTACTTTTACTTGCTGGAACATAATAATTGGTTAGTCCAATAAATATTATACAATATTTCTTACTTTACCGGTGGAGTCTGGTGCACTTAACCACTGACTAATTTCTTATATGTACCCGCTATCCTTCTTCTACAAACCCAATGTAAAAAAAAAACTGGAGAGCTGTGTAAAATCTACAGAAAAACAGAATGCAATGATGTGAAAATCTCATAAACCCATATTTTATTGATAATAGAAAATAGAAAACTTATCAAATGTTTAAACTGAGAAAATGTTCCATTTTAAAAAAAAAAAGGTAAATTGATGGCAGCAACACATCTCAAAAAAGTTGAGACTGGGCAACAAAAAGCTGGCAAAGTAAGTGGTACTAACAAGGAAGAGCTGGAATAACATTTAGCAACTAATTAGGTTAATTGGCAACAGATCAGTAATATGATTGGGTAAAAAAAGAAAGTTTTAGAGAGTCAGAGTGTCTCAGAAGTAAAGATGGGCAGAGGTTCACCGATCTGTCAAAAACTGCATCTAAAAATTGTCAAACAATTTCAGAATAATATTAATCATCATTTAACAGTACATAATATCAAAAGATTCTGAGAATTCAGAGAAATTTCTATGCCAAGACTATATCAGACATGCCAAATTCAAATGACAGGGCCGCTAAGTTTACCGAGGGCTACATCTGCTTTAAGGTCCATTCATGCATGCCAAACAATGCATTGTAGCATGCAGGCTAGGGTCCATTCTGTGCTGGTGGTCAAAGTAATATTTCATTGACATCTATTAATTGGAGCAGATTTGCAGTGTGGTGCCCAAAACTGACATTACAAAAGTTCTGGTGCATTGTGGAAGAATGCAGCATGTCTGCACCACACATCACATCAGCGTTGTGGTGTGAATGGGGCTCATGTTTCCCTGTGCTGGCATGGATCCGGTTTTGGAAAATTGCCAAGCACCATGCATGGTGCGAACAGACCCTAATTCCAGAAAAATGTTATAGTATTTGGTAATTAAGGTTATAGTAATTGCAACTTACAAACTTTTATCCAATTGAAAGAGGCATAAAACATTTTCTGAATTATTGGGCTACAAAATTATATGAGTAAATTTAGGTTTTATGAGCTGGAGCCTAATACAAAAGTGGAACTAAACCCATCAATTTAACGGTTATAAAAAGCGTCATAACTGATCACATGTGCAGCACCATGGCAGTTGCAGATCAAACCAAGGCTAAGATGGCAGTTTCCTTGGCTAAAAAGGAGAGGAGGGTTTAGTTCCACTTTAGTTGGATCAGCCTCAGCTGGATGAGGGCCTCTGAGAAAGAATGAGATGGCAAGTTTGATGTGTCTGGTGGCTTCAGCAGGTGGCATAAACCTAGGAATTTGGTGTAGAGATATCACCAGTGGAATTCCCAAAAGTTCTTAGAAGTGTGTGATTCAAACTTTTTTCAATTTGCTCCCAAAAAAAAAAAACAGATTAGATTGGACTCACCCAATTTGAACCAAACATCAGATCTTTTACAGATTTAGACATATATAAGCAGATCTGCATGGTCCAAAAGCTCCCTCTTTGCACAAGAACAGTAGAAGTGGTCATACGATGAGTGTGTATCATGTGAACAGACCGGGCTGGTTGTTAGGGGAGGTGCTTTGAGTATTTATCTCACCTTCTCTAACTGCCGATTCATCTTAGCGTGACAAATTTCAGATGATTTCTCAGGTTTCACATAACTCTAGGCTGTTTTGTGGTAATGAATGAGCTGTAAATCTCATCATAATTGTAGAGTTTAGAGTTAACCTTGCAAAAAAAAACCTGAGCAGTCCAAATTAAAGCTGAACTCCAGGATCACACTTTTTACACCATAAAATTGCCTTCCCAGTGAACAAATGAATTGCAAAATAATCAATAACCCCGGTCTACCCTGGTACATTTATAAATGCCCCTGTAGTCAAGGGGTTTAAGCAAGCTCATGGTTGTTGCTTGGTTTTCAGACTACTTTTGGCTGTCGTGTAAAGGTGATCCGGGTGGCTATGAAGCTGCCCAATCACTTTTACAGTACAGTGCATGCCCTGGCACCCCCTTCCCATCAAGTGCCACCCGTGGTGTTTCCTGGTTGCCCTTGCCTCTCCAGCCCGGGACCTACAGTAGGTAAATGGCTTCAGAATGCTGAGCAGGAGAAACATTTGATCTCCTCCAGAGCCAAAGACGACAAGCATTTTTTTATTTCTAGTTTAAGAGCTGTCGTTCACCACTGTAGCAGATAATTAAGCATGATCTGTGCTTGAATAGCAGCAATGGAGGACAGGAGAGACATCTCCTGTAGACATCTCTGTATCTATTGATAGCTTTGGCATGTGGTTTTCATGGAATGGTCTAATTCTACATTTCTTCTCTATATGTTCAGTTTGAATCACCTGGGTTTATTTATTTACCTTAAGGCTACAGTCAGATATAAAATATACCAATTAATGCATCTATTCATTTATTAATACAGTAAAACCTCGGATTGCGAGTAACGTGGTTTACGAGCATCTTGCAATACGAGCTGTTTTAAAAAAAAAAAATCCTGACGAGCAAGATTCAAGTCTCTGGGGTGTGCAGTACCGCATTTGGCCAGAGGTGGGGGGGGGCACCGGAGACTCTCCGAGACACTTGGTTCCCGAGCGGTCTCTGAGCGTCTCCGAGTGTTTCTGAGTGTCTCCCCAACCTCTGGCCACCAGTGTCACTGCATACACTAGCAGTGACACTGGAACTAATTATCTGAGTTTCCATTGATTCCAATGGGGAAACTTGCTTTGAAATACGAGTGCTTTGGATTACAAGTATGCTTCTGGAACTAATTATGCTCATAATCCAAGGTACTACTGTGCATCATTAAATGTGTTTTACAATGCAAGCCGTGTACGCATCTGAATATGACTTGGTATCAACCTCTTGCAGTTCCTGTACAGCCAAGCTCAGATTGGAAGAGGGAGGAGCAGGACAAAGAGCCGATCAGTTGTACTGCGGTGTTCATGTGCTTACAAGTAACATGCTCGTTGGAGAAGTGGGCAGAGTGATAGGGAAATGATCTCATTAGTCTGTTGCTTCCTCTTTCATTGTCCATTCAAAGGCTGGGAGGGGGACATGACTTTAAAGTAGACCTCTGTCAGGATGCACTGGGTACTGTATCCTTGAGCTTCTCCCATCCTCCACATAAAAGCTTGTCAATAATTTTTTTTATGTTTGTGCACTTTTTTAGTTTTTCTGCCCACCCCACCCTGGCCTTGGCAAGAAAGGCATCACATATCCCAGGATGCTCTACTTTCATTCATAGAGGCCAGAGGAGGGAAAGCCTGCCATGCATCATCAGGGAACTGGGCTGCCAGAACCAGAAAGATGGCGGCGCAGGACACAGGCTGTGACAGCAAGGTAGTGGGTCACAGCAGGACAATGCTGGATCTGCTGGGCAGGTGAGTATCTGAATTGGGGACAACGCTGTAGTACAGGTAAGAGAGGGGAAAAAATGGAGGAGGGGGCTGAAGTTCCTCTTTAACTATTAAAGAAATACTAAACCCCAAATTAAAAATGTAATATATTTTAGCTTAGCAATCATTAGATGTGGTGGCTGCATTAGTTTTATTTTTTTAGGCTTCTTTCCTCAGTTTTCACCTGGTGATTTGGCCAGTAACACACCTCCTGTATTAGAGTGTCTCCACTCTAGATGAAGGAGCACATGGGCACCTCTGGACAGCAGCATTATCAGTCTGGGCGAATGGGAGTGTTAGATGTACTATATACATTGATAGAAATGGGCCGAACATCATCTGTTCGGTTCGAACCAGAACTCCCGAACTTCAAACCCCATTGAAGTCTATGGGACCTGAACTTGAAAAATAAAAAATCCTAATTTTGAAGGCTTATATGCAAATTATTGGCCATAACAAGAGAATGGGGGCCCGGGCACTACCTGCCTGTGGGGCATGTACCATTGCAAAAAAAAACTTTAAAAAAGATCGTTTTTAAAGGTGCAGTGATTTTAATGGTGCTTAAAGTGAACCAAAAAAAGGGAAAAATTCCTTTAAATATAGTGCTGGGGGGCCCTTGGTCTTCCTTTAAAGTGGCGCATCTGTACCATGTATAGAACCTGCTGCAGCAAAACTGACATTTATAAAGAAAAAAAAAACGACATTTAAATAAATACAATACCATTTTTGGCAATTTAAAAATGTGAAAAAAACAGCGTGGGGTCCCCCCTCCCAATCCATACCAGGCACTTCGGGTCTGGTATGAATTTTAAGGGAAACTGCACACCACAACTGAAAAAAAAAATGGCGCCGGGTTCCCCCTAAAATACAGACTCTTATCTGAGCATGCAGCCTGGCAAATCAGGAAAGGGGTGCGAGCGACTCAGTATTAAAGCTGAAGGGCCTGGTATGGCTTGGGTGGCCCCCATCATGTTTTTTTTTCAGATTTTTCTATTGCCAGCAAATGTTTTTTTTTTTCATTCAGCTGTCAGCGGGGAAGCCCATTGACAGCTGATGATTCATCCGTTATTAACCACTTAAGCCCCGGACCATTTGGCTGGCCAAAGACCAGAGGGATTCGGCACTGCATCGCTTTAACTGACAATTGCGCGGTCGTGGCTCCCATACAAAATTGACGTCTTTTTTCCCCACAAATGACACATTTTTGGGACCATTGTCATTTTTACAGCGATCGGTGCTATAAAATTGCACTGATTACTGTAAAAATGACACTGGCAGTGAAGGGGTTAACCGCTAACTGGCTAGGAAGGGGTGAAGTGTGTCCTAGGGAGTGATTCTAACTGTGGGGGGGCGTGGCTATGAGTGACACGTCACTGATCACCGCTCCCGATCACAGGGAACTGTGATCAGTGACAGTGTCACTAGGCAGAACGGGGAGATGCTTGTTTACATTAGCATCTCCCCGTTCTTCCTCTCCGTGAGACGATCGCGATGGCACAGCGGCAAATTCAAAAGGACGTACAGGTACGCCCATTTGCTCAGCCATGCCATTCTGTCAACGTAAATGCACAGGCAGTGGTCGGCAACCGGTTAAGGACGCCACAGCCGGATTCCTGGCCGCTCCTTAACAACCAGCTATTCACTATATCCTGACTGAGCAAAGCTTTGCCCAATCAGGGCTTAGAATGCACTGTGCAGTGTGAATATCCCGCCTCGCGCTTCGTAATTAAGCAGTTACAGTAACAGTTTTGTTCCTTTTTGGATAAAAGTTTTGGTTTACTGTAAATAAATAAAATCTGATCAATGTAAGCATCCCTTGGCAGTGGTAAATCGCTTGTCTCAACCCTCTAACTGCTATATCTGCAGGACAGCTTGTTCTATTGAAAAACAACTGACTTACTGGCCAGATCACCAGGTGAAAATAAAGGAAAGAAAGCCTAAAAAAGAAAACTAATGCAGCCGTCACTTCTAAGAATTGGTAAGCTGCAATATAATAAATGTTTGCGTTTGGGTTTAATATTGCTTTAAGTGTTGCAGCAGAAAAAAAATGAAGTCTTCTGCTCTTCCAGACAGGGATGTGCTGCGTGGCAGAGCTTTATAAATCTCAGGACTGGATGCACAAAAATATACATTTGTGATTTGTTTCGAGAAAGCAGAAAATGGGAGTAGCAGGAATAGGAAGTAATACAGATACACACGTATCAAAAATGTAAACTGCTGAAATGTTACCTCCCTATAATAACAAAGTGTATGTCTGGGTGGTCCTACCCTGTTGACCTCCTGTAATTCACAGTACTTTTGGGTTGGAAGCATTGAGGATATTAGCAATAGTTCACTTTGCCAAATCATTTCTTTTCGGAGGACAGAGAAGAGTCAGTTTATCATAAAATAAACTGATTGGAGACATTTTATACTTCAACGAACACTGAAATTATAGGCTAGCATAAAGTACATCATTTTTTATATTAACAGATACTTATGCCTCTGTAATTTCAATTACATTTTTGTAATAAATATATTTTATAATCATTTAGAATTTTTTGCTGCAATACAAAACCCCATAGGGAAACTTTTTCCATTTTTTATATCATTCTTTATATTGGAGATCCGTAAACTGCTGGATGGATAATAAATCGCGGCCTCGTGTTTTATAAAGTCGATCATTTTTCTTTTTTAGTGCGGAGAGTTTATCTGTGTTTGTGAGTGAATTATCAGGTCACTACACAGGCAGCAGAATAAAAAGGTTTCACAAATAAAACCGTAGTCCCTATAGACCTCGCTACGACTCTATAATTTATGATCACTAAACCAAAGCCAGCGAATAAAATATTCTGAGCTATGGTCTTTCAGCTGAGTAAAAAAAGAAAAAGAAAAAAAAAAAAGAAGAACATTTGGAATTTTAACCACTTACAGACCGGAAGATTTTCCCCCTTAATGACCAGGCCGTTTCTTGCGATATGGCACTGCGTCGCTTTAACTGACAATTGCGCAGTCGTGCGATGCTGTACCCAAACAAAATTTTTTTCCTACAAATAGAGCTTTTTTTTATTTTGTGTGCTATGAACAGAAAAAGAGCGACAATTTTGAATAAAAAATATTTTTTACTTTTTGCTATAATAAATATCCCCCAATTTAAAAAAAACAAACACATTTCTTCATCAGTTTAGGCTGATATGTATTCTTCTACATATTTTTGGTTAAAAAAAAATAGCAATAAGTGTGTATTGATTGGTTTGCGCAAAAGTTAGGGATAGATTTATGACATTTTTATTATTTTTATTTTTTTTTTTTTACTAGTAATGGCGGCGATCTGAGACTTTTAGCGGGACTGCGACATTGCGGCGGACAGATCGGATACTTTTGACATTTTTAAAAAAATAAAAATGCACTGATTACTGTGTAAATGTCACTGGCAGGAAAGGGGTTCACACTAGGGGCGATCAAGGGGATTAAATATGTTCCGTGGGAGGTGTTTCTAACTGTGGGGGGATGGGACTGACTGGAGGAGGAGAGAGATCGCTGTTACTAGTCACTAGGAACCGCAGATCTCTCTCTCCTCCCCTGTCGGAACGGGCAGGGAAGGGGTTAACACTAGGGGGCGATCAAGGGGTTAAATGTCTTCCCTGGGAGGTGCTTCTAACTGTGGGGGGGTGGGACTGACTGGAGGAGGAGAGAGATCGCTGTTCCCAATCACTAGGAGCTGCAGATCTCTCTCTCCTCCCCTGTCAGAACGGGGATCTGTCTGTTTACATTGACAGATCCCCATTCTGGCTCTTGATCCCACCGGCCACAAGCATCAGGTCCCCCGCCATGCAGCGTGCGCACCTTCTATGGCTCTTAAAGGAGCGGACGTACACCTACGGCGATTTGCGGGAACGAGCCGACCTGCCGCAATATAATGACGGCGGCTGGTCGGCAAGTGGTTAAAGCCAAACTCTATGCAAACAGCTGAACACACAGATGAAATACAAACATGGAGGCTATTTTAACTGCCAAAGGATTTGTATTTCTGTCCAGCCAGTCCTGAGATTTACACAGCTCTGTCACACAGCTCAGCAAGTCAGGAGACCTGATTTTTATATTAAGCAGTAACACCTCCGGGTCTCCTCTCCACCCCTCCCTTTGATTGGATAGTGAAATGAGAAGCAGCAGTCTATTAAAGTGGAACTATAAGACATATATTATGCAGGCTGCAAGTCTTTGATGCAGGGGCCAGTTTCGCCATCCACAATGCCTTTAAATGGGATCTAAACTGCCTCTGAAAAACCGATCCACAGCAGATCACTTTTTTAGAGGGCCGGTAGAGCCTGCCATGTGTGATAAAACCTTTATTCCAAAAGGAAAAAAAAATGATTCTAATACTTCTTAGAAAGTGTTAGGCTTCAATTAGTTAGTTACTTATGTAAAGTCCAAGTAAATCTACTAGTCAATGCTGCTGTCCAAAGGTTGCTATGTTGTTGCTCCATTGATAGAGTAGCGGGCTGAGTGTATCCAACCTAAGGCTAGGTTTACATCTGTGTGGGTGGTGCCGCTGTGTGACACGCACAAATACCAGAAGCCACAACCACCCACACAAAATAAATGGGCTCTCGTGCCCACACAAACTGCACCCTGCACGGCCGCACAGGTGTGAATCTACTCTAAGACAGGAAGCGTGTTAGGCTGTGTGCAAATGGGAAAATCCGGACAGCCGCACTCCAGGAAATTATAATCCAAACTTCTTTATTTTAAAATCAGGAACATGTCATACAGTACATCAAAGGCAGAGTGTACAGACAGGCAGCTTACGCGTTTCGCACTATATCAAGTGCTTACTCATAGCTGCTATGAGTAAGCACTTGATATAGTGCGAAACGCGTAAGCTGCCTGTCTGTACACTCTGCCTTTGATGTACTGTATGACATGTTCCTGATTTTAAAATAAAGAAGTTTGGATTATAATTTCCTGCAGTGCGGCTGTCCGGATTTTCCCAATTGCACACAGCCTTTACTAGCATTAGCAAGCACCTGGGGCTCTTTGTTCCTGGAGACCAACAGCCAGTTCATACCTGGACAGATTCACCCTAGTGCGGGGACAACATCCACAGGAAGCGTGTTACTCGTGGATCACCAGGTGAAAATACAGGGGAAAAAAAGCCTAAAAAAATTGCAGTCACCACATCTAGGGTTTGGTAAGCTGCAATATATTACATTTTTGTTTTGGGTTTTGATACACTTTAAACCTACCTCTCTGCTCTCTCCTCCTATCAGCATGCTCTTTGCACTGCAGCACAACTGATTGGCTCCTCATGCTGCTTCTCCTTTCCATACCCTGAGCTTTATTGTACAGATTGATCCCAAGTCAAGTCAAGTCCTTTGAAGGTGTAGGAGCTATTCTTTTAAATAACTGATGATATGATAGGGAATTAAGACCTTTTAGCATATTTGTTTGTTGTTCATAGATCCTTGTGTTTGAGAATAAATGTTTTGAACACAATTTTTGGTTTTCTGATAATGTTCTGTTCTTTATAGGGATTCTTCAGGAGAACAATCAGGTTGAAGTTAATTTATGAACGATGTGAACTCAATTGTCGCATTCATAAGAAAAGTCGAAACAAATGTCAGTATTGCAGGTTTCAGAAATGTCTGGCTGTTGGGATGTCTCATAATGGTGAGTAGAAGAATGTCCACCGTTCATTACATGTATCCACAAAAACTTCATCCCACCATAGTGCATTGGATTAAGATATTATCAGCTTCTAGTGACGACCAACCAATGAGAGCCTATCTCCTACTGGTTGTTTTAGGTTACGGTGTAGCATTCCCATCTGTTCTATGCTATACTGTCCTTATATAGTATATAAAAAAAGTATTATTAAATATAATATGCCCTTATATAAAGTCCTTATATGATGGCCCTAAGAGCTTGGTCACATGGGCAATTCAGCTGTTGGGGGAGCAACATCTCTCTGACCTGACCAGTCAGGAAGTGACTCCATAGAGTCTAGTATGCGGATCCCTGTCACTGTGTGACATGGCCCTAAGGCCAGTGTTTATAAGACAAAGAGCTATGTGAACTGTATAATAGCATAGCAACCATCACCTCTTCTGATTCCCCAAAACTGTTAAAAGCTGACATCAATGCTATGGGTTGCTGAGCATCATTACTTATTATTATTTGTATTGTCTTATAAATACCTTATTTACAGTGCCACTGGGTGCTCACATGACCTGCCGGCGCTCTCCTTCCTCGATCTAAGCACTACAACGTGAAGGGCTGAGATTCTCCGCTGACATCATTGCTTTGGGTTGCTGAGCATAATTACTTATTAATATTTGTATTGACTTATAAATACCTTATTTACAGTGCCACTGGGTGCTCACATGACCTGCCAGCGCTCTCCTTCCTTGATCTAAGCACTACAGCGGGAAGGGCTGAGATTCCCTGCTGACGTCAGCCAGGAGGAGAGGAGGAGAGCGGCGGGAGGTCACGTGAGCGCACAGCGGTGTTGCAAATAAGGTATTTTGACGAATAATTTAAAAAAAACACAGATACTGCACATTATGTCTTCCTGTAAGATAGAGGATTGCAGGATTTCTTAGTAGTAATTTTACAGCTATAGCGGCGGGAGGAGAAGGGCAGGGAGGAGATGGATCACACACAGACTCCCGAGCTGACAGGCAGGGAGGGAGGGGAGAGGGGGAGAGAGGAGACTGCAGGATGACGGAGGCACGTAATCTGGCCACGGTAATCATGGATCAGCAGCCATGATTACCGTGGTCAGCACACTAAGGGGGACACAGCAACAGGCAGGATCAACCAGGTTTTTTTTAGAACATAGAGAGGGATAAATGACACAGCACAAGCACTATGCTGTAAAAGGATCAGGATAATTTTTTTTAGAGTTACAACAACTTTAAGCTGATCATATACCAAAAAAAGTGTGTTTGAAAATGTTTTTTTTCTAATGGTCAGTGGGGTAAAACTGACAACTGTTTTTCTTGTTCCTTATCTGATCATACAAAAATCTAACCAGGAATGTGATTTCAGGAAAAATCATACATATTGTATTGCACAAAATAAACCACTTTTATACGTCTGGGATTCAATTACAGTAGCAGGACTATAATTTAAAGGTTCTTAAATTAAATGAATTGACTCAATTGCAAGATGAATGATTTTTTGGAATTTTAAGCAGAAGTTTGGCTTGACTTAAGCTGGTCATACACTGATTAAAATTTGGGCAGTCCAGTAAGGACCGGCCACATTTCGATCAGTGTGTGTTCTTACCTGCTTGACAGAAGTCAATTGTTTAATTGACTTCTGTTAAAGGGACACGCTGGAAAATTTTCTGTCGGTGAGCAGTTGCGGCCGCTGATCAGTGTATTCTGACAATGACGGGAATGAGTATTTCACCACATAAGAGTTACATTCACCAAAATGTCTTCAGACTACTGTTATGGTTGTCTTTCTTGTGTTGCATAACAAGAATGTTCAGAAATTCCAATTCAGGGTTTTTCATCGTGAGAATTGTTTTACTATTGTCAGCGCTGCCTTTGTTATATTATGAGGTGTCGCAAAAATGACATATTGCTAAACCTCTGTGTATTCGTATTGAGCCAAGAAGAAGGGAGGAGACCCTAAACGCCTGTCCTGAAAAGTGAACTGTTAGTTTATAAAATAGAACAGACAGTACTCAATTGTGTTCATATTGTGTTCATACTTGTACTGGAACAGTGACCAATAAAGCCAGAGGTTTAGCATGATAGCCAGGTAACTGGCATTTTCTGGCGATTTTTTTCAGGTGGACTTCCCAAACACGCGATTACTGTGATTGGCTGTCAAAGTGGTCCTATGATCGGGAGTCCATCCTGCCTACTCCTGATTACAAACAGAGAACATAAGCTGCTTGTGACAGCTCAGTCACTGTGCTGGGAGCATGCACTCAGCACAGAAACCTCAGCCACCATAGGTGTATATGTGCAACACGTGGAGCTTAAGGCCCACCCTCCCTGCTGCTGCACAAATGTGTTACATGATCAGAAAGAAGTTCAATAGCTAAAGTAGCATAGCTCCCAACTGTCCCCGATTTGGAACAAAGTCCCTCTGTCCCTCTTTATTGATTTGTCCCTCATTTTGGTGCTCAGCTATATAGTTGTATATAAAATGCACTTTTTACCTTTCAAAAAGTGTTTCTCAGTGCTAAACCTTTCATCCAGTTTCTAAATTTCAGCATTTGTAAATGTCAAAAGCCAGCATAAAAAATAGTCATGGTAAAAAAGCATTTGTGGGTTTAACTAATCATTTTTTGTATAATTCTTCTATAGGGGGGCGTGGCAGGGGGTGTGTCCTATGCCTACTTACTTTTGCTAATAGGTGTCCCTCGTTCCCATCTCATAAAGTTAGGAGGTATGAAGTAGTAGCAATTTGCCAATCCTTGCCTCAAGATATGTACCAGGCTAATAACTTGGTGCAGTCAAATAAATCAAGGCTAAGGGTCATTCTCATTCGCGGATATGTGTTGAGGTGCGTATAACATGCATGTTGGTGTGCTTTGTGCATTCTTCGGTGGGGACACGTTGTCTCTCTCTCCACGGGGTCCCGGCTCTTGATTGGGTAGATTGATAGCAGCGCAGCCATTGGCTCATGCTGCTGTCAATCAAATCCAATGACGCGGGCGCCGGGGCCAAGTCCGGCATTCTGAGTTTATAGACGCAAATGCCTGACTCGGGAGCGCACCCCCAAGGTGTGGGGAGGAGCCACGAGAGCCGCCGGGGGACCCCAGAGAAGCAGGTTCGGGGCCACTCTGTGCAAAACGAGCTGCACAGTGGAGGTAAGTATGATATGTTTGTTATTTTATAATTAAAAAAAAAAAAACCCTTACAATCACTTTAAGTAGCCCATAGATTATTCATTTTTCATTCAATCAGTGGGTTGACGGTAAAAAAAAAAAAATTACTTTATTCCCTCATCCACACACTCGAGGTAGATGGGGGAATCAAACATGCTAAATTACAACGGAGAGACTTCCCCACTGCCAGAATACACTGATCAGCGCTGCCAGCAATTGTCGGCAGCGCTGATCGAGTGGAAAAAGACCAACAGGGTCGTTGTACAGAAGTCGATCAGTAGACACCCCACCCATACATGGAACACAATTCAGCCAATCTCTGCTCAACTGGCCAAATTTAAATCCATGTATGGCCGGCTTTAATTGAACTACTTGCACAACAGCATGTTGCAGCAGGCAGATGTGCACTAGAGCACGTTGTTGTGTATTGTGTTGCAGCTCCATGCACCTAATGTGAACAAACCTCTAATTCCCCAATTCATCAAGGTTTTTCACCTTAATGCAGTCTATGCATTAAGGTGAAAAACCATCTGTAGTGCAGCAGCCCCTCAGAGCCCCCCTTTTACTTACCTGAACCCAGAGATGAGAATGATCCCAGCAGCTCCAGCCACTGTCTAGTGATACAGGGGCCGAGTCCTGCTGTCTGTGTCAATGGACACAGCAGCAGGACTTCGGGAGCGCGCCTGCAAAAGTGCTCCCATGGAATGCGGCTCTCTGTGGGGGCACTCGAGAAGAGGAGGAGCCAGCAGCGTCCCTGGGGGCCCCCAGAAGAGGAGGATCAAGGCCACTCTGTGCAAAACCCTTGCACAAAGGAGGTAAGTATAACACGTTTGTTATTTAAAAAAAAAAAACCTTTACAACCCCTTTAACTTATTCAACATTTGGAAGTATACCAATACAGGATATTTCTGCATAGATTTTCATTCAAATTTAGTGAAAAGGGATTTTTAGCGTTCAGTTGAAAATGACTACCAGGGATAATATTCATGTACAAATCACCAAATAACTCACTGCCATGTGTTGTCAGTGATGCATTGGCAAGAGGTCTGGTTTTGGGTGTGTTGGGTATTGGTAGCCGATTAAATGTGCAGTATAATGCCCCGTACACACGGTCGGACATTGATCGGACATTCCGACAACAAAATCCATGGATTTTTTCAGACGGATGTTGGCTCAAACTTGTCTTGCATACACACGGTCGCAAAAAGTTGTCGGAAAATCTGATCGTTCTGAACGCGGTGACGTAAAACACGTACGACTATAAACGGGGCAGTAGCCAATAGCTTTCATCTCTTTTTTTATTCTGAGCATGTGTGGCACTTTGTGCGTCGGATTTGTGTACACACGATCGGAAATTCCGACAACGGATTTTGTTGTCGGAAAATTTTATAGCCTGCTCTCAAACTTTGTGTGTCGGAAAATCCGATGGAAAATGTGTGATGGAACCTACACACGGTCGGAATTTCCGACAACAAGGTCCTATCACACATTTTCCGACGGAAAATCCGACCGTGTGTACGGGGCATAACACTTGTTAACATGCATACAATAGCAATCTGTAGTGCACCAAAAAGATAAAAGGTGCGAAGGGGCCCTAAACCCCTTTACAACAGCAGTACGCATGCATGTGGTGGGAGGGCATGTGGGCCTTAACGCCCAACCGCCACATATATGGAGCACTGCCTTGTTATTGGGTGTGCTCCATCTGCACCTTTAAAACTGTGACTGAGATGTCAATAACAGCTCACAATCAACTACCGACAATCAGGAGCGCGTAGGATGGGCAGCCAATCACAGTATCAAATGATCCAGAACCCCTCCTACGGTCTTGGGTGTCACTGCTTATTTAGGGCTTGTTCACACTATGCGTGGTGACCTGCATTCTTCCACACTGGAGAAACAATTGTTTTGTGTGTACCCCATTCACATTGCAACATTGGTGTGATGTGCAGTGCAATGCGGAAATGTGGAAAAGCACAGCATTTTTGTATTTAATTGCACTGCACTGGACTGCGCCGCATGTTACCACACTGCATCGCAACACACTGCTGCTTTATTTCACATAAAGTTGAAAAAAATAAAAATATAATGAGCAGCGAGATGTACTGCCAGAGCCAGTTATGGAAAATTTGGGGGGAAGGGGGGGCCTGGCCTGGTCGGAGCTGAGTTTACCTGTCTATACTATGGTGTACACACGCCGTGTCCATGGTGTGATGATACTATGACCTGCCAAGCAGTGCCGGGACAATGTCATCCAGCGCTCAGGGCAAAGATGCCAAACTGCACCCCCCCCTCCACGAGGTGCAAGTTTAGGGATCCTATGCCCAGCAGTCACTCTCTTGTCAATATCACTGTCGCTGTCACTATTCCTGTCAGCCTTGTAACAGAAGAAAGGCACCCCTATCACTACAGTAAACCATTGCTCCCAGGGCAGCCACCCCTCCCGCCCACCCCTTGTCCCGGCCTTGCTGCCAAGAGTGACCCATTCAAGTGAACAGCAACAACCACACAATTGCAGCACGGTAGTGCCTCATTTAGGGGGTTAAAACAGGTAGTGAGGAGGTGACATATCGCCTCCTCACCACCTGACAAATGCCTCAGGTAACAGGAGTTTGTAAGCTCTTCATATCTTTTCAGCATTATGTAATGAAGCCTGAACTGCGAATCCAGTAAAGCTGCAGGTATTTTATTTTTACCTAAATCTTCACCTGAAGCTATTACGGCCAGGCGTCGTTGGGAATTTTCTTCTTCGTTGATTTCAGGACTTTTTACAAAGTATTGGTTCCTCGTGCAGCACAGATGGCGTGACAGAGATTGTTTAGTGTATAAGCAGGCCCATTAAGAAAGCATGAACACCAGAAAGGCCTGCTCAGGAGGGGGGAGTCTTGCTTGAATTACCTCATTCCTTCACCTCATTACTCCACACTGACATGAAGCCAAACAGGCCCGGCAGGTTGAGTGGACAGTGATTTTAAAGCATCAGGTGAAAAATAAAGCAAATACCTTCAGGGCCCAACCAGGTCATATCAATACAAACCTTTTAGCAGTTTACAGGTTTAAATATGAGAGAAAAAAAAAACATTTTTCTTTTTAAGGCCTTTTTCAGCCATTGAGCATGTGGTTAACGTTTGTTTAGATGCCTTTTTAATATGCAAGTACGGTATGTGCTTTGGTTTGTTCACATATTGTGCGAAGTCAGAGAGGCAGAATAAAAACACGTTTTTCTTGCTGTAGGTGCAGGGGCTGACAAAAGTGAATTATATAGTTACCAGTACTTTCAATGCTTTAGGGCCCTTGCTAACCGTTGTGTTTTGCTGCGTTTTTACGTTACTAAAAACACAAGAGAAATGTTGCCCTTTTAAATTCTCTAGGTTTGCTCTGCGGGTGTGGTGCGTTTTGAAAAGTCCCACTTGCTGCATCTTTCGTGTGCTTTTCAAAACCGCACCAAAAATGCAGTTCCCCATTCAAATGAAATCAAAAACGCATTTGCATTTTTGTTAGGTTTTTTGACTCCTATGTCCATGTTTCACAGGTGCATGCTGGGAGTCAGGTAATCAGAAAACACACCATAAAGCATTAAAAAAAAACACACATAAAAAAAGTAAATGCATTAAAGGTGCATTTTTTTCAACGGGGCAGTAGGTCACACATGATTTATATTTTTTCAATTAACCAGCAGGATGAATGAAAAAAAAAATGTAATTGATTCCCCCATCCACACATTCAATGTGTATGGGAAAATCCCTCCCGATGAGCAATTGCCCTTTGCTGGCGGGGAGCCTTCCCTTCTCCGCTGAGCAATTGCATTCTGCTGGCGGGGAGCCTTCCCCACCAGCAAAATACAGTGATCAGTGTCAGTGTAACATTTCGCTCTCGCTGGGGAAAAACCCGACAGGCTAGCCCATACCTGGATCGAAATTTGACTGGTGCCTGCTGAACCACCCAAATTTCGATCAATGTATAGCTGGCATATCTGAGTTGGGCCCCTTTCACACTAGCGGGCCGATCAGGTCCACCTGTCCATTTTTTGAGGCGGACCCGATCGGACCTTTCAGTCTCCTCTATTGAGCGGCAACTGTCAACAGACATGTGTCTGTTTACACCCATCTACATCCGATCTGCTAAAAACAGACGGATGATGATCCATTAATCATCCATCTGGTGGATCGGATTGGTTGGCAGTCGGGTGTAAGTTGGGTCCGTTTACATCTGATTGCCCATAGAGGAGAGCTGGCTGCGTCTGTCGGCTCTGCATAAGTGGAGCAAACACAGACCAGCCATCTGCCTGCTCAGCAGGGATCAGCGGACAGATCCCCCACTGAGCAAGTGGACTCCAGCAGAGCCTGTCCCATGTAGAAGGGGCCCCATGGGTTTTAATGGGGGAGTACCAATTTTTATCATACCCGATCCCACTTCCGCAATCCTCGGCTAGGCGGGAAGAACGTCTCTTGCCCTGCTCCCTCCCCTACCACAGTCTCCTGAGACATGTCATATGTCCCAGGAGGCTGCTGGACCATTCACAAAGCACTGTGCTCAGGAAGCCACAGCCAGCTCCCATATCCAAGATGGCCGTGCCGGCAACCTGCAAGAACTAGGTGCGGGAACACAGCGCTGGGCCCCAGGCACACGTAAATACCTGATTTTTGGAAATTAGCAACTACAGTATTAGAAAAAACTTTTAAAAAAAACACAAAATAGCTGAAGTACCTGTTTACCTGCCTAAAGTGGAAATTACAGTAATTGTCTGCATAAATAAATTCCGGACATTTCAGAATACTCAGTCAGCAATAGTTGGCTGCAGGCAGATCAAAGCACTTCCTCAGTCTTCCCTCACAGAATGATCAGACTCCAGCAATGTAAGGGCCTGTTCACATCATTTGCAATGGGCTGTGATAGGCTGCCTTGCCCCCCCAGAGCAGTCCCAATGCAAGGACAAGGCAATTTGCCTTGTTTCTTACTGTGTCAGTTAACACTACAGCACTGCTGTGGTGTGCGCAAAAAAATAGTACTGCGTGTAGTACAATTTTTCAGCACAGCGGGTTGTGATGCAATTCACCGCACGGCAAAGCTGCTTTGGTGAATAGAACACAATAAAATGTCACATTTCATGCACCAAGACCCCTTTCACACTGGGGCCGTCTGTGTGTTAGCTGTAAAGCATTGCTCATTTTAGCGGTGCTTTAGCGCTGTTTAATCCGCTTTTGTCGCTTTTAACCCCCACTAGCGGCCGAAGATGAAGTTAAGAAACACCTGTGTTGCGGCGCTTCGGAATCGCTGCCCATTCATTTTAGTGGGCAGGGCGTTTTTGGAGCACTGTATATAGCGCTCCCAAACTGCCCCAAAGATGCTGCTTGCAGGACGTCCCGCAAGTGCACCACCCCAGTGGGAAAGCACTCGGGCACTCGGGCTTTCACATTTAGGCGGCATGGGAGGCAGTTTTCAGGCGCTTTACAGGCGCTATTTCTAGCGCTAAAAAGAGGTCTAAATCGCTGTATAAATGCCAATGGTCCCAAAAATGTGTCAAAATTGTCCGATGTGTCCGCTGTTATGTCGCAGTCACGATAAAAATCGCAGATCACCGCCATTACTAGTAAAAAAAAAAATAATAATAAAAATGCTATAACGTTTGCGCAAACCAATCAATATACGCTTATTGCGATTTTTTTTTTTGTAGATATGTAGAAGAATACATATCGGCCTAAACTGAGAAAAAATTAGCTTTGGGGATATTTATTATAGCAAAAAGTACAAAATATTGTGTTTTTTTCAAAATTGTCGCTCTTATTTTGTTTATAGCGCAAAAAAGAAAAACCGCAGAGGCGATCAAATACCACCAAAAAGAAAGCTCTATTTGTGATACAGCATCGCACGACCACGCAATTGTCAGTTAAAGCGACGCAGTGCCGAATCGCAAAAAATGGCCTGGTCATTGAGCAGCCAAATCCTCTGCGGCTGAAGTGTTTAAAGGAGTCCAGCCTGAGCTCGTTTGGCTGAGCTTCTCCTATGCGTCACAGGAGTGCAATTCGTTTTGCTTGGGGAGCTGTGAGAACCGAGCCATCAGCGGTGTTTGATTTCTCAGTTCTCAGTGCAGAGGCGGCAGGGGACAGATGCTGCATCCACCTAGGTAAGTATGATTTTGGGAAAAAAAAACAAAAAAAAACATATTTCTCTTTTAAAAATAAATAAACTTAAATAGGATTTTCTTTTTTAAAACCAGAGTTTAGTGTCACTATAACTGGTGAGCTTCATAAGAGGATCTGCAGGACTTTTCGATGTTTCTTGAGATCAGCTTATTTTTTAAGATAGTGTCCTGTGTTGGATATAGAAACACTCATTGGCTGAGGGCATGTGCAATAATCTCTAAAGTCTAACTAAAGGCAATTTCTTTTTCTTTTTTTTTCTTTTTAGTCTAGTTTTAGGGGAAAGGGGTTAGAACATCTGTCAGCTTTTATCTCAGCCTGTGTCCCTGATAGGGAGATTCGCCCTCCCTATTTGTCCTGTTTACCATTATCATCGAAAGTGAAAATAAAATTAGAACACTTATGCCCTGTACACACGATCGGACTTTCCAACCGTGTGTAGGCTCCATCGGACTTTTTCTATCGGAATTTCCGACACACAAAGTTTGAGAGCTGGATCTAAAATTTTCCGACAACAAAATCCGTTTGCGTAAATTCCGATCGTGTGTAGACAATTCCGACGCACAAAGTGCCACGCAAGCTCAGAATCAAGCAGAAGAGCTGCACTGGCTATTGAACTTCATTTTTCTTGGCTCGTCGTACGTTTGTATGTCACCGCGTTTTTGACGTTCGGAATTTCCGACCAACTTTATTTGACCGTGTGTATGCAAGACAAGTTTGAGCCAACAGCGGAAAAAATCCGGTGGATTTTGTTGTCGGAATGTGCGATCGTGTGTACGGGGCATAATAGTGGGGAAATCTTCGCATGGGGACACTAGTTCTGGTGACATCCCAGGATTCCCTCACTTTAGAGGGATTTCCTCTCACTTCCTGTTTTGGCTATGGGAAAGAAAGTGAGGGGAAATCTTTCCAATGGGACACAGATGGCAAAAAACTGACAGGGGTTATAACCCCCCCCCCCCCTTACTCGATCCAAAATGAAAAATAAAAGTTTTACTTTTAGTTAAATTCAAGCTTTGATGTCTTGTGATCGATGACCTTTCATGGCAATTCTACCCAGTTTATTGGTGTTTTCTACAAGAAAACCAGGCAAACTGTTGTGTTAATTTTTTCAGTTGTCTGGACAGTGATTGTCATTCCTGCACAGTAAACACTCAGGGCCTTAACCACAAAAGGAAAGCTTGCTGAGCATGAAGCAATCTGCAGCCCTTCATTAGTCAATCTGGAGCTGTTTGACTGTGTGTTAAAAACCCAGAAAGAAAAGACTTACATCACAATAGTCACGTGTTACTGTAACCAGCATTTTACATAAGGTGACTGAATACCAGTACTGAAGTCAAGAGCTAATATTAACCACTTCAGCCCCGGAAATATTTCCCCCCTTCCTGACAAGAGCACTTTTTGCGATACAGCACTGCGTCGATTTAACTGACAATTGTGCGGTCATGCAACGTTGTACCCAAACAAAATTTACGTCCTTTTTTTCCCACAAATAGAGCTTTCTTTTGGTGGTAATTGATCACCTCTGCGGTTTTTATTTTTTGCACTATAAACAAAAAAAGACTAACATTTTTTTACTTTTTGCTATAATAAATATCCGATAAAAATGTCTTCATCAGTTTAGGCCAATATATATTCTTCTACATATTTATATATTTTGAATATATATTCAAAATTCCCAGAGAGGGCCATCGCCAGGAAAGGGACCACCAAAAGGGGGAAGGCACTATGCGGCCACAGAGGACACACAATGACCAGGCTAAAAAGCGGAACAGAAAACGGAAAAAAGGGGACGTAAAGCCCAAATGCTTACAATATTAGTCATTTAAAAAAGATAAGAAGTTGTGACTTCATTTTTACCTTCCTGATCTGCATGGTAATAGTACTGAAGCCAGAAAGCAAGACGCATTATCAGGAATTCAGCCATGGCAGCCTCCATTTTTATTTCAGTAAATATTTCCTCCAACATCTGATGAGATAAGTTATCAGCTACTCAGGAAGTGTATTGTTTTCAATAGGTCAGCCTACTCCGAGGGGTTGACTGACTGCAGGGATTAAGACTATAGCAAAGCGAAAGTTAACTTTAGTTTAGTGAATAAAGTGAAGCTGTGTCCACTTTAAGTATCCAATCACATGCAGGAAACGTTAAAAAAAAATAGGATTGTAGCTTGGACATTACTACTTCATTAAAGTGGTTGTAAAGGCTATGCATAAAGGTAAAAAACCTGTGTGCATCAGAGTCCCCAGCCACCCCCCCCTCCCCAAATACTTACCTGAGCCCCATCTTGATCAAGCGATGTGCACAGTAGCTTTGGCTCTCACAGGTCTCTCCCTCATTGGCTGAGACAGCAGCCGTAGCCTTTGGCTCCTACTACTGTCAATCACAGCCAGCGAACAAATGAGAAGAGAGCAGGGGCGGGGCGGAGTACACAGAGCAGCAACTTGGGGGCGAACCTGCTCGGGTGCCCCATAGCAAGCTGCTTGCTATGGGGGCACTAGGCTTGAGCCTAGTGCCCCCTATTGCACAGAGCAGGTAAGTATGTCATGCTTGTTATTTAAAAAACAAAATAACAAATCTTTAATATCACTTTACCGCTTCACTGATTTCACTAAGCTAAGTGAACAGTCTCTCTCTCTCTCTTAGTAAATCAACCCTGTAGACTTGGATTAGGAAGGAGGAAGAAGAGCCTGTGTATGTAATGACCAATTACTGCTGCCCCTATGTACAAATATAATTACAATTTATAGTTAGTTTCTGTTCCTAATCAGTTCCTTTAAAACTGCAGTAGGACAACACCAGAAAGAAATTCCCTGGATCTGTAAACAGAAATGTATCTGTGCTAGGAGGAGGATGAAGTGGCTGGCACTTAGGGTCACGTTTTTTGAAACCATACGTACTGTTTAATGGGAACCTATACTTAGACTATAGAGATTCAAACATTTATATAGTTTAGTAAGCAGTAAATTATCTTTAAACCAAGCCCTCACTGACCTATAGAGCTGCATGCCTTGTGGAGCAATTCATTCTTAAAGTTCAGAGCAGAAGCACTAAATTTGTTCAGATGGTTCTCTAAGCTGCTTAGCTCAACCTGCACCCCATCAGGCAGTGACTCCTAGTCTTCCAGCCTTCTAATATCTCATGTAAACACAGAAGAGGTGCAATGGGAGAAGACAGCAAGGGGAGCTGTGCTGCTGACAGATGGGATGGAATGAGATCAGTGCTTCTGGGTTGGTGCTTGCAGCTAGAGAGGTCAGTGAGGGCTCGGTTAAAGTACTGTACCGTCATTGTGTTAGTCTATGAAAAGTTACCTGCGGTGGACTGCTTTTCAGAGAGTGGTACAGGAGTGGTACTGCCACCTCCTAAATGCATGTTTCTTTTTTTTTTTTGAGAGCCGAATGGGGTTTTTGAATACTGCACCACAATCGCAAGCCTAGTGTTTGGCTTGCGGTTGCGGCACGGCCCTGTGCACTTCAATGGGTCACGTTTGGCCACAGCACTGCCTGCTGAACACAGTAGGGGTATCATTTTTGCGGTGGCCTGATCCTTTGCGATGCATGCGTACAACCTAATCTGGCTGCTGTGTTATTTAAGGTCTGGGTTACATCTGTACGGTGTGCTCAACTGCCTATTTTTACCCCCCTGGACTGCATGTGTTAAAGGGTTTGTTAACCCATATATATATAAAATTATGCCAGCCCCTCTATTAGAGGCTGGCATAGCACACTGTGGGGTTGATTTACTTAAGGCAAATCCACTTTGCACTACAATTGCACTGCAAGTGCACTTGGAAGTGCAGTCGCTTTAGAGCTGAGCGGAAGATCTGAAATGAGGGGAAGCTCTGCTGATTTCTATCATCCAATCATGTGCAAGCAAAAATGCTGTTTTTTATTTTCCTTGCATGTCCCCTTCAGATCTACAGCGACTGCACTTCCAAGTGCATTTCCAAGTGCACTTATAGTGCAAAGTGGATTTGCCTTTAGTAAATAAATCCCCTAGTTTGTAGTTTTATAAAACGAGTGTTGTAAATACCTAATTTCAGCTTTCTTCAGGCCGGTCACATCACTCATTTCCGCTTTACAGCTCTGATCTATTGCTTCTGAGGGAGGGGCCACGGTCTCCCTCTGACGTCTGCCGGGGAGGTCACGTGGCCGCTTGTCTCCTCCGCAGAAGCCGTGTCTCATAGATGTAAAGCGGCCGTGAGTCACGTGACCGGGCTGAAGATAGCTGTAATTAGGTATTTATACTCCTTGTTTTTTAAAACTACAGACATAGTGGGGGTTATTTACGAAAGGCAAATCCACTTTGCACTACAAGTGCAAACTACAAGTGCAAAGTGCACTTGAAATTGCACTAAAAGTGCACTTGGAAGTCCAGTCGCTGTAAATCTGAGGGGTAGATCTGAAATGAGGGAAAGCTCTGCTGATTTTATTATCCAATCATGTGCAAGCTAAAATGCTGTTTTTTTATTCTCCTTGCATGTCCCCCTCGGATCGACAGTGACTGCACTTCCAAGTGCACTTTCAGTGCAATTTCAAGTGCACTTTGCACTTGTAGTTTACACTTGTAGTGCAAAGTGAATTTACCTTTCGTAAATAACCCCCAGTGTGCTATATGCTAATTTTATTCTACAAGAATAGTGGCCGGGGTGGGGGGGAATGGGGGGCCAGCAGGAGACAGACATGGAGGGGGATGACAGGCAGGAAGGCGGGGGGAGAGAGGAGAGCAGAGGGGACAGTGTATGACGGAGGGACGCACTTTGACCACGGTGATCAGGGCGGAGCTACCCTAGTTATGATCGATCGTCTATTTAGAGAGGGCATACAGGAAGTGGCAAGTTCAGGTTTTTTTTTTGTTTTTTTTTACAGTTTAGAGGGGGCAGATTACACAGCACAAGCGCTGTGTAACCTGCTTTAAGGGGCCAGGATTTCCATATTTTTTTATTGGGGGGTTAACAAACAGCCCCTACTGCTTGTTATGAATATATCCCTAGCCTGACCACTGGTTCACTGAACCCTAATAAAAAAAAAAAGTTTTTTTAAATACTGTACAGCTGCAGGTATCTATCGTTACAGTTACAGGAAAAATATTTACCTTTCTATACTCATGTTTGATCTAAAAATTTCCCAGATGTAATGATACAAATAGTAGATAAAATACTATTGACATGTGTCCTGCTGTCTGCACAGACCCATATCACCCTCATTTCTAAAGAACATTCTTTTTATGACCTTTTAGCCAGGTGTAACTTTTAATATATATATACTGCAGTAACTGATGAAATAATAATTTTTGAATTGTTTGATATTGCAGCTTGCATACATTGATTGCATTTATCTCTTTATTTTTTTTATTTTTGTATAACTTTTTTATTTGTAGTCTAAGTTTAATTTAAAAAAAAAATCAATACCTTGCCAATTTCTTAGATAAGTACTTACACAATATGGTTAAAGAATGCAGATTGATTTTGCTTTTCCAGTTAACAAAATAGGTGTGGACACTTAAGAAACAATATTTCAAGCACTGATATTGCTTGTTTGCTTTTGCTGCTCATTTAACTGATGAAATCACCAGAAGGCTAATCACTGTGACCAATTCATAAAGAGCGTGCTGATAATTTAGCACTAATTTGCTATTAATGTGTTTCCTTAACATCCCTGTAGATCAGTATTCTACATTTTTTTTTTTAGTATTTTTGATTCTGACAGTAAGGTTATACTTATACATTTGTGGATGACAGCTTCACTGATTCGCTGTGTTTTCATTGTCAAATGACCATTCGTTAGATTAATTATATTTGTGAAACATTCACTGTACACATTTATCCTTCCCCATTCATCTACTAAGCCATGGCTCACCAAACATCAGGATTTCCATATTTATAATGTGATCAGTGTTACATTTTCTAATACTAATCACTCTTTTAACTTAAAGTGGTTATAAAGCCTCAAGGTTTTTTATCTTAATGCTTTTGTGCTGCAGGATCCCCCCAGCCTCCCCTCTGAGCTCAATCCGATCCAGTGATATGCACAAGAGCAGCGGCTCTCGCTGCTGTCTCCTTCCTCATTGGGCAGATTGGTAGCAGTGGGAGCCATTGGCTGTCATTCAAATGCTGTGATGAAGGAGCAGGGGGCAGGCCAAGTCAATAGATGCAGACAGGGCGGGTCGAGACCGAGCCCGAACAGATGCCCCCATGGCAAGCTGCATACACAGGGGAGGTACTGGCCAAAGAGGTGGGGCCTGGAGCATCGGCGGGGGACCACAGGAGTGGATGGTGTTGCACAGAGCAGGTGTGTGTATAACATGTTTATTATTGTATAACATGTTTATTATTTTAATAAAAAGAAAAAAAATTAAGGTTTAATGTTACTGTAAACCAGTGGCATCCCATAACGCAGGGCGCACGAGTGCCGTCCCCCCTATCCATGCGTCCGGCCCCCTAATCTACATGCAGGGTGCCAGGCACATGGATTCCAATGGGATTTTTGTTTTTTTAAAGCATGTGATTAGAGCCAAAGGCTCTAATGGGCTTCAAAAAAGGGTGGGCTTGGGGCGCAGAGCACACCCAGTTGTGTGTTGTGTATTCCTACCTAATTCTCCTTCCAGCCAATTAGGAAGCGGGTCCTGAGACACATCACCCAATTGGCCGAAAGGAAAAGCGATCCTATTGGTTGCCTAGGAGGAGGAGGGAGGAGACGCATGGCGGAAACCGCTGTGATGCCGAGGAGGAGGAGACACAGGGGAAGCCGCCGCCCGTTGCCCGGAGGAAACGCTGCCCACAACCTAGGATGGGGTAAGTGTGGGACTGGTGACTGACCGACCAACCGGGATAGGGGTGTGGCTGTGGGTGCATTGTTTTCCGCTCCCCCCCCAAATAAATATACCATCAGCTGCCACTGCTGTAAACTGTATCTAAACCCAAAACCAAAAATTTAGCTTACCAGTATGTGGTGCGGTGGCTACATAATCCTGCAAATAACATGCTTTTCTGTGTGGAAACATCTTTCCTCCACTGTGTCTATGGAGGGAGCCGTGATTTTTCCCCTAGGCTGCTCTCCTGGTGTGAAGTACAAAACAGTCTGTATCTCTTAATTTCCATTACGCGGGGGACAGGGCAATTGGCAATTTGCAAAAGTATTTTCTGTAGTTGCTGAAAATGATCTTAGCCTCATAACGAATGCATACAACACATGTAAGGACCATGAACTGAAATATGAATTTTTGCTCTCAGCTTTAGATATCCTTTAAACAGAATTCCAAAGTATTAAAAAAAGAAACATCATTTAAAGGCTTATGCCCCGAACACACGATCGGATTTTCCAACAACAAATGTTGGATGTGACCTTGTTGGCTGAAAGTCCGACCGTGTGTATGCTCCATCGAACATTTGTTGGCGGACTTTCCGCCAACAAATGTTGGCTAGCAGGTTCTCAAATTTTGCGCCAACAAAACTTTGTTTTTTGGAATTTCCGATTGTGTGTACACAAGTCCGATGCACAAAAGTTCACGCATGCTCGGAATCAAGCAGAAAGACCCGCACTGGCTATAGAACTTCCTTTTTCTCGGCTCGTCGTACGTCTTGTACGTCACCACGTTCCCACGTTCGTAATTGTTGGCCAACATTTGTGTGACCGTGTGTATGCAAGACAAGTTTGAGCCAACATCCTACAAACAAAAATCCACAGCCAATTTTGTTGGTGGATCGTGTGTACGGGGCATAAGTCCCCCTTTTGCAGATCCACTCTTGCCGACTATTCTTCTAGCTCTATATCCATATTGAGATACAGACTTTCAGTTATTGAGCTGGAAGAAGGGTCAATGGACTAGAAGAGCAGCAATCACTATACTTGTGTTCCATTGAGAACTACAAGTCCATTTTTGTGATGGAGCCCCACACAGATGCATCAATTTCAAATCTGATAACTGCTGAGGAGAAGAAGAACCCCTGGATGCTGTCAGAGAGGGATCTATTTTGGGGGTGGTGGGGGGTCCACTTGGAATCATGTTACACCCTAAATACGGCTGTAACATGTAACATGGTCCTAAAGTTGAAGTTAGACACTCTTTAGGATTCTGACAATCCTCCACAGAGCAACTGTCGGTGCGGATAACAAATTGATGTACCTGTGTGGAGGTATACTGATGGTGGAGTGAGCTCCTTCCTGACACTGCAGATGTCACACAGACAGGGCAGCAGCAGAGGATTCTTTAAGCTGTGTGAAACTTTATGGGGATTTATAGATAATAGTTTGCATCAGGTTTGCTCCCCTTTTGAGATGATGACGGAAGGCAGTGGGCAGATCCATAAATAATAGACAACCTGATATTGGCTATAGAATCCAACCAATGCCTGCTGTCAATCACAAGGAGAGAGTAAACCTGATAGGGAACTTATGTCTCTGCTTCCCCATCAGACTCTGCCCACTGTCACCATCACTGGTTGGTTGGCGTGTCGGTTGTGAAGCCGTAACAACTAGTGACAGGTGGAAAGGGAAGGAGTTGGCGACAGCAGATGTGCCACCTGCTACATAGAGTACAGAGACTGGCACCCTGCCTTTCCCTGTACGCCAACCTATAATTGGTCTTAATCACCCCTACTTTAGTTATTTCTGAAAGGGAAGTCACTATTTTTTAATTTGATGCGGTAATTAAAAATCATTAAGAACTACCTGAATCTGCCACATGTATCAGTAAAGCTACCAAAACAGGTGGCAGACATTTTTTAATCTTGCGCAGGCCATTTTAAAGAGCCATACCCCCAGAAAAAGCTAATGATGCTAAGGCTTTATTGAATTTCCCAACTATTTGAAAATTTGCAGCAGCTAGACTGAAGTGGATAGATCCTCTAATTATCTAAATGGAAATATGTGTATATAAATATTTCAGCCAGCGCTTGTATTAAGTACCAAAGGATTTTTTACAAATTCACTTGTTCCAGTAATATATCAGATGCTTGCTAATAGTTCCAGAAGCCTATATTCCAAACAAAACATTACAAAAATTCATACTATAATGGCAAAGTCAGTGGAACTATGTGCTCAGACCTTCAGTGATTAGAAAATGCCAGGGTTCATTGTAGTTGATAACAAATATTGCACAGTAATGAACATGTCATTGAGTTCATTACGCTATAATGATTATTCACCACTAGGGGGCTCACAGTAAATTGTTTGTCAAAATCCCTTAGGAAGTCGGTTCTGGGGTTTTATTGGACGACTGTCCTGGTGGGTGTTTATTAATATTTTGTTTCAGTTTCAGGAATTATTTGTATGTGACTTACTTATACTGTATAAATTGAAAATGCTAGGAAGCATGTGATCTGATGAGAAAAACAATTAGAATTTAGCTCTTTTGTGGATTTTCTACTAATACATATAATGGTGATTGTGCTGAACTGAAACAAGTAAAAAGCAAGAAATTTCAATAAAAAAGTAAATCTGATTTATCCCAAATTAGCTGTTAGCTAATTTACCTATAATTTAGTAGTTTATAATAATAAACTAATATTAATAATAATAATAAACTTTAATAATAGTTAATAATTTAATTACAGTATAATAGAAAATACTAAAAATAAAATTATCCAAATGTAATCGATTCATTAAACTCGTTTTTCGATCTGTCGAATTTTTGTATTTTCCGATTTTCATTCTTTTGGATTTTCGTTCTTTTGGATTTTCGTTCTTTCTGACAGCTCATTTTCATATGCATTTATCGAAAGAGTCTTTCGTTCATTCGGAAGCATGAGCGAAAATGCCGAATTTCATCCGAAAACAAATTCTTAACGAAACTAATTGCACATGTCTAGTTAGACACTAGATTAGATTTTATGGCGGCCTTTCTTAAAGCTATGTTTACAATTATGGTTCGCAGATGAGCTGCAAGGCAGCTGGATGGGGGCAAGCACATGCCTTGCTTTGTGGCACAGCAAAAATGATCCCCCTGTCCCATTAAGCAAGCACAATTGCGGCCAAACGCAAAATATTCAAGTGAATGATGCTGCGTGGCAACCAAAAGCCAAACTCTAGGCTCGCAGTTGTGGTGTAGTAAAAGCCATTTCCACTGTCAAAAAACACATTCAGGAGGTGGCGGCATCTCCTCTTGAATGCCTGTCAGCCATGCCTGCACCACTCTCTAAAAAGCAGCCCACCACCAATCACTTTTTAAAGAATGAGGCAGGTGTTAACAAGCCCTAAATATTTCAGAATTTCTCAAGAAACAACATTTTAAGGGGTTATTCCCCTCAAAACTATGATTTTAGTATTTTGTAACTGACGTCTTAAACCACTTGAAAGTCCTGGGGACTATATAGGTGAGATGTATTCTCTAAAGTCTTAGGTCTGCACACCTACTATGACTGTTACAGGTGGGACCCATACTCTATGTTGAATCAAATATTTATATTGCATTATCGAGGTAGAAACAGAAATGACAACCAAGGAGATCTCTTCCTGTGACCAGGAGTCATTGAATGAGCTCAATGGCACAGGTTTGACAGCAATCTGGGGCAACCCAACCTGAGAAATACCAATGTACAGTAAATAAGTAAAAACGAGACATACAGCCATCTCAAGAGTCCAAAGTCCTTAAATAACAACACGAGAATCAAAAAAACAAAAGGATGCCCACGAGTTTCATGGGCCATTGATCCCCTTTCTGCAGGGCTACAAGAAAAATCCATGCATAAAATAATACTAATAAATATGGATAACATTAACTAGAAATGGATATCAGTTTTTAGCTTCGTATTGGGTATTTTACACCCCCTAGTGGGCATTCTGCTAAACCAGTGTTTCTCAACTCCAGTCCTCAAGGCGCCCCAACAGGTCATGTTTTCAGGCTCTCCATTATTTTGCACAGGTGATTTGATCAGTTTCACTGCCTTAGTATTTACCACAGTCGTTTTATCTGAGGGAAATCCTGAAAACATGACCTGTTGGGGCGCCTTGAGGACTGCAGTTGAGAAAGGCTGTGCTAAACTACTAACCTTACATATCTGAATTATTTTTTTTTTCTTTGACACTTTTTAGTTATTTTCTCCATATTTATTATATTAATATTATTTATTATTTTATGTTTACATTTAACTTGTAGCCTTGATGAAGGAGGATAGTTGGCCCCCGAAAATTGTTGACTGCCTTTTTGTTTTCCTTTTGATACGTGTTTCGTCATTAAAGAACTTTGGACTGTAGCTCTTTTTTTTACTTCTTTACTCTAAAACAGAAATGGTGGGACATACAAAGGGTATCAAGAACATGCAATACACTTAAAGTGGACAGGAAGACAGTTAACAATGATGTCAAGAAAAGCTCACTGTTGGAGCATCAAAGATTTATAGGAAATCTGGGAAGGACCCAGCCTGCCAGGCTCCACCTGTTACCACAATATAACTTTTAAGTGAACTGGCTTTTTAACCTACAAGGGCAACCCTTGTCAACTACGGTTCTGGGGAAACCCTAGGGTTCCTCAAGATGTTGCTAGGGGTTCCTTGAGCAATAAGCAATTTCTGCCTCTAAGATAAGTAACCACTTGCGACAATGATCTTTTTTTTTATCTGTAAGGGAAGATTCTTCCCACTGACCACAACTATAAAGAGCATTCTTCCCAATGATCATCACACTAATTTATCATGAGCTGTAGGTATAGTATTTATTAGTAGAGGTTCCCTAAGACCAGAGCATTATTTCAAGGGTTCCTCCATGTTAAAAAAAGGCTGTACTAAGATGTGACTCCTCCAATGTCCAGCAAAACCTGAAAAAGATTGTGATGTACCCATAATTTAGAATATTCAGAAGGCTGATGGATAGACTATAGAAATCAAATGATTTGTTGTTCTTAAAGGCCAGAGCTAACAACCTATTTTTGCAATTTTCTGTTAAGGGCAGATGTGGAAAGTGCCCTTGTTCACGAGACCCATGTAAGAGTCTCTGCTGGCAGCGGTCCTAAGTTTTAGGAAAATAGGCTTGTTTTCCACTGTGGGTATTGCAAAATAAACAACACACGCTCAAATGACCAATAAATCATAAGATACTTCTTGAAATTGCTTTTCCTCAGACTGGCAATTTATGATGTTGCTGAGGGTAATGTTTCCTGTTGCCTAACTACAGCAGTGAGCATTGTTCAGATTTATTTTATGTTTATTTTAACTCAAGAAAACAATTTAATTAGATTTTTTTTGTCCCAATCCTGAAATATTTTGGTTATTGTATTATTACAAATCTGTTGGAAAAGTTGGATTTCCGAAATTCAGCAGAGAGCTATAAGGGAACCTGTTATGAGAAAATATGAAGGTTGTCCTTTCTTTCATTAAATGCTAGTTGCCTGGTTGTCATGCTGATGCTCGTTCTTCAATAATGTAAGTTGCTGACTTAAAGTTCAACTCCTCTAAATTTGAAAATTGTCCCTTGCAGAGGGGCTGCTCCCACACTGCAAGGGTTACCTGCTTGTTTAGTCTAGGTAGAGGAGAAACACTTTACCTTACTTGATCTTCTGCTCTACCAGCAGATGGTGGTCCCCCATGCTCAGGTGATAGACTGTCCCTTGGCATCATCACATCAAATGTAGGGTTTTGGACCCTGTGTTGGTCTTGATGATGACAGGATATTACACTGCCAGAGCACGAGGGAGAAGACTCTGTGGGGACCATTCTAGCAGCATGGAGGAGCAGAGGATCAGGCATGTAGGTTTTCTTTTCTTTGTGACCTAAACAAGGAATCCATCCTTGCAGTGCAGGTGCAGCCCCACTGCAAGAGAAATTGTTAAGTTTCCCGGCGTTGGATTTTAAAACAAGTGGGCAGATCAGAACGTCTCACTTTTTCCTGACTTTCCTGATCAATTTACTGAAGTTCATTGTTTAAGAAAATATATAAGCTTCAGCATAACTGCCAAGCAGATAAGATTTTCAGAAGGAGGTCAGTAATCTTATGCCTCGTTTCCACTTAGCGGATCGGTTCGGGTCGGTACAGTTTGAATGGCCTGGAATGGTCGGGTCTATTCTGGTGAGCGTTTCCATTGCAAGTGGGACCACAAGGGGCCATACAGTTTTTAGAAAAAATGCCTCAGCATAGCACAGCAGAGGGTTTTCTGTCAGCCAATCAGTGGAATGTATCGTAGCTCCGCCCTAACCGAACCGTTCCATTTTCTAAGGCCCCACATCTGAAGCAGGGCCCTGAATGGAGCGGTACGGTTCAGTTGTATGGGCCGCTTTCATAATGGAAACACCCAAAATAGCGTACCGTACCGAACCGATCCGCTCAGTGGAAACAAGGCATAACAGTTTGAAACAAAAAGAAAAACGTTGTTTGCCCTCGATAGACAATTTGTTTTCTGAAATACAGAGAAATTATCAATTTGGTTTATAGGACTTAATTTGCAAACATAAAAGGAAATCCTCCATGTTATGCTGAAATAATCCAGGTGTAGATATGAAGTATTCATTTCAGAATGTACATTTAAACTCACTGGCATGGGATAGGTTTAGCTTAAAGGTTAAGTTAGGGTGCTTTTTCCATGCATGAGCAAAGCACAAGTTCACTTGAAGGCTCTATTCACACTTGTGTATTGTGGTACAATGCATGTTGCTGAAATGCATGGCAAAGTATCTGCCCTATGACATGTGCCAAGCACCACAACACGCAATCAAAAAAAAAGAATCAGTGCAGTTTTTTGTCTGTTGAAGTGCATTGACAGCCCACTCCTAATGGATAGGTTGCCTGCTAATACACCGCTAAAGTGCAAAGAGGCCCATATAGGGCATTTGATTGCATCTGAATTGCTTTCCTTTTTCTATACAAGTCAACATAAATTGC
Source organism: Lithobates clamitans (assembly GCA_037952925.1). Lineage (NCBI taxonomy): Eukaryota > Metazoa > Chordata > Amphibia > Anura > Ranidae > Lithobates > Lithobates clamitans. The sequence continues at coordinate 1,244,681 of JBBGZY010000490.1, forward strand.
AAAAGTAGCTCAAAGCATCTCAGAAGCAATTTAAAGCAGCTTAGCTATAACCTAAAGAAACTCTGGAGTAGCTCATGGGAACTTAGAAGCAGCCTAAAGCAAGTCAAAAGCATACTGAATTCAACTTGCGTCTGAGTCTGAAACCCATGTACTCAAGCATCCTAAGATGTTAAAACGTTCTTTACAGTCTTCTTTGCCAGTTCACAATTGATCTTGTTACTTTTTGTGATAGGCTCTATAACATTCCAACCAGCACAAATATCTCAGTCATTTCGTTCCCTTATGGTCTGAGGTTTTAAATGTTTCACAACCTACAATTTTATATATCATATTCTTGTACAAAGTGCTGACTTGTACCTATTATCTGCTGCTTGACGCAATCATAAAACTTAAAGACAGAATCCATCAAAGTGTGTCTAGCTTGCAGTGCTCATTAAACATGCCTCTTGTTTATGGCACGCAATATTCCCCAAAATGACAAGCTTTCGTATCCACTGGGCTGCATTTACTGCAAATTTTATGACAGCTCATTCGTGTTTTATCACACCATGGCGACTCCTTTCATAATAATTTCGGCCCCAGTAACACAAAAATTCTGTTTGCAGCTATCAGGTTTGGACGGATGCCTCAGGCTGAGAAGGAGAAGCTCTTGGCTGAGATTTCCAGTGACATCGACCAGCTGAATCCGGAGTGCGCCGATCAACGGGTTTTGGCCAAGCACTTGTATGACTCATATCTCAAGTCCTTCCCTTTAACAAAAGCCAAGGCAAGGGCCATCTTGACAGGAAGGGCAACGGACAAATCAGTGAGTGGGCGTTATGTGTATAAATCATTAACTGGGATTGCATTTAAAACAATTGTATTTTCTGCTTGCATTATATATAGGTCTATGGAAGGTCAACTTCCTTTTGTAAGTGCTGCACACATCTTGGCAAATCCAGATTCATAAAGTCATCAGCAAGGGGTGACTATAGAGAGGAAAATGTTATGTAAAAAAAAACAAAAATAAGTAATAAATTATTGCAATATCTAATAACATCCAGTGTTTAATATTGGCAGCATGCCTAAGTTTACTTGCTTTACTACAAAAAAAGCTGCTATTTCAACCAAGCTAATTTTCTGACAATTTGAGTGTGCCTGTTGACTGTTATCACAGTCTGTACCTTGTATTATCTGACCGTTTTACATCGGAATAGTATTAAAATGAACTAATAGAACTCGCCCTGGATCAATAGGGCTTACAGTATGTTAGCATTATCTTAATACATAAATAATGTTAGTACAAATAACCTAACTGGCAAATAGAAAACACTCTTCAAATGTATCAAAAGCCAAAGATTGTTTTAAATATAGTTAGGAAGTTCTAGAAACTTGAGGTTCTTCAATGCTGGTTGCAACCCCATTGGAGAGATTTGCCCTCTCTATTTCTCAGGATGCCAACTGTCCCGGGGACAGAAAGTGATGAGAAATAAAATAAATACCCGGCTTTTGAGAGATTTCCATGCACTTCCTTTTGCGTTTTCAGAACATGAGGTGAAGGGACATCTTACCAATGGGAAACAGCAGCATGTTTGGCTATAGATACACTTTAAAGTTACGTTTATTTTAAGATAAATATTAAAATGAACCTTTAAACAAAATATGGGGATGGCCATTTTGGACCTTTTTTGGAAATGACTAGGTATGAAGATAAGAAAAACCAGAAGTATCTGCATAGTAGGTTAGTGACCCAAAGTATTGAACTAAAAGGTAGTTGACTGGCTGGTATACTAACATTTTGCTTCAGAACTTTGAATCACTGGTCAGTTGTGCAGATTAGGCCTTCTGACTCTTATTTGCCTTTCGGATTTGCTAGTTTGTTCTGTTTAAAATACTTAAACTGGCTATACACTATACAGAGCTGATAGGCAAATCTTCTGCTGTGGTTATTGTATTCTGACAGATGGTCAGAATACCTGAACAGCAGGCAACAATCTTACACCCGACTCTAAGAATGTTGGGGCCGTGAGGGCTATCAACTAACTGAATTTTGTCCGGTTCATCAAGAAACTTGAACAGTGTATGGCCAGCTTACAGCTATCGGGTCAGTATTATTACCAGAAAATCAGCATATTTTTTTTAATGGTAGCCCCATATTTTTGTTTCCTTGACCGCTTGTTTAGTGTAGTGTGGTACAAATGTAGGAAGTACACATTTTGAGGTTATTATGTAGAGACTCAGCCTAACTGCTAAACAACTGCTGAGATAAAATATCAGCCGAGCAAGGGGCATATTGTTCCTAGTGAGTTGACCAAATCATAGTCTTACATTTTGAGAAGAACAGTAAAGGACAACTACTGTGTAGACCTGCACAGGAAGCACGGCCTGAACATGTGAGAAGCTAATATGACTACCTTCACGTACCTTTTTACATATGCAGGTATACACATTTACAAACCGGTATATTTAAAAAATGTAAAAACCATAGATTCCCTTTTAGAGGACTTTTACTAGTGGTTTTTAGTTATTAGCAGTATGTAAGTATGTAAATAGTGTGTAAGTCTATATTGTAAAAGTATGTATTTTAATAGCATGTATCTCTTTCCTTAGCCTGTGGTAATCTATGATATGAATTCTCTGATGATGGGAGAGGATCAAATCAAATGCCAATACTCCATGTCACCCTATATGGAGCAAAACAAGGAAGTTGCCATTCGCATTTTTCAGAGGTGTCAGTCTCGTTCTGTGGAAGCTGTGCGGGAGATCACTGAATTTGCCAAAAACATCCCGGGATTTGTCAGCCTGGACCTGAACGACCAAGTAACTCTCTTGAAGTATGGTGTCCATGAGATCATATTTACAATGCTGGCCTCTCTTATGAATAAAGATGGCGTTCTCATTGCTGATGGACAAGGCTTCATGACTCGGGAGTTTCTCAAGAGCTTGAGGAAACCTTTTTCTGGGTTTATGGAACCCAAGTTTGAATTTGCCATTAGGTTTAATGCACTAGAACTGGACGACAGCGATCTAGCCATCTTCATAGCTGTCATCATACTTAGTGGAGGTAAGATGTTCTCTGTGCTGAACGCCAAATTAGTTGTATTTCTAATGGAGGCAAACTGTTTTTATTTATTTGTTTGCAATGATGCTGTATTCAAATGATCAATGTATGTGATAAGAGATAGCTTTTTTAAAGGGGTTTCCATTTTAAATAGACATCTCCCATCGGCTTCATAAGTCAGTATATAGTGGCCATTCTCAACAAGGGTTCTGTGGCACCTTAGGATTCCTTTAGAGGTTGCTGGGACCTCCATCCTAATGGTGCCTGCGTACTGTTAAGGCCAATGTCTCTTGGCAGAAACAACTGCATGGCACCAGTGGGGCCTTCCATTTTGTCTCTGAGATAGGTTAACACTAACAATAAGGGATGGATTCTTCCCATTGACCTTTAATGTAAGAGGCATTATTCACACTGACCACCAGTGTGAATAATGCCTCTTGCAGGCATTTCTCCACAGACCATCTTTGTAGGGAGTCACCACACTGATCAACAAAGTAAGGGGGTCTGTGTTTGTACCTTTCAGGCCATTATTTGCATTTGATTTCTTTTAATTTTGATGAAAATACTTTTGTCACTTTGAACAGAAACAATATACACATTGGGCATCAAATACTCTAGGTATGCCACCTTCTTAATTTTTTTGTTGATTATAAGTATATCTTTTTTTCCTGCTAAAGAGCTGTAGATGCCATGAACTGTAGATAGAATCCTTTTTTCTGGGGTTCCCTGAGACCTAAAACGTATTTAAAGGGTTTTTTCGGGGTAAAGGTTGAGAAATATCTATATAGAGAGTAAGGAGCCAACTGCAGTAAACCATAGTAATCAGCCAGTTTTTATTTTACTGTTGTAGGACAGTTTTGAGATGCTTGGCAGTTTGTTGCTAAAACTTATTACATTTGCATATCATCATTGTCCTATTTACTCTAAAATGTAAAGTATAGCAACCCATAGCAATAAGCCTAAAAGTGACCCCCCTCCCAGAGTATTTATATATGCCAACGGCATTAGCATTTACTCTCTTTTGAATTTTGTGCATTTAGGACTCCATTGGGGTGATTGGATAGCACTAGTGTCATTATGAGGGAACTGTAAAATGGAGGACTCGTCAGATTTGAGAAGTTACTTTTAGTGAAAATAAATACTTCTGGTTTCTGGAGCTTTCTTTGGTTGTCAATGCTGATCTTCTGAAAATGCATCACAAATTTAAAAAAATGTGCTGACAATAATAAATAAGATGGTTGCCTATCTGGTCCAAGAGTCTCTCTTCAGCAGCACACAATTGGGATGAATTCCAGCCTGGGGGTTTCTTGAATGTGGCCAGTGTTGGGGCACTTTGAAGTTTTGGGGATCAGAATGCAGCAGATATCAAATCAGTCCCAACCTCAAGAAGCAAAAAACTCTAATAAAAAATGAAAATATTCTTTTTTTCCCAGAGATCGCAGCTCTGCAATTCAATTCCCATAGTGGGTTGTGGAAGACATTATTGGCTCAGTAGGCAATCTTGTTGCTTCCCCTTGCACATTCCATCAGCCTTTTAAAGTGTATCTAGACACAAGAATGTAATATATTGTATCATATTGATCCTGGCTGTATTTGTTTTCTTTTTTTTTGGCTTTCTTTTGTTTCTTCATTGTCACCTGGTGATCCATCCAGTAGCACACTTCCTGTCCTAGGGTGACAGTGCTTAATCAATATATTGTATGTGTGAAGTGGCAATGTTATCGCCCTAGGACGGCAAATGTCTTAGAACTGCAAAACATCTCTTCTCACCTTTATAATGTGTATTTGTGTGTGTGTGTGTGTGTGTGTGTGTGTGTGTGTGTGTGTGTGTGTGTGTGTGTGTGTGTGTGTGTGTGTGTGTGTGTGTGTGTGGAGGGGGGGGTACACAGGAAGTTACAAGCTCGTACTCATGGGATTTCTGGCAGGATCAACAAGTATTTTTCTGAACTTGCAGAAAATGTACATACAGTATCTCACAAAAGTGAGTACACCCTTCACATTTTTATAAATATTTTATTATATCTTTTCATGTGACAACACTGAAGAAATGACACTTTGCTACAATGTAAACTAGTAAGTGTACAGCTTGTATAACAGTGTAAATTTCCTGTCCCCTAAAAATAACTCAACACACAGCCATTAATGTCTAAACCGCTGGCAACAAAAGTGAGTACACCCCTAAGTGAAAATTGGACCCAAAGTGTCAATATTTTGTGTGGCCACCATTATTTTCCAGCACTGCCTTAACCCTCTTGGGCATCACAGGTTGTCACTGGAGTCCTCTTCCACTCCTCCATGATGACATCACGGAGCTGGTGGATGTTAGAGACCTTGCGCTCCTCCAACTTCCATTTGAGAATGCCCCACAGATGCTCAATAGGGTTTATGTCTGGAGACATGCTTTGCCAGTCCATCACCTTTACCCTCAGCTTCTTTAGCAAGGCAGTGGTCGTCTTGGAGGTGTGTTTGGGGTCGTTATCATGTTGAAATACTGCTCTGCGGCCCAGTCTCTGAAGAAAGGGGATCATGCTCTGATTCAGTATGTCACAGTACATGTTGGCTTTCATGGTTCCCTCAATGAACTGTAAACTCCCCAGTGCCAGCAGCACTTATGCAGCCTCAGATCATGACACTGCTACCACCATGCTTGACTGTAGGCAAGACACACTTGTCTTTGTACTCCTCACCTGGTTCCCACCACACACGCTTGACACCATCTGAACCAAATAAGTTTATCTTGTTCTTATCAGACCACAGGACATGGTTCCAGTAATCTATATACTTAATCTGCTTGTCTTCAGCAAACTGTTTGCGGGCTTTCTTGTGCATCATCTTTAGTAGAGGCTTCCTTCTGGGACGACAGACAAGCAGACCCCCCACCCCTTCAACCTCTGCAGCAATGCAGCACTCATACGTCTATTTCCCAAAGAGAACCTCTGCATATGAACCTGAGCAAGTGCTCTCAACTTCTTTGGTCGACCATGGTGAGGCCTGTTCTGAGTGGAACCTGTCCTGTTAAACCGCTATTCGGGCTTGGCCACCGTGCTGCAGCTCAGTTTCAGGGTCTTGGCAATCTTCTTATAGCGTAGGCCATCTTTTAGTAGAGCGACAATTATTTTTTTCAGATCCTCATAGAGTTCTTTGCCATGAGGTGCCATGTTAAACTTCCAGTATGAGAGAGTGCGAGCGATAACACTAAGTTTAACACACCTGCTCCCCATTCACACCTGAGACCTTGTAAAACTAAGGAGTCACATGACACCGGGGAGGGAAAATGGCTAATTGGACCTAATTTGTACATTTTTACTTAGGGGTGTACTCACTTTTATTGCCAATGGTTTAGACATTAATGGCTGTGTGTTGAGTTATTTTGAGGGGACAGCAAATTTACACTGTTATACAAGCTGTACACTCACTACTTTACATTGTAGCAAAGTGTAATTTCTTCAGTGTTGTCACATGAAAAGATATAATAAAATATTTACAAAAAAATGTGAGGGGTGTACTCACTTTTGTGAGATACTGTAGGCTGAAAAAGAAAGCAATCGCAGCCACAACATGTAAGTATTGGTCAGCTGCAATAGTTTACATTTTTGTTCTTGGGTCAGTGACTTAGAAAGTACTGAAACCAGAGATTCTCCATGACAGCCAGGCAACTATGATTTTCAGAAGGTCAGCAAAGGCCCGTGTTCTTTTCAATTGATGAATTTTCCTTAGAAAGGATAACAAATTTGGCCTTATTTTGTCCTCCCTGTTTTTCATGAGAGATAAACTGCAGAATTCCAGAATTAATTTGATCCTTTTACATGTGCAGTAGGAACTTATATTGAGCAAGAGATGTGTTTATTAAGAAACTGTATACACAAAGAGCTTAAATTGCATAGAATCACATGAACACAGAAGCCTGGTTAGCCATTAATAACATGATTATTATAGCATATTAGCAAACTTTCATCCAGGACTAAATTACTTGACAAGGATTAACTGGGTTATATAAGCGAAAAGGCTCCTGCAAGAATATCCAAGTGTCCATTTCTTTTATACAATGACAGGAACATCATGCATAAACAGTAGACAGACATGCATTCTCGATACAACCTCCAAACAGTCTCTGTTGTACTCTGTTGACTTTATTGATGTATACACTTGCATTGCCCACATATCTATCAATTGGGCAGACACATTTATCTTATAATTGTCTTGGGAGAATAAAGTCAGCCATAGATGGTTTGAATTTCGACCGGTTCAGCAGGAATTGGCTGAGATTCGAACCATGTATGGACAAGTTGAATGTATCAAGTTGATCGATCGATCAACTTGGGTACAACCAGCCTGCTGGATTTTACATGCGATCATTGCTAGCAGTTGGTATAGCCACTAGCAATGATCACTGTCTTCACTCCAGCCGATCAATTGAAAGCCACCACCTCCCCCCCCCCCCCGGTAGAATATAATGGATTGGCGGGAGGGATTCCCCCGTCGACACTGTCTGTGTTGATGGGGCAATCATGTGAATTTCTTTGCTCTGTGTATGGCCTGCCTAACATGGATCAGCTCTGTTCAGTCTTTCCCCTAGAATGATTGGGTCTAACATGTCTACTGTAGTCAGTAGGTAACTGGAACTCCCATTCCATTTGAAGGTTTAGCACCTCTGTCAAGCTTGTATTGTTGCCTGTGTCCCCATTGAGATTTACTCTTATCTGTTTGTCCTAGGGGCCACTGTATCTGGTGCATAAAGTAAGGCGAAAAACAAACTATTACAGTTGTCATTGTAATAGGATGCAAGGGCATATTTCCCAGTAGGGACACCTATTGAAAGTTGGAGATTCTCCTTGCTTTCCAGATAGCAACTACTTTTTCTTGTGGTCTGGGATGTGACAGTACATATCTCAATTATGGTAACAGATAAATGATACTCACTCCATCTAGGGCTGGAGTTCTACTGTCGGGCGGCACAGTGGTGTAGTGGTAGCACTCTCGCCTAGCAGTAAGAAGGGTCGCTGGTTCGAATCCCAACCACGACACTACCTGCCTGGAGTTTGCATGTTCTCCCTGTGCCTGCGTGGGTTTCCTCCGGGTACTCCGGTTTCCTCCCACACTCCAAAGACATGCTGGTAGGTTAATTGGATCCTGTCTAAATTGTCCCTAGTATGTATGAATGTGAGTTAGGGACCTTAGATTGTAAGCTCCTTGAGGGTAGGGACTGATGTGAATGTAAAATGTATATGTAAAGCGCTGCGTAAATTGACGGCGCTATATAAGTACCTGAAATAAATAAATAAATAAATAATGATTGTTGCTTGATAAAGTCAAAACTGGCAGGATCAAGTGACCATCATCTAACCTGTATGGCTTTTTTCCCTTTACCTGCTGATCTTGCAGATCTGTGCTCTGGTGACAATACTCACTCACCATACTGTATCTTTGAGGAGCAATGTTGCCACTGTAGGGCAGGGCTACAGAACACCTCCCTTCTCCTCTTCTCTATAACATAGCAGGAAGTGTTTTGTAGTTCACCAAACAAACTGGGAACAATGTAGCTGATAAGATTGTAGCAGAGCCATGGAGCACAGGAAGGTATCAGCTTACTATATTAATTGGCAGGATCAACAGATATTTTTTCAAATATTGAACAGATACAACAAGATATATGCAAACATTTTCAATAGTATATTTAACAGACCAAAAGGGACCAAATAAGAAAAGTCCATTGTAGGGTTAACATACACTCTACCAGACACAGGTGAAAAGATATTCTAGCTGCTTCTCTTCTTTCCTGGTGCTTTGGCTTTGTTGCTAGTACTAGGCAGGACTTGTTCCATTGCGCTCAGCTACATTCAGATTTTTTAAGAGTTGGCATCATCGTTAGGCAGAGAAAGCAGATTGGTTAAAGTGTAACTGTCCAGTAAACGTGAGATTAAAGCCATGTCATCTGAGGATAAGTTTACTGTGCTAATTTCTTTATAGTTGTAGACTATATAAATGCAGCAGGTTCAAACCAGGTCTAGATATAGATCTGCAATAAACTCTGTCTTATTCAGTACTATATAATACAATCTTGTATTGTATCACATTAATCTCATAAATGTATATATTTCGTTTGTTAAAGCCTTTAGATTTTAAAGCGAATCTGTCATAAATGCACACATGACACCCTCTTAAATGTAACCCATAATTCTGTGACTTCTGAGCAGCTTGCTACCTTCAGTGAATTCACATTGTTCTATGTGCACGCATGGTATTGCATATGTCTTGGTGTCAATGAGCTCATATAGTTTGTCCTTCATTTTCACGCTAAAGTCCCAAGCACACTGGGCATTTAGCCCCGATGTATGGAGCTCTAGCCTTTAGCTGTGAGCAGAGGGCACATGTCCGCCGCTGCAGACAGCCTGTCAAACTCTATTAGAAGGCTACAGCTACTGTGACAGGACAGGGCGTGACGATGCACCCAACAAGAGGAATGTTTAGGTCGGTAGGTGCCCAGGGCCGAATGTCCAGAGTGCAAGAAAACTGCATTCTGGGAAATGGTCCTTGGGCTCATACTGTCCTAAATGTACTGCAAGTACCGAGTACCGCTAGGTGCGCCATCCAGTCCTGTCCAGCTCCAGTAGCTGCCAGACATTAGTAAGAACCTCTGTCAGCCAAAAATTCCTTCTTTCTAGTTTGGGGAATAGTCATTGTATTATATATCAGGGAGGATGATCTCCCCAGCAGGAAGACCAACAAAAAAAACCCAAAAACTGGCAGACACATGACAATGCACGAAAAAGGATTTCCATGATTTTTTATAAGGCTCTATCAACACCAGCGCATTTCTCTTCCATGCATCTCCTCTATTCCTTTTCTGGTAACAAAATTTTGGATTTCCTATCACTTTCTGTCCCTGGGCAATCAGGGTGGATGATCTCCCTAGCAGGAAGACTGACAGGAAGAAAAAAAAAACTTGGCCAACACATGACAATGCATGGAAGATAATTTACAATATTTTTTATAAGGCTCTATCAACACCTGGGCATTTCTCTTCCATGCGTCTTTCTCTTCCATGCGTCCATGCGGAAGAAAGTAGAGGTGATTTTTTTTGGTGCAACAAAATGCATTTTTGCCCATATAAAAGCAAAAAAGATAAAAATAAAGTAAATATACACTACAGATGCACAAGTGTGAACCTAGGCTAAACAAGAGGCTTTGTCTTTAAATACACTTTAATCACTTTCCCAGTGACAACAGTAACACATATAGCAATAAAAAGTAGACGGAGACTGCAACTCTTTTATAAGTGTTACTGTCACCACCTCTGTTTCAGGAAAGTCAACTGGTATCAACAGGTATTTTTGCACTCAATAAACAGCTATAACAAAACATATCAAAATTATTTTATTTAGTTTTTTTCTTATTTAGTTATTCAAAGTTGTATGTATGGTATTTTTAGCTAAACAAAAGATAGCTCATGGTTATGGTTTACATACAATTTTAGGCTTTTGTGGATGTGGGTGATGGGAAGACTATTAAACTATGGCTATTAGTCATCTTTTTCATTAAGGACAAGCACACTGTGCTTCATTGGTAAAGTTTACTGAACTGAAGAATTTAGAAGATGTTTGCTAACAATGACCTCAATGAGTATCCCAGGTCTAAAACATGAAATGGGAAAGCAGGCATGCCACTCCCAATTGTATTAAGTTTTGTCAGTTCTGCAAAGACTCATTAATCAATATAGCAGTGGCTGATATATTAATATTTATGTAATGTGAAAGAAGTTGCTGCTACAACTAAACCAATTTTTTATCATTCATTTGAAACATCGACTGTATTATTTTTTTATAGGAATTTTTTTATTGGCTTTCCATAAACAAGAAGAATCACGTGTACTGCATAAAGGACATATAACAATTAGTATACCATTGCAATACATTCAAATACCAGCCAGTCATATATATCATGGCATACCATTCTATCATAAAAGCCAAACGACCATATATATTGCGCCATCTTAATTTTCCGCAGTATTCATGTCTACATTTATAAGTTATTAATCAATTGGTATGGTAGACTGTCATTCCAACCATATGCAAAAACTGAACAAAAAGGTCCGGATGGCTGCACTCCAATCTAAAACGATTTCTTTATTGTTGTAATAAATCCATGCAGCAAGGATAAAACCACGGACACGTTTCACACTGTTATAACAGGCGTTTATTCATGAGTTATGATATAGCACCTGCTATAACGGTGTGAAACGCGTCAGTGGTTTTATCCTTGCTGCATGGATTTATTATAACAATAAAGAAATCGTTTTTCATTGGAGTGCAGCCATATGGACCTTTTTGTTAAATTTTTGCATATGGTTGCATATCGAGCCGCACCCACGCCTGGAGAGGGGAGAGATCATTAGGTAGTAGACACCTGGACGGGGTTCTTCTTTTTGATTCTGTCATTCCAACCAGGGGGACCAAAGTTTTTTTCTTTTTAATTTCTGGGGGCATCCTTGAGCTTTGTGCATTCATTTATGCATAGGGATAGTTTGGTTAACTAGTCTAAGCCACTGAGTTATAGTGGAAGGAACCTATGACTTCCACTGGATTGCTATGTTTCCTAGCATAAAAAAATAAAAATCGTAGAAGAAGCTTTTTATGATTAGATAAGTCAGAGTCATCTTAATATCGCAATAAACATCTAGAGGTGTTACATATATTGGGCAGCTGGCGGATGGAATTTATAAAGTCAGTGGCTGCAGACCAGAAGGTACACATGACTGGGCATTTCCAAACCATATAATAGAACGTGCCATTGTCAGATGGACATTTGGAGCAAAAAGGGGAGGAAAGTAACTAAGATATATGGGGGACTGTATTTTTAAATGAATGCTCCAATCTTGAGGCAAACTGAAAAGGCAGATAAAGAACTAAAAATCGAAATTTCACAAACTTATTTGTGTGCAGTTATACAATGCTTTTCTATGTCATTCTACACACACCTTAGTAAAATATAATCTGTTAAAGTGGTTGTAAACCCCGCTTGTTCGTTTTTACCTACAGGTAAGCCTATAATAAGGCTTACCTGTGGGCAAAATGAATATCTCCTAAACATGCACCATTTAGGAACTATTCACCCTGCATTTAGCCAGTGACATCACTGGCACATGTGCTCTGAAGGTCCGGCATACCTTGACGAAACTTTTAGAGCTTTGTCCCAGAACAGAGGGCTCCCGCATGCATGCGCAGGAGTGACGTCATCGCGGCTCTGGGTCAAGCACATAGCTGGAGCTTGCGAACCCGGAAGAATCATGTCAGCCCTCTCAGCGATGACTTTACAGCACTAGAGGGCTTTGTTCCAAGGTGAGTATTTTATAATGTGCTAGTATGCGATGTATACTAGCACATTATGCCATTGCCCTGCAGTTTTTTTTTTTAAACATCCATGGTTTGCAACCGCTTTAAGATATGTTTACAGCATCAGGCAGCTATTGTATGGTAGATTAGACGTGTTACTTATAGATCCTAAAATTATGAGCATATAACTAAAATAGTGATTAATGTTGGACTATTTCCAGATACAGATATAGGTCCCCAATCCCTACTGATTGATTCGCAAATAGAAACTAGGGGAGGGAGCCTCGGCTGCCTCATAAAAAATGGGATTTTTTAGTGGACCATATTATCTGTATAATAAGGTAAGCACAAACTCAAAAATTGATAAAATTTACATTTTATTGATTACAAAACACGTATTATCAAATATAATAAAATCATGAGCTACAAACAGTCCATTAGAGATACTCAATACTAAATATCATTTGTCCGCGAATTGCTGGAAAGATGCTTGGATATGCGATAAGCCAACATGTTTCGCAGTTTCCTGCTTCTTCAAGGGCGTCGCTTATAACTGTCGGTATCTCTAGATTACATAGATTCATATTAGGAGCTATTCTATAGTTACATTGTACAAGTACAGTTTGTTCAGCTAGTAAGAGTGCTTACCCAATAGTGGTTACCAATGCCTAAAATGGGGCATGCATAGCCCGACTCAAGCCGACTATGAGCATATAACATTAACAGCTGGCAGAGATGCCATAAATTACCATACACTACCTATCTCTGTCGATCCCTGCAAACACTATAAAAGCAACATTATACAATAAATGGGTTGTTAAGATTTTCTTGCTGGGCTAACTAAAGATAGGAACATATGGATGATATACCAAATAGCTCTTTCTCTATTGGTTGTAATAAGCTTTTGCTTATTAGGTTTCTAACACAGCACTGGGCTTGGACCGCCAGTCTGGCAACACTGGCATTGGCTTGAAATGTTTTTAAAGTAGCACTCAAAAATACCAAGATAAAAATTAACAGCCCATTGAAAGAAAAAAATAACAAAGACAGCTATTGATTGTTGCATTAGTCACCTTCAATCTTGAGATTCAATCCATAGTACTTTTTGCTGGCACTGGATGTCTTTAGCCTGGTGGTCAGCATTATTCATTCTGGACCCTCCCCAGCCTGTGACTGGACAGTGAAAGAAGAAGCAGCACAATGATGAGCTTATTTCTGTGTTATGCTACTTTCTCTTCAGCATGCTTCCTGACAGCACATGATTTGATTGGTTCCCTGTACTGCTTCCTCCTTTCCCATGACAGCCTTGCTATGAAGGGACTGCAAAAGGCTGATACATGGTGAAATTCTGGTACATACACTGGGTGAAAAAAAAAATATTTATTGATACTGTAATTACAGAGCTGCGTTCATTTGTGTCTTTCATATCTGCTTACAGTTCAACCATAATGGGAGATTTTGAAATTGTTGTTCTTCAATTCTCTATGTTTATTTTTTTCCAGATCGTCCTGGATTGTTAAATGTGAAGCCCATAGAAGACATTCAGGATACAATGCTACAAGCGCTGGAGCTACAGCTTAAGATAAACCACCCAGACTCCTCCCAGCTCTTTGCTAAACTTCTCCAAAAGATGACGGACCTTAGACAAGTTGTGACAGAGCATGTTCAGCATTTGCAGGTTATAAGGAAAACAGAGGCCGAGATGAGCCTTCATCCACTATTGCAAGAAATCTACAAGGACTTGTACTGAACATCTGACAATACCTTCATGACTTCATTCAGCGATTATCGCTAACATCTGCAATGGCTCTACAAAATTTTGTGTAGATTCTTCACTCAAACTTATTCTAGAGTTAAGAGACCTTGTAGAAATATGATTAACATCTAAAGAGAGCAACAAGGTCTTCCATGGAATCAACCTTCGAATCTGCAAGAGAAGCACAAGGACTTGTAATGATCTCCTTCTTCCACAAGAGATCTACAAAGACTTGTACCGACCCACATCTACAAGAGGCCTGCCAGTACCTGTACGGAACTAACCTTTTTTTCTAATTATGTATTTTTACAATTTGCACTATTTTTATGAGGGAAAACAGTAAAAACATTACTGTGACAAAGCCTTAAAAGACACAAAGCTTTCATATAACTGGTCTATTTTATGCAACTGGTTTATAAAACATATGTACAATTACCTTTTAATATTAAAATGTGTTATAAAAGGATATGTGTGGTGGATTGATATTAATTTGTGACACTATACTTTATATGGTAAATGGTACAGAACATAACTTCCCTGAATTGTTCTCCACATTCTTTCATTATCATTTTTTACAATGGCAGACATTTTTTTATTTTTACAGATTACCAAGATTTTGTCATTTATAGATACATAATACAAAATGCTAATATCAAAAGATTACCAGCAGCACTCAGCCACCCAATAGCCTTTAAAGTTACCAATGAGAAGAAAGACTTTTAGTTGGCAGTGGCACCCCTTCTGCAAAATTGTCCAAATATATCATATATTGGCAAAGTGAGTCTAAAGAAAAAACATTTCTATTGATTTTGGTTAGAGTAGGGAGGGGGTTAGAATCTCTGACTTTGCTTGCATTGATTTATGAAAGACCATTTTTGCCAGACGAAGCTTTTAGTATTCTATGAGGAGGTAAGCTGTAATTTGGATAAAGGAAGCCTTTGGATGTAGTGTATCTAAATTTAACTAAGGAAATTGATACAGTACCCCATTAACAGTTAATTTACAAATTGAGGTTCTTTGGCATTGATGATATTGTATGTACTTGGATAGAAAACTGGTTGCAGGGGCGAGTCCAGAGGGTGGTGATTAATGGCATATTTTTCTGAATGGTCTGAGTTGTGAGCGGCATGTCCCAGGGCTCTGTCTTGGGACCAGTTCTGTTTAACTTGTTCATAAACCATTTCGAGTTGGGAATAAATAGTTCCATCTCAGTGTTTGCTGATGATGCAAAGCTAAGCAGGGCAATAACTTCACAACAGGGTATAGCAACTTTACTTACATTTGTAATTAGGGTTGTCACCTTTTCTTCAAGTCAAACCCGAACACTTTAGCGGCGCATGCCAATTTTTTTTTTTATAGTATAAACTATACATATATTTTGCTATTAAATAACATTTCTAATCATATGCTGTTAATAACAAGAGTCCCCCTTTACATCAGAGTCCACAGAGTTCCCCTTTTACATCTGAACTTGCAGAGTTCCCTTTCACTGTAAGGGGAGACTCTGCAGACTCTGATGTATGGGAGAACTCTGGGGCCTTTAACATAAGGGATCCTCTGGGAACCCTGATTTAAGTGGGAACTCTGATGTACGGAGAAGACTCTGATGAAAGGGGAAACCTGATCTAAGGGGTGCTCTGAGAACCCTGATTTGCCTTAGTGTACTTACTCAGAGGCATGAGAGAGAAGGGGGAGACTTCAGTCACAGACAGGGATGGATGGTGAGCTCACTTACCCCTTGGCAGTCAGCACCTCTCATTCAGGTGTATCTGAGGCTGCTGGATTCAAATTTACGGCCCCAACTTTCCTTTTCTGAGGCACAGCGCCGCGGAGTGTGGGCAGACACAGAGGGGTAGGGGTGGGGGGAAGAGGTGCAGATCGAGCCCTCTCTCCTCGCCCATCTGTGTGTGTTTAGTGGGGGGGGGGGGTTGTTAGTGCTGACTTTGGGCAGTGTGAAAGAGTGTAACAGACACTTTCAGCTTAGACAACTGCAGCCAGCAACCCTGCTGGGAAGCCATAGTCTAGTCTAAATAATGTGTCCGGGTTTCAGGCAGGCTGAAACCCAGACGCATGATTCCAAACCTGAACTGTCCGGGTGAATCCTGGACAGGTGGCAACCCTATTTGTAATATGTCAGATGAGGTCCGTACATTGTATGGACCTGACAGCGGGGGGGTTCACACACAATCAGACTCCTGCCTGTCAAGTGGAAGCATTTGGATGGCTGCGCTGCCGTCTGATTGCTTCCACACACCCCCCAGTAACGCCACAACCCTGCCATGTATTCTGGGCTCCACTTGCCTATCTGTGGGCCCTGGACCGACACAGCGGATGCCAGCGGGTGAAGTGGAGGGAGGAAAGCGAACACATGTCTGCTCTCCTCCTCTTCTTGTGGGTGACCCAGAAATCAACGCGTATGATGCCACTTCCAGGTCATCCTGTCACTTTCCCTTGCTAGCATTGCAATACATCCAGTGGAGCCCAGAGAAGATATGCAGCATCTTTGAGCCCAGGTTCACACTGACAGCGGGAATTAAATCGTGCAAGTTCAGCTGAACTCACACAATTTCATTTCCACGTGTCAGTCCCGACTTCGGGGGAGATTTCAGAGATATCTGTGCAGGTTGCTTCACAGATCTCTTTACAAATCGGACCCCGAAGTTGCCAAAAGTAGTACAGAAACTACTTTTGGGAATCTTTCCCGCGCCTCCGAATCAGACGGTGCCCTTGCCGGCAGTTGCCGCCACTTAGGTATGCGATTTGACCTGTCAAATTGCATGCCAAATCACTCCAATGTGAATCTAGGCTTAGAGACAGAGAGAGCCTGTCACCAAAAAAAGAAAAAAAAGTAAACAAAAAAAAAAGTTTTTTAGTTGCAAAAGAATAAAGTTACACCCAGGAACACAATCTCCCCCCCCCCCAAACAACATTTTAAGGCCCAACCCCAACATATATGCACGTATGAATGTAAATGCACGTGTCGGGGGAGCCTACGCATGAATGCGTTGATTGCAATACACATGCTACATATTGCCCCGCTCACTGAAGTGAGAGCAATAATTCTAGCCCAAGACCCCCTTTATAACACTAAACTTGTGACTTATAGGGGGCTTTTGAAACGTCACCTATAGAAAATATAGGGTACTAAAGTTTGTTGCCATTTCATGGGCCAACACAAATTTAGGGTTTGGCATGTTGCAGTTGTCTGCCCTAAAATTTATTTTAGTGTGTTTTTGAAATTTGTAAGTTTGTAAGTTTCCTAGGCCTTTGCTGTAATATCTTGTTACATAAAAAATTGGTCATACCACTATTTTATTCTCTAAGGTTGCTGCTTTCAGAAAATATATAATGTTTGGGGGTTTTGCTCTGACAGCAAAAAGGTTGATATTGAAAAAATATAAAGTAATGCACTTGGGAGCTAAACATATGAATTCAAGTTACTTGCAAGGGGGAGAACTTTTGGAGGAATCAAGTATGGAAAAGGACCTGAGGGTCCTAGCAGATCAAGACTTAGCAATAGCAGGCAATTCCAAGCTGCAGCAAGCAAGGCTAGCAGACTATTAGCATGCAATAAACGAAAATTTACTCAAGAGATAAAAATATATTTCTACCACTTTACAAAACTCTGAATCAGCCACACCTTGAATATGTCATACAGTTTTTATCACCAATCTTCAGGAAGCATGTCCTTTAACTGGAGAGAGTCCAGAGAAGGGCAACAAAGCTAATAAAGGGACTGGAGAACCTCAGTTAGGAGAACGACTACAAAAATGAAACTTATTCTCCCTGAAGAAGGAGATTAAGAGGGAATAAGATTGCAATATGCACATGTTAATTTGTGGCTATAGTAATGCAAGAAAACTATTTAATCTAAGGTCTCTAAAGAAGACAAGTCACCATACAATGAAGCTGGAGGAGAAGCAGTTCAATGTTAACTGTGTAAAAGGCTCCTTACTGTTATGCCCTGTACACACGGTCGGATTTTCCGATGGAAAATGTGTGATAGGACCTTGTTGTCGGAAATTCTGACCGTGTGTAGGCTCCTTCACACATTTTCCATCGGATTTTCCGACACACAAAGTTTGAGAGCAGGATATAAAATTTTCCGTCAACAAAATCCGTTGTCAGAAATTCCGATCGTGTGTACACAAATCCGACGGACAAAGTGCCACGCATGCTCAGAATAAATAAAGAGATGAAAGCTATTGGCCACTGCCCTGTTTATAGTTCCGACGTACGTGTTTTACGTCACCGCGTTCAGAATGATCGGATTTTCCGACAACTTTGTGTGACCGTGTGTATGCAAGACAAGTTTGAGCCAACATCCATCGAAAAAAATCCTAGGATTTTGTTGTCGGAATGTCCGACTAAAAGACAGAATTCAGAGAGTAGTGGTTAATGATTCTTACTCTGAATGGTCTAATGCTATCAGTGGTGTACCCCAAGGTTCAGTGCTGGGACCCTTACTCTTTAATATCTTTATAAATGATATTGGGTCTGGGATCAAAAGTAACATTTCTGTCTTTGCAGATGACACCAAGCTATGCAGTGGAATAACGTTCTTACAGGATGTCTCCAATTTACAAGCCAACCTCAATGCACTGTCTAATTGGGCGACTATGTGGCAGATGAGGTTTAATGTTGAGAAATGTAAAGTTATGCACTTGGGGGCTAAGAATATGCATGCATCATACATACTAGGGGGAGTACAACTGGGGGAATCCGTAGTGGAGAAGGATCTGCGGGTTTTGGTAGATCATAAGCTCAATAATAGCATGCAATGCCAAGCTGCAGTTTCCAAAGCGAGCAAAGTCCTTTCTTGTATTAAGAGAGGTATGGACCCCAGAGAGAGAGATATCATTTTGCCCCTGTACAAATCATTAGTAAGACCTCATCTGGAATATGCAGTTCAGTTTTGGGCACCAGTTCTCAAAAAGGATATCGGGGAACTGGAGAAAGTGCAGAGAAGGGCAACCAAACTGATAAGAGGCATGGGGGAGCTCAGCTATGAGGAAAGATTAGAGCAACTGAATTTGTTCACTCTTGAGAAGAGGAGAAAAAGGGGGGATATGATCAACATGTTCAAATATATAAGCGGTCCATATAGTGAACTTGGTGTTGAGTTATTCAATTTACGGTCAACACAGAGGCACTCTTTACGACTGGAGGAAAAGAGATTTCATCTACAAATACGGAAAGGTTTCTTCACAGTAAGAGCTGTGAAAATGTGGAATAGACTCCCGCCAGAGGTGGTTCTGGCCAGCTCAGTAGAGCTTTAAGAAAGGCCTGGATACTTTCCTAAATGTACATAATATAACTGGGTACTGACATTTATAGGTAAAGTTGATCCAGGGAAAATCCGATTGCCTCTCTGGGATCAGGAAGAAATTTTTTCCCCTGCTGTAGCAAATTGGAGCATGCTCTGCTGGGGTTTTTTGCCTTCCTCTGGATCAACTGTGGGTATAGTATTGGGTATATTGGATTGTACGATTTATTTATTTATTTTTTATGGTTGAACTGGGTGGACTTGTGTCTTTTTTCAACCTGACTAACTATGTCCGACTTGTGTACGGGTCATTAGAGTAGTGTGGATGTGGATTTCTCTTTCACAGTTGGTGGTGACAACAAGGAGCATAGATAAATTGAAAACATTTTTTTAGATGTGTTTCTTAGTAAACACAATGTAGAGACATATGGAAAATGGTAGTGACATGAACACACACACAGGCATGATGAACTGAATGAACCAGTGTCTTTGTTTAACCTTACCAACTATGTAACTATGCAATAGATTCATTTGCTACACTATATGGCCAACAGTTTGTGGACACTCGACCAATGACATCACACTAGTATAAATTTGTTGCACATTCTATTCCAAAACCATGAGTGTTAATATGGAGTTTTCTCCCCCCCCCCATCCCCTTTCCCTTTGTGGCTAAAACACCTTTAAGGAAGGCTTTTCACATAATTTTGGGACTGTGTCTTTCAAGAATTTGTGGCCATTTAGTCAAAACAGCATTTATGGGGTCAGGTACTAATGTTGGGTGAGAAACTTTGGCTTGCAGTAGGGTTGAGGTCAGGTCTCTATGCAGGCCACTCAAGTTTCCACACACTAAACTTGCCAAATCATGTCTTCATGAATCTGGCTTTGTGTACAGGGCCACAGTCATGCTGGAACAGAAAGGACCTTTCTCAAACAGTTGCCATGTGGTTGGAAGCACACAACTGTATAAAATATCTTTGTTGTAGCATTACCAGTATGTCATGAATCTGCAGTAATGTTTCATGCCCTGACTGTCTGCTTACCTCTCTGGTCTGTGTATCAGCTTTAGGGACCATGATCTCACACCTGTGTATTTAAGTAATCTTCTCTCAGCATGGCTCCAACCCAGCCTTTAACAGGAAACACTATTTTACCCCGCGCACTGCAAGCCAGCCTTGCCCGAGCAACAATTGTGTGAAGGCTTTCTTGAGTAAATCTTGCCGTGTGCTCTACGGTTGATTCCTGTGTACCTACTTAGGCTTGTTCTCCTGACCATCCCTGTCTGCTTGTTGCCTGAACCTTCGGCTTGTCCTCCTGACTATTCCTTGTTGCCCTGGACTGCTGCTTCCTCTCCATCCACCAGAGCCAGCCGTGAGCGTGAGCTGGGAGACCTGGGGGGCCGCGACCTTGAGTCAGCTTCAGCCAAGTCCATTCTCACCATCAGAGGCCCTGCTGAAAACCTCATGGCTCTTAGACTCCACTCCCTGGAGAATCTTATGCCCTAGCTCCCTGTCCAGGACCATGGCTGGGACCCTGTGTAGCTGCTTCTCAGAACCATCGACCCTCAGTAGTCAGCCGTTGGGTCCACAACCTCCGCAGTATGCTCCCAGTCACTTGGTCTCACAGGTGACCTGACACAGTACCCTTCACTAAACTGAATATTTTGGAGGGGTGTCCACATACTATATGGATGGTAAATAAGGGGCGAATGGAATTATCCTTACCTGCACAGATGGCTTATATATTTTTATTTATTTGGTCTGAGAGTTCTAGGCAAAATGGCCCGTTAATGTACAAAGAGAATGAATAAATATATTAATTAAACCACGCTCTCTACTGAGTGTGTGCTATACACTAAAAATCATACCATCAGTGAGTGCAATATCAAACAAAATCACTTGGTGTCACCAGTGAGTGACAATTGCCAAAAAATTATACAATACAAATATTGAATCATACATAAAGTGTAAGTGCATAAACAGCCAATATATTAAAGTGTCCAATATAGAGTTCAATATCCATAAAGCGCAATGTCCAAAGAGAGAACTCTTCGCAAAAAAATCATTTGTGCTGGTGGGGGTGACAATTAGGGGTGACTGTGAATCTTTCTCCACCAACACCTATCTAAGGGAATTTGAAAAGACACGTGGCCATTCACTAAAATGAGAAGAAAAGCAGTTTAACCTTAAAATGTGTAGAGAGTTCTTTACTGTAAGAGCGGTAAGGATGTGGAGTTCTCTTCCACAAGCAGTGGTTTCAGCAGGGAGCATCGATAATTTCAAAAAACTATTAGATAGGCACCTAAATGACCACAACATACAGGGATATACAATGTAATACTGACATAAAAGCACACACACAGGTTGGACTTGACGGACTTGTGTCTTTTTTCAACCTCACCTACTATGTAACTAGGACACCCATTACAGGTAGTCATATGCGCAGAAAGTTAATAATATTTCAACGATTCAGCCAAGGGAGATCCTAGTGAACTCAGTTCATGTCACCAGATCTCCAGACATCTGTGGGGTGATGAAAAGAAGCGAACAGGCTCCCATAGTGAAGTTCGTCACGATTTTATTAAAAAGTATTTAAAAAGTTCCATCACAATAGGCAATGTAAAAGCAAGCATACAATGCAGGAAGAAAAAGTGATTTTGTTTGATATTGCACTCACTGACGGTATGATTTTTAGTGTATAGCACACACTCAATAGAGGTCGCGGTTTAATTAATATTTTTATTAATTCTTTTACACTATGTGTATAGTTGTAGGTGTTGTGTTGAGATTTCCAAACTTGAAACTTCAACTTCAATGAATTTATTATGCAGTTGTTTCAACAGTAGTGGCAGCATGGTGATGTCAGAAACCATGAATCAGACTGAGACAGAAGTACAGTTAAATCTCACTTGTTTAATAATAATAAAAAAAGGTAAACAGAGTAAACATAGCCAAAACATTAGCCAGACTTCAGGAACCGGAACGGATAGTCAGACAAGCCAAAACGTCAGGGAGCCAGAGATGAGCGTAGTAGAGCAGCAAGCAGGATCTGGAGCCAAAAAGAATGTCAGCCAAGCAAGTCTTTAACAGGAACACAAGAGAGCGTCTCTAAAAATGTGACTAAGGCGAAGGCAGAGATCATCTGGGCTGGATGGCTTAAGTAGGCAGGACTGACGAGCAGGATATCATCACCAGGTGAGTCACTGTGGAGTGAAAGGAGCTGGCAATTAGCCAACAGCTGAGCGGCCAGCTCAGAGAAGGATGGGCTGAGCCCAGCCCTAACAGGTAGCCTAAAGTTAAATTCTTGCTTGGGGGTCTCGATCTACATGGGGATAGTATGTTTTCCCATGTTTTTATGGGGTTTCAACATACTGGAAAGTAAGCATCTGATAAAAATTCTTATGTAATCCCAGAATCTTATAATTCGCCCTGCTGGTGCCAGTCACACCAGCACATTGGTAATGGTTTATCAGCCAGAAGAGCTTGGTGGTAATGATGCTCAGACAGATTCACACAGTCAGACCTGCCTGAACTCTGATGCTGCCCTTTAGGCAATAACGTGACCACCTCCATCATATTCCACGTGATTAGTAATACTTGTGTAAGAGTTCAATGAATCCAGAGAAACTATATCCAACCTATCTATACATGTTGTACTCCTTTCTTAGAAGAGTAACTATGGAAAAATTACATGTAGAATATAACTTTAATGTTATGGAAGGCATATACTCAGGTATGATCTTTTTTGCATAGTTACATTGGTCCAGCTTAGCTCAATGTAAGTACCGTATTTATCGGCGTATAACATGCACTTTTTCCCCTTAAAATCAGGTGCGTGTTATACGCCAATCCCCGCCGATGACTGTCAGCAGAGCGAGCGCCGGCTGCCGATATAAATAGATAGCCGAATGTACTCGGCTGGGTTCGGCTAGCTCCGCTCACAGTCACGCCCAGTCTCGCCCTATGATGGACACAGGGACTGGGCGTGACAGTGAGCAGAGCTAGCCGAACCTAGCCGAAGCTATCTATGTATATGGGCGGAGCTCGGCTCCGCTCACAGTCACGCCCATCCCGGGCGGAACTACAAGAAGAGCCGAAAGCGGCCATGAGCAGGACCGGCTCTGTGTGTCTCGGCGGCGCCATTTTCAAACTGCAGTGACACTGACAAGTCACTGCAGTTTAACTGCCGCCTGGGCAAGGCTGCAAATGGACACTGACAAAGCTGCAGATGGGCACTGACAAGGTTGCAAGGCTGAAAATGGACACTGATAAGGCTGCAAGTCTGCAAATGACACAGAGGCTGCAAATGACACCAAGGCTGCAAATGACACCAAGGCTGCAAATGACACCAAGGCTGCAAATGACACCAAGCCTGCAAGGCAGCAAATGACACCAAGGCTGCAAATGACACTGACAAGGCTGCAAAGGCTGCAAATGACACTGGACAAGCATGCAGATGGATGCTGTGCAAGGCTGCAGATGGACACTGATAAGGCTGCATTGATGAACATTTAAATGTAAGTTTTTTCCTTAAAACATTTTTTTCCTTACAATTCCCTGCGTGTTATACGCCGATAAATACGGTATGCATATCTGATAGCTGAGGGACCACTGTGGAATTTGACAATCACTGTTGTAGTCGCTACTACTACTATACTATACTATACTACTACTATAGGGACTGATGCAATTTTTCAGGTCCTGTACTGAGTGAATTCTCTTCTGCATAGTGACCACAGGAGGTTGCCCACTTGTGACCCCCTCCATTTAGAAAATGCCTTGCATTTTGTTGATGAATACAAGGTGTTTTCTGATTAGAGAAGGTGGAGAGGCAGGGCAGTGATGTCACAATAACCACCTCATCCAATCACAGAATACTTTTAATTCAATTAAAGGAGCAAGATTTAAAAAAAATCCTGAGTGATTGAAATAATAACAATGTACAGAATGTAATTTTTATTTGAAAAATGACATTCATTCCAAAATCAAATGTTAAAAGCAAACAAAAAATGCTGAAGTACTGTTTGAAAGCATTAATCAAGCATTATTGAATGTACTGATGTGATGTATTTCCATATGAACGTTCATACGAAAAATCTATGAAAATGTATGGTCAGCTTTAGTTTACACTCACAACAACACAATTTAATTTTTCCAGGTAGATCTCTTGTGACTTAAAGTGGTTGTAAAGGCTAAAGTTTTTTTTTACCTTAAAGTGGTTGTAAACTCTTACATATACCCCGTAAAGTGACTGGCCTTAGGTGATACACATAGATAAAACATATCCTCCTACATAAGTTGTACCTGTTCATCTGCAACCTTCTCTTCTCTACATCCTTTCAAAGTCCAGAATTTATAAAGCTTGTCTGAGAGTTCATAAAAAAGGGGGCGGAAAGCTGAAACTACACACTGCAGAGCTTAGTGAAGAGAGCTCTCAAAACTGATTGGAGGGAAAGAACACATCCCCTTCACACGGCACACAGGAACAGAGCTGAGGCTGTCAATCCCAAGCTGTGCCCTCCCTGTAACCTTTTTTCTCTTAGTGTCAGGAAAACTTATCAGAAGTGACTCATGTTGATAGCAGAGGAACAAAGCAGCAGACAGATATGGCACTTAGGTGTTGATTTGCTAAAACTGGAGAGTGCAAAATCTGGTCCAGCTCTTCATAGAAACCAATCAGCTTCCAGGTTTGTTTGTCAAAGCTTAATTGAACAAGCTCAAATTAGAAGCTGATTGGCTACCATGCACAACCGCACCAGATTTTGCACTTTCCAGTTTTAGTAAATCAATCCATTAGTGCTTTGAATAGAGACACATTACACAGGGATAACCTTTGTTCATATGTCATGTCTGTGGTTTACAACCACTTTAATGCATTCTCTGCATTAACCACTTGCCGACTGCGGCAGAATGGCACGGCTGGGTGAAACAATGTTATGTAACGTTGCTTTGCCCTGTGGCCACTAGGGGTCGCGATCGCTCGGGGCACACGGAGACCTGGGATCTGTGTGTGTAAACACACAGTTTCCGGTTCTCTGAGGGGAGAAGTGACAGATCGTCTGTTCATACAAAGTATAAACAGCGATCTGTCTTTTCCCCTACACAGTCCCCTCCCCCCTTCAGTTAGAACACACACTAGGGAACACAGTTAACCCCTTGATCGCCCCCTAGTGTTAACCCCTTCCCTGCCAGTGACAGTTTTACAGTAATCAATGCATTTTTATAGCACGGATCGCTGTATAAATGACAATGGTCCCAAAAATGTGTCAAAATTGTCTGACGTGTCCGCAATAATGTTGCAGTCCCGATAAAAATCGCAGATCGACGCCATTAGTAGTAAAAAAAAAAAAATTATAATAAAAATGCCATAAATCTATCCCCTATTTTGTAGACGCTATAACTTTTGCACAAACCAATCAATATACGCTTATTGCAATTTTTTTTACCAAAAATATGTAGAAGAATTCATATCAGCCTAAACTGAGGAAAAAAATAGGTTTTGTTATATATATATTTTTGGGGATATTTATTATAGCAAAAAGTAAAAAATATTGCATTTTTTTCAAAATTGTCACTGTTTTTTGTTTATAGCACACAAAATAAAAACCGCAGAGGTGAACAAATATCACTAAAAGAAAGCTCTATTTGTGGGAAAAAAGGACGTCAATTTTGTTTGGGTGCAACGTCACACGACCGCGCAATTGTCAGTTAAAGCGACGCAGTGCCGAATTGCAAAAAGTGCTCTGGTTAGGAAGGGGGTAAAATCTTCCGAGGCTGAAACAGTTAAAGTAAAAAACGTTACAGCTTTACAATAGCAGTGCCCTCCAGCCCCCCTTCCTAACACTTACCTGAGTTCAGTATTGATCCAGCACTGTGCTCGACTTCAGTTTCTCTCTTCCATCACCCTGATCTCACAAGCTTGGCTGAGAGCAGTGAGAGTCCTTGGCCCCTGCTGCTGTCCATCAAACAATGTGAGGAGAGAGTGGGGGGGGGGCGGGTTGCCAAGCCTCGCTGTTGCATCTATGGATGCACACAGCCCGGCTCAGAGGTGAGCCAGCATGTGTGTCCCTATAGCAAGTGGCTTGCTATGGGAGCACACGGAGAAGAGAAGCCAAGAACGCTAGCGGAGAACCCCAGAAGAGGAGGACCACTCTGTGCAAAACCATTGCACAGAGCAGGTAAGTATACCACATTTATTAGTAAAAAAAAAGAAAAAAAAAAACAACCTGTACAATCACTTTAATAATAAGAAAGCAAAATACACTGGACTGTAGATGACAGGAGTCTTCTAAAATTTTCAAAGTTTTTGCTTTATTATTTCAACGTTCTTAAATGAACTACTGTTCATTGAACACAATCACAAGGCAGATTTTGCACAATTATCTGTGCAGACAAATGAATGAGGCAATCTGTCTGAAAAGAGAAAATTGGTGAAAAGGAATTTATGAATGGTAAACACAAATAGGCTGAAGTTCATTATAGTATCGCCAATAATTCTGAACTAGAATAACGCAAATTCAGACTAATTTAGGCTTTTACATTGTAATACGAATATATTGCATTTTCAAAAACAATTTTGAGATGGCAAGATACAAATAGATTATGAAATTGTTATACAAAACTAAGCAATCCTAGCTATGTGGATGGCCATGTATCACATTTGTTATTTGTTTAGAATAAAGGGGAACTGAACTCTGGAAATGGTGCCCAAAAAATGACAGAGAACAAATGACTATCCCCCAGAATTATCTGTGGTCTCCCTTTAGCTGATCCTTCCCTCATTATTGACTCACTATGCCTTGTTCTGCATTGTGCTTGCATATCGTGCCAACCATCTTGGTGGCTTTGCTTTCTCATGTCAGAACCTCCAGCAAGGAGAACAGTGAGCAGCACAGTAGTGACATCACTAACTCCAGTTCCAAAAACTGGCGGCCAGAGGTAGCGGATCTCACACTATAGATAAACAGCAATGAGGCGGTAAGAGGCATGGGAGTGCCTAGGCACCCATACCAGAAAGTTCAATACTATGATTTCTGAGGGAATCCAGACAAAAGGTATGTTTTTCAGGGTACTGCTTAGGCACAATTATCTAGATAAGTGTTTTTCAACCTTTTTTCAGTCGAGACACCCTTTAAAATTATGGACAGTCTCAAGGCACCCCATTCTAAAATGTAATAAACTATTCTAATAGCTTTATATAAGGCAACAACATTCGCACAAGTAGGGCACCCAAAGTTAGAGGTGATTTATTCTTCCAAAGCAAATACACTTTTGCACACTGGTACTGACTAGTATTCCAATGTTCCTATTCTCCTTCAATTTCTCTCCATCAGTCAGCTAATGTCACCCCAGTTGTGAAGGCGAGAGGAAGAGGAGGATCGAACAAGGATGCTGTGGAGGCAACCAACATCTTCCTTATTAACTTATGATGTCATTGGTTGTTAGGGTGCCAGTGTCTAGAAAAGTGTAATGGTGCCTAATGAAAACTCGTGGCTTTGTGTAACTAAAAGGCAGACTTGATCCACCTGCTGGCTTGTATCCAATTTTTGATACATTTTTAGGCATTTTGCCAAGGCACCCCTGAAGAAATCTAAAACCTCACCCTGGCCTGGGCACCCTGGTTAAAAAAGACTGTTCTAGATGTTCCCTAGAACAATGAAATGTTTCACCTTTTAAGTTTGGTCCCACTCTATTGACACATAGGATTATATTTATGGTTTTAGAGTGTTTTATGATGCCGGAGTGAAAATGTGCCTTGACAGGTAAATATTATAAATAGCTCGCAGTGTAGTAGTTAAAGTGACACTACAGGTTCGGGTTTTTTTTTTTTTAAATAACAAACATGTCATACTTACCTCCACTGTGCAGCTAGTTTTGCACATAGTGGCCCCGAACCTGGTCTTCTGGGGTTCCTTGGAGGCTCTCGCGGCTCCTCCCCACATCAGATAATCCCCTGGGAGAAGCGCTCCCCCGGGGGGGAAACCTTGCGGGCCCCCTCCCAAGTCCAGCATTCGGCGTCCATAGAGGTTGAATGCAAGACTCGGCCCCGGCGCCTGCATCGTTGGATTTAATTGACAGCAGCGGGAGCCAATGGCTGTGCTGCTATCAATCTATCCAATCAAGAGCCGAGAACCCCCTGCAGAGAGAGAGCGTGGGAAAAGTTTGAGGGTTCAGATAAGTAAAGAAGGGGGGCTGGGGGGCGGTCACGGACAGGTGTTTTTTCACTTTAATGCATAGGATGCATTAAGGTGAAAAAACATGAACCTTTACAACCCCTTTAATATAAAAGAAGTTTTTATTTCCATGATTTTGATAGCAAACTGATTACTTTTACGAAATGTCTCTAATTGAATTTTTAAAAGTCTTAATAGTCAACCTCTATCTATGTGCAGTGCTTTACCCTAAATATTATAATGTTGCTGATGAAGAGGGTACACGATCAGGACATGACCATTACAAACACAGTGGAAGAGAAGAAAGTCTGGTCCCTGTTTAAAGTACCTAATGTATTCTGTTAGAAAGGGAACAACCAGTGACTGCAGTCTCCAACATCGTTTTTTCCTTCTTAGATATTAAATTAAGAGAAAGACATTCAGTAATCATATCTAGAAAAAGAGAGAGAAAACACAGGCGCCTCTGAGCATGGACTGTAATATTTAATGAAAAAGGAGCATTAGGAACTCACATAGAAGTATCTGTAATCAGGCACATATGGATCCAGTGAACCACGCTAACATCTGTCCAGGCTGTGTGTTTGAACCGCGCCTCCCATATCCAGATGGTGTTGGAAGTCCTGGCCAGCAGGATACTGTGGCGCTCGAGCTGGATCCAAACCAAGGGTTGGAGCACAGCTGAAGTCCGATGGAGAGGGCTGGACCACAGCGCTGGGCGTGATGGCGTCACTGGCATGTTTGCGATTTATTACTATATTGTCTTATCTGATTTGTATATATATTTTGTTTTATGTATATAGAGAGACATATTGTTTATTTTAGTATCAATGTAGAGTGTTTGATTCCATGTATTGGAGAGAGATTAATACTACACTAATACATCTACATGGTACATAAAAGTCTGTTCCCAGCCTAAGTTTCAGGAGCTTGACAAAGAAGCACGCACTATGTACATCTCCCCAGTGTGCATGCTCACGTCGCGTTGCGAGCATGCCAGTGACGCCATCACGCCCAGCGCTGCGGTCCAGCCCTCTCCATCAGACTACAGCTGTGCTCCAACCCTCGGTTTGGATCCCGCTCGAGTGCCACAGTATCCTGCTAGCCAGGACTTCCAACACTATCTGGATATGGGAGGTGCGGGTCAAACACAGCCTGGACGGACGTTAGTGTGGTTCATTGGAAATATTACAGTCTATGCTCAGAGGCGCCTGTGTTTTCTCTCTCTTTTTCTGCATGTCTGGAGTCTGCTTCCACTTGCCCTGCAAGGTTGACCTGATACAGTGGACTGTTTCATTCCTTTACACAGAGCTGATTAGCACAAAGGACTTTCAGATGGACTTTTGTTTTATTTAAAACACCCAATAGGCTGTGCCACTACCCATGTGTGTATTTTTCTAGTAATCATATCTACCCATGAGTATTTTAATTTAAACGTATTAAATAAATTGTATGACCATTTTTTTTTCTAGTTTTGGATAGAGTAGGAAAGGACTAAAATTCCTGATAAGTTGTTTGTGTCACCACTAGGTAGATTTGAGCTGGCCACATAGATGGATCTAAATTCAGACGGTTGAGAAGAAAGGACTGCCCGAATTTCAATCCATCTATGGGCAGGCTGTTTGGATCTCTCAATCCACTTCTGTACGACCAGCCTTTTGGAAAATTTTCATCTGATCAGTGCCGCCAGCTATAGCCGGTAGTGCAGATGAGTGTGTTCTGATGGTAGCGAAGCCTCCCCACTGTCAGAATACAATAGCACCCCAGGAGAGATTTTGCCATCCACCTCAAATGTGTGGATGAGGGAATTCTTTCATTCAACCCACTGGTTGAATAAAAGAAAATGAATCATGTATGACCTTAGTTTACCCCTCTAATTGATCTAGTGACCATTGTCACTGAAACAGAAATTGATGGGAAAAATGTGACACAAATCCCTAAGACTACAGCAAATGATCTTTGTGGGGTTTACAGACAGTTATCATTGAGGAGAATACTACGCTAAAAAGTCTGGCTGTATTAAAGTGGAACTCTGTAGCCAATTGCAACCCTTCTATAAAAACAGATGTATCCTTTTCTGTGAAAAATATTGTTAATTGTCCTGTGTTTTACGTCATGGCCTTTGTAACATGCATGCACACTGCAGTTCACATTCAAGGTATTGGGTAGATGCCAGAATTAGGAACTCGCAATACTGGAGTGACATAGGCAGTCATTACACTGGCAGCAGTAGATGTGCCTTTTTATTTGCCTGGCGTCCATTGGTTTCCTCTGTGCCCAATTTATCCTGGCCTGGTGTCTAGTGTTTGCTTTGCCATTCTTCTCACTAGAATTCTGTTCTGTGTATCTACTACAGCCATTAAAGAGCAGCAATGACGGTTTTTAGAAATGACAGCCATTGGCTATAAAGGTTGAGCTCAACCTTTCCGAAAAAACATAAAGGACTGTACGACATTGCTGAAGCTACCCATACAAATTAAGACATGCTTAAAAGTTCATTATCAATTTTTATTTAGATTCAGGGAAGCATGTTTGGGTAAATAGGCTATAAATCAAATGTTCAGTGCCAGACTCATTTTCTAGGTTTTGTCAGCCAAAGATTGATAGATGTTGGAACTGAGACCTGGAGAGAACTGAAAAGAAGTCATATCATCTCTATGATGTAAATCAAGCTTGTTAGGAATTACATTATGCTCTTACTCAGCTAGGAGTTTAATCATTATACTACTATGAAAGCTTGCAAAAAAAAAAAAAAACACTTAACAGTCTCAGAAAGGCATTATGAAGAATTGTGTACATTAAAGACCAATTGAACATTCAGTTTAAATTAGTTAAATACATTCCAGCTGTATCAAAAAAAGGTGTTCAAAGTCCTACAATTAGTTTTCTCTACAAAATCAGCTAAAGCCTGAGTAACAAAGCCCCTGCCATGCCAGCATGCTGCAGAGTGGGATCTAATTTAATATTACTAATATCCATTTACAATCCAGATAAAGTGTATATTAGCAATCAGGAAACACAAAGCAGTCAATTCTTGCTCACTACACATGAACAAAGGCTAGCACTCTTGATGGATATAACTATTTTATTACAAACAGCAATCACCGACACATGTCTCCAGGGCACACAGGTCCACTTGGCAAGGAAGCCTTAACAAAGAGGACCCGCGTGCCCTTAAAATGTGCGGTGGTGATTGCTGTTTGCAGTCACAGAACTCTTTCTTTAATGAAATTCTGCCCTTCCTTATGTAGAGTCTCTAGCAGCTCTACCGATGGCTGTTCCCTCTGGACGTTTGAAGGGAGGTGGATAAATCCTTTGTTTTACTCATTCTGTGTCCTGTCTGACCCTTTTGGTGAGAAACATTTTAGTTATAATGTTATAAACTTCCTCGAATAAAAGTACTAGGTGCACCTAGTGGAAGAGCAGGTAACAGTAAACATGCTCATTAATCCAGAGGATAAATAGTAATAAAACAGAATTAAAAAAAACATAGTGATAGCTTAGTAAACTGTTACTATGTTAGGCAAAGCAGTACAACATATTATCCTCTAGTTTATTGGTTGAACTAGATGGACTTGTGTCTTTTTTTCAACCAGACTAACTATGTGACTATGTAGGTTTTATACCATATCCCCTAATTATTTCAGGAATTGTAATAAACTTGGCCCTTTCCATCATATACGGTGGACATGACTAATTGTCCACAGGTGGTGGGCTGATGTGTGCCAGATGACACCCAAGCCCTTTTCAAACTATAGAGATCAGACCAAAATAAGGGACAAATGAGGGGGGGAAAGGGACAGAGGGCCAAAATCAGGGACAGTCCCTCGAAATCAGGCACAGTTGGGAGCTATGCTTATAGGGCTAACTGGTTTCCTGTGTCCTCATCCTGCAGCTTGGCGCTCGGCTATGTGCCCTTGTTTCATCAGATTTTGCAACCCGTCAGAACGTGTAACGGAAGTGACATTACTTCGCCGCCATCTTGCTACACCCCGCACTCGCCCACAGTAAGGATAGAGTGAGACGGGGCAAGCAGACATCTTGTTACACCCACCGTAGTTTTGCATTTTACACTTATTTTTAAGTGTATTATTATTTTTAAGTGAAAAACAATCCCAAAGGCTTCCAACTGCACCCAAGAAATAAAAGCCAAAGTACCCTGGGCTGTGCTCAATGACAAGCAAACTGGTATCCTGATTGAAACAATGGCTAGATTTAAGAAGGTTTGGTCTCAAAGAATGAATCATTTTCTCTTCTTGGATTTTGACCATCACCTCCTTCATATCTGAGATGTGAGAGACACATTCCGGGGATCCATGTTCTGCCCACCCAGCTGCCAAGCCCCTATTCTTTGCCCTTCACCCACTTTACTTCTTTCCTCTTACTTTCTACCATTCACATTTATCTCTTTAGAACACTGAGGAAATCTCTCTGATTGACCAAAAGTCTAATTTGACCAAAAAGACTTATTATGAGCTCTTCCTGTGAACCTCACAGATCAACCATTTGAGAATCTCTATCTCCATTTTCAGGTATATTTTTTTTCTCTAGATCTTTACATTACTATGTAGGATTTAACAGTGTTCCTTATAATCTATCATATAGTACTTATTTGAAAATGTATGTGACTTGTATGTTTCTTTCCTTGCTATATGAGCAATGTATCTTCTCATTCTCTCATTTGTTACCTTTTCTAAAAGTTCAGTAAACTTTTCTTGAAAATAAAATGTTATGTATGTATAATTTAAAAAGACAATGTATTAGGTTCTACGTTCAAGCTGGGAACACTGTAGACGAATAAACTGATGAATGAAAATAATCTGTATATTCAGAGCATTTGGCCAAGGTTGTAAGCAAGCAAAGTGTTGTAACATCCAGAAATCACTTATCAGTTTTCAATCTCACCAATATACTGTACACAACTGGACATTAATAATACATTGGCTGGCTTTACAGTATGGCAATCCTAGACTTACACAATCTGCTAAAACTTACATTTAGTAATTTTAAAGCAGATACAATGCTCAGATTGGGAACTAAAAAAAGAAAAAGTCCACATGTCTTCAATAAGGGCATGTTGCTAGAACCTTGACCTTTGCAATGTCATGAACGATTGTAAAATCGGGGTATGTGGTGCTGCCTTATCAGGGTACCTAATAAAAATAATATGTGCTAAATTTATTTTATTTTATTTTATGTGCTGCTTGATGATAACTTTATTAAAGTAAATTTGAACGTTATCACACTATGGAGCCCTGTTTCTTCCTTATGAGGATGACCTAAAACCACGGACGGACATACTACATCTAGAGCGGAAGCACCTGGGGACAGGCCCACTGGGACTACTCTTCTGCCTGGTACTACATGCCTATTACCCCTGCAGGGGTGTAGGGAGCTGGTGAGTGTGGATCTTTGAGGGGGAGCACCGCAAGTCACCGGATATCAGTTGCCTTCTTCACGAAAGTCACCAAACACAGATCGTTGCTTTTTGCTGGAACTTATGCACTAATTTTGCCTATATATATATATATATATATATATATATATATATATTATTTTTGTGCTTATGCTGGAACCATACAGCTTTTTGCAGATTTTTCATTATTTATTTTCTATATATTTTTTACAACACTTTTTGCATTACTCTGGCACATTTGATGAACTGATATAAGAATTATGTCCCCCATCCACTTATTGTGAATGTGGATGGAAAAGTGGATTAACACGGAATTTGGATATCTGCACGTATTGATTAATGACATTTTTGAGATTGGATATCACATTAGTTGCAGGGGGGATTTCTAGTGGATAGATTCCTCTCTTAGCAAGAGGTGGTGGTGATTAGAGTTTTTTATATATATTATTTATTTAATTAATTATTACTATTAGCCATACTGGCACGGATGGCAAATGCACTATAGATTTATGTAAGAGTATGGTATGGGTTTGTAATACTAGCACTAAGGTGTAAAAGGTGTATACCCACACTCACATACACATGGTTTCTGGCTGAGTAATTGCTGCTCTGCACTTATGAGCACGGATTATTTTTATTAGGTACCCTGATAAGGCAGCACCACATACCCCGAGTTTACAATCTTTCATACCATTAACCTCACCTCCTAGGGGGTGCGTGCAAGGGGAGGCTGCAAACCTTAGTCCGTGAGCGCGGAAACCCTTCCTCACTTTGCAATGTCGTGACTATTTCTTATCTTAAAGTGTATGTAACCCCTCAACTTGTAAAATAACCCATTCTGTTTAAAATAGGAATAAAAAGGCAAAACATAAGTGTTCACATTCCCTCTGTTCCCCTCCCCCAGCTGCATTAGAGCTGGGGGAGGAGAAACAGCAACACACTGATCTTCCCAACGAAAGACTGTGCAGGAGGGGGGGGGGGGGTTTCATGACAAGTCTGATCATTAGAGGAAAACACACAGCCAGAGAATTGACCATTTTGTGTTCTTGTGTTCTCCTGTTAATGTGGTCAGTTTTTTTCAGAGGAAAGCAGAGGAACTGGCAGGAACACCAGGTATTTCACACAAAGGAAGTAATACAAAGAGAACGGTATACTTTTTCATACAAGTACATGGCACAGCATGGCTCCTTTAATGTAAGGAGCCATTTGGCTTTTCTTTTTATATTCATGTTTTAATAAACAGTATTATGCTATGGGAGTTTTTTAATTGTTTTTGCATATCCTGCCTTGCCCTCTAAGGAAGAGGTTCCCTGTACATCTCCGAGCTTCATTTATATGCAAGCAGGTATTATCCTGCCAAAGCGATATTTGACTTTCTTTTTAATTAAAGAAGTCAAATACATCTGGTAAGCAGCTTCTATATCTGCTCAAGTTGGGTGTATGTTAATGATGTGGTGAAGGACTACTCACTATCAAGCATAGAACATAAGATCACCTTACATTAATTCTCTGGATTTAGAAAATCACGTTTTTTGGGGGGACTGTGTTTTTATAGCATTTGTATATTTGCATATCTATAATTTTTTATCCACTTCAAGATTCTAATCATAAGGGTTTTGCTTTAAGTGTTTTTTTTTTATTATGGTTTGTCATGTTGTGTATGGTTTAGGTACGCCACATTAGTTCACAATATCTGCTATCTAAATGTAGATGATCTAACTAGCGCCCCCTTCTTTCATGTTTTTTGTACATAGGAGTGTTTATCACTTTTTAGGGGAGCAGCTTAGTTTCACATTGGCGCGGAGCTTATTTTCACCTTTTTTTGCACAAATCAGGAATATAAAATGTTGGGTTAACATACTTTTTGAGCAAGCACATAGCGCTAGGGCATTCACGGGGCTTAGTAAATCTGACTGACTGTGAATTCTTGACTGTAGGATGGATAATAGAGATAACTGTATGAGAACCACTTACCCATATCCAACAGAACTGTCGCATTTGATGCAAAAATGCTGTCCCCATGTTTTCAGGACATATTTTGTTGACTAGTATTTAGGTCTCAAATGTATTTGCACTTTAATTCTATTGATAATGAGTATTGCAGAGAAAGTAGAACTGACAGTGGTTAGGTTTAAAGTAAGAAATAAATACTAATGGCCAAAGTAACACAGAATTTGAAATTTGAAGTGTTCCCATACACTAGTCAGACTAATAGACTAAAAAAGTGTCCCCTTACATTGGTGGTCAGTGAAATTCCTATGGAAAATGTGTGATGGAGCCTACACACGGTCGGAATTTCCGATAACTAGGTCCTATCACACGTTTTCCATCGGAAAATCCGACCGTGTGTACAGGGCATTACACTGATGATGAGTGAAGAGGTGACCCTTTACATTGGAAATTGCCCCTATACCTTGGTGAGCTCAAGGGACCGTCAGCAACCCTAGGGTCCCAGATGAGAAAGGGAAAATGTAAAATATATACTTAGAAGTCCCTGTTGCTTATTATTCATTTGACTTAATAGAAACAGAAAAGTATAGTACCCAAGTTTCCACAACTGTTACATGCTTTTACGGAATTTCCGGGGAAGGTGACCCTCTGTTAATACACTTTTGGCTCAAATGGTTCACCTAGTTAATTCTTGTAGTTTGATCATCAGCGATGTTTATGAGAATTCACTTTTTATGTTGGAATAATTGTGGTTCTGTGAAGTAGAACGCGGTCTTCATATTGCGGTCATAACCGCAACTGGCTTTACTATGTGTTCACAGCAAACCACTAAAATGTCATTATATAAATTCCCTCTCTTAGCTCGGACAACTGACTTCAGAATTCTCTCAAGAAAATTCACTGCACAGAAAGTCCCCATATCTCCAGGAGGGTTTATGTAAGTTTGTAAAAATTGTAAAGTCATAGAATGATAACCACTAAATCAATCTCACCATAAATTTATAAAGGCAAGCACGCATTTTATATGAGTGTAATTTTAGATTTTTTGTTATTCACATGAAAGGGTAATAAAATGAATCATATCTTTTCTACAATCAGCAATTCCAATAATACTTCCTATGATAGTGTTAATTGAACTATTAAAAGACGCAGACTGTGTGATCTGAACCTTATGAGCATCAGGAGCTGGTTTGGCATCTAGCATAAGATAACTTCTCATGTATCTCGCAGTGTAAACATAGGGGGAGGAGGGGGCCCCAAAGTTATACTGATACCAGCTCTGCTACCTGACATTGGGCAGTTCTTTTTTATGAGTGAGCAGGCTCCATTTTAGATTATAATATAGAGGTGAACTCAGGACAGAACACAAAATTCAGTCCTAGATATACAAAGTAAATAGCTTGTTGTATGCGCCAAATTCAGGAAATAATGTCCTGTGAAGTTTTCAAAAACACCCTGCTTCTGTGGGCTCTAGACAACAAGCCATTACACACAATGGGATTGGTTTACTAAAACTGAAGAGTGCAAAATCTGGCGCAGCTGTACAAGGTAGTCAATCGGCTTCTAACTTCAGCTTGTTCAATTAATCTTGACCAAAAAAAGTGGAAAGTTTATCGGTTTCTATGCAGCACTTCACCAGATTTTGCACTCTCTAGTGTTAGTAAATCAACTCCAATATATTAGCAGCTGGAAATGTAGCTGTTGGGGCTTTTTTTTTTTTAGTATTTAAATTTTAAAGTGGCCAATTTAGAATCTTCGAGTCAAATATAGGTATATGTGGGTAATGTCCTCAGCAGATAACTTTATTCAGTGGTAAAATAGTGATTGGTCAGGAAAATGCAGACAGTTGAGATAATTTAGTCCAAGGGTGTCTGTAGATATCACATGATGCCCATAGGTATACATAATAAAATACATTTTCTGATCTGACTATAATTCAAGAAATGGTTATCTCTTGTCTATGGACACTTTACCATTGCTCTGACAATGTAGTCTGTCTCTAACATGGCAATCTCAACCTAAAATGGTAATTTCTCTCATGGCAGCAATATTCACCATCAATCCAGTTATTTTCCCATAGTACCCCATAAGCAGCCACACTGCTTCCGTATGCGGGCGGCCGTTATTCCGCAACTGTGGGGGGGAGGGCGCAGCTTCTAATTTTGACTGTCCTATCATCCTAGATGACAAACCTTCCTCACTGTGCTATACGTTTTCTGCTGCACCATTGACATGGTTATATCTTCTTAGACCTCTTCATAAAATTATCAGAAATTTGTGCTTAGAGTAGAACTATAGCTAACACTTTTTTTTTCATTTTGGATAGAGTGAGGGAGGGTTATAACCCCTATCAGTTTATTTTTTACCTTCCCTGTCCCATTGCAGAGATTTCCCTTCACTTCCTGCCCCATAGCCAAACAGGAAGTGAGAGGAAATCTGTGCAAATTAAGGGAATCCATTGCCCCCCCCCCAGGCTCTCAAAACTAGTGTCCCCACTCAAAAATTTCAGGGCAGGTCTTAAACAGCAAGGGGTGTGGCCTTGACAGGAAGGGGTGGGTCATATTTAAATTAGGGGTACATGAGTTTAGTCAGGCCTAGGGCAGCACAAAACCTAAATACACTACTGCACTCTGTACAGGGACTGCAAAAGGTTGCTATTAGATCACATTCAAGTACTTACACTGCTTGCATTTAAAATTCATTTAATAATGTATTAATGATTACAGAGCTGAAATAATGGGTCGAAAAGGGAAATAGATTGTGCACTTTGCTCCAGAGCTCAGTAAATGAGGTGAAGCTTCATTTTGCAAAGAATACCCAATTAAATACAAGGAAAATAAAAAATATATAGTTTTGCTTGCACATGATTGGATGATGGAAGTCAGCTGTGCTTGCCCTTATTTACTAAGTCCAGAAGCAATTGCACTTGTAGAATGCAACTGCCCTTGCAAAGTGCTAGTCTATTTGCCTTTAGTAAATGCAAGACTTTTATATCTGCCTAGAGTTCAGCTTTAAGCCTGCACTGCAAGCGCATATCTGAATGCACAAGTGAAAAAATGTATTTGAACTGTTTGATCTGTCAATGTAGTTCTCTTTACCTAGGCTTAGAAATCCTGCGTGTACTTTTCAGTCCAATCATTCAGTAACCCAGTCATACTGATTGAAAATCAAAAAGCGTGGCCTTCTTTTTTACCATCTTCTTTTTTCAAACTGAATAGAAGCCAATCATGAGGTTGGAAAGTGTTCAATCATCTTGTCTCATTAGCAGCATGTCTGGTATAATTAACCGAAAAAATGTTTCGCTCTTATGAAGGTTGCAAAAGAAAGATTGAATTGAAATCCTACAAAAAAAAGTGTGTTTGATTGTTATTTGCATGAATTGAAAAAAATTATTTTAGCTAATAAAAAAGGTGCAAAATGAAAACATGTATGGCCAGCATAACAGATTCTAAAGTAAAGTGAAGTTTGGTTTTAAAAAATACGTTTTGAATCGGCAACTATTAATATATCCTGATAACTGTATGAATTTCGAGTAGAACTATAGGCAAATATATATATATAGAGAGAGAGAGAGAGAGAGAGAGAGAGAGAGAGAGAGAGAGAGAGAGAGAGAGAGAGAGAGAGAGAGAGAGAGAGAGAGAGAGAGAGAGAGAGAGAGCAAAATTATAAACGCAACACTTTTGTGTTTGCCCCTATTTATCATGAGCTGAACCTAAAGAGGAACTGCAGTCTGCTCGCATAATTTGTAATAAAAACATCTTTGCCATTCTAAAGCTTCCCTCCAACCAGTTTGCATATTATTTCATATATACTGTGATTCTGTAGTTGCCAAATATGCTGCAGAAATCTCCCTCCACTGAGTCTGCAGCCATTTTAACTGTGGGCAGTTGAAGCTGCTGCCTGTTCACTTCCTGGATTTACACAGACACACAGAGGCACACCTCCAACGCTGCAGCCTTGCAGCTCTCATTGCCCCTCTTATGACTCATCCCCCCTCCCTTCCTGGCAAACTGTCATGAGAGTGAGTGAGAGAGCTGTGCATGATGTCATACACCTAGGCTTTTTACTAGACAAGAAACAGGAAGTGGGCTGTATAAGGTATTCACTTCCAGAAAAAAAATGTTTTACTATCCAAAGTTAAAACAACAAGGGCAGAAGATTTAATAGATGGAAAGTGGAAAAAATGAATGAAGGTCCGCTTTAAAGATCTACGACTTTTTCTATGTACACAAAAGACCTATTTCTCTCAAATATTGTTCACAAATCTGTCTAAATCTGCCTTAGTGAGCACTTCTCCTTTGCCAAGATAATCCATCCACCTCACAGGTGTGTTATAACAAGATGCTGATTAGACAGCATGATTATTGCACAGGTATGCCTTAGGCTGGCCACAATAAAAGGCCACTCTAAAATGTGCAGTTTTATCACACAGCACAATGCCACAGATGTCGCAAGTTTTGAGGGAGCATGCAGTTGGCATGCTGAATGCAGGAATGTCCACCAGAGCTGTTGCCCTTGAATTGAATGTTCATTTCTCTACCATAAGCCGTCTCCAAAGGTGTTTCAGAGAATTTGGCAGTACATCCAACCAGCCTTACAACCGCAGACCACATCTAACCACATCAGACCAGGACCTCCACATCCAGCATCTTAACCTCCAAGATTGTCTGAGACCAGACACCTGGACAGCTGCTGAAACAATCGGTTTGCATAATCAAAGAATTTCTACACAAACTGTTTCAGAGAAGCTCATCTGCATGCTCATTGTCCTTATCAGGGTCTCGACCTGACTGCAATTCGTCATCAAACCTGACTTGAGTGGGTGAATGCTCACATTCGATGGCGTCTGTCACTTTGGAGAGGAGTTCTCTTCACGGATGAATCCCAGTTTTCACTGTACAGGGCAGATGGCATGCATGGCGTTGTGTGGGTGAGCGGTTTGCTGATGTCAAAGTTGTGGATCGAGTGGCCCATGGTGGCGGTGGGGTTATGGTATGGGCAGGCGTATGCCATGGACAACAAACACAGGTGCATTTTATTGATGACACTTTGAATGCACAGAGATACCGTGACAAGATCCTGAGGTCCATTGTTGTGCCATTCATCCAGGACCATCACCTCATGTTGCAGCATGATAATGCACGGCCCCATGTTGCAAGGATCTGTACACAATTCCTGGAAGCTGAAAACATCCCAGTTCTTGCATGGCCAGCATACTCACCGCCCGGATATGTCACCCATTGAGCATGTTTGGGATGCTCTGGATCGGCGTATACAACAGTGTGTTCCAGTTCCTGCCAATATCCAGCAATTTCGCACAGCCATTGAAGAGGAATAGACTAACATTCCACAGGCCACAATCAACAACCTGAGTAACTCTATGTGAAGGAGATGTGCTGTGCTGCGTGGGGCAAATGGTGGTCACACCAGATACTGACTGGTTTTCGGAACCCCCCAATCCCCCTGTACAGTAAAACTGCACATTTTAGAGTGGCCTTTTATAGTGACCAGCCTAAGGCACACCTGTCCAATAATCATGCTGTCTAATCAGCATCTTGACATGCCACACCTGTGAGGAGGATGGATTATCTCGGCAAAGGAGAAGTGCTTACAGATTACAGATTTGTGAACAATATTTGAGAGAAATAAACCTTTTGTGTACATTGAAAAAGTCGTAGATCTTTGAGTTCAGCTCATGATAAATAGGGGCAAACACAAAAGTGTTGCGTTTATAATTTTGCTCAGTGTATATATATATATATATATATATATATATATATATATATATATATATATATATATATATATATATATATATATATATATATTTGTATTTATATATAGTATAACTATTAAAAAAGTAAAACTTTTTCTTTCATATTGGATAGAGCATAGGAGGGTTATAACCCCATCAGATTTTTATTTGCCATCTGTGTCCCATTGTGGAGATTTCCCGTCACTTCCTTTCCCATAGCCAAACACACATTAAGCTGTTCAGCAAACCTAAGGGTTGAAAAAAACAATTAGACAACAATCTGAGAAAGTATCCCTTGTCCCACGTATAGCTCGTCCCCACCCCGTCACTCTGGCTGGACAACTTGACCTGCATGTGAAGGTGGAAAACCAATGAAGTCATGAGAAATTAAAAAAATGAATATAATTTTGTTACATATTTTACAGTGTGTCTAAAGGCAATATATAATGAAAAAGTTTTTATACCTCTTGAAATTTTCCACTTTTTGTTATGTTACTACCAAAAACATAAATGCATTTTATTGGGATTTTATGTGATGGACCAACACAAAGTGGCACATAATTGTGAAGTGGAAGGAAAATGATAAATGGTTTTCCAAATTTTTTACAAATTATCTGAAAAGTGTGGAGTGCATTTGTATTCAGCCCCCTTTACTCTGATACATCTTACTAAAATCTAGTGGAATAAATTGCTCTCAGAAGTCACCTAATTAGTAAACAGGGTCCACCTGTGTGTAATTTAATCTTAGTATAAATACAGCTGTTCTGTGAAGCCCTCAGAGGTTTGTTAGACAGCCTTAGCAAACAAAAAGCATCATGAAGGCCAAGGAACACGCCAGACAGGTCAGGGATAAAGTTGAGAAGAAGTTTAAAGCAGGGTTAGGTTATAAAAAAAGATCCCAAGCTGTGAACATCTCATGGAGCACTGTCCAATCCATCATCCGAAAATGGAAAGAGTATTGCACAACTGCAAACCTACCAAGACATGGCCGTCCACCTAAACTGACAGGCAAGGAGAGCATTAATCAGAGAAGCAGTCAAGAGGCCCATAGTAATCTGGAGGAGCTGCAGAGATTCACAGCTCAGGTGGGAGAATCTGTACACAGGACAACTATTAGTTGTGCACCCCACAAATCTGGCCTTTATGGAAGAGTGGAAAGAAGAAAGCCATTGTTGAAAGAGAGCCATAAGAAGTCTGTTTGCAGTTTGCAAGAAGCCATGTGGGGGACACAGCAAACATGTGGAAGAAGGTGCTCTGGTCAGATGAGACCAAAATTTAACATTTTGGCCTAAAAGCAAAACACTATGTGTGGTGGAAAACTAACACTGCACATCACCCCAAACACACCATCCCCACCGTGAAACATGGTGGTGGCAGCATCATGTTGTGGGGATGCTTTTCTTCAGCAGGGACAGGGAAGCTGGTCAGAGTTGATCGGAAGATGGATGGAGCCAAATACAGGGCAATCTTAGAAGAAAACCAGTTAGAGTCTGCAAAAGACTTGATACTAGGGTGGAGGTTCACCTTCCAGCAGGACAACGACCCTAAACATACATTCAGAGCTGGTTTAGATCAGGGGTGCCCAACCTTTTAAAGAGCAAGGGCCACTTAAGCGACTTGGTAGTGGGTGGATGACAGGTCCGTGTCCACTCTGCATATGTAGTGCAGACAATGACAAAGACCTCTCTACTCTATGAGTCCTCCGATCAGACTGAAAAAGACGGATCCCCTTCTGTTTTTTTTAGCGGATCGGTTTGGAGGTAGGCGGGTGTAAAAGAACACAAGTCCGTTTACATCTGCAGCTCCATAGAGGTGAATAGAGGGTTCAATTGGGTCAGACGGATTGTGTGAAAGGGTCCTGAGGCTGCTTTCTCAATGATGCACTTTGGTTTACCTGCACCCGGGTGCAGTGCAGTGCACCTGGGGCTTTCCTGCGGGTTAGCTGAATTTTGCAATAGACTTCTATTATATCCTGCAGAGGTAGTGAACCAACCCGCATGTAATAACAGAATTCTATGGCTCAGTGCAGGTAACCCGCAGGTGCACTGCACTGCATCTGTGAATCAGTTTAAAAGCAGCCCAGTAACCAGGGCAGAACAGATATGCACATATATATACTGTGATTTTAGTAATAAACTTACCTTTAATAACAGTCCTCCATTCACGTATCGCCCACTGTTGCTGTCCCACGTAAAGTGCATTTGGTATCACTCCACCTGGAGGTGGCGCTATACAGGAAGTATTGGTTCAGTAGCACACTGTGATGTGTGTTATGGAATACAATTAACTTACCATCACAACGCACTGTAATGCACATCTACATGCATTGTGGTATTGCACATTATAACATGGGTCAGTACATGTGTTATAATGTGTGTTCTATTGTGAACTATCACACTGCAGTAATTGCATTTTACTGCACATTACTTTTCTTACATTACTTATGTGTGGCAATTTATGCACCCCTAGGCAGTCAGTAGTTTTTGTTGTAGTACGCCACAAAGCAGAGATGTCCATTGTGGTTTTTATTTAAAAAATATTGCATGTCCTTTTTTTCTATAGATTCAGATGTGCTGACAAAATGAATGCAGCACGTGTACAGGCATTGTAGCATACAATCAGTGAATGTAACTTTCACCAAATATTTACTGGTGGTAAAT
The DNA here is from genome assembly GCA_037952925.1 of Lithobates clamitans. Lineage (NCBI taxonomy): Eukaryota > Metazoa > Chordata > Amphibia > Anura > Ranidae > Lithobates > Lithobates clamitans. Next base: position 1,289,022 of record JBBGZY010000490.1, read on the forward strand.
CAACTATTGTCATTTAAAAATTTGAAGATTCACCCGTAGCGAAAGATTGGTGAATGACAGATTTAATGCTTTATAAAAATGCCCCATAGTGTGAATTGGGCCTTATGCATGGCAAACCTTTCCAATTTCAATAGGTGTATTTGATAAAAAAGAAAAAACTATTTTGCATTTCCAACATGTGTTTTGCATTCTTTTTATTATTGAGTTCCCCAACTTGTGTTATGTTATAATACAACCTCCTGTGACCTGTCTGCTATTTTTAATTGACCCGGGCAAGCTACAGAATGCCCCTAAACTCAATGTTGTTTTATAACTTGAAGAAACTGTGAGATGTTTTGAGGCATTATTCTCCCGAAACCAAAATTCCATTGAGGGTTTCACAATGAAAAGGGTTATCAGAAGCTGAAAGGAAACATAAATACACTCAATAGAAAACAAGGACGCAGTCTGAACAGTTGTAAACTGAGCGGGCTTAATCCAGGGGAGACATTTTTCTGAGATTCCATTGTTGAATTTGGCAAGTGTAGGACAGTAGTGGTGAACCGCTGAAGAAATCCGTGTCATTCCTGTGTGTGTGGGAATGTGCTGTCACCGCAGGACATCGAGGGACCTTGGAGGGGGTCTGCGTCACAAGTCCCCAGATACTGCACCCAGCTGGCATGAAGCCCCAGTCCTGACCTCCTGCATTGCACGTTACGCCTCAGTATGGTTTATTATACAATATAATTGGTGTATGCTTTTATATTATAAAATTTAACTGCTCTATCATTATTCTTTGGCTAGAGAGGTCATGTAAGGTTCTACTTTAGAAAAAAAAAAAAAAAAACACGTCAGGACCTTTTAAAGGGCAATAAGCCTTAAAGTGTTACTAAACCCATTAATATGAAAATCGTTCATCCGCCCTTAGCACTAGACCTCCTCTGTAACTGTTAAATTTCTTAAAACGTCGCCTATGGAGATTTTTAAGTATCATAGTTTATCACCATTCCACAAGCGTGCGTAATTTTAAATAGTGACATTTTAGGTATCTGTTAACTTGCCGTAACATCATCTTTTATACGTTACCAAAAAGTGGGTTATATATTGCGTTTTTTTGCATTATTTTTTTTTTTTTTTTTTTTCTGCCACAGACATAGTTCCATGTACACCAACTACACAACAGGAGAAGGGTTCGGTGGTCGGGATACTCCAAACAATAATAAATAGGAGGACAGCTTCTCACTAATATTTTCTCAGCAGCCTTTCCTGGAGGTAACAAGGAATATCTAGTATATCTAGGACTCTATAGTTGCATCCCCAGTCCATATAGATTCTTCTGGCAATTACTTCCTTTCTAGCACTTGTACACCCAAAAGTTCACAGCAAGGCTTTTACTTACAATTCCCCAGGAGCTGTCTGCCACCCAGCATCCACAGGTAGATGAGGACTTCAGAACAATGGCTTCCAGAAAGTAATCCTTTAGCAATCAACCCGGAGCCTTCAGCCCAGCTCCTGCTGAGGCCCAGGCCGCAATTTCTTGTCTCACTAGCTATCTCTGAATGGCAGCAGCCCCAGGAGAACTGGAGCCTTCCCTTCAGAAAAAAGAACGCTCTTGAAAGGCCTCCCAAACATCCATCACCTCCCCAGCCACCCTCTGGATGCCTCCCTACAGGGTTTGGCTGGAGAATGGTAAACATCCATACTGGTTATCTAACTCTCCCTGCCCAACACTCTGTAAATTTCTTTAAGAAGTAGGTGGGAGAAATCAAACCCTGACCAGACAATAACAATAGAAACAACAGTTTTTGGCCCAAACACAATGTTATCATGAACGCTCAAAACCCTGTAGGTGGGCGCATATAGAAACCAGCAAAAATGTATAGTCCTTAAATTGATCAATGTAATAAGTCCATAAGTCCAGTACTAAGCTAATGGCGTCAGCTGTCCTCAGAGATTAGGCAACTCTGTGGGGTAAAACAAGGATAAGAAAGCGCCACCTGAGTGTAGTATTAGTAGGAAGCTTTTTATTAGTAAGATTAAAAACACTCACAGGATAAAAATGTATAACATGCTCATCTGGTGTGTAAAGGAGCCGCTCTAATCCATCCTGCTGACATTGCGCTGTGCCCAGAGCATGTAGAAGCTCCACAGCTTCTACGTCCTCTGGGCACAGCGCGATGTTGGTAGGATGGATTACAGTGGCTCCTTTACACACCAGATGAGCATGTTATACATTTTTATCCTGTGAGTGTTTTTAATCTTACTATTGTAGTGCCCCCCCCAACCTTCAAGGGCCTAGTGGTGACCCCCAGAGGCCGGAAAGGCCGACATTCCTCCTCAGGGTGCAGGTTCTTAGGCATGGTGGGTGTCATGCAAGGTGAAAAGATGTGCGCCAGTCACTTTTAAAAATTAACAAAAGAGATTTTATTTCTCTTAATAGGAATAGTGGGAGAGAGGGGTAGGGCACAGTACATCCTTAGGCAAATGCAATAGCAAAGAGGCAGACTCCTTAGACAAAAATAGATCTAGGCAGACAGCAATAGAGAAAAAGGGCCTTTAAGCTGAATGCAGCAATCTGTATTTCGTAGCAACTGCTGTCTCCTATAGCAACAAGCTCAACACACACAGCTACCCGCTGTACTTCTTCAAGCTTAACTCACAGCTACCCACTGTGCTTCTTGAGTTCACTCCTGAAGCTGTAGCCACTTCACAGTCCCCGGCTGATGAAGTGCCCCCTCCGGTACTCCTTCAGAACTCCATCCCTTTACACTTGCCTCCGGCAACAAGAGTGGTTGACCCTCTGGCATTTTCTTCTCCCTTGCCTCCTGACAAGCCTCAGGCTTCAGGTCTACACCTCTGCTGCTGCTCCACACACACACCAGGCCGCAGCCCGGACGGAAAAAAACTCTGATCATCTAAATACCCTCTCCCAGCATCCTCGGCAGCCAAAGAAAACTTCTGCTGATTGCGAAGTATATACACTCATAACCTGAATCCACTAAAATTCATCACACTGATGCCGAAGGCCACAGTGCCACCTACTGGCAAAAGGGAAAAATCGCAGTTAACACCAAGCTTAGGAGAAACCCATTTGATCAATAGACTACAAATTAGCCAGGCTAGATACCACCTAGCACAGCTAAATTTACTATCAGCCCTGTTTAGGACAGGGGTGCTACACTATTAAACCACTTCCTACAAATACTACACTCAGGTGGCGCTTCCTGCTTTCTTGTCCAGACAAAAACAATAAACTGCTGCAGCACTGATCACAAAGAAGACAAAAACTAAACCCAGCCTAGTAGCCTAGAGGAGGGCTCTATAGGTTACTTTTTTTTTTTATCCAGAAAAATTTTTTTTATTGAAAATTAACAGCATACAGTCCAGAGATTCATAAGCCTTACAATTACGACATGGTATAATACCCCCAGTTCCCTGGGAGCCAAGCCACAAATATGCAAAGTAATATAACATAACATGCCATTTTCCCCAACACACTTCACATTCAAGATACCCTGCATAGCTTCCAATACATCTGTATTTAAATGTATGTTCTGTCAGATTATTGGGGAGTGGGGTCTCTCATCCCGCATTAAGTCTCAGGAGTCTATCCATGACCAGGTCCTCCGGGGCCAATCCCGGAGTTCCCAGCCACGGCTCCCACAATTTTTCAAATTTGGCAGTACATCCCCTATGCTGGTATATGATTTTCTCCATCCTTAGCGTATTGCCCACTGCTGTAATCCACTCCTTAACTGTAGGGGGTGACTCAGACTTCCAATGTATCATAATCAATTTACGGGCCATGAAAAGGGTCCGTGTGAGGGCTTCTCTAATATGTGTTTCCCATTCTAATTCGTCCAATAAGTTCAGAATACACTGTCTAGGGTCCAGGGGAATCTGTACCCCAAACACTGCAGACAGAACCTCTATCACCCCCCTCCAATACATATGGAGTTTGGGACAGCGCCAAAGCATATGTATCAACTCACCATGATCCCTTTTGCATCTAGTACACAGCGGGGAGGGCGTCAGTCCCATAGCATGGAGTCTATGGGGCGTGTAATATACTCTCCGAAGTGTGTATAGTTGGGTCAACCTTTGCGACACATTTAGGGAACAGATAGCCACTGATTGCAGGGCTTCCTCCCATTGATCGTCATCTAGGGGCCCTATGTCCGTTTCCCACTTTCTTTTGACCGTAAGGGGGTGTTTGGAATGGTATTGAGTAGATAATGTGCCATAGCATTGGGAAATAAATCCCTTGGAGACCTCAGCAATTCTAAGTTGGGAAAGAATGGGATTAGGGTCCATATGCCACTCCGTGGTCCTAGATTGGGCTATAAATGCGTGTCTGAGTTGCATATAGTAGAACTTCATATGTTGAGGTAACCCGTATTTCTCTTTCAAAATTTCCCAGGATACCAGTTTCCCATTACTTATAATTTGAGCCAGGTAGAAGATACCATGTCCCTTCCACTTGTCTGTGTGCTGCAATTTGGCTAGCTCCGGGTAGGTCCCATTTGCCCAAATCGGGCTAAACTCAGTGAAACCCGTGACCCCCTGCAAATAATTGACCTTATTTCATACTTTTTGTATAAGACTGTATGTGGGGAAGGTTTTTTGAGGTTTACCAAAGGCCAGTGCTTCAAGAGCAGTCGGGACTGATCGCCCACCCACTGCATGGAGCATAATAGCCTCGGAAGCACTGGGGGATCTGTCGCCCACTACACCCTCCATGGCCATAGTACCTATCAAGTGTTGCATCTGGGACGCCAGATAATACAACCATGGATTCGGGAGAGCAAGGCCGCCTTCGTCTTTAGGGCGCTGTAGGTGTTCTAGTTTTATCCTAGGGGGCTTATTTTTCCAGATAAGTTCACGGAATATGGTGTTGACTATCCTAAAGATCTTCAGTGGGATCACAATTGGGGAATTATGTAGCATGTATAGCAGTTGGGGCATCAGAATCATTTTGATTAGATTCACTCTGCCCGCAACCGACATACATAAAGCGTTCCATGTCTTGACCCGCTGTCGAAACCTGGCTAAAAGTGGGGAAATGTTGAGTTGACTGTAATCCCTAATTTGGGGTGTAATCCATATCCCCAAGTATTTGAAGGAATGGGTAACGGGAATTTCTCCTGCTCTCTCACCGTCTTGGACTATGGTACCGTCTAGGGGCATCAAAGCAGATTTGGCCCAGTTTATCTTTAGACCTGAAAATTCCCCAAACCGAATCACTGTGTCCATCGTGTTCCTCAGGGATTGCTCCATATCTCCCAACAGTATCATGGTGTCATCCGCATAGAGCATCACTTTCTCCTGTCTATCTCCATAGCAGAAGCCTGTGATACCCTTGTGATTTCTAATCTTAATTGCTAGAGGCTCTATCGCCAGGGCAAACAGCAGGGGGGACAAAGGGCACCCCTGCCGCGTGCCCCGGCCCAAAGCAAACGACAGCGACATTCTACCTGCCTCCCTTATGGCGGCCCGAGGGCAGTGATACAGCAAACGTACCCAGGTGATATATGTGTCCCCAAAGCCAAATCGCCTCAGAATCTCCCAAAGATACGGCCACTCCACACTATCAAAGGCTTTCATAGTATCTAGTGACAAAAGAGCCCTTGATCCCATGTTGTCAGTCTGCGTCTGCATATTAAGAAATAGCCTTCTTAAGTTTATCGCCGTGGATTTATTAGGCATAAATCCCGCCTGATCTGGATGTATCACTGAAGTGATCACCTTATTTAGTCTAAGAGCTAGTACCTTGGCCAGGATCTTAATGTCTGACTGGAGTAACGATATCGGTCTATAGGATGCTGGATCTACGGGGTCTTTACCTGGTTTCAAAATCAGCACAATATGGGCTTGCGACATAGATGGTGGAAGGGCAGACTGGTCCTTGGCCGCGTTAAACATTGCCAAGAGCTTGGGCAACAATATTTCAGAGTATTTTTTGTATATCTCCATGGGGATACCATCACCCCCTGGGGCTTTACAGTTGGGAAACGCAGCCACAGCCACATGCAGTTCCTCCAGTGATATCGAGGAATCCAACTCCCGGCATTGTAATGCAGAGAGCTGCGGGAAAACAATGCCGTCCAAGTAATTACCCAACTCCCCCGGATTTTTTAATGAGGTTGGGCGATATAATGTCTCATAGAACTCGGCTAGTGTGTTCAATATTAAATCGGGCGACTGTACCAACTGTCCCCCTTTAGTTTTTATGGTTCCGATTACTGGGGACTTCTGTTCCGAGTTAGCAATTCTTGCAAGAAGGCGGCCCGTTGTCTCCCCCTCCTCAAAAAAGGCAGTTTTAGAGAAGAATCTTTTCCTTTCCGCCGAGGAGGCCAGGAGGTGCCCATAAGCAGTTTGAGCTGCCTGCCAGGCCTCCCTTGCGGAATCAGAGGGATCCTGCACATATTTCTCCTCGAGGGAATGGACCTGCATCTCCAGTGCTTCCCTGAGAGTTTCAGAGCGCTGTTTAACCTTAGTAACCTCATTGCTTAGCAGCCTACGGAGATATAGTTTAAATTTCTCCCACTCTGCCACAACGGCCTCTGGAGTTGGCTGAATCTGGAAAAACCCACTGATGCTTCCCTCTAGTTTCTCAGGAGATGCGAACAGCTGAAGCCAAAAGGCATTAAATTTCCATGGTGCCTTTGGGAGCATAGACCCCTGTGTTGTGACTAATTTTAGTACCATATAGGAATGGTCTGAAACGCATCTGGGTTTATATGAAACTTCAGAGACCGAGGGGAGCATATCCGAGTTTCCCACAGCCAAGTCTATCCTGGATAGAGACCCGTGGGCTTTTGAAAAGCAAGAAAATTGCTTAGTTACTGGGTTTCTATGTCTCCATATGTCTAGCCATCCCAACTCCTGCAACAGTCTAGCCAATGGTGTTGCCCTGCATGGGGCTTGTATTCCCGGGGGTGGATGTTTATCTAGAGCGGGGTTTAGCCAACTATTGAAGTCCCCTACAATGAGCATAGGGAGGTTCGGCTTATCCGTCAGAAATTCCAGGAAAAGCCGAAGCACCCGTGCATCAAACGGGGGGGGTATGTACACACAAGCTAGAATACAATGCAAAATTCCAATGCGACAATGCAGAAATACAAATCTCCCCTCTACATCTATCTTAGAAGCAAATTCCTGGAAATCCAGGGATCTGTGTATCACTACACTCACACCCCGAGAAAAAGAGGTGTGGGTGGAGTGATAGGCCCATCCTATCCATCTGTGCTTCAAACAGCTCCTGGTCACTGTAGTCAGATGTGTCTCCTGTAGACATATAACAGCAGGAAAAAACTTCTTTAGGCAAGTAAATATCATAGTGCGCTTAAGGGGGGAGTTCATGCCCCTAACATTCCAGGAAATCAGCGAAGATCCCGCCATTGTGGAAGTGTCGTCATCAGTTGGCATGGGTAAACAGTGGTCATCTCTATGGTAAGCCTATGGAGACAATGATAGGCAGTCTTGTACATGTGTGGCAAATTGGCAAAGAGGCTAGTAAGCAAATTCAGGTAGGTCTCTGGACTGTAAGATAGTGCAAACTATAAACCATAACCTGGCACAACGGTGCCAACAAACTTCATTTCTATTGTAGTATGGTGGAACCAAGGCAGGTATCCCTCACTGACGTCAATTACCGCCAGTGCGGGGCAGGATAGTAGGATCAACCACCATAACTTCATCAGCCAGGCCAAACATAGCCTGGCAGCACAGCCTAAAAGCAGGCTGACTGTAGGAGCTCGCATTACCACCCGAACAAAACAGAGTCACGTGGACAAAGAAAAATTAGAAAAAAACTCAGTTCTTTTATCTCCAGCGTTTCTATACATGAAATGTGTTCCCGGCATCTAAACAAGGAAAAGAACAAGTGAGTAGGTCAAGGGGTGACCATACAAGGTGTAGGTATGGACATCTGCTTAATCAGTAGAAAAAATAACAGCGTCAGTATACTCCGTGTTGAGAGGAAAACTTGGCTACGTATCAGGGTCAGTCTCCTTCCGCATCAGGCCGGCGGTGTCGCAGGGCTTGTTCATTATGATCTAACCACATCATAGCATCTCTGGGTGATTCAAAGAACTGTGCATGCCCATCCGCCGTCACTCGCAGTTTAGCTGGGTAAAGCATGGCGTATGGTAGTTGCAGGGCTCTCAGACGTTTCTTTACTTCCCCGAATTTCGCTCTGCTTCTCTGCACCTCCGCTGAGAAATCAGGGTAGAATGAGACTCTGACGCCATTAAACTTAACATTTGCTTTCTCCCGTGCACATCGTAGTATAGCTTCCCTGTCTCGATAGTGCAGTAGCTTTGCCAACATGGACCTGGGAGGGGCTCCCTGTGGGGGGGGTCTGCCAGGGACTCTATGTGCTCTCTCCACAGTGAAAAAAGGGGAGAATGCTGTCACAGTGAAGGAAATGTACCTGCTTCATTTGTCCTGGTGACCGATGTTACTGGGAAAGAAGGTGGGGGGAAATCGAAAAAGACTGAGGTTGTCGGAAACAGAAGGGGTAATCTTCCAATAGACACACTTAACACAGAAACAACTGTACAAGATGGGATTTACCTCATTTTGGAGAAATTTCCTTTGATTTCCTGTTGTGTCTACAGGACTGGAACTGAAGGGAAATCCTAGAATGGGGCACAGATCATGTTAGCAAATATATCTAAAAAAAACCAGCATCATGCAGATATAAAAACTATAAAAACAAGATAAAATTCTGGAGAAGCACACATTTAGGGTTGGACTATAAAATATGTTCCAAACTTTGAACATCTTACAAAGCATTTTTAAATCCATTATTGAAAAAGTAAAGAATATAGTAGAACTTCCATTATTTGTAGAGGAGGCTGCCTAGCAGTAACCGGATAAGAACGGCTTTAGACAGAGAAGCCACCAATAGGCTAACACAGTAAACAATATACACTATATTGTCAAAAGTATTAGGACTCCTGCCTTTACACGCACATGAACTTTAATGGCATCCCAGTCTTAGTCCCTAGGGTTCGATATCGAGTTGATCCATCCTTTGCAGCTATAACAGCTTCAACTCTTCTAGGATGGCTGTCCACAAGGTTTAGAAGTGTGTCTATGGGAATGTTTGACCATTCTTTCAGAAGCGCATTTGTGAGGTCAGGTACTGATGTTGGATGAGAAGGCCTGGCTCGCAGTGTCCACTCTAATTCATCCCGAAGGTGTTCTATCAGGTTGAGGTGCAGGCCAGTAAAGTTCCTCCACCCCAAACTCGCTCATCTATGTCTTTATGGACCTTGATTTGTGCACTGGTGTTGCAGTCATATTGCAACAGGAAGGGACCATCCCCAAACTGTTCCCACAAAGTTGGGAAAATGAAATTGTCCAAAATGTCTTGGTATGCTGAGACCTTAATAATTCCCTTCACTGGAACTAAGGAGCCAAGCAACCCCTTAAAGAAAAATAACCCCCCTTCACCAAATGATTTTGACCAGTGCACAAATTAAGGTCAATAAAGACATAGACGAACATGTTTGAGGTGGAGGAACTTGACTGGCCTGCACAGAGTCCTGACCTCAACCCAATAGAACACCTTTGGGATGAATTAGAGTTTCAACTGCGAGCCAGGCCTCCTCGTCCACATTAGTACCTGACCTCACAAATGCGCTTCTGGAAGATTCATTAAACATTCCCATAGACACACTCCTAAATCTTGCGGACAGCCTTCTCAAAAGAGTTGAATCTGTTATAGCTGCAAAGGGTAGGCCAACTCAATATTGAACCCTACAGACTAAGACTGGGATGCCATTAAAGTTCATGTGCGTGGAAACGCAGGTATCCCAATACTTTTGGTAATATAGTGTGTGTGTGTGTGTATATATATATATATATATATATATATATATATATATATATATATATATATATATATATATATACAGTATACTGTATATATACAGTGTGTGTATATATATATATATAGATATATATATCTATATATATATATACAGTATCTCACAAAAGTGCGTACACCCCTCACATTTTTTAGAATATTTTATTATATCTTTTCATGTGACAACACTGAAGAAATGACGCTTTGCTACAATGTAAAGTAATGAGTGTTCAGCTTGTATAAAAGTGTACATTTGCTGTCCCCTCAAAATAACTCAACACACAGCCATTAATGCCTTAACCGCTGGAAACATAAGTGATTACATAAGTGAAAATGTCCAAATTGGGCCCAATTAGCCATTTTCCCTCCCCGCTGTTATGTGACTCGTTAGTGTTACAAGGTCTCAGGTGTGAATGGGGAGCAGGTGTGCTTAATTTGGTGTTATCGCTCTCACTCTCTCATACTGGTCACTGGAAGTTCAACATGACACCTCATGCCAAAGAACTCTCTGAGGATCTGAACAAAAAAATTGTTGCTCCACATAAAGATGGACTAGGCTATAAGAAGATTGCCAAAACCCTGAAACTGAGCTTCAGTGCGGTGGCCAATACCGTACAGCGGTTTAACAGGACAGGTTCCACTCAGAACAGGCCTCGCCATGGTCGACCAAAGAAGTTGAGTGCACGTGCTCAGCATCATATCCAGAGGTTGTCTTTGGGAAACAGACCTATGAGTGCTGCCAGCATTGCTGCAGAGGTTGAAGGAGTGGGGGGGTCAGCCTGTCACTGATCAGACCATACGCCGCACACTGCATCAAATTGGTCTGCATGGCTATCATCCCAGAAGGAAGCCTCTTCTAAAGATGATGCACAAGAAAGCCCTCAAACATTTTGCTGAAGACAAGCAGACTAAGGACATGGATTAACTGAATCATGTCCTGTGGTCTGATGAGACCAAGATAAACGTATTTGGTTCAGATGGTGTCAAGCGTGTGTGGCAGAAACCAGGTGGAGTACAAAGACAAGTGTGTCTTGCCTACAGTCAAGCATGGTGGTGGAAGTTTCATAGTCTGGGGATGCATGAGTACTGCCGACACTGGGGAGCTACAGTTCATTGAGGGAACCATGAATGTCAAAATGTACTGTGACATACTGAAGCAGAGCATGATCCCCTCCCTTCGGAGACTGGGCTACAGTGCAGTATTCCAACATAATGACCCCAAACACACCTCCAAGATGACCACTGCCTTGCTAAAGAAGCTAAGGAGTAAAGGTGATGGACTGGCCAAGCATGTCTCCAGACCTAAACCCTATTGAGCATCTTTGGGGCATCATCAAATGGAAGGTAGAGGAGCGCAAGGTCTCCAACATCCACCAGCTCTCTGACATGTATCATTGAAAAAATACGTTTTCAAAACGGCCTTTTTTTCGGGAGCAGTGATTTTAATGATGCTTAAAGTGAAAAAAAAAAAGTGAAATATTCCTTTAAATATCTTACCTGGGGGGGGTGTCTATAGTATTCCTGTAAAATGGCGCGTGTTCCCCGTGCTTAGAACAGTCCCTGCACAAAATGACAGTTGTAAAGGAATAAAAGTCATTTAAAACTGCTTGTGGCTTTAATGTAATGTCGGTTCCCGGCAATATGGATGAAAATCAGTGAGACAAACGGCATGGGTCCCCCCCCCCCCCCAGTCCATTACCAGGCCCTTTTGGTCTTGTATGGATATTAAGGGGAACCCCGCACCCAAATTAAAAAAGTAAAGGCGTGGGGCCCCCAGGCCCTATATACTCTGAACAGCAGTATACAGGCGGTGCAAACAAGACAGGGACTGTAGGTTTGTTGTTAAGTAGAATCTGTTTGTAATTTTGAACTGGTACATTTTTAAAGAGTAGCTCAAGCCAAAAAATCTATTTTTAAGCATTTTGGAAAACATAGGGAAGGGTTATCACCCCTGTAACATTTGTTTTGCTGTCTGTGCACCTGTTCAGAAGATTTCACCTCACGTTCTGTCCCAATGACAAATGTTTTTTGAAAATTTGGGGTTTTTAGTGAAACAAGGATTGGTGATAAAGCATCAGTGAAGAGGAGACGCGTTTTTCCCATATTAACTCTTACAGGAGAGAATTTCCCTTCCTAGGGGTAGATTTTATCTCACTTCCTGTTGTCTCCTTCCGTTTGCAAGTAGGAGTCATTTGTAAGTTGGATGTTTGAAAGTAGGGGCCTGCTCTGTATACTCAGAAATTGGGGCCTTAGGTGTTTGTGTTGCCACAACACTGTAAGCCCTCACAGTTACTCTTGGTGGGTGCAGGAACGGGCCGTGCTGTGAAATATTAGATCAAAAATTGTAATTACATGCCATTGTTGAACAGTGGTAGAAAATTGGGCCTTTGGTGGTGGTGGTGGTGGTGCCACAACACTGTAAGTCCTCACAGTTACTCTTGGTGGGTGCTGGAACGGGCCCTGCTGTGAAATATTATATCAAGAATTGTAATTACATGCACCTGTTGAACAGGGGCAGAAAGATTGGGCCTTTGGTGGTGGTGGTGGTGTTGCCACAACACTGTAAGCCCTCACAGTTACTCTTGGTAGGCGCAGGAATGGGCCCTGCTGTGAAATATTAGATCAAGAATTGTAATTACATGTCTCTATTGAACAGAGGCAGAAAAATTGGGCCTTAGGCACTGGTGCCACAACACTGCAACCCCTCACAGATGCTATAGTTGTAGCACAGGAATGAGCCTTGCTGCAAAGTATTGCATCAAAAATTGTAATTATACGCCCCTGTTGAACAAGGGCTGAAAATTTGGGCCTTGGGCACTGGTGCTGGTGCCGAAACACTGCAACCCCTCACAGATACTCTAGTTGGAGCGCAGGAATGAGCCCTGCTGCAAAGTATTGCGTCAAAAATTGTAATTACATGCCCCTGTTAAACAGGGGCTGAAAAATTGGGCCTTGGGCACTGGTGCTGGTGCCACAACACTGCAACCCCTCACAGATACTCTAGTTGGAGTGCAGGAATGAGCCCTGCTGCAAAGTATTGCATCAAAAATTGTAATTATATGCCCCTGTTGCACAGGGGCAGAAAAATTGGGCCTTGGCCACTGCTGGCGGTGCCCAGAACCAAAAATGTTCTTACAAGCTATCAGCATGAAAATTGAGGAAGAAGAGGATTGTGACTCAGCATAACAGGACAGTCACTCAGCATCAGCATAGGCAGTCTTGAAGGGATTTCACATTTAAAAAAAAATCAATCGGTAGCATCAGGTGCTTGGTAGCTGGTGATCCAAGACTAATTCATTTTTATGAAGGTCAGCCGATCGACCGATTCGGTGGACAGGCGCACTCTGTGATCTGTTACAAAGCCTCCAGCAGCACTGAATGTGCGTTCCGAAAAAACGCTGGATGCAGGACAGGCCAAGAGCTCAATTGAATACTGTGCAAGCTCTGGCCAGTGATCCATCCTCAAGACCCAGTAACCCAGAGGATTTTCAGTGGGAAAGGTGTCCAAGTCTGATCTTGCCCCTAGGTAATCCTGCACCATGTGAATCAGACGCTGGTGATGGGAACCGATCAGACCTTGGGCCTGCAGACTAAAAAATTGTCTGAACGCATCGGTCAGACGGCCACCTTCTCCACCACTCCTTCTGTGACTGACCAAAGCCTCAGGAACACGTTGTCCAGGAGGACCAGGAAATTGTAACCTCCCAGGCTCTAGAAACACGTTGCATAAACCTTTCTGCAAGGCCTCCCGAAAATGTTTCATCCTCTGCTCCCTCTGCGATGGCAAGATAAGGTCTGCAACCTTACCCTTGTAACGTGGATCAAGGAGGGTTGCCAGCCAGTAATCAGCCCTCCCCTTGATACCACGAATACGAGGATCCTTCTGCAGGCTTTGCAGAATCAGGGAGCCACCTTCTCCCTGGCGGGCACGCAGGAACACTGTCTGGATAAAGGGGGCCTTGAGAGGTAAGGAAGTCCTCCTCTTCCTCCCTCTGTTCTGCCTCAAGTGCCATGTCCATTATTCCACGCAGCGTGTGCTCCAACAGGTGGACAAGAGGGACAGTGTCACTCATGCATGCACTGTCACTGCTCACCATCCTCGTGGCCTCCTCAAATGGTGACAGTACAGTGCATGCATCCCTGATCATAGCCCATTGGCGTGGGAAAAAAGAGACAAGGTCCCCTGACCCTGTCCTGGTGCCATAGTCGCATAGGTACTCATTGATGGCCGTCTGCTGCGTGTGCAGCCGCTGCAGCATGGCCAACATTGAGTTCCACCTGGTGGGCATGTCACAGATTAGGCAGTTCTTGGGCACGTTAAATTCCTTTTGGAGGTCAGCCAGCTGTGCACTGGCATTATATGACCTTCAGAAATGCACACAGACTTTCCTGGCCTGCCTCAGGACATCCTGTAAGCCCGGGACCTGCCCAAGAACTGCTGTACCACCAAGTTAAGGATGTGAGCCAAACAGGGAGGAGGTTTGTGCCATTGTCGCAAACCACCATACCGGGCTTAAGCTGGCATGGCATCAAACACCTCTGAACCTGCCCCTGCAGAGCTGACAGAATCTCTGCCCCAGTGTGGCTCCTGTCCCCCAGCACACCAGCTCAAGCACAGCATGGCATCTTTTTGCCTGCTTGCTTGCATAGCCCCTTAAACGCCTATGGAGCACCGCTGGTTCCGAGGACAAATCAGCACAGGAAGAGGCCATGGAGGAAGAAGAGGAGGGGGTGGAGAAGAGAGGTGTGGCAGAATCACCACTAGTAGAATTTTGGAGGCGTGGTGGTGGAACAACCTCCAACACTACTGCACCCTGTCCTGCATCCTTCCCAGATGCCAGAAGAGTCACCCAGTGCACGGTGAAAGATAGGTAACGTCCCTGTCCATGCCTGCTGGACCATGAGTCAGCGATAATATGCACCTTACCGCTGACCGCCCTGTCCAGCGAGGCCAAGACATTGCCTTCCACATGCCAGTAGAGAGCCGGAATCGCCTTCCATGAGAAAAAGTGGCGTTTGGGAACCTGCCACTGAGGAAACCGCACATTCCACAAACTCACGGAAGGGGGCAGAGTCTACCAACTGAAAAGGCAGCAGTTGAAGTGCTAGCAATTTAGCCAAGCTAGCATTCAACCGCTGGGCATGTGGATGGCTGGGAGCGAACTTCTTTCGGTGGTGCAGCAACTGGGGCAGGGAAATTTGCCTGGTACAATCTGACGTCGGTGTACCGATAGCAGATTGGCCGCAAGTACTTGGCTGTGACACACCTAATTCTACACCTTCATTCCTCTCAGTGCAGGTTTCAGAGAGGACTGAAGGTGTAGTGGGGTTGGAGATCCCAGCTGATGAGGAGCAAGGAGAGGTCCGCTTTGTACTTTGGTGTGAGTCTTTTAGGTACGCTTGCCAATGAACTGCATGGCAGGTCGACATATGTCTGGTCAAGCATGTGGTGCCCAAGCGTGTTATGTTTTGGCCACGCGAGATACACTTGAGACATATGTTGCAAATAGCAGCGGTGGGATCTGATGCACTCATCTCAAAAAAGGCCCACACCAAAGAACTTTTGGAATAACGAGCAGAGACAGTAGTGCCCTGCACATGCGATGCAGTCGGTGTGATGCAGTCAGTGTGCTGCCTTTAAGCTGGCCCCTAGAGGGCATCCTGCCTCGTTGGAGATGTGCCTCCTCCTCTCTCCTATCAGGCACCCACGTGGAGTCAGTGACGTCATCATCCCCTACCTCCTCATCACTGGAGCAAAGCTGGCAGTATGCTGCAGCTGGGGGAACATGACTGCCAGATTGCTGTCCTTCTTGGGCACCCCCTCTCTCTGGGCTCAAGTTACTGCCATCCTCTAGCTGGGTACCATCATCGGAGCCTTCAAAACGCTGGGCATCCTCCTGGAGCATGTACCCAACACTGTGGTCAAACAGTTCGGGAGACTCCTCAGGAGGACATAGTGGGGCTAGGGAAGGAGTGACTGATGCCATTGAGCCGAGGGAAGGGGCTGTGTTGGCAGCTGCTTTGCCAAAGTACCCTGAGCCTTGGTGAGAGAGGATGTGGAGGATGAGGACGGCTTGGTCATCCACTCTACCAAGTCTTCCGCATGTTGTGGCTCAACATGGCCAGCTGCCGAAAAAAAGGACAAGCATGTCCCACGACCACGTGCTGTTGAGGATGCACCGTCTCCACGACCAGCACTGTTGCTTCTAGACACAGAGCCTGCTTGCCCTCTTTTATTGGCTTGTGACTGTCTGCCTCGTGTTGGCCTTCCAGACATACTAATGGCCTGCAGCAGCTGAGCTGTAGCAGCACAAAGCTGGGATGTATATATATATATATACTGATACTGCAGCTAGCAGAATCAACTGCCTGCCTGTAGTATTATTAGTAAGAGAACACCAGCAATTGTCTTCAGGTAGCTTTAGGTGCACACTGTGCAGAGGACATAGTATACTAACTGTAAATACTGCAGCTGCCTGCCTGTGGTATTAATAGGATCAGAACAACAGCAATTGTCTTCAGGTAGCTTTAGATGCACACTGTGCGGAGGACGCACTACACTAACTGTAAATACTGCAGCTGCCTGCCTGTGGTACTAATAGGATCAGAACAACGCCACCAATTTTCTTCAGATAGTTTTAGGTGTACACTTTGCAGAGGACACAGTACACTAACTGTAACTACTGCAGCTGCCTGCCTGTGGTATAAATAGGATCAGAACAACAGCAATTATCTTCAGGTAGCTTTAGGTGCACACTGTGCAGAGGACGCACTACACTAACTGTAAATACTGCAGCTGCCTGCCTGTGGTACTAAAAGGATCAGAAGAACAGCAATTGTCTTCAGGTAGCTTTAGGTGCACACTGTGCAGAGGACGCAGTACACTAACTGTAAATACTGCAGCTGTCTGCCTGTGGTACTAATAGGATCAGAAGAACAGCAATTGTCTTCAGGTAGCTTTAGGTGCACACTGTGCAGAGGACGCACTACACTAACTGTAAATACTGAAGCTGCCTGCCTGTGGTATTAATAGGACCAGAACAACAGCAATTGTCTTCAGGTAGCTTTAGGTGCACACTGCGCAGAGGACACAATACACTAACTGTAAATACTGCAGCTGCCTGCCTGTGGTATTGATAGGATCAGAACAACAGCGATTGTCTTCAGGTAGCTTTAGGTGCACACTGTGCCGAGGACACAGTACACTAACTGTAAATACTGCAGCTGCCTGCCTGTGGTATTAATAGGATCAGAACAACAGCAATTATCTTCAGGTAGCTTTAGGTGCACACTGTGCAGAGGACGCAGTACACTAACTGTAAATACTGCAGCTGCCTGCCTGTGGTATTAATAGGATCAGAACAACAGCAATTGTCTTCAGGTAGCTTTAGGTGCACACTGTGCAGAGGATGCAGTACACTAACTGTAAATACTGCAGCTGCCTGCCTGTGGTACTAATAGGATCAGAAGAACACCACCAATTTTCTTCAGGTAACTTTAGGTTCACACTGTGCAGAGGACACAGTACACTAACTGTAAATACTGCAGCTGCCTGCCTGTGGTATTAATAGGATCAGAACAACAGCAATTATCTTCAGGTAGCTTTAGGTGCACACTGTGCAGAGGACGCAGTACACTAACTGTAAATACTGCAGCTGCCTGCCTGTGGTATTAATAGGATCAGAACAACAGCAATTGTCTTCAGGTAGCTTTAGGTGCACACTGTGCAGAGGATGCAGTACACTAACTGTAAATACTGCAGCTGCCTGCCTGTGGTACTAATAGGATCAGAAGAACACCACCAATTTTCTTCAGGTAACTTTAGGTTCACACTGTGCAGAGGACACAGTACACTAACTGTAAATACTGCAGCTGCCTGCCTGTGGTATTAATAGGATCAGAACAAAAGCAATTGTCTTCAGGTAGCTTTAGGTGCACACTGTGCAGAGGATGCACTACACTAACTGTAAATACTGCAGCTGCCTGCCTGTGGTACTAATAGGATCAGAAGAACACCACCAATTTTCTTCAGGTAGCTTTAGGTGCACAGTGTGCAGAGGACACAATACACTAACTGTAAATACTGCAGCTGCCTGCCCATGGTATTAATAGGATCAGAACAACAGCAATTGTCTTCAGGTAGCTTTAGGTGCACGCTGTGCAGAGGACACAGTACACTAACTGTAAATACTGCAGCTGCCTGCCTGTGGTATTAATAGGATCAGAACAACAGAAATTATCTTCAGGTAGCTTTAGGTGCACACTGTGCAGAGGACGCAGTACACTAACTGTAAATTCTGCAGCTGCCTGCCTGTGGTATTAATAGGATCAGAACAACAGCAATTGTCTTCAGGTAGCTTTAGGTGCACACTGTGCAGAGGATGCAGTACACTAACTGTAAATACTGCAGCTGCCTGCCTGTGGTACTAATAGGATCAGAAGAACACCACCAATTTTCTTCAGGTAACTTTAGGTTCACACTGTGCAGAGGACACAGTACACTAACTGTAAATACTGCAGCTGCCTGCCTGTGGTATTAATAGGATCAGAACAACAGCAATTGTCTTCAGGTAGCTTTAGGTGCACACTGTGCAGAGGATGCACTACACTAACTGTAAATACTGCAGCTGCCTGCCTGTGGTACTAATAGGATCAGAAGAACACCACCAATTTTCTTCAGGTAGCTTTAGGTGCACAGTGTGCAGAGGACACAATACACTAACTGTAAATTCTGCAGCTGCCTGCCCATGGTATTAATAGGATCAGAACAACAGCAATTGTCTTCAGGTAGCTTTAGGTGCACACTGTGCAGAGGACACAGTACACTAACTGTAAATACTGCAGCTGCCTGCCTGTGGTATTATTAGGATCAGAACAACAGCAATTGTCTTCAGGTAGCTTTAGGTGCACACTGTGCAGAGGACGCACTACACTAACTGTAAATAATGTAGCTGTCTGTCTGTGGTACTAATAGGATCAGAAGAACACCAGAAATTTTCTACAGGTAGCTGTAAATACTATAAAAACACCTGCCTGCCTGTCAGTAGGAAGAGAATAACAGGAACGGATCTAGCTAAACTGAATACAGTGTATATATTTTTATATATATATATATATATATATATATATATATATATATATATATATATATATATATATATATATATACCGTATTTATCGGCGTATAACACGCACTTTTTTCCCCTTAAAATCAGGAGAAAGTCGTGGGTGCGTGTTATACGCCGATCCCCGCTATCGCTATGTGAATGTCGGCGATCGCCACCGACATTTACATAGCGAGTAGTTTTAAATATGGCGCCGCCGAAATCACAGAGCCGAGATACACATACCCGAGTGTATTCGGCTCTTTCCGGCGCCGCTCACAGTCACGCCCAGTCCCGCCATTGGACCTGTGTTATGTCCATCATAGGGCGGGACTGGGTGGGACTGTGAGCGGCGCCGGAAAGAGCCGAATACACTCGGGTATGTGTATCTCGGCGGCGTTCGTTCAGTTCCGCCGGCACCGAGTCCCTCCGAACTCCGCGGCGCCATATTTAAAACTACTAACATGTGTATGGCGGCGGCGGCGGTGGCGGCGGCAGGCGGTAGACATGGACATTGGGGACAATGCTGCACTGGGGACAAGGCTGCGCTAACAAGGCTGCACTGGGGACAAGGCTGCACTGGGGACAAGGCTGCACTGACAAGGCTGCACTGGGGACAAGGCTGCACTGACAAGGCTGCACTGGGGACAAGGCTGCACTGACAAGACTGCACTGACAAGGCTGCACTGACAAGGCTGCACTGACAAGGCTGCACAGGGGCAAAGGCTGCACTGACAAGGCTGCACTGACACTGAAAAGGCTGCAATGACACTAACAAGGCTGCAGATGAACACTCATGAGGCTGCATTGATGGGCATTTTAATGTAAGTCTCTTTTCCTTAAACTTTCCTCCTAAAAGTTTTTTTCCTTAAAATTCTCTCCTAAACTTGGGGTGCGTGTTATACGCCGGCGCGTGTTATACTCCGATAAATACGGTATATATATACAACACCTAGGATGCATATATATACACAATACACTGTAAGTGCAGCTAACTGACTCGCCTGCCTACTCGATCTAACTTAAATCAAATGACACTGTCTCTCAGTCTATCTATCCGCCGCCGCAACACACTACACAGGGCTGCCACGCAGGTGGCCTTATATAGTGTGGGGAGTGTTCTAAACCCCCTGAGCCATAATTGGCCACAGCCACAGTACAGACGACGCTGTGATTGGCCAAGCATGCGGGTCATAGTGCATGCTTGGCCAATCATCAGCCAGCAATGCACTGCGATGCCGCAGTGAATTATGGGCGGTGACACGTCACTCGAATTTGGCACGAACAGCCCATAACGTTCGCAATTCAACGAATGGTCGAACATGCGATGTTCGAGTCAAACAGGGGTTCAACTCGAACTCGAAGCTCAGCCCTACCCAAGAGGGTTAAGGCAGTACTGGAAAATAATGGTGGCCACACAATATATTGACACTTTGGGTCCAATTTGGACATTTTCACTTAGGGGTGTACTCACTTTTGTTGCCAGCACTGTTTTTTCTCGCTCCGGAGGGGGCCTTTCGACATTGATGGCTGTGTGTTGAGTTATTTTGAGGGGGCAGCAAATTTACACTGTTATACAAGCTGTATACTCACAACTTTACATTGTATCAAAGTGTAATTTCTTCAGTGTTGTCACATGAAAAGATATAATAAAAAATTTTACAAAAATGTGAGGGGTGTACTTACTTTTGTGGGACACTGTGTATATATATATATATATATATATATATATATATATATATATAAACATTATTGAAGTCTGGTAACACTAGATGGGAGTGATTATTATGTCTTATGTTTTAATAGGCAATTTATTGGTAAAATAGTTTATGTTAACCCCACACATTGATATTTATTATTGACACTTTTTCAGTGTTGGCATAATAAGGTAAATGATTTATTGATTTACATTCATTATATCAGTTTATGGGAGTTCTGCAAAACCCATAGAATATTTTACAAAAAGCAAAAAACTACTGCCCTCAAATAAAAAACAAACTAAACCTAAAGTGTATGTAAACCCTAACAATTAAAGTGGTTGTTAAGCCACTATATACAATTTATACTATTCTCTCTGTTTAATAATCCTGTGTGCCCCTGTGTCTGTGTTTTATAAAAAAAAGCTGTTCTTTCCCTGTTTTTAGAGCACCTCTTGGCGTTCACGTGACCCACCGCCTCTCTGCTCTCCCTGTCTGACAGCTGCAGCGGGTCGGGCCAAGAAACCCCCACTAACATCAGTAGGGACAGGAGGAGGAGAGAGGCGGTGGGTCACGTGAGCACCGAGCGGCACTCTAAAAACAGGTATAGAACGGCTTATTTTTATAAAACACAGACATAGGGGCACACAGGATTATTAAACAAAGAGGATGGTATAAAACGTTTTATGTAACTTCAGCAGCAGGAGGGGAGGAGGCGGGCACTGACATTGGAGTTGACAGGCAGAGAGGAAGGGGGTGAGGAGGACAGAGGAGAGACGGGAGAGCTGCGGATGAGGAAGGCTGGTAAACTGACCACGGGGTCAGGGCTCAGCAGCCATGATTAACTGTGGTCAATTTACACAGGGGAGGGCATAGACAGGCAGGATCAGCCAGGTATATTAGGTGATATAGGGGGCCAAATTACACAGCACAAGCACTGTGTTGTATAACAAGCTTTAAGCTTCCAGACTGGCCACCGTACATATACTGCGGCAGGGTGGCCCGACTGTGCAAAATCACGTACCTGTACGTGATTTCGTGCATGTGGTGTAGGGGTGTGCGCACGGCTCCTGCTGTGATTGGACACATCGAGAGCCAATCAGTGGGTCCGGCGGCCGCGATGGCCACTGCGACCCACCAATCGTTCACAGGAGACACGGAGCAGCGGTGTGTGTAAACAAGGCACACTGCTGATCTGTCAGTGAGGAAAAGATAGATCTTCTGTTTCATCCAAGCTGAAACACAATCTCTGTTTTCCTCCAGTGTAACACTCCCCCCCACAGTTAGAAAGCACCTCCCTAGGACACACTTAACCCCTTGATCACCCCTAGTGTTAACCCCTTACCTGCCAGTGTCATTTATACATTGATCAGTGCATTTTTTTTAGCACTGATCACTGTATTGGTGTCACTGGTCCCCAAAAAATGTTAGTTTGGGTCAGATTTGTCTGCCATATTGTCGCAGTCCTTCTAAAAATAACGAATTCTTGCCATTACTAGTAAAAAAAATCAATTAAAAATAAAAATGCCATAAATCTAACCCATAGTTTGTAGACGCAATAACTTTTGCACAAACCAATCAATAAACGCTTATTGGGATTCTTTTTACCAAAAATATGTAGCAGAATACATATTGGCTTAAACTGATGAAGGAATTTGATTTAAAAAAAATATTGGGAATGTTTTATAGGAGAAAGTAAGGCATATTGTTTTTTATTCAAAATTGCTGCTCTTTTCTTGTTTATAGCGCAAAAAATAAAAACTGCAGAGGTGATCAAATACCACCAAAAGTAAGCTCTATTTGAGAGAAAACACATGAATTTTATTTGGGTACAGTGTTGCATGACTGTATCTGTCAGTTAAAGCAACGCAGTGCCATATTGCATAAAAATGGCCTGGTGAGGAAGTGGGTAAAACCTTCCGGGGCTGAAGTGGTTAAAGGAACAGGATCTTTTTTTTTTCTATTTTTTTTTACGGTAACAAAAACTTAAACTTATTTGAACCCCTGTGAACTCTTTTTTAGTTTGCTAAATAAACCATTGAAAGTGTTTTGTTATGTCCGTTCAATAAGTACAAAAATACATTTTGAGTTTGTCTGAGAACTTGTGAGCCAATAATTGTTTGCCTATCCAGAGTGTTCATGGAGTAAAGGGGCAGAAAGGAGGTTCAGTTTTGCTTTGACATATGCTTTAAAGAAAAAAGCCTCCAATACTAAAAACACAATCAGGAAAGGTGTGTGTTGAGGGCAAATAGTGAAGAACTGTTAACACTGTGGGGGCACATACAACAATATATACCCCACCATGGTGTTCAACAGAACTATAGCACAGTTTAGCAACGGATCTACCTAATGTCCCCCTATAAATATTGCCATCCCTCCCTAGAACAACCCCAACTCAACAACACTGTGGCTGCTCTGAACCCACTCATTTATAGTGAGGGGGCTGGGTTGTCCAATTATTGGCATTTACCGCATTTTGTCTCTTTTATCTGTACTGGATATGGGTCAAAGTCTATGTGGTGCCTGCCACAATGTTCTGTTCATGCCACGTGTTCAAGCAAATTCATGCAAAAATATACAATATACATATTCACCTGAATTTGAATACTATGAATTCACTACAAATCCATAGTGAAACAAATCTGAACCTGATCCCTATGGAAAATGCTTCTTATGGTCTCCAGCAATCAAAAGATTTTCTTTGAGATTCCTCATCTCAGCATAACAGCAGAACTTCGCAAAGAGCTCAAAATTTTGTTTTTTAAGAACAGAATGTACATTTAAAAAAAAAAAAAATGTTGCTGTGTATTGCCACATATCAAGAATGTATTCATACACACTTGTGATGTTAGTTATGGGCAGACTTTAATTAAGACAACTACAGAAAAACATTTTTTCTGCTTTTCTCCATTTTTGCACCTTACAAGTTTCAAGCCTGGTGCCCCTGAAGACGTCATTATGGATCAAACGTGTTGAACAAGGCTTGGTAGTTCAAGAAAGAGCTATCTGCAGACTGTGTGAAGTGATCTACGCTGTTACTTTGCCTGTTGCTTTTACACTACAGGGATGCTGGCTATTAATGTTAACAGACTCTGTCTACATTATAATGTGAGTGCAATTTCATTCTCTATTAAAGAAATAAGAACAGAGAACACAATGGTTTGTTTTATTTTCCATTTTGGGATCCATCCATCTGAGCATAGGTACTGATTGAATTGAGCTGAAGATTCATGCTGCCTAGAGGAGTTTTATAATTACCGGGGTCCTGAATGTGATATCATGTGCTTTGTTATGAGGTCTATACTGGGGTATGCGGGCACCTTTTGGGGTTCAGTGGAGGTCCCTGATTTGGGAGAGCACTTTCCTTTTGCACATTTTCTGATTATTGCAATGTGGTGGTTAAATGCATTTTTTATCACAGATGGGTATTCACATTGAAGATTGTTATGTTTGATGTTAAATCACAGAGATTTAACTATATTGTTTACAATGATATATACATATACATACATATACACATATATATATATATCATATATATATATATATAGATATAGATCTATATCTATATAGATATATACATATATCTATGTATAGATATAGATATATAGATATATATCTATATATATATCTATCTATATATATATCTATCTATATATATATATATATACATATATATATATCTATCTATATATATATATATATACATATATATATATATATATATATATATATATATATATATCACAGTATTTGTATTATTGAGTTTAAAAGAATAGCAACACATTGGATTAATTCTATTTATTATTTAATGTTTTTTTTTCTTAAAAGCACTGCATAATTTTTTATTTAATCACAGGTTATATTTAATTATTTGTACACGTTCTCATTTACTACAATGAAATTCAATAATGCATTTGCATCACAGTAGAATATTTTACAAAAATGCTGCAAATGTGGAACAACAATTTAAAGAATGGGGAAATAAAGGGTAGGCCATATTGGGCCGCCTTTCCTCATGGGATTGTGGCATTGGCATTTAAAAGAGTATTAGGAATAGGTATTGCAGGTAAGGTTAAATTTGATAGGCTGTTTAGGGTCAGGTGATTAAGAGGTTATAGAAGGTTAATAGACTATTAGGGATTGGGCAGTTAAGGTCAGGTGTCATAGAAGAATCTAGAAGGTTAAATAGTATAGCAATGATTGGGCAGTTTTAGTCAGGTGTTTTAGAAGGTTCTGGAAAGGTCAAGAGGCCAGTTAGGATTGGTCAGTAAATGTCATATGACCTTTAGAATATTCCAGAAGGGATCCTATAGCCTATTTGAGGGAAATTTCCAGTCAGGATTGTGCCAGTCGCCAGAGAAATTACAACACTAAGAGCTCCCCGCCCTAACCCCCCCCCCCCCGTCGCGGCCAAAGATTTATGTGGTGGCTCTTATGTGGTGAATAATCAAAGGGGAGATTTAAGAAGAAGATTTGATGATAAATGCTGATTCAGCTCGAGTCTCAGTGGCTGGGTTGAGTATGGTTTATGGTTAAAATAAAGTTTGGTTGAGAATATGCTTTATGAGAATGGATTTGATGTTATAAATAAATTTGATTTGGCATTAAAAATAGAATAAAACCAATAAATCAGGCCGTGGCCAATTTTATCCAATAAATATAGAATAAAGAATTATTATTATAATGAAATGGGTGTATGGTCTGTTTATTTATTTGCTATGCATGTTTTGTAATTTTGCATGATGCCTACTATCCCATAAGTGTAGCTTAGTCTAAATCCCCCCCACCCCCCAAAAAATTGGTATAGAATAGACAAAAAAAAATCTACGAATATCAAAAGGTATCTCTAAGTTGCAGAAGTCTTGGCCACTCCATTAATGGCCAGTGCAGTGTTTATAGCCTCTGCCTCAATACAGTTGGTAGACAGTTTGGTGGGGTCTGTACTGGGATGGCTATTATTCACTATTTCAGACTCTAAAATCTGTCTCCCTTCAAAGCTACACTGTTTGCCCCAAATGACTGCATAATGGAGGCTGCAAATCCTGAGCTGACCACGGATGCCCTGTGCAGTGCAAACTAGCAGCTTAAGAAAGTTTCATTGTCTGTCCTCTATCTATTCCTACCTAAGGGGGGATTTAGCCTTAAGAACATCATAGTTGTTGGGGTTTGATTACTTAAAACATAATTTGAACCATGAACAATTCTTGGAGATAATAATAATTCCATTTGCCAGATGTTTATTAATCTCAATAAAAGTCTATTACATGACAAAACATCAAGCTCATTGTTACTGATAAAAATAAAACACATCTGATAACAGTACATTCTCCAACTTTATTACCCTGTGGATGACCTCCGCAGATACAGATGTTTTTATTTGTTAGAGCAACCCTGGACCTCTTTACAAGAAATACTGTCATTTAGGCAAAAACATGTACTGTTCTAGGCAGTTACGGGAAATAGGAATGTATAGTGATTGTCCCAACATGCACCCATGCCATCTGCACACAGAGGTGGCCTGTTATAATGTTTGGTAGGAGACCCTTGAGGATCGTATTCTTGGGGAACTCATTTATGTCAAATTATTTGTCAGGATTTCCCCAGTGTTCAAACTTCAGAGGAAGCAATCTTCAGCCAAGAACTGGTGACAGAGGTACAGCTTCGTTACAATAAGATCCAGAGGGTCATATTAATCTAAGAGATAAAATTTATTATATTGTAGAAATAGAAATACAGGAAATGTTGGACAGGAAGAGATTTGTATTCCGGGTGTTACTGTTTTCTTGTAGAAAATGTAAAAAAAATGAAACATCTGTGTGTATGATGTATAGGGGAATTTGGTCTATTGTTTCTGGACTTAGCTGTCTCTTGTTGGCACATTTTAGAGCTTCTCAGCACTCATAGGCACATGGTCTGTGTGTTTCACAGCATAGGTTTGCCACTTCTACTGCCATTTAGGTGTGACAAAATAATAACGGGCCAAACCTTGTTGGTGGGTCTTTATCTAAAGAAGATTCTGTGCCCCTTATGACTGTCCATTGTACAGTTATGTTTCTTAGGTGTATTTCTTAGGTGGATAGTCTCCATTACTAACACCTGGTTGTGAGCATTTACTGTTTGCTTTAAAGTCTAGCCTGCCTGGCTCCCATTGTTCCTTTGCGTGACCCCTCTGTATGCAGTCAGTTACAGCTTGGTACCCTCTGTGTAGTCCTGACTACTATACTCATTTTTCATAATCTAGTGCATAGGACCTGGGGTCTTCTCCGTACCAGTTGGCACATATGAAAAATCCATACCTCTATTTTTTTTCATGTGATGAAGTTTCAGTGTGATGAATCCTAAATCATATTTAGACCTTTAAAGATAATCTTTCATTACCACACCCCACAGGGTGATTGGGAATTTTTGGCCTACACAACCAACAGTTTTTTTCATTGTTGAGACAGTTTCTTTGGGCTACTGTGCACCATGCAGAGTATGCCGTTGTATTTTAGTGACTGGTGGCCAAAGTAAAAAGAGGGGTGCTGCATTTTTTCCTTCACTTCTAAAGCTTGAAAATGCTTTTAGATTTCCTGTTAGCTTCTGTACCAGAGACAATTTCTCCTTCAGGCCATTCACAAAACTGATGTTTTCTGAATGGACTGTAGGACAGGGGGTTGAATCTTTAGCTATCACTGTCGGACTTATTCAGAGCCCTCTCTAGTGGATTCTAGTAGCAACTTTATTTTGCTGCAGACACAAAAATATGGTAGTACTAAGTATTACCAGGAGGGCGGACTTTATGGGCTAAGAAACAATGGAGAAGAAACAATTTAAAATATTCAAATTTATTAAGGTTAACAATTACATAGAAAAGATATAGGAATAAAAATTGTAGCATATATGCATCTATGTTTATTGCGCAGTGAGCCCTTGTATGTCCGTATTTTTGTGTCTTCAATAATTAATGGACGTGGCTATTTTTTAATGCACTTCCTCTCTTGTCCTTTATTTTGCTGCACTTAACCACTTCAGCCCTGGAAGGATTTACCCCCTTCCTGACCAGAGTACTTTTTGCGATACGGCACTGCGTCGCTCTAACTGACAATTGCGCGGTCGTGCGACGTTGTACTCAAGCAAAATTGACGTCATTTTTTTCCCACAAATAGAGCTTTCTTTTGGTGGTATTTGATCCCCTCTGTGGTTTTTATTTTTTGCACTATAAACAAAAAAAGAGCGACAATTTTGAAAAAAACGCATTATTTTTTGCTATAATAAATGTCCCCCAAAAATATATAAAAATACAATTTTTTTCCTCAGTTTAGGCCAATATGTATTCTTCTACATATTTTTGGTAAAAAAAAAATAGCAATAAGCGTTTATTGATTGGTTTGCGCAAAAGTTAGAGTGTCTACAAAATAAGGGATAGATATATAGCATCTTTTTTATTTTTTATTTTTTTACTAGTAATGGCAGCGATCCTGCAATTTTTATTATGACTGCGACATTATGGTGGACACATCGGACAATTTTGACACATTTTTGGGACCATTGGTATTAATACAGTGATCAATGCTATAAAATTGCATTTATTACTGTAAAAATTTCACTGGCGGTAAAGGGGTTAACACTAGGGGGCGATCGAGGGGTTAACTGGGTTCCCTGGGAGGTGATTCTAACTGAAGGGGGAGGAGACTGACTGGAGGAAGTGACGGATCATGATTCCTAGTCAATAGGAACACACGATCTGTCACTCCTGCCAGAACAGAACAGGGAAGTGTGTTTTTACACACACTCGTCCCTGTTCTGTGTCTCCAGCTCACGATCGCTCGTAGCTGGAGGTCATTGCGACCGTTGGCCACGAGCATCGGCACCCCTGCTTTGCAGCGGGCGCGCGCTCCTGCTATCCCAACCCCGCGAGCCGACGTATAGCTATGATGGCTTGCGCAGGGGAGCCAACCTGCTGCAGTATAACTGCAGCGGTTGGTCGGGAAGCGGTTAAGCTGGTCATACATTATACAATTTTCTTGTTCAATTTTCTTTACATTTACCTTCTATGTAGTGCAAGGGCTTGTCTTATTGCATACAAATTAAAAGTGTTTAGCTTTTGGTGTTGGTAAATCTAAAGGAAAATTGTACAAGAAAATTGTATAATGTATGGCCAGCCTTAGGGGTTGACTTACTTAAACTGGAGAGTGAAAAACCTAGTGCAGCTGTGCATGGCAGCCAATCAGCTTCTAACTCTAGTTTGTTCAATTAAGCTTTGACAAAAAAACTATAAGCCGATTGGTTTAATTGCAGAGCTGCACCAAATTTTGCACTTTAGGCCTCATTCTCACGAGGCGGATCTGCTTCCACGGAGTCGCCTCGGTCCGTCGGCTCAGCGGGAGATCTCCCTGTTGATCTCCACTGAGCCGGCGGATGACAGGTCCCTCTCTGCTCACTGAGCGGGGAGGGGCTTGTCGTGCGCCGCTGGTTTCTATGGAGAGATCGGACGAAAAGTTTTTCATCAGATCTCACCCGATCCGACCTGCCAGCGATGGATCTGAACGTAGAGGCCTCCGTCTGCTTTTAGCAGATCGGACCGGGTCGGATGTCAGCGGACATGTCTGACATCCGTCGCTCCATAGGCTAGCATGGAGCGCCTGTTCAGGTCCGCCGTCAAAACTGACAGGCGGACCTGAACGGTCCGACAATGTGAAAGGGGCCTTACAGTTTTAGTAAATCAACCCCATGAGTGTCTTAGTAGCAATTAACAGACCTATTTATTTCACACTTTAAAGTAAATTCAAAGCAAATTCAGAACCCAAGGAAATCAATATGTAAATAGTAGCTTCCAGACCTGAAGCTGAAGCTCCTGCGCAGCCCCATGCCCATTACTGTAAATGACTCCACCTTCTGATTAACAGAGGCCAGAGCTCCATCCTTAGAGCAAGACATTAGGAATCCATGAGTTGAGAGGATGCAGATTAGCACAAAAGACAAAGGAATGTGCTTTCATACCCAGGGTCCTGTTTGAAAAGACTTTGCTACAAGAGAAGGTGACAAGTTTACTTTAAACATGAGTCTTACCTCCATGATACTTTTTAGATGTCTTTTGGTTAGTGACACATATCAAGTGATGTGTAGAACCCTCTTTGCATTTTATCCAGCACTGGTGGTCCTAAATGATGCAGAGAATGGTTCTGACATAAAGGCATCAGCACTGCTACCTGAAGCATTGGACTTTGAGTGCAGGACCCCATGGGGCCTCATGGGCACAAGTAGTAGGGCCATGAGGTCTTGGGCTCACAGGAAGTAAGTTAATTGATTCTGAGCATCATTCAGCCTGGAAGAAGAAGACTGGCACTGAACCACAGAGGAGTTATGCCCCGTACACACGGTCGGACATTGATCGGACATTCCCACAACAAAATCCTAGGATTTTTTCCGACGGATGTTGGCTCAAACTTGTCTTGCATACACACGGTCACACAAAGTTGTCAGAAAATCCAAACATTCTGAACGCGGTGACGTCAAACACGTACGTCGGGACTATAAACGGGGCAGTAGCCAATAGCTTTCATCTCTTTATTTATTCTGAGCATGCGTGCCACTTTGTGCGTCGGATTTGTGTACACACGATCGGAAATTCCGACAACGGATTTTGTTGTCGGAAAATTTTATAGCCTGCTCTCAAACTTTGTGTGTTGGAAAATCCAATGGAAAATGTGTGATGGAGCCTACACACGGTCGGAATTTCCAACAACAAGGTCCCATCACACATTTTCCGTCGGAAAATCCGACCGTGTGTACGGGGCATTAGTCTTTCGGGGACATCACTGAAGAGGAGGTGAGTATTTTTCCAGGCTACAATGACCTACATGGGCAAAGTTCAGGTTTACTTTAATGCCCTGAATAAAAATGACATACAGCCAGAAGAATTATATTATCCCTATCACCTAGAATGCATGAATTTTTAAAACAATATTATCTGCACAATTACCAATATTATATGCACAATTACCTAATAGAGACTGGGTCATTTATGTCTGTCACTCTGGTTTTACATATGATAGAGATAAACCATTGTGCTATCAGTTCCTTCTTGGCGGGTGGAAAATTGTATTGCTCATTAGAGTATTTCTAGTGTTGCCCAACTAGACTGAAAATCCCAGCTTCCCCAGAGATGTGGGAGGGAAGAGGAAAAGCCCAGACTATTGGTCCTCATCTTGGGAAGGGCTGGCAGCTTCCAACTGGATCTTGTCCTATTTACTGCAATCGTGATTAAATCAATCTGTGGTGTCAGCATAATATCCTTAATTTGTTAGTGTGAAATCTCAGCTGCCTCCACCCTGCCAGGTTTGGAGATAGTCCTTTCCAAGCCGGCTGAGCAGAAAGAGCTTTTAAACATAAATGAGGCAGACACTGCTCTGGAGATGTTACCCTTCTCTGATTCCAGACTTTCCTCCTGTCCTTGATGAGGAAAGAGGCCCATCATAATGATAAATACATCTAATAAATATTAGGGAATTTCTTCATGTGCTGGTGCTGTCACCATCTCACCAATCATTGTGAAACGACTGGAAAGGGTCACACTGTCATATATATTACAAGTAAAAGAAATTCTGTAGTATGGTAAATATTTATACGCTAACAACTAAGCACAGTTATGTGTAAACAGGTCATATTAAAAATGATTATGCGTTCATTATTGTTTTTAAAGCCCAACTCCAGTCAAAACTTTTTGTTTTGTTTTATTTTTTTCTGCATTATTAATTTCTATACTAAAAACATAGGGATCAATTTAAAATGCAGCACAATGCCTTAATTCACATTTAGAATTATCACATTTTTTATACAGCATAGTAATATGTTTTACCAATGTGCCTAGTGCTCTGCCACCTTTGAGTCTCCTAAACCAGTAGAACACTTTCACTGTTAAAGTCATGTGACCTACCTCTCCTTCAATTACTAAGTTCTCTCTGTTTTTGTTAAGCAGTCTTAGTTACATAGTTACATAATAGGTGAGGTCGAAAAAAGACACAAGTCCATCAAGTCCAAATAAGGGGTGATCAGCCCTCCTAGGTTAAAAAATAGTGGCACATCCAACATACTGATACATACAAAGAGAAAGGGTTCCCCTAAATGGACTTTAACGGCACTCTTTTTTTAAAAAGAATTTGTGTAGATAGTGAAAGGTATAACAACGTATTAAAAGTAACAAAGTTTATGCAAAGATAAAATATATTAAAACATTGTGTACATAAAATTCAACGAAACATTTGCATCATACACAGATTCATTGTTGTCACCATACAGTGGGTTTTTTATAAGGCTCTTTTCACACCCAACGCGTTTCAGGATATACAGTGTTTTAGTCCTTCTTCAGGGGTGTAGAAGAAAAGAGAAATTCATGTAAAATGATTGAATTGTAAACTAATGAGTGAATAAGTCCATCAATTCCAACCTATGTGTGTGATTATATGTCAGTATTACCTTGTATATCCCTGTATGTTGCAGTCTTTCAGGTGATTATCGAATAGTTTCTTGAAACTATCGATGCTCCCCACTGAGACCACCACCTGTGGAAGGGAATTCCACATCCTTGCCGCTCTTACAGTAAAGAACCCTCTATGTAGTTTAAGGTTAAAACTCTTCTCTTCTAAATTTTAATGAGTGGCCACGAGTCTTGTTAAACTCCCTTCCGCGAAAAAGTTTTATCCCTATTGTGGGGTCACCAGTACGGTATTTGTAAATTGAAATCATATCCCCTCTCAAGCGTCTCTTCTCCAGAGAGAATAAGTTCAGTCCTCGCAACCTTTCTTCATAACTAATATCCTCCAGACCCTTTATTAGCTTTGTTGCCCTTCTTTGTACTCGCTCCATTTCCAGTACACACTTCCTGAGGACTGGTGCCCAGAACTGGACGGCATACTCCGGGTGTGGCCAGACCAGAGTCTTGTAGAACGGGAGAATTATCGTTTTATCTCTGGAATTAATCCCCTTTTTAATGCATGCCAATATTCTGTTTGCTTTGTTAGCAGCAGCTTGGCATTGCATGCCATTGCTGAGCCTATCATCTTCATTTTATGAATGGGCTGCCAAGTGGAGTAATATTCTTCTGTATAGCAGATAGCGATATTTGCTCTGAATTATAAACAGGGCCCATAGGGAATGATTTAGTAAAACTGGAGAGTGCAAAGTCTGGTGCAGCTCTGCATAGAAACCAATCAGCTTCCAGGTTTTATTGTCGAAGCATAATTGAACAAGTTGAAGTTACGAGCTGATTGACTAGCACAGCTGCACCAGATTTTGCACTCTACAGTTTTAGTAAATCTTCCCCATAGTCTCATAGTAAAAAGTGAGTGCAGAATACAGAAGTAGTGAAGTGAAGAAGAACAGCAGCACACTGCTGGCACTGGTGGTGGAGAAGGTATCACAGTATAGGCCCAGGTTCCCCAGCAGGCCTGTTCCTGCTCATTGCAATAAGCACAGAAAAAAATTATAAATATCCATTACCAAGATTTTCTGTAAATTAATATTCATTTCTAAGTGATAACTGTTGCCATAAACAGTTCAGTACAGTTCAATTAAAAATATAGGAAAGCAATTCTAAGACAGAATAAACTCAAAACATTAACCTATCCTCTCTGAAATTACCAAAATTCATTGAATTCCTATAATGTTCTATTGAGCCATTTGGTCCTGTATTAGGATTTCTTCTCTACAAGAGGTAAGTAGAAGGTGGTGCTTTATCCAATGTTTGTACACTTAGAAAAGTTGGTGTTAAAAGAATTGGAGAAGGCTATTCATCAGGAAGCAATGTTGGTATCAGGTACTAATCATCAAGTACCAATCACAGAAAAATAAAAAGTACAGAGCCAAAAGAAAGTTTAATGATTTTGATGTTAAATATTTTATAGATACAATTAATTTGTTTTAATGGGAAAATAGCAAACACATTTCAGGGGTTAGATACTCCGTCTTAATCTGAGGGTATGGTAAGCCAACACAAAAAAAAACACACAAAAAAGGAACTTCCGCTTTTCGGAACCCTCCCCCCCTCCGGTGTCACATTTGGCACCTTTCAGGGGGGAAGGGGGTGCAGATACCTGTCTAAGACAGGTATTTGCACCCACTTCCGGCATAGACTCCCACGTGAGTCTATGCTTCTTCCTGTCCCTCCGCGCTGTCTCCTGGGAAACACACAGGTCCCAGGAGATAGCAGGGACCAGTTATGACGCGCAGCGCGACTCGCGCATGCGCAGTAGGGAACTGGGATGTGAAGCCGCAACGCTTCACTTCCTGATTCCCTCACCTAGGATGGCGGCAGCAGCTGCCGAGAGTCGAGCGATTCATCGGCGCGGGATGCCGACATCGCTGGACCCTGGAACAGGTAAGTGGCCATGTATTAAAAGTCAGCAGCTGCAGTATTTGTAGCTGCTGGCTTTTAATATTTTTTTTGGGTGGACTCCCTCTTTAAGAACAGTATTTAAACATCCAATGAGCGATTAAAATGATAGAATGTTTAAAAAATGATTGCACCTGCATTACAAATACAGATGTGTTACCCTATTAAAGAATTAAAATGACTACATGCGAGGTTGCATACAATACATGAAAGATAAATACAATGTTTAAAAATGTTTAAAATAAATAAATACCGGTAATAAATAAAATGTTTAAAATAAATAAATACCGGTAATAAATAAAATGTTTAAAATAAATAAATACCGGTAATAAATAAAATGTTTAAAATAAATAAATACCGGTAATAAATAAAATGTTTAAAATAAATAAATAATTTTTCATGTATAATAAAATGACCATCATCTCACTTAAAATGTGTACATAAGTCTCTGATATACTGTATAAAATGTATGTACAGAATCCAGAATAGTACACCTTTAAAACCCAGAGTGGTAGCATATACAGTATATTGAAATAAAGCATATAATACTATAGAATTATAACCCTATGGCAAGGACAAACTGACATACAGTAATCCTTGCCTTAAAATCTTTCTGCATTTGAATAACATTAAATGTGGCAAAAACTTTGTATAAAATGTCCAATGAAGTTATACTCCTTTACAGTCTCCAGGGTTAATGGTAGAAATGCAATCTGTGTGAAGGAATAGCTGATGAATGGTGGGACAGGGGATTATAACGGTGCTAAGGTCAAAGAATACCAGAAGGAGAGAGAAGGTTTAAAAAAGCAAAAATTACAAAGTTTATTTATTAGTAATAATACATACATAAGAAAACACACTTAAATCGATTTACACTTAAAATAGATTTGTATACTGCATGCGACCCAGGGTATAGTAGAGTAGGCCAGATGGAGATGGCCATCGAAATGGGGGCTCGATTTCCTACATGTTTTGCCAAGACATTGGCTTCCTCAGGGAATAGGAGCTCAAAAGTGAATATATAAAGGGGTCTGTATATGGGGATACAGAAAACATCATGTGAACAAAATTATTTGACA
The DNA here is from genome assembly GCA_037952925.1 of Lithobates clamitans. Taxonomy (NCBI): domain Eukaryota; kingdom Metazoa; phylum Chordata; class Amphibia; order Anura; family Ranidae; genus Lithobates; species Lithobates clamitans. The sequence goes on from JBBGZY010000490.1 coordinate 1,324,133, forward strand.
GTACAGTATTTGATACACACTAAAGAAATTCAGTATTGTGGCTGGACAATCATGCAAAGAGGTGGCCCCACTGGTTCCGGTGGTGCAGACGTACCTGAAAAACCAACACCCATGGGGGGGCGCGGAAGGCGTCACCACAGGGGAAAAGGGCAGGCCGCGCCGTGTAATGTGCCTGCAGGGGGCACACAGTAGACCTGGCAAAGGAATGTGTTGGAGATATGTGAGTGGGTGTTGAACGTTACGTTAAAGGGAGTACTAGAGATGATGCAATTATGCATCGGTTGCATAAAGCAAAAAAATACATGTATCTATTTAGAAAAAGTATAGAGAACTCACACTCTTCTTTAAAAACAGTAGGTTGCAATGGATACAAGGTGCCTGTGGATGGATGCACACACACAGCAGAGCAATTAACCGGATCAGCAATCAATTGGAGAATAGCCTGAATGGGAAAATAAGTTACTTTAAGGGGGGAACTAATGGTCGTTATAAAAATAGCAAGGAGAAAATCTCCAAAGGGGAACTTACTTAGTAAGGTACATTGCCAGATAGATAGCTGATTTGACTCAGTCAAATGCATGAGGTAGAGTATTTTAGAATTTTATTGAAAAGGCAACAGGTGCAATAAATCCTGGGGAGAAATGGATAGAAGGAGGGGAAGTTAGGACAGCGCAGACTGTGTCAAAAAGAACAATGGGACTGCTGAGGAGGCAAGGAGCGGATTACCTGATCATCCGTGTAGCAGAGAATGTGACTCGTACACGATCTATGTTAGGGGATTGCCGAGGAAATAGATGGTAGGTCCAGGGTAACTCCTATAGGGAATAATTGGGGGCTCAATAAATAGTCAAATAGGGACAGAGTTGTGCTAGATGTAGTAAGGATGAAGGATTACCTTGTTGCTGTGTGTGCACAGTCCAAGTATTTCCGAGTCTCTCTGGCTCTGAGTCTCTCCGGCGCCCCCACCTCTGGTAGCATTAGTTTCCATTGACTGCTATGGGGAAACTCGCTTTGATATGCGAGTGCTTTGGATTACAAGCATTCTCCTGGAACAGATTATGCTAGTTTCCCCTGTATTATCTTGGAGTTTCCAAGCTCCTGAGCCTATGTTTTGGTTCCTTAATATAATAGGCAACCCCACTGATCAATAGTGATGCTCAGAAATCCAAGTCGAATCCGTCCAAGCTCGATTTTTACAGAAAAAAGTTATTCATATATTTTGATTAACCTCCCTGGCGGTATGATTATTTCATATTTTTGATGCTGAAAGCGGTACAATTATTTAGCATGGAATATTTGGCGTTTTATATTGTAGGCCTGTAATTCTTAGGAATAATAGGGCGTACACACGATCGGACTTTGTTCGGACATTCTGACAACAAAATCCTAGGATTTTTTCCGACGGATGTTGGCTCAAACTTGTCTTGCATACACACGGTCACACAAAGTTGTCGGAAAATCCGATCATTCTGAACGCGGTGACGTAAAACACGTACGTCGGGACTATAAATGGGGCAGTGGCCAATAGCTTTCATCTCTTTATTTATTCTGAGCATGCGTGGCACTTTGTCCGTTGGATTTGTGTACACACGATCGGAATTTCCGACAACAGATTTTGTGTGTACGGGGCATTACTCACTTAAATCTGTCCAAACCAGAGTCTAGTAGACATCCCGGGTATGATAAAGTTTGAAACACGAAATCATAAATTATAACATAATAAATAACTATAAATAATTATACCAAATAATAATATAATGATAATAAAAATTATTAAATAATGTAATCAAATCAAAAACACTGAAATTTGCTCAGTTGCAGAATTGTCGCTGTCATTACTTTTCAATGTTTGATGACGGATCTCCCCACAAATCGCTATCACTTAATTCTGCGAGTGATTCTAATTTATTATCGCTGTTTTCTAGCTGGTCTAAAACCACTTTTGATGTAAAGGGACGGTTTTGGTTGCTATGGACAATCTCCAGTTTCCAGGCAGAAAGAACAGCATTTATATTATAAAACTACATGCAGGACACTGGAGAAACCACTAGGCACAAAAGGGAGGTGAAATAATTTTATACAGTAATGTAATCTGTAAGGTTACAGTGTACTGTATGTATTGTGTGTGTGTTTCACTTTTTGAATTTGGCACCGTTCTCCGTCCCCGTGTGTCGCAATGCTCACAGGGAACGGAGATCGGCTCCGTGATGAATCGAGTGGAGGACGAGCCGCTCACACTGCGGGGAGACATCGCAGGATCCAGGGGACAAGGTAAGTAAGCTCTTCCTGGATCCTGCAATGAGATCCTGAGTCTGGCTCAGGGTCAGGGCCAGATTTCCGACAAGGCCACCGAGGCCAGGCCTCGGGGCGGTAGTAGAGCAGGGGCGGCGCCAAACCTGCCCCCCCGCCGCATGAAAACCCCCCCGATCTGTCCCCACGAGTCCCGGCTCCCACGGCTGCCTCCCTGCACAAACATAGCCCCCGGCGCGGCGGCGCGGCGGCCTGTAAATACAGACAATAGCGTGCACTGACTTGCTAGTAGGGGCGGACTTGGCCAGGGGGAGGGAGCAAATGACGCCCCCATTAAATGCCCGGCAGTGACTGGCCAGACTGGGTGTATGTCATTCCACTGACTGAGGCGGAGCCTAATGCTCCGCCTACCCTCCTCTGCGTGACTGACACATCCCTATCCATGTTATTCTTGTCCCGGGGGGCGGGGTCTCGGGGTCTCTCTCTGTCACTCACTGTAGGAGGAAACAAAAGAGGAGGATGATGGGATTGGAACCCCCGCAAGTGGTGGCCAGGACAGCAGGTAAGTTGAATTTATTTTTGTAAGTGGCAGTGCTCACTGCTCATCTTAGATTAAATGCAATTTTTCAGAGCATATTGCAATAAAGTGCTCCATGCATGCTCAAACCCATTAAACTGTCCAGTACATGAACTTTCACTGAATGTGGACAGTTTAATAAGTTTGCATAGGTTCCAGCATGCATGGAGCACTTTGCAGTACTTGATTTTTTACTGAATGTGGTGGACTGTCTAATAAGTTTGCATAGATTCCTGTAGAGTCCCATAGATTCATGATAGGCGGCATTGATGGGCACTGATAGGCGGCACTGGTGAGCTGCACTGATGGGCACTGGTAGGCTGCACTGATGGGCACTGATACGCGGCACTGATAGGCGACACTGGTAGGCTGCACTGATGGGCACTGGTAGGCTGCACTGATGGGCACTGGTAGGCTGCACTGATAGGCGACACTGGTAGGCTGCACTGATGGGCACTGGTAGGCTGCACTGATGGGCACTGGTAGGCTGCACTGATAGGCTGCACTGATAGGCAGCACTGATGGGCACTAATAGGCGGCACTGGTAGGCTGCACTGATGGGCACTGGTAGGCTGCACTGATAGGCTGAACTAATGAGCACTGATAGGCGGCACTGATGAGCACTGATACGCGGCACTGATAGGCGACACTGGTAGGCTGCACTGATGGGCACTGGCAGGCTGCACTGATGGGCACTGGTAGGCTGCACTGATGGGCACTGGTAGGCTGCACTGATAGGCTGCACTGATATGGGCGGCACTGATGGGCACTAATAGGCGGCACTGGTAGGCTGCACTGATGTGCACTGATAGGCGGCACTGGTAGGCTGCACTGATGGGCACTGGTAGGCTGCACTGATGGGCACTGGTAGGCTGCACAGATGGGCACTGGTAGGCTGCACAGATGGGCACTGGTAGGCTGCACAGATGGGCTGCACTGATAGGCGGCACTGGTAGGCTGCACTGATGAGCACTGATAGGCGGCACTGGTAGGCTGCACTGATGGGCACTGGTAGGCTGCACTGATAGGCTGAACTAATGAGCACTGATAGGCAGCACTGATGGGCACTAATAGGCGGCACTGGTAGGCTGCACTGATGAGCACTGGTAGGCTGCACTGATGGGCACTGGTAGGCTGCACTGATAGGCTGAACTAATGAGCACTGATAGGCGGCACTGATAGGCACTGATATGCTTTATGTTGATATTGTTGAAGTTGTTGTTGATATTTATTTTTGGAACTTAATTCTGCATAAAACATTTAATAGTGTAATTTCATGAGATATGTTTAGGTGTGAGGTGTGGGGGGCGGCATTGAAGACCCGGCCTTGGGGCGGCAAAGGGAGTAAATCCGGGCCTGCTCAGGGTTACCGCTTTTGGTTCTGAAATTCCACCCCGAGCCAGACTCGGGAATACAACCAGGGAGGTTAAGCTGTCTATATTATAGGTTTGATTTACTAAAATTGCAGAGTGCAAAATCAGCTTCCAGGTTTTATTGTCAAAACTTAATTGAACAAGCTGAAGTTAGAATCTGATTGGTAGGGATGGGCTGAACACCCCCTGGTTCGGTTTGCACCAGAACTTGAAAAATCAAAAGACCTAATTTTAAAGGCTTATATGCAGGTTATTACCTTAAAAGTATGGGGGTTCGGGTATTGCCCTAGGGGATATGTATCAATGCAAAAAAACTTTTTAAAGCTATAATTTTTAACCTTCCTGGCGTTATGGTTATGTCTGATTTTTGATGCTGAAAGAGATACATTGTTGCACATAGAAATTTGGCATTTTATATTGTAGGCCTTTAATTTTTAGGAATAACTCACTTAAATCTGTCCAAATAAGAGTCTAGTAGACATCCCGGGTATGATAATGTTTGAAACACGAAAACATAAATGATATTATAATAAATAACTATAAATAATTATAACAAATAATAATATAATAATAATACATTTTATTCAGTAATGTAATCAAATCTAAAACACTGAAATTTGCTCAGTCGCAGATGTCCTTGATGACGCCTTGTGGGAGGGTGAAGCGTGTAGACGTAATTTCCAGTTCCTATTGACGTCACTTCCGGTATCGTGGAATGCACGCCATGAACGGCGTTTCCTGTATTCACAGCACCATGTTTTTATGCCTGATTTTATCTTGCTTCTTGTAAGTATCCATTTCTATGCGTAATAAATCCTTTTCAAAACGGTACTTCACTATTAGTCCATTCCTTTTCATTCTGGGTACCTGTTATTCTGGCTGAGTATCTTTAACAAAGATGTTTTGTCTGATGATCTGATGCCTAAGCTGCCATTCCTGGCCACCATTATTGAGCCTGAAGTGACCTCTAGACTGAAAGGCTGGGGGTCCATTTGATCCGGTGAGTGGGGACACAGGAAGGGTTGTGGCACACCTTTAAAATTTTGGAGCACTTTTGGATTCAAGCACATCAGTCACTTTATTTGGAATTTCACGTTTATTATCTACTGTATGTATTGTTTGTAATTTCACTTATACTGTGTTTGCTAGCGCTGTATTTTATATATTTGTATCTGTTCAAGTGATTAGCACCTTGTGTACAGCAGCTGCACTTGACACTTTATTGTTCTCACTATCGCTGTTTTCTAGCTGGTCTAAAACCACTTTTGACATAGAGGGACTCTTTTTGGATACCATGGTGTTCTCAAGTTTCCAGGCAGAAAGAACAGTATATATAATATAAAACTGCAGGCAGGGCACTGGATAAAGCACTAGGGACAAAAGGGAGGTGAAATGATTTGATACAGTAATGTAATCTACAGTGTATTGTGTGTGTTCTGTAGTTTTCACCTTTTTGCATTTCCTGCCGAGCTCCGCCCCCATGCGTCGCGACACTCACAGGGAACGGAGCCCGGCACAGTGTTAAATCAGGTGGAGGACACAGCCTGCGGATACAGCGGGAGGACATCGCAGGAACCTGGGGACAAGGTAAGTAACTTTACCAGGATACTGTGATGCAATCCCGAGTGTGGCTCAGGGTTACCGCTTTTGGTAATGAAAATTCACCCCGAGCCACACCCGGGAATACCGCCAGGGAGCAGTGATTAAACTATAAAAATAGCCGTCTGCTTCCTCTCTGCTTTTGACAGTTCTTATTTAGGCAAGGGGCGGGGCCACCCCGTTACGTCACCTGGTGGCACCGCCCCTTCTGATGACACATAACGGCATGTGACATCAAAAGGGGGGGTGCCACCGGGTTACATAGACAGGTGGCCCTGCCCCTTGCCTATATAAGAGCTGTCAAAAGCAGAGAGGAGGCAGACTGCTGTAAGGCTTCCCAAGAGATGACAGCGGGGGTTTTTTTTCTATTTTTCGGTCTGGCGGGAATGTGATTGACAGTGGATACATCGAGGGACACTATTTTTTTTTTCTTTTTTAACCACTTCAATACCGAGCTATAGTCATATGACGTCCACAGATGGGATCTCCCATCCTGGGGCGGGCGTCATATGATGTCCTCGGTTTCTCGCCACTGTGCTCTCAAACACTGCCACTGTGCCCTCAAACACTGCCACTGTGCCCTCAAATGCTGCCACTGTGCCATCAATTGCAGCTACTGTGCCATCAAGCGCTGCCACTGTGCCCATAAAATGCAGCCAATGTGCCAAACGTTGCCACTGTGTCCATCAAACGCTGCCACTGTGCCCATCAAATGCTGCCACTGTGCCCAAATGCTGCCAGTGTGCCCATTATATGCTGCCAATGTGCCCATTATATGCTGCCAGTGTGCCCATCAAATGCTGCCAGTGTGTCTATTAAATGCTGCCAGTGTGCCCTTGAATGCCCCCAGTGTGACCCCCCGCCCGCTCGCAGTCTGCGGGCACTTACCCTGTCTTGGTGGGGCAGTGGGTGAGGGCTATGAGCGGGGTCCTCCATGCGTCTCCTGCTGTCCTCATCTCCCGTCCTCTTCTTCTGATAGGTGTCCAATAGCAGCGCCTGTCCTTTCAGCCAATCAGGTGACAGGTGACAAACCCGAGCACCTGATTGGCGGAGAGGCGGTTAAGTATTAGAAAAGCTATTATTCATTCGCTTTTCTAACACAGCTGAGTGACCTGCGATCAGTGTGACGAGCTTCCTGCACAGTACCGATTACAGTTCGGCTGACGATCGGGGAGCTCGGTATCAGTCGCCCCGCTCCTATTGAGATATACAGGGGACCCTCAAGACCCCCTGCAGCGTGGGGCCCAGTCGCCATGGTGACCTCAGCGACCCCTATACTTCCACCACTGGATGTAGCAGTATAAATTTTAGCCCAAATTTATGAACAAAAATGACTTAAAAGCATTAAACCCAATGGTGATTAAATACCACCAAAAGAAAGCTCTATTTGTATAAAAAAAATTATAAAAATGTTGTTTTTGTACAGTGTTGCATGACTGAGTAATTGGTATTTAAAGTGTGAGAGCGCTGAAAGCTAAAAATTGTATCTGGGCAGCAAGGGTGTATAAATGCCCTGTACTGAAGTGGTTAATAAAGGACTTGTCAAAAACTGTTTACCGTATTTCTTACTTTTTGACACTTTTTTGGTGAATGGGGGGGGGGACGGGATCTGGGGGCTTCCAGATTCCAGATGTTAAAGGGGGCTTCCAGATTCCGTTAAGCTCCCCGCCTGCAGACCCCAACAATCACAGCCCAGGGTTGTCGGGAAGAGGCCCTTGTCCCCATCAACAAGGGGACAAGGTGCTTTGGGGGGCACCCCAAAGCACCCTTTACATGTTGAGGGCAAGCAGCCTGGTATGGTTCAGGAGAGGGGGAGCGCTCACTCATCTCCCCCCCTTTCCTGGCCTGCCAGGCTGCATGCACAGATAAGGGTCTGGTGTGGATTTTGGTGGGGACCCCACACCATTTATTTTCTTAATTCTGTCATAGGGTTCCCCTTAACCACTTCAAAACAAGGCAATTTCACCCCCTTTCTGCCCAGACCAATTTTCAGCTTTCAGTGCTCTCACACTTTGAATGGCAATTACCCAGTCATGCAACACTGTACCCAAACAAAATTTCTTTTGGTGGTATTTAACCACCTCACTACAGGGAACTTACATCCCCTTCATGCCCAAGCCATTTTCCTAGCAACACAGTGCGGGCACGATCGCCACGCTGCGTACGAGAGCGGTTGTTCTGGGAAGCAGTCATATGACGTCCACCCAGAATGAGAGCCCCACCGTCCAGCCATCATTTGACGGTGGGCGGGCGGCAAGTGGTTAATCACCACTGGGTTTTTTCTTTTTTGCGATATAAGTAAGAAAAGAGCAAAAATTTGAAAAAAAACCCACTTTATTTTAGTTTTAATCATAAAATTTAGCAAAAAAATTTATTTTTGTTCATAAATTTGGGCCAAAATTTATACTGCTACATACAGTATCTTTAGTAAAAATAACCCAAATTAGTGGATATTATTTAGTCTGTGTGAAAGTTGTAGAGTCTACAAGCTATGGCAAATCATAAAAATTTGATCACACCTGATGTACTGACGGCCTATTTTATTTCTTGAGGCGGTGAAATGTCAGGACAGTACAAATACCACCAAATGACCCTTTTTTGGAAAGTAGAAAGTCCAGGGTAATGAGTTATGCCCTGTACACACGGTCGGATTTTCAGACGAAAAATGTGTGATAGGACCTTGTTGTCGGAAATTCTGACCGTGTGTGGGCTCCATCACACATTTTCCATCGGATTTTCCGACACACAAAGTTTGAGAGCAGGCTATAAAATTTTCCGACAACAAAATCCGTTATCGGAAATTCCGATCGTGTGTACACAAATCCGACTGACAAAGTGCCACGCATGCTCAGAATAAATAAAGAGATGAAAGCTATTGGCCACTGCCCCGTTTATAGTCCCGACGTTCATGTTTTACGTCACTGCATTCAGAATGATCGGATTTTCCGACAACTTTGTGTGGCCGTGTGTATGCAAGACAAGTTTGAGCCAACATCCGTCGGAAAAAATCCTAGGATTTTGTTGTCAGAATGTCCGAACAAAGTCCGACCGTGTGTACGGGGCATAAGAGGCATGGTGAGTTTTTTGAAGTTGTGATTTTTTTCCCACAATTCTTGGGAGAATTAAGAAATTAATTTTACCAGATGTGTGAGACTTTTTCACAGCCTGGCCACATAGAAAGGCCCCCACATACAGGGAGCACCATCAGGCGCTCTAGGAGCATAAATTACACATCTAATTTCATTCCTACCTATTACACTTTTGAAGGTTCTGGAGCACCAGGACAGTAGAATTACCTACAAAATGACCCCATTTTGGAAAGAAAACACCCCAACGTATATTCTATGAGGCATGGGCTGCAGATAGATACTCAGGTACTCTGATGTAAGGATGAGCCGAACACCCCCTGAATTGGGGTTCCCCTTAATATTCATACCAGACCCAAAGGGCCTGGTAATGGACTGGGGGGGGGGGAACCATGCCATTCTTTTCAATGAGTTTTACCTATATTGCCGAGACCTGACAATTCATTACAGCCGCGATCAGTTTTAAATTAATTTTTTCCTTTAGAAATGTCATTTTGCTGCGGTACTGTTCTAAACACAGTGTAGCACTAACTCTCGGTGGAGCTGCTAATTTAAGCGGGCTTGTTACCTTCACTGTGCTTCCCTCAGTTTCACCGGCACCGTGTCTAGGGGTTCCGTTGAGTTTACTTCTGGGTGACACACGCACCAACACTGCAGTATGGTTTCAATGCTTTATTGAACAGACAAACTTTAGGAAGTAGCAGGAAAGAGGCGGAAAAGGAAACTTTCAGGAGAAACTCAAATATCTTCTTGTAGAATCTTAGCGACAAATGTCCTGGTAGAATGCAGATAATTAGGTGGAATGCGCTCCCCTCGTGGGACACACTCCTTGCTCGTCTGGATAGGCCTCTCTCACCGGTCTAGCAGCCAGTACGCAGCACGAATAAAAAGTCTCTGCCACAGACTTGTTTGGGGAATAAATCTGTACGATCCTCTGCCACAGGATGTATCAGATTTTCTGCAATGAAAGTCAGTCACAGTGCCTGAACCTTTAAGCCGAACCGGCAACACTATGCTGTATGGTTACTTCTTTTGGATACGTCCTTCGACCGAGTCACCAGGCCCCTCTATAGACCAGCACACTGCGTGATCTCTCCAAGACGGGTCCTCCCTTGGGATCTCCCCAGTTGTCCAGCTTCGTCACACAGGACCGACAGCTCAGGACCATTCCTCGGCCGCGGTGGTAGGTCCCAGACAAGCCTCTGGGCCCCAGGGCCGGATTAACATAGGGGCTGATGGAGCTGCAGCTCCAGGCCCCTGCCTTAAAATCGGCCCTCCCAGCCAGCAGTATAAGCCCGATTTTCTCCTGTCCATAAACTTCTATGGGACAAGAGAAGTTGTGTCTGGCTGTACCTGTGTTCACTGCTCACTGTGTTTATTACAATGTCACAGTGCACATTTCCCCCTACACAAATGGGAGAGGCTGAGTCGGCTCTGCCTTTCCCCTCCCCTCTCTCACTCCGTGAAGTCTGTGGCTGTGCAGTGAAGGAGCCCTGTGGGTGGGAAATTATGAACAGAACACCGGCAGATATCTCTGAGTGATCAGCCTCCAGGGACCATCCCAAATGTGAGCTCAGTGACCCTTATCTCCATTACCCTCGTTTTTAACTTATTCCTCCAGCAGTAGCTCTTATAACAGCAGCCAAAGTGTTTAGAATTCAGCCTGTGGTAGTACTCTGTCCCTTGTGCTTTTAGGTGGGTTCACACTGGTTTGCTGTGTTTTGGCCCATTTCTGATGTATCCACAGTTTTCCTGCGTTTTACCCGCAGTCCTATCGATTTCTATTAGGTTGTGTGTTATTTTCTGAAAGCGCACCAAAATTCCTACATGTTACATCTTATCTTTGGCGTACTCTCAGAAAATGCAGCAAAAACCTGCAACCTAATATATATCAATAGGACTGCAAGCTAAAACTGCAGATACACAAGCAGTGCGGCCGACTGCAGCATACCAGTGTGAGCCCAAAGGCTTGCACTCACCAACCTCCTGTAGAATTTGGTCTGATCAATACTCCAGGCATACACACACACACGGCCATACCATCCCAGCTCAGGAGGGCTGGGGCTCCAGGGATTTGATTGACTATCCAGGCCCTGTCCCTCCTATCCGTCCGAGCAGAGTCCCGGAGGCAGTGGCAGGCTGCTGGTGGCAAGTGGCACACTGTATCTGGTGGCATGTGGCACACAGTATCTGGTGGAAGGCTGCTGGTAGCAAGTAGCACACTGTATCTGGTGGAATGCTGCTGATGGCAAGTGGCACACTGTGTCTGGTGGAAGGCTGCTGGTGGCAAGTGGCACACTGTGTCTGGTGGCATGTGGCACGCCGTATCTGGTGGCTGCAGGCTGCTGGTGGCAAATAGCACACTGTATCTGGTGACAGGCTGCTGGTGGCAAGTGGCACGCTGTATCTGGTGGCATGCTGCTGGTGGCAAGTGGCACACGGTATCTGGTGGCAAGTGGCACACCGTATCTGGTACATGCTGCTTGTGGCAAGTGGCACACTGTATCTGGTGGCAGGCTGCTGTTGGCAAGTGGCACACTGTGTCTGGTGGGAGGCTGTGGGTGGCAAGTAGCACACTGTATCTGGTGGCAGGCTGCTGGTGGCAAGTGGCACACTGTATCTGGTGGCAAGTGGCACACTGTATCTGGTGGCAAGTAGCACACTGTATCTGGTGGCAGGCTGCTGGTGGCAAGTGGCACACTGTATCTGGTGGCAAGTAGCACAATGTATCTGGTGGCAGGCTGCTGGTGGCAAGTGGCACACTGTATCTGGTGGCAAGTGGCACACTGTATCTGGTGGCAGGCTGCTGACTGTATCTGGTGGCAGGCTGCTGGTGGCAGGTGGCACACTGTATCTGGTGGCAGGCTTCTGTTGGCAAATGGCACACCATATCTGATGGCAGGCTGCTGGTGGCAAGTGGCACACCGTATCTGGTGGCATGCTGCTGGTGGCAAGTGTCACACTGTATCTGGTGGCAGGCTGCTGGTGGCAAGTGGCACACTATCTGGTGGCAAGTGGCACACCATATCTGGTGGCATGCTGTTGGTGGCAAGTGGCACACCGTATCTGGTGGCATGCTGCTGGTGGCAAGTGGCACACCGTATCTGGTGGCAGGCTGCAGGTGGCAGGTGGCACACTGTGTCTGGTAGCAGGCTGTGGGTGGCTAGTAGCATGCCGTATCTGGTGGCAGGCTGCTGGTGGCAAGTGGCACACTGTATCTGGCGGCATGCTGCTGGTGGCAAGTGGCACACTGTATCTGGTGGCAGGCTGCTGTTGGCAAGTGGCACACCATATCTGGTGGCAGGCTGCTGGTGGCAAGTGGCACAGTGTTTCTGGTAGCAAGTGGCACACTGTATCTGGTGGCAGGCTGCTGGTGGCAAGTGGCACACTGTATCTGGTGGCATGTGGTACACTGTATCTGATGGCAGGCTATGGGTGGCATCTGGCGGCAGGCGATGGTGGCAAGTGACAAGCTCAGGTTCCCACTGATTCTGCATCATGGTGAGTTGAACTATTTCACTATATATTACAATGTAGTAATAGAAATAATGGAATTTGATCATCCTGACGCCATATCAAGCATAGTGTCAGGATGATTTTAAGTGCTAACACCAGCCATTTGCCCGAAAAATCACCCCCGCCACCTATTTCCCCATCAACCCCGAGACTACATCCCCCCTCATATTTTTTTGGGAAGGGGGGGATGTCCCTGAATGGCAGTTTGGAAATGTGGTCGCCCTATGTTGCTGTTAGAGACCACATAGCAGGTGGTATTGGTGGTGTTGCTGCTGCTCAGAGGCTGCACGGCTGATATTACTGGTGAGAGTATATTTAATTTGTTTTAGCAAAAAAATTTTGCATTTTCATTTTGTTTCCATAAAAAGGCCCACCAAAATCTTCAGCACCAGGCCCATGATGCTCTTAATCTGGCCCTGCTGGGCCCACCTCTGCGCCGCAGCATCGTGAGCCTCCTGATCTGAGGACCACGAGGTAGCTCCTTAATGCATACCTGTCGGCCAGGAGGGCCAGCAGGTGGCTAAAAAAAAAACCCCTAGAACATGGAGTCTGTCCCATAAATACCCTCTTCCCAGAATGCAACTCGGAGGACCACCTCCACCGAGCTTGCCTCTGAGACAGAGGAGCATCTATACACTTCGACACGTTGCCTTTCCAACACTGACTAGTGGTAACAGCTACACCCACCGGTCAGCACGAAAACACACGCAACGTCAGCCAAGCTGGAACAGAGGCAAGCTTTTACCTTCCTAACGCACAATTTACTAAATTTACCTAACCTGCGGTAGATTGTAAATCTACCAACGCTCCATACTCCCCCCACTACAATAGACGTTGTCCCCAACGTCTGTCCCGAACACAGTAACTCTCAAGCCTGAGAGTAAGCATTTGAGTTTCTCATAACTTTAGATAGACAAAGAGAGAGAATTGACAGTTTAAAGACATTATGAGACTTATATCTTATAAAATATTATGTTCACGGCCGCGAACAAAACCACAATATAATTGTACACAACCTCACTAACTAACTTAGCTGAAAAGCCTCCCAGCTATACATATGATCCGATGATCCCTGAAAAGGAAACATAGTTAAGCACACATATATACATATCCTATACAACAGTAGGAGCAGAGCCTCATTAAAAAAATGAAACTCTCTTCCCACAATCTATACTACAAAACTTTTGGAGTCCATCCCTGCACAAGAACTCTCTTTTTTTTTTTTATAAAAGAAATCCGGCTAGCAAAAGAAGTCCTTGGATTTAAACAATGAACAGGATCTGTAGATCTTGACCACGCAGATCTCCTTACCCTGACACTATCTAGCTAAGTAACTTTAAAGTGGTAGTGTCCATAATTACCAGTAAAACCGAGGATCCGGCAAAGTCACATATTTTCCTTCTTTATCCACAGTGGTAATAAAATATATAGCATTGTCCTTTCCCGGTCTGCAGATTACCACTTTATCAGCATAGATATGCCGACCATAGTTCCAATGTACAAAGCATCCGGTGAAACATTCATCCATCCGGACAGAACATCCAGTCTTTCTAAAGGGCTTAAGCACAGTGATTTCCAAATAGCTTCATTGTACAAATAGCTTCACAGTGGTGATTTCCAAATAGCTTCATTGTACCAGAGCTCACGATTAGCTTCAATTTCCCGCATGACATCCTGGGGCACATAGGGGAACTCCAAACCATACTCAGCGGCTACACGCTTGTTTAACATCCTTTGCAAGCGAGCAAGTTTTGGCAAAGATCTGTCTTTCCCCATACCAGGCGGTACACAGGAATCTAATGACTTTTTCACTATAGACCCAGCCGGTGTCTGTAGCGAACCGATAACTTTTGACAAAGTCCCAGCAACAACACTGTGCGTCTCCACACAGGGTGATGTCTTTCCAGAACTCATGGCAGTCCATTCAGGAAAAGTCATTGTGGAGGCAACATCCTCGCCTTGTGACCACAACAGCTCTTGTGACATGGTTTCAAACAAGTCAGCATCCCCGGAAAGATCCGACATGGATTCTAGTTCCGAGTTTCTCAATTCTTCTGCTGGAAAATACTTATTTACAGTCCCCAACAATGGCTTACCCGTCCCAGGCGTAGACTTTGGTAGCTCCGGCTCAGGTAACCTCTGGGGTAGGCCTCGACCACAGCCGCGGGAAGCCTTCACATAGCCCACCTTCTTCTGAGTAGGCACCACAGGAGCAGACGTAGTGGACTCAGAGATCAAAGTAATGTCTCCTGATGATGAGAGCAGCATCGTGGGCCTCCCGATCGGAGGACCAGGAGGTAGCTCCTTAACGCATACCTGTCGGCCAGGAGGGCCAGCAGGTGGCTAAAAAAAAAAAACCCCTAGAACATGGCGTCTGTCCCATAAATACCCTCTTCCCAGAATGCAACTCGGTGGACCACCTCCACCGAGCTTGCCTCTGAGACAGAGGAGCATCTATATACTTCGACACGTTGCCTTTCCAACACTGACTAATGGTAACAGCGACACCTATTGGTCAGCACGAAAACACACGCAACTTCAGCCAAGCTGGAACAGAGGCAAACTTTTACCTTCCTAACGCACAATTTATTAAATTTACCTAACCTGCGGTAGATTGTAAATCTGCCAGCGCTACACAGGAAAACTGCGCCACTTTACAGGAATACTATAGACACCTCCCAGGCACAATATTTAAAGGAATATTTCATTTTTATTGTTTCAGTTTAAGCATTTTTAAAATCACTGCTCCCGAAAAAATAAATTTTGCATTGAAACATGTCCCCTGGGGCAGGGCCCAGGTCCTCAAACACTTTTTTGGCAATAACTTGCATATAAGCCTTTAAAATGAGCACTTTTGGTTTTTCATGTTAGTGTCCCATAGACTTTAACGGTGTTTTGCGGCTTTCAAATTTGCTTTAAACACAGCATAATGTTCATTGTTCGCCGAACGGCCAGACAAGCAAAGTTCGGCTGAACTTATGCTCGGGTGAACCGTTCACCCATGACTACTCTGGTGGGCTGCAGGAGGGAAAGAGTGTTCCTGCTGGCGCCATTTTTCAATGCGCCAGTAGGGAAGTGGTTAAAATCCATACCAGAACCAAATGGCCATTTTTTCTCAATTTTTTAAAATTTACATTCTTTTTTTTAAATTTGACTGTGTTAAAATTGAGTGTGCTCGGTGGGCAAACATCCCACTAAGTGCCCAGAAAGTTTGGGTGTTAGGCAAGTACCTGAATGGGCGATGTCCAGGCCAAACTTAAGCTTGGCCTAAACCGTTCGCACATCCCTAGTGGTGCCTGAACACTGAAACCCCTCACAGTTACTCTGGTTGGGTGCAGGAACGGGCCTTGCTGTTAAAAATTTGAAAAAAAATTTAAATGACATGCACCTGTAAAAACAGGTGCAGAAAAATTGGGCATTGGGTGTTGGTGGTGCCTGAACACTGTAACTCCTCCCAGTTACTCTTTTTGGGTGCAGGAACAGGCCCTGCTGTTAAAAATTAGGAAATAAAATGAAATTACATGCACCTGTCAAACAGGTGCAGAAAAATTGGGCCTTGAGTGTTGGTGGTGCCTGAACACTGTAACCCCTCACAGTCATGCCCTGTACACACAATCGGACATTGATCGGACATTCCGACAACAAAATGCATGAATTTTTTTCCGACAGATGTTGGCTCAAACTTGTTTTGCATACACGCGGTCGCACAAAGTTGTCGGAAAGTCCGATCGTTCCCGAACGCGGTGACGTAAAACACGTACGCCGAGACTATAAACGGGGCAATAGCCAATAGCTTTCATCTCTTAATTTATTCTGAGCATGCGTGGCACTTTGTCCGTTCCAATTTGTCTACACACGATTGGAATTTAAAGGATCGGATTTTGTTGTCGGAAAATTTTACAGCCTGCTCTCAAACTTTGTGTGTCGGAAATTCCGATGGAAAAAGTCAGATGGAGCCCACACACGGTCGGAATTTCCAAAAACAAGCTCCGATCGCACATATTCCGTCGGAAAGTCCGACCGTGTGTACAGGGCATTACTCTTGTTGGGTGCAGGAACGGGCCCTGCTGTTAAAAATTTTTATTTTTTTATGTTTTAATTACATGCACCTGTCAAATAGGTGCAGAAAAATTGGGCCTTTGGTGTCGGTGGTGCCCTAAACCAAAAATATTGTTGGAAGCTAGCATAATCAAGATTCAGGAATAGGATAGGCAGCATAGGCAGTCTTCAAAGGATCCCCGATCCTTAGCAAATTCAATCAGTTACATAAGCATCAGCAGCTTGATAGCTGCTGTTGATCCAGGACTGATTCATTTTAATAAATGTCAGCCTATCACTGGAGTCTGTGGACAGGCGCACACTTTTATCCATCACACACCCTCCAACAGCACTGAATGTCCATTCGGAAAGCATGCTGGATGCAGGACAGGCCAGTAGCTCGATTGCATTTTGAGCAAGTTCTGGCCAGTGGTCTATCCTCAAGACCCATTAACCCAGTGGATACTCAGTTGGAAAGGTCTCCAAGTCTGCTCTTGCCCCTAGATAATCCTGCAACATATGATGAAGACACTGCCAATGGTTGCTTAAACCTAACAGCCCTGGGCACTGAGCACTAAAGAATTATTTAAAGACCGAGTGAAGCCTCAGAAACACGTTGTCCAGGAAATGGTAACCTCCCAGTGTCTGGAAAGGTGTTACACAAATTTTTCTTCAAAGCGTCCTGAAGATGTTTCAAACTCTGCTCCCTCTACAAAGGCAAGATGAGCTCTGCAACTTTACCCTTGTAACGTGGATAAAGAAGGGGTGCCAGCCAGTAATGATCCCTCTCCTTGATACCACGAATCCTCGGGTCCTTTCGCAGGCTTTGCAGAATCAGGGAGCCCATGCAGGGTAAGTTGGGGAGGCATGAGGTTCTGAGTCTTCTGGGTCACTAAGGATGACATTGTCAGGAACTACCTCTTGAAGACTGCTGTATGTTATCCTCTACATCTATGCTGACACAATACTCTTCCTCCTCCTCTTCCTCCTGTGTGTTTGGCGAGCCCGCAGGAATGGTATCTGCATAAAGGGTGCCTTAAGAGGAAAGGAAGTCCTTCTCTTCCTCCCACTGCTCTGCCTCAAGTGCCCTGTCCATGATTCCACAAAGTGTGTACTTCAGCAGGAAGACTAGTGGGACAGTGTCACTTATACACACATTGTCGCGGCTCACCGTTCTTGTGGCCTCCTTAAATGGTGACAGGGCAGTGCATGCATCCTTTATCAGTAGCCACTGGCATGGCAAAAAGAAACCAAGCTCCCCTGAGCCTGTCCTTGTGCCATACTCACACAGGTACTCATTAATTGCCCTCTGCTGTGTGTGCAGCCACTGCAGCATTGCCAATGTCGAGTTCCATCTGGTGGGAATGTCACAAATGAGGCCGTTGGTGGGCAGGTTGAATTCCCGTTGAATGTCAGCCAGCCGAGCACTGACATTGTATGACCACCAGAAATAGCCACAGACTTTTCTGGCCTGCCTCAGAAGATCTTGTAAGCCTGGGTACCTGTTCAAGAAAAGCTGCACCACCAAATTCAGGACATGTGTCAAGTGTCCCTGTTGGAGGGCGGAGAGAAGGTTGGTGCCATTTTCGCATACAACCATTCCTGGCTCAAGCTGCCGTGGCGTCAACCACCTCTGAGCCTGCCCCTGCAGAGCTAACAGAATCTCTGCCCCAGTGTGGCTACTGTCCCCTAGACAGACCAACTAAAGCACCGCATGGCATCTTATAGCCTGACTGCTTGCGTAGCCCCTTAAATAGTTATGGAGAGCTGCTGGTTCAGAGGACAATTCAGCAGAAGAGGCCATAGAGGAAGAAGAAGTTGAGGGGGTGGGGCAGACAGATGTGGCAGAATCACCACCAGCTTTTTGGAGGGGTGGTGGCGGAACAAGCTCCAGCACTGAACCCTGTCCTGCATCCTTCTCAGCTGCCAGTAGAGTTACCCAGTGCGCCGTAAAGGAAATGTAACGTCCCTGACCATACCTGCTGGACCATGAGTCAGCAGTAATGTGAACCTTTCTGCTGACCGCCCTGTCCAACGGGGTGAAAACATTGCCTTCCACATGACGGTACAGAGCTGGAATGGCCTTATGTGAAAATAAATTTCTTTTTGGAACCTGCCACTGTGGTACAGCACATTCCGCAAATTCACAAAAGGGGACAGAGTCTACCAGATGAAAAGGCAGCAGTTGTAGTGTAGGCACCCATTGCTATACCATCATTCCTCTCAGTGGAGGTTTTGGAGACTTAAGTTATAGTAGGGGTAGAGATCCCAGATCATGAGCAAGGAGAAGTCTGCATTTTTTTATGATGTGAGTCTTTCAGGTGCTGTTGCCAACGGACTGCATGGCAGATCATCATATGTCTTGTCAAGCATGTGGTGCAGCTGGTGTTCTGGCCACGCTTGATCAGTTTAAGACAGAGATTGAAAACAGCAACACTGCGGTGTGCTGTACATGTGTTGAAAAAAGCCAACACCAATGAACTTTTGGAAGTCAGTGGGCAGTCAGCAGCGTCCTGCACCTGTGGAACTCTGTGGTGTGATGCAATAGGGTGGCTGTCCTCAAGCTGGCCCCTGGAGGGCATCCTGCCTCAGAGTTGTGCCTCCTCACTTTCCTCCTCTGTTCTCTCAGGCACCCAAATACAGTCAGTGACCTCATCATCCCCTCCCTCCTCGTCACTGGAACAAACTTGGCAGTATGCTGCAGCTGGGGGAACATGACTGCTAGTTTTTTGTCCGTCATTGGCACCCCCTCTCTCTAGGCTCACGTTACTTCCTTCCTCAACCTGGGAACCAACATCGGAGCATTCAAATTGCTGCACATCCTCCAGCAGCATGTAACCAACACTATGATCGAATAATTCAGGTGACTCCTCCATGCATGATGGTGGGACTTAAGGATGAGCCGAACACCCATTTGGTTTGCACCAGAACATGCAAACAGGCAAAACATTCAGACGAAAATGCGAACACCGTTAAATTATATGGGACACGAACATGAAAAATCAAAAGTGCTCATTTAAAGGCTTATATGCAAGTTATTGTCATAAAAAAGTGTTTGGAGACCCGGGTCCTGCCCCAGGGGACATGTATCAATGCAAAAAAATGTTTTAAAAACTGACGTTTTTTCGGGAGCAGTGATTTTAATAATGCTTAAAGTGAAAAAATAAAAATGAAATATTCCTTTACATATTGTGCCTGGGGAGTGTCTATAGTATGCCTGTAAAGTGGCGCAGTTTTCCCGTGTTTAGAACAGTGTCACAGCAAAATGACATTTCTAAAGGAAAAAAGTAATTCAAAACTGGTCATGGCTGTAATGAATTGTTGGGTCTCAGCAATATAGATAAAACTCTTTGAAAAAAACGGCATTGGTTCCCCCTTTGGGTCTGGTATTAATATTAAGGGGATCCCTGCGCCAAATTTAAAAAAAATGCCATAGGGGTCCCCCAAAATCCATACCAGACCGATTTTTAGGGGAACCCTGCGCCAAAATTAAAAAAAAATGGTGTAGGGGTCCCCCCAAAATCCATACAAGACCCTTATCTGAGCACGCAACCTGGCAGGCCGCAGGAAAAGAGGGGGGGACGAGAGAGCGCCCCCCCTCCTGAACCGTACCAGGCCACATGACCTCAACATGGGGGGGTGCTTTGGAGTAGCCCCCCAAAGCACCTTGTCCCTATGTTGATAGGGACAAGGGCCTCATCCTCACAATCCTTGCCTGGTGGTTGTAGGGGTCTGCGGGCGGGGGGCTTATCAGAATCTGGAAGGCCCCCTTAACAAGGGGACCCCCAGATCCTGGCCCCCCCATGTGAATTGGTAACGGGTACATTGTACATCTACCATTTCACAAAAAAAAAGCTCAAAAATAGTAAAAAAGACAGGAGACACTTTGGGACAAGTCCTTTATTAAAAGATAAAAAAATAAAAATGTTCTATAATGTAAATCCATCTCACGCCACCCGACGAGACGAAGAAAAAGTTGAATAAAAAAGCGGCAAAAGCTCCGCCTCCATGGGAGGCTCCCGCCGAGTGAAGCTTCTTCTCGGAGACAGCTATTATATAGCTGAGGACGGGGCCACTCAGTGACATAAACGGCGACCCCGCTTTTTTCTGATGTCTCATGGCGTCTGAGGGGGCAGGATCCGGGTCCCCAAACACTTTCTATGCCAATAAATTGTATATAAGCCTTTAGAATGATCACTTTAGGTTTTTCATGTTAATGTCCCATAGACTTTAACGGTGTTCCACGGTTTTCGAATTTGCCGCGAACACCGCATAATGTTCACTGTTCACTGAACATCGGGCTCATCCCTAGTGGGACTACGGAAGGAGTAGCTGTGGACAAGGAGCCGGTGGAAGGCCACTTTGGCAGCTGCGGTGGAAGGCAAACTACTCTGAGCCTGGGTGACAGAGGATGAGGAGGATGAGGACGGCTTAGTTTTACACTCAACTAACTCTTCTGCATGTTTCTGTCTCAATAACATGGCCAGCAGCGGAAAAAAAGGACAAGCGTGCCCAGCCTGCAGAGGATGCACCATATCTGCGACCACCACTTTTCACTGCAGACATAGAGGCTGCTTGCCCTCTTTTAGTGGCCTGTGGGTGTCTGCCTCTCCTTGTTGGCCTTTTGGACATGTTGGGGATTTTTTGTGGAGATTTTTATAACTTTTTATTATAGAGTGTGGGGTGGAAATATGGTACTTGGGTGCAATACTTTTATACTTGGTGCACTATAAACCGTTTTATTATTGTTTTTTATTTTTTGTGGGAGATCTTTATAACTCTTTATTATGGAGTATGGGAAGGGAATATGGTGCTTGGGTGCAATACTTTTGTGCTTGGTGCACTATAAACCGTTTAATTATAGTTTTTTTTTTTTAACAAAGAGAATAAGGGGTAGCAATTTTTTTTTACTGCTGCTGCTGCAAAAAAAACTAAAATAAAATAAATGTAAAAAAATTAAGAAACGCAGAAAAAAGAAACAGTGGTGACACAGAGAAGAAGGAACAGCAATTATGGAGAAATATTTTTTTTGCTGCTGCTGCTAGAAAAAAAGAGAATTCAAAAAGCCCCCCCCCCCAAAAAAAGAAGGGAACCACTGCTGACACAGAAAGAGAAACACCTGCGATGAAGGGGGGGACAGCAATTATGCCCTAAATGTTTTTAGCGCTGCTGCGCCGCGGTAAAAAAATCAAATAATAATATTATAATCAAATAATCTTTCTGACGCAGAAAGAATAACACCTGTGACACAGAAGGGGGGAGTACTAATAAAGCAGCAATAGAACCTGATACTACAAAAAAAAAAGAAAAAAAATGATTAATGAAAAAAAAAAATGGAATCAGCGGTGACACAGAAGTGTCGTACACACCAACACTTCAGTAGCACCAAAACACTGTGTTATTCACACCACACTACACTGTATTATATACTCTGCACTGCACTGTATTATATACTCCACTTTACACTACAAGTACACTGCAAGTGCACTTGGAAGTGCAGTCACTGTAGATCCAAGGGGGACATGCAAGGAAAATAAAAAACAGCACTTTTGCTTGTACGTGATTGGATGATAAAATCAGCTGAACCCCCCCCCCCGATTTCAGATCTTCCCCTCAAATTTACAACGACTACACTTTCAAGTGCACTTGCAGTGTACTTGTAGTGCAGAGTGGATTTGCCTTTAGTAAATCAACCCCTCTATACCCCTTATATACACTACACTGACTGCACTGCATTATATATTCTACACGGACTGCACTGTATTATATATTCTACACTGACTGCATTGTATTATATACACTACACTGACTGCACTGTATTATATATTCTACATTGACTGCACGCTGAATCCACTAACTAACTTGCCTAATCTATCTCCACTATAATACACTACATACGGCCACCATGTAAGCAGCCTTATATAGTGTGGGGTAGGGTTGCACCGATACCGATACTAGTATTGGTATTGGTGCCGATACCAAGTATTTGCCCGAGTACTAGTACTCAGGCAAATGCTGCGATGCTTTATCCGATACCTGGACAGTCAGCGGTTGCAGTTGGGGGAGTTACAAGCACCAATCCCCTTGTATAGATTTCATTAAAGTAGCTGACAGCTGCTTCTCCTCCTCTCCCCTCCTCGGCTTCCAGCTCCTTTACGGAAATCTATACAGGGGGATCGGTGCTTGTAAATCGCCCCACCGCTGCACTAATCACCCCTTGACTGTCCTTGTATACTCCTCCAATCCCCCTCTGTATTCTTCTCCAGGCTCCTCCGGTCCCCCTCCGTGTACTCCGCTCCTGTCTCCCTCTGTATACTCCGCTCCTGTCCCCCCTCTGTATACTCTGCTCCTGTCCCCCCTCTGTATACTTCGCTCCTGTCCCCCTCTGTGTACTCCGCTCCTGTCCCCCCTCCATGTATTCCGCTCCTGTCTCCCCTCTGTGTACTCCGCTCCTGTCCCTCCTCTGTGTCAATGTTTCAGGATGGAGAGTGGAGGAAGGAGCCAGTAAATCTGTCGGCTCCTTCCTATTCCAAATGAACAGTCAGTGATCACTGACTCTGTCCATTCATAACTGAGCATCGTAAACTGTATTTATGATACTTCAGTTTATGAATGGAGAGGAGCCTCTGTCTCCTCTCCATTCATCTCCAGTGCAGCTGAGGCTGCTGAGAAAGGGACTCTCTGTCCCCAGTCCCTTTCTGTGTCTCAAAAGGGAGACGTCAGGAGTCTGTTAAGACCCCTGATATCTCACCAAAGCCCCCACAGGGCTGTAAAAAATTTAAAAAAAAATAAAGAATTGTAACAAATAAATATAAATAAATATTTTAAAAGTTAAATTGTAACAATAATTAAAAAATAAAAAAAACACTGACATTGTCCACTCCCCCCCCCACCCCCCCCCCCCAAAAAATGTAAAAAATACTAAAAAATAAAATTGTAAAAAAATAAAAATAAAAAACTACTGACACAGTCCACACGTCATCAGTGCTGCATATTATTGCCACTGTCACATGACATTAAAAAAAAGTATCGGTAATCGGTATCGGCGAGTACTTGAAAAAAAGTATCGGTACTTGCACTCATCTTAAAAAAGTGGTATCAATGCAACCCTAGTGTGGGGCATGGACTTAACCCCTGAGCCATGATTGGCCAAAGGCACCCTGCCTTTGGCCAATCATGGCTCTCACAGCATGACTTGCCAAAGCATACAGATCAGGTGCATCGCTTGGGCCAATCAGCAGCCGTCAATGCACTGCAATCTCGCAGTGCATTATGGGGCACTCCACGGCGGGTCAATGTCCCACGAGTGCCCCATATGTTTGTTTGTTCTAAGAACAAATGAACACCCGATGTTCGAGTCGAACCATTGGGCCCATCTCTACTGATTGGTTACCATGCACAGTTGCACCAGATTCTGAGTGCTCCAGTTTTAGTAAATCTCTCCCATTGGTTGCTTTGACATTCTATTTTCACTGAAGGTATAACCTGTGTAATATTTTTGAACATACTGAATTGCCGAGGTTTGTGGCAGTTTTATTTAAGATACTGATTTTGTTTTGTTGAAAGCCTAATTGGACCAATTGCTGCATATATAGTAATAAATATGGGTCTCTTTTACTTTTTTTACACTGGAAAGTGCTGCAGCAATGGTTAACATATAATTTACTGGCAGTGGCGGCTGGTGGTATATCCCTGGGGGGGGGTAAACAGTGCACCCACAGCCACCCCCCCGCGGTCGGATCACCCACAAAACCACTCTTCCCCCCCGTCCGCTCGGCTCCCAGCATGGCACTTACCCCATTTATGGTGCGGGCGGCGGCTTCCCCTTGCTTCTCCTTCTCTGCATCATGGCGTCTCCTCTGGCTCTAATCACGTGCTTAAAAAAAAACCCCAATTGGAATCCATGCGTCCGGGGTGCCCCGCATATAGATTAGGGGGCCGGACACATGGATAGGGGGTGGCGGCGTCTGCGCGCCCCATACGGATGGGCCGCCACTGTTTACAGGCAACATGTAGCCGAGTCGGACCCCGGCTCTCTCACACAAAGCCACAGCCAGGCTCTTCGCCGCTCGGACACGCACCCCCTGAACATTGCTTTAATCAACTGTGCTGCATTGGAGCTGCAGTCTGATGCCCGTATGTGCTGTCGGCACAGGTATTTTAACCCTTTATGCAGATAAATATTAAACAATCTAAAAAGTTTTAAATCTTAATTTATTCTTTACTGTACCCAACCACAAGGTACACAAGTGGTTTCTATGTATTTTTTTTTCATTTTATTTTCTAGGTAATAGTTAATTTGTTCAGAATGAAACATGTTGGAACTATATTGTAAAAGTCACAGTACCCATTGCCTAATTGCTGTTCCATATCCAGTCTAGACATGCATACAACAAAATTCTCCAACATTCAGCACTTTAGCCAGCAAAAAGAATCTAATTAAACAGGTTTATTATATTTTTAGAAGACATGCTTCTATTTTTAGCCACATTTTCCTCTTGTCATATTAGAATTATCTGTTAAAGCAATGTGTGTCTCCGATCTCCATCTCCTTAAACCCCTGGTGTCTCTATAAGGTGGACCTATTAACATCAGTTTATACTGTCACAATTGAAAGCATTTGTAAAGGTTCCGATTTGAAAAAATAAAAATAAACATGTCATACTTACCTGCTGTGTGCAATGATTTTGCACAGAACATCCCCAATCCTCTTCTTCTTGGGTCCCCTGCTGGTGTTCCAGGCTCCTCCCCCTGCTGAGTGCCCCCAGAGCATGCTGTTTGCTCTGGGGGCACTTGTGCATGCTCACACCCCCCCCCCCTTGCTCCCTGCTCACTGGATGTGATTGACAGCAATGGCTCCCACTGCTTTGTCTCAGCCAATGAAGAGGCAGAGACCTGGGAGAGCTTCTGCTCTCGTGCATATCGCTAGATCAGGATTGGGCTCAGGTGAGTATGGGGGGGGGGGCTGAGGAGGGGAGATGAACATTAAAGGTTTTTTACCTTCATGAATAGAATGCATAGAGGTGTTTAGAACCACTTTAACCGCTTGCCGACCAACCCCCGTCATTATACTGCGGCAGGTTGGCACAGCTGCGCAAATTGCCGTAGCTGTACCTCGTCTACTTTAATAGCAACAGCAGGCGCCAATGCATGTAGTCGGCTGCTGCGATGTCCGTCGGTCACCCGCGATCGCTCCACAGAGAACCAGAACGGGGATCAATGTAAATAAACACAAAAAAAAAAATTATTACGCTATCTTGAAAAAGTCTATAAAATGAAGCAGCTACATACGAATGTGACAAAAAATCATAAACAGCAAGTGAGTAAAAATGTAGCGCTAGTGAAACCAATACAAAAAATTACACAAACAATTGTGTTAAAATGTGAAAAACAATGAGTGATAAATCTCAAATGAGTCAGTCCCAAATAGTGACAAATAAACCACAGGTGAAGAGTAGTTCATATAGGGGTATAAGTCCCAATAAAAAATTTCAAATGAGTCAGTCCCAAATAGTGATAAAAAACACAGGTGAAAAGTGGTTCATATAAGGGCCAGGAACACATCAGACTGAAAATGTCTTCATAAGGGAGTCAGGAACACCAGGTATGATGTTGACAGTAGATATCACAAAAAGAAAATGAATGGGTACTCTTACCAGAACCAGTGGACCTGGATGTCAATGTAACTGTGAAACTCAATGTAAACAGGGACAATTCAGAGTGTCCCGGAGTGGTCAGCAGAGAAACTGGAACAGGCAGCGATGTCATCAGGGGTCAATACTTCTCAAATACAATTACCACAGGAGAGCCGGCCCTTGGGCCAATGGTGTCCGGGTGGATAAATCGAGCAGGCTCATGTGACAATATGTAAAAAAGAAGAAGGCTCCAAATGGTGCAGATTAAAAGCAAATTGGGTGTTTTATTTTCATAAAAACCCGCGTACATAAAATTGTGATCACAGATAAAACTGCTGTTCCTAGTGATCAGGAGCAGAGATCTCTCTCTACTCCCAGTCAGTCCACTTCCCCCACAGTTAGAAACACCTCCCTAGGGAACACTTAACCCCCAGTGTTAACCCCTTCCCTGCCAGTGTCATTTGTACAGTACTCAGTGGCTATTTTGAGCACTGATTGCTGTATAAATGTCAATGATCCCAAAAAAGTGTCAAAAGTGTCTGATCTGTCTGCCCTGTCAGTAAAGAACTAAAAAAAATCAGGTAATGTGCATTCATTTTTCAATTGAATTGTCTTCGGCAAATGTGTATTTTTTTTTTTTAGGATAGGGTACAATGACAGCAAAAGGAATGTAAGGAGTGATGTTGAAGGAGATTCATAATGAGGTATGTATAATCACCTGCATAGGAGTCAGTGATGGGTGTACACAGTGCCAGGACAGTCACTCACTTGTAAAAATCACTGTGCAGCTCAGTTTTAACATTGGACACATGGCTGTGTTGATGGCTCTCTCCTCCACTCCTGGTGTTAATGGCTCTCTCCCCTACTCCTGGTGTTGATGGCTCTCTCCTCCACTCCTGGTGTTAAAGGCTCTCTCCTCTACCCCTGGTGTTGATGGCTCTCTCCTCCACACCCGGCTCTCTCCTCCATACCCGGCTCTATCCTGGACACTTTTCCACTCGGGGGTGCAGTCTGTGCTCTCTCTCCCTCTCCTCCTTCCTGCTTGTGCAGCTCCTGTGTGTCTATGAACAGGAAGGAGGAGGGGGAGCGAGAACACAGCCCATGCCACGTCCCGATTCTCTCCTCCTCTCCTCGCTGCTCCCAGAGCTGGGCTGACAGGAATAGTTATGCCGTTGTCACTACTCCTGTCAGCCTTGTAACAGAAGGAAAGCGCACCCCATCGCTATAGTAAACCATTGCACCCAGGGCAGCTGCCCCTCTCACCCACCCCTGGGTGTAAACACCACACTCACTGCTCGTGTTCAGCAGGTAGACTTACAGAGAGGTGATTTCTATAAATATCAGGCGGGCTAAAAATTCAGGTGGGATGTTGACAGAAAAGATGTACTAAAGCCTGATACGCACAATGAGATTATCTTCTGTTTTTTGTTGCATGCTAGTTTCATATCGAAAATGAAGAGGTTACTCAACTTAAGAAAATTCTCATACAACAGAATACGATTTTGGAAGTGATATAACATCTTGAATTGTTTTGTAGTATATTCTTTTGTTTCATGCGTAGTCGTGCTCTTATGAATATTTTTTTATAAAAACTGTACTAATTAAATGAAAATTGGACGTTATGTTCACGTACGATAAAAGTTTTCTAGCCTGCACCTTCAGTTTTTGTTGCCTGAAAAGTCAGAATCGGCTGTCAAAAGTGGATCAGATAATCAGCTGATCGTTCGCTGTACAAAATTTTTTTCCGATCCTCTTATCGTGTGTACTGGCCTTTAGTCTCTTCAACCACAAAAAAAAAAAAAGGGTGTGCCAGGAAAAATGTTTCCAGGGTAAAGTTCCACTGGAAGACACCGAAATCAGATTCTTGTGTCTGAGACTTGGGACCTAGATAAGGAATCTACATAGGTGCTAGGAGTATTATAGTGACTTCATGTCATTTGCGATTTACACAGATCTTGTTTTCACTTGAATTATTGAATTCTTTTCAACAGTTATTTTTATAAAAAATTTTTAAAAAAAGGAACCCAGATATGTAAAATGGAGGATAGACGCAACTGTTATCATGTATAAAATACATCTTGTATTATACTTTTTAAATTCTGAGAATAATAGACAATTCCAAGGACAAAAAAATGCCAAGGATATGTTTTGTGTGGTGTATAAGGACAGAAGGAGACTGTAGCTGTGATTTTCAGCTGTCTAATTTTTTTTTAAAAAAAGGCACATTAATTAGTTTATTGAAAATGACTTGTAAAGCTGGACTTACCTGCCAAATTATTGATATATGTGTCCATCCAGTCCTGAGATTTACATACTGTAGCTCTGCCAAACAGCATACCCTGCCCAGCAGTGTAGACAACCTGTTTTTTTTTCTGGTGCAGTTAAGTAATACCTATTGATCTTCTCCCTTTCCCAGCCTGTGACTGAAAGAAGAAGCGGCGGACTGATCAGCTCATCTCTCTGGCACTTTGTACTCTCCTGCTATCAGCATGCTCTTTGTTAGCACTAGCACTGTAGTACAACTGCCTATATTTTGTACTGCTTCTCTGTTCCCATCTGAGCTCTGCTGTATAGGGTCAAATTTCGGTATTTACACTGCTTGTATTTAAAGAAAACACTTAATGATGTATTATTGAATACAGAGCTGCATTCCTTTGTGTCTTTTATATCTTCCTGGATTTCATCTTTGAAAGGTCAAACCATCAAAAAAGAATATTTCAGTTTTAAACAGTTGTGGGTTGAAACATCTGCTGACTTCTTATTTCCTTTGGAGACTCTAAATGGTAACTCTTCCTCCCCGTAGTCCAGTTAGGTTTTTTGTCGCATTGGGAGTGTTATCTTGTTGCAAGCCCTGTAATCATAGCTGCAAAGTCATATTAGTGTATCGCTACCCCTGTAGGAGCTGCTGGATAGGATTGGTCCTCTGTTCTTTGCCCCGACCTTCTCATGAACCTCAGCCCCTCTGAAACACCAGGTTGAGTGTACGAACATACAATATCCTAGCAATTCACTGAGAGCCCTTGCACACTGGGGCGGTTTGCAGGCGCTATTGCGCTAATAATAGCGCCTGCAAACCGCCCCGAAAGTGCCGCTGCCTTCAATTCAGTGTGAAAGCCCCGAGGGCTTGCACACTGGAGCGATGCGCTGGCAGGACGGTAAAAAAAGTCCTGCTAGCAGCATCTTCGGAGCGGTGAAGGAGCGGTGTGTATACTGCTCCTTTACCGCTCCTGCCCATTGAAATCAATGGGACGGCGCGGCTATACCGCCGGCAATGCGCCTCTGCAGAGGCGCTTTGCGGTGGTATTTAACCCTTTCTCGGCTGCTAGCGGGGGGTAAAACCGCCCCGCTAGCGCCCGCATACCGACGGTAAAACGCCGCTAATAATAACGGCGTTTTACTGCCGACGCCGCCCCCCGCCCCAGTGTGCAAGGGCTCTGAAAGTAAAACATAGCACCCAATAGTAGCGCTACATCAAAGAAAACAGGCACCAAACCAGGTAGTAAAGGCAAACCTAATTGGTTACTAGGCAAGCATAAAATGGATTAACAATGGTAATAACACAATTTAGCATACAAAGTGACAGTTAACAGTAGGGGCTAGGCATAAGATGACATTTGGCATCCAGATCAGTATATTAGTAGCCCAATATGTTACCAACCATATTCTTTGATGTAGCACTGCTATTGGGTGCTACGTCTTACTTTCAGTGAATTCCTATGATATTGTATGGTTGTACACTGAACCTGGTCTTTCAGAGGGGCTGAGGTTCATGAGAAGGTCGAGACAAAGAACAGAGGACCAATCCTACCCAGCAGCTCCTACAGTGGTAGCACTACACTAATATGACCTTGCAGTTATGATTACAAGGCTTGCAACAAGATAACACTCCCAATGGGACAAAAACATAACTGGACTATGGGAGGAAGAGCTACCATTTAGAGTCTCCAAAGGAAAATGAGAAGTCAGCAGATGTTTCATCTCATGAGCAGCAGTGAGCACTTCAGTCTTCAATCTACAGAGTGCATATTTCATGGCGATGCTAGTCCTAGGATGACTGGGTATGCACTGTCCCAAAAAAAAGAAAATGGTAGCAGAAGGGGCAGGGGAACAAAGGGGACTTATAGAATAGTTATTACAAGAGGGGGGGGGGGTAGTCCCTTCAGGTGTTCTTCTGCCGGCTATCATTAGGGCTCTTTAAGAGCATTGGTTCACTTAATGGCAGTGCCAGTTAACTTTCATGTAGTATAGGTACAGTATACAGTGCCTTGCAAAAGTATTCACCCCCCTTGGCTTTTTACCTATTTAGTTACGTTACAGCCTTTAGTTCAATGGTTTTATTTTAATATGAATTATATGTGATGGATCAGAACACAATAGTCTAAGTTGGTAAAGTAAAATTAGAAAAATGTATACATAAAACAATTTTTCAGAAATAAAATTGGCATGTGCGTATGTATTCACCCCCTTTGTTATTAAGCCAATAAAAAGCTCTGGTGCAACCAATTACCTTCAGAAGTCACATAATTAGTGAAATGATGTCCACCTGTGTGCAATCTAAGTGTCACATGATCTGTCATTACATATACACACCATTTTGAAAGGTCCCAGAGGCTGCAACACCTAAGCAAGAGGCACCACTAACCAAACACTGCCATGAAAATCAAGGAACTCTCCAAACAAGTAAGGGACAATGTTGTTGAGAAGTACAAGTCAGGGTTAGATTATAAAAAAATATCCAAATCTTTGATGATCCCTAGGAGCACCATCAAATCTATCATAACCAAATGGAAAGAACATGGCAGAACAGCAAACCTGCCAAGAGATGGCTGCACACCAAAACTCACGGACCGGGCAAAGAGGGCATTATTCAGAGAGGCAGCACAGAGACCTAAGGTAACCCTGAAGGAGCTGCAGAGTTCCACAGCAGAGACTGGAGTATCTGTCCATAGGACAACAATACGCCGTACGCTGCATAGAGTTGGGCTTTATGGCAGAGTGGCCAGAAGAAAGCCAATACTTTCAGCAAAAAACAAAATGGCACATTTTGAGTTTGCGAAAAAGGCATGTGGGAGACTCCCAAAATGCATGGAGGAAGGTGCTCTGGTCTGATGAGATTAAATTGAACTTTTTGGCCATCAAAGAAAACACTATGTCTGGCGCAAACCCAACACATCACATCACCCAAAGAACACCACCAACATGGGCATGTTCTGTAAATTAAATCATACAATCCTCAAACAATCCATGTTAATTCCAGGTTGTGAGGCAACAAAACACGAAAAATGCCAAGTGGAGTGAATACTTTTGCGAGTATATTTTGTGTAGTCTTGGCACAGGTGCAAGGTTGACGTGATTCAGATGTAGTAAAGGTTCGGTATAATGTAGTACGGGATTTTTTTTTAGGTGCAGTCTAGGTTTGGAAAAAGTGCGGTATAAAATGCAGTATGGGTGTGGTAAGGATTGGGCACACTTGGTGTCCTGCTCTCAGTGGCTCAGTCCCTACTAACAGTATCAGAAGTGGGCAAATAGCCCTCTTAACAGTTCCTGAGATGTTGCAGTGACCTCTTGCTGTAGAAGGGGGGGCTCCCTCAGTCTTTCCCCAAATGCCTCTGGTGATCAGTGGTGGGAAGCAGAGGGTGAGTAGATGTGCCAGATTCCCTTTTGCAGCAGTGCTGTGATGTGGGCGGTGTTGCGCTGCCCACAGCTGTCCTCACTCCCAGTCTCAGATCCCAGGCTCAGATCTCTGCTGGTATGGCCTCCCGAAGAGAGACAAATATCCAGACAGAGATGCTCTCTCTCTAATTCCCTTGGTGCCAAGAAGGAGAACTTTCCCACGGAGTTTAATAAACATCATCTCTTCATTCTTTCTTTTGCACAGTGCCTAATGGGATCTGTAGTATAAGGTGTCTATTCATCTCATTATATGGCTGCCGTCTCAAACTACAATACCCAGGATCCTCAGCGCTCTGTATAGAAGTCTATAGGTTTGCTTGGCTTTAGCTCTCCCCGTGCTGCCCGGGGGAGAATGGTGCAGCTCAACATTAGTATCTCGGTAGAGGGAAATAAAAATAAACGGCAATGGGGGTTATTTACGAAAGGCAAATCCACTTTGCACTACAAGCCAGTAGTTAGTTATTGTGTTGCGCTACAACACAGGTAAAATGGTGGTGTGTTGGGGTGCTATTCTAAATGAATGGCATGGCAATGCAATGCAGCTTAGTACATGTGTTGCTGTGCGTTGTCGTAACTTATAGTAAACTACATTTTTAACCACACAATACCACAATGTGTAGGTCTGAATGGGCCCTGATACTTCTAGTGTAGCCAGGTGCTGGGCTAATAAGGAAAAGGAGACATTGGGGGTTATTTAGGAAAGGCAAATCCACTTTGCACTACAAGTGCACTTGGAAGTGCAGTCGCTGTAGATCTGAGGGAGACATGCAAGGAAAATAAAAAACAGCAATTTAACCTGCACATTGATTGGATGATAAAATCAGCAGAGCTTCCCCTCATTTCATATCGACCCCCTCAGATTTACAGCGACTGCACTTCCAAGTGCACTTGTAGTGCAAAGTGGATTTGCCTTTCGTAAATAACCCCCAATGTCTCCTTTTCCTTATTAGCCCAGCACCTGGCTACACTAGAAGTATCAGGGCCCATTCAGACCTACACATTGTGGTATTGTGTGGTTAAAAATGCAGTTTACTATGAGTTACGACAACGCACAGCAATGCATGTACTAAACTGCATTGCATTGCCATGCCATTCATTTAGAATAGCACCCCAACACACCACCATTTTACCTGTGTTGTAGCGCAACACAATAACTAACTACTGGCTCAGTCTACAGCTACAGCTACGGAATAAACAATTATTTAAAACACAACAAATAAAATGTGTATGGAATTCGTCATTGGCCATCTATGACCAACAATTATTAACCATATAGAATAGTAAACAATAGTTATTGCTCAGTCATACTCTGAAAATCGAAAATTCATAATAAATGTAAAGTCCCTCAATCTGATGGTTAACAAAACCACAGAAGATGCCACAACAAAAAGGGAAAAGTTGGTGAGAAGATCACCGGTCTCAAGAGAGGAACACCTGTGCAGATCATCTCCTTGTACACCCTTCTGGACAGTATGAGATACAGCCATGGGCATACATGAGGAAAGCGTTATTTGTCAGGACAGGAGTCTCTTCATTCAGGTGCTTCACTGTCATATTGTGGAGAAAGAAAAAAACGGAGGCAAGGAAAGAAAGAGCACTCACCAACCAACAATAACATTCTGCTTTCACATGAAGGGTGCAACATGATAATGCTGCACTCTTTTTACCTACTCTACTAAAAATGTACTTTGCCTGGATGACTGCATATTATTGCCGCAGGTAGACCATCAGGAAATCAGCGGATTATTTGACAGGAAAGAGGTGGTGGTAGGATGAGGATTGCAAAAATACGCTTTTTGAAGGCACCAGAAAAAAACATGTCTAACCATTACCAATCTGGCAACCTATTGTACTGTATATATCCAATAGAATATACATTGGCTGCTATAAGACTCTATCCTGACTATGATGCCTATCCTTTGCCTTTGTATTTAGTTGATTCTGAATTATCACCCTACTAAGAGTATCCAAATATAAGGTCTGATTTCAGGGATCCATACCTTTTTCAGGTCAGTAACTCAAAAATTAAAGCCAGAAGATAAACTTGACAGCTAGGCAATTAGCATTTTAGGAGATCAC
Source organism: Lithobates clamitans (assembly GCA_037952925.1). Lineage (NCBI taxonomy): Eukaryota > Metazoa > Chordata > Amphibia > Anura > Ranidae > Lithobates > Lithobates clamitans. Next base: position 1,357,959 of record JBBGZY010000490.1, read on the forward strand.
AAGTAGAAGCCAATTCCTTTTTGAAAGAGGTTTCTTTTAGATTTTTCGTACAAAGCCTTATGATTTTTTTGATAGTAAAGTTTCAAATTCTATCCCAGGGAAGCAGTACCTGGAACACTACAACATCGTTCCCTGGATATCTACCACACTGTAACATACACCATTCCTGTGGTTTTATGACAAACGGTGCCAGGGGTTTGTGAAAAGGTTGTGGGCAAGTGAAATCTGTGCAGTCACACTGCAAATATTAAAGTACATCAAAATCCATCCAATTCGAGTATTGTTTTAAATCCACCCTATTACTGTGAAAGGTATGGCAACATTTTTCATTCTAGAGTTTAAGTTGGAAGTTTTTATTGTTAAAAATACTTCTGTGAAAAGTATAGTGTAATCATTGTTGAATTATAGATTAGAAATGGCTTATTTAGGGCCATGTACATCCAAAACCAATATTTCATGTTTAGTTAGCTGTTGGCTAGTTGTATTACCCTTTGGCTTTCTTTGTTTGTCTAGAACAAAATAGTGAGATATCCCCACCATAGCCCTTGAATCAAGTTCACTAAGACTGGCTTCTAGTAGCCTTTTTTTTAACGCTTTCTTTCTTTTTCTGTACTGTCCACCTTTTCATTGTTATGTCCTCTCCCCTGTAATCTGTTATAATCAATCCTGCCCAGAGAAATATCAAATGGGGCATAGGTGATTTTTAGGGGGGCTGTATGAAGCACTGGTGTGGATGTGTTGATTTGTAAAGGGTCTGTGATGGCAGTGACCTCTAGCATTCAAATGTTAGGTGTCTTAAATCTCTGACCTACCGTGGCATTCATGCTGTCTCTGATTTTCTCTTGCAGCATGTATATAGTCTCTGGTCATGTCTTGTTGCATATCTGCAGCCTTTGACAACTTTCTGTAACATTACTTTAACTGATTGTTATGTGTGGCCCTTTGGTGATATCAGGGGCTGCACTTAAGGCTCTCTGACTCTCTGACTGGCCGGAGTCACGTGACGTCACCCCCTCGCAGGAGCGTGGGAGCCTCCAGTCATGGCACAAGCCCCTTAGAAATGGCACAATGAAGCCCGTTCTTTAGTGCGCATGCACTGATAACGTCAGCGCAAGCGTATATAGGATATATCTCCTAAACCGTACAGGTTTAGGAGATATTTCCAGTACCTACAGGTAAGCCTTAATATAGGCTTACCTGTAAGTAAAAGTGGTTGTACAGGGTTTACAACCACTTTAAGAAGAAGGGAGATCCTTTTGAGGACAGTGAGGTTTACATTTTGGACAATTGGTTCACAAGGCGCCATCTATGTCAAACTGGAACAGCCATCACTGAACGTGGAAAGGGGCCTTCAACACCATCTGCCTCCCGCATATAATGCCATTTTAACATCTAACAAAGTGATTTGACAATAATTCACACCTTTAGCCACGTAAATAAAAGAATTAACACCTATGAAACCTTCCTGACACCAATGGTAAGATTATGGAACTAAAGCCGGTCATAGACGGTTCATGCCTGCTGAACTGGCTGAGATTCAAACTCTGTATGGTAAGTCTGAATGTACCGAAGTTGATCAATCAACATGGGTACAACCAACCTGTTGGATTTTGGATACGACTAGAGTTAGCGGCTATTATCTCTCGGTGGGGACTGCTTCTCTCACCCCCCACCTGGATAACACAATGGCTCCACAGGAGGTATCAATGTTGATGGGGGAATCGAGTAGTTTTCCTTCCTGCAACTCATGCTTGCAGGAAAAAAAATCGCTCTGTCTATGTCCAGCTTAAAGCAGAAAAGTTTCACAGCTTTTACACCTCCCATCCTGGGCACTGAACTCTAATGCCCTGCACAGACGGTTGGAATTTCTGACAGAAAAAGTCCGATGGGAGCTTTTGGCCGGATATTCCGACCGTGTATATGCCCCATCTGACTTTTTCTGTTGTTCTAAATTTTTCTGTCGGAAATGCCGACGGAGGTTATCCCGTTGGCAAGTCCGACCGTGTGTACATGGCATAAGGTTATTCCTGCATTGGATGCACCCTGGAGAGAGGGACTTTATTATTTTGCTTTTAAATGTCTGTTTAGGGAGGAGAGAAATCGGGTATATTTGCCAGTGTCAAAGAGGTCACTGGCAGCAATGGGGGATACAACTAATGATTTGAGTAAAGTTTTAGGTAGAGCTGCCACTTTTTCTTTTAGTTTTGTATAAAATAGGGAAGAGTTACAATTTCTGGCAAGATTTTTATTTCTCTTAGTGACCCTATTGAAGAGATTTTCCCTCACTTCCTGTTCTCGAAAGCCCATGCAACAAATGGTAGGGTGTGCAGTCATCAACAGAAAAGGAATGAATACATTGTACGTTCTAAACCTTCTCCACTGTACCGTGTCCCTGCTAGAGAGATTTCTAATCACTTTCTGTCCTTACAGAATGTGATGTGATATCTCCACAATAAGGACACAGCAATAAAGCAACACAGTCCTCTCAGAAGTTCAAACCCCAGTCTATCCAAAACTAAATAATATACTGTATATTTTGACAGGAGTTGGGCTTGTTTGTCCAACTTTTTATTTTCTCTAAAGATGCAAGCCTTTCTCCCAGCTATCCCTCTTGTGGAAAGTCTAGTTTTCTTTTAGAACTAAACCCCACTGACTGTTGTTTCTTCTTCCTCAGAAGTCTCTCTTTTTGGTCTGATACACAGACCTATATGGTGATTCTGAAATGTGTCTGCTGGTGATGCTGGAACATATTTACTAGTTGTCTCCCACATACAGAAAGCCAGATGTTTTGTCACAATCACCCATCCAATTCAAGATTTTCTTGTATGTGGAATGTGATTGGTCAAACAAGAAGCAAAGGGAGAGGAAAGTGCACAGGATACATTTTAGGAAGTGCAATCTTACTGCCCTCCCGCAGAAATGTGTGTGCTTATTCTGCATGGGATTGCAAAGAAATAAAATTAACAAAAAAAAGGTACATTTTTTGACAGTGTTGCTGTTTACTGGTAAGCTTTAGCTGCTTGGAATTGCTATTCAGGTCAGGCTTCAAGAGTTCGTTAAGTTCAGTGTCTTGGCCATTTTTCTCTGTTGTGTTACATTGCAACATTCTTCATTAACTCTGTGATCGTCATCACTCGCTTCAGCAATCCCAGAACACAGAGCAGTGCCTTGTTCCTGTTTACCAGGTAAGATTCTTGGCTGTGACTGGAGTGGACAACTATGATCATAGGTGCAAAATATAAGATGTCAAACTCAGCACCTTGTCTCACACATGTTTATAGTTGTAAGACAAGTCAAGTATAACCTAGAAAGTTCAAGTATGACCTAGAAAGTTCAGGTATAACATAGAAAGTTCAAGTATGACCTAGAAAGATCAAGTATGCCCTAGAAAGTTCAAGTATGACCTAGAAAGTTCAGGTATAACCTAGAAAGTTCAGGTATAACCTAGAAACCAAACATGTCATTTAAAGTGACCCTGTCTTGATGTTAAAAAATGATTATTAATGCTGTATCTTTTAAGAAGAAAACTTTTACTTACCTCATTTGCCTCCCATGCTACTGAATGCCACTTATGCCGCGTACACACGAGCGGACTTTTCGACCGGACTGGTCCGACGGACTATCCGACTGACTTTTGGCGGACTTCCAACGGACTTTCCAGTCTAAACAGACTTGCCTACACACGATCACATCAAAGTCCGACGGAATCGTACGTGATGATGTCCGACCGGACTAAAATAAGGAAGTTGATAGCCAGTAGCCAATAGTTGACCTAACGTTGGTTTTCGTCCGTCGGACTAGCATACAGACGATTGGACTTTTCAATAGGAACTGGGTCCGGCAGAGTTCCGATGTAAGATTTGAAACATGCTCCAAATCTAAAGTCCGTCAGATTATCCACCGAAAAAGTAACAGGACTGCAGGTCCGATGAAGCACACACACGGTCGGATTGTCCGCCGGACTCGGTCCGTCGGACCAGTCCGGTCGAAAAGTCCGCTCGTGTGTACGCGACATAAGATTCTCCAAGGTCTTCTGCAGGAACCTACATTGCCGGGATTGTCAGCCTCCTAGTTCACTGCAGGAAGCAGTAGTGGTGTGGAGGTTGGTGAGAGGAACCACTGAGTGCAGGGGAAAACCAGGTGATCCACACTTCCAGAAATGTTCATAGAAGGATTTCTCAAGAATGAGGACTTCAGTGACAATGATGACAGGAGAGATTTGATTTCTTCTCTACAGATATACTATTATTAAAAATGATTTTTTAGTGCCAAGACAGGATCTATTGCAGTATTAAAAGTGCGCTAGTAAGAACATTTTCTGCTTCTAGCTATCATTTTTATTGCCAATTGTTTATTTCAAAAAAACAAGAATGAAAACATATATGAAGGGGACTCAATGGTAGGATAATAAGAATGTTACATAAAACTCTACTTTTGTTGAGAAAAGAAAACAAGCCTCTCCAGGTTAAATATTTGCATTACGTGTATTTTAGCATTCATCACTGCAGATTCTTACATGCTTCTGCTCTGTTGATGCTGAGACACACCAATCTACAACATTTTTCGAAGTAATGAAAGTTATAGCCTCCTGGGTATACAGTATTTCTAATATATACTAGATATGCACTGTATATTAGCCCCATGACAACAACAGCAAAGCAGAAAACATTGTGTACACTGTCTATATACACTCACCAGCTACTTTATTAGGTACACTTGTTCAATTGCCTGGTAACACAAATTTCTAATCAGCCAATCACACGACAGAAAGACTGTTTGGGACCTCACTGCAAAGTATATTCCCATGGGCAATAAGTTTAAAAGGCTAAAAAGAAAACCTATGTGGCTCACGGTCAAAGTTAGAAAAGCTATAAACAATAAGAAAAGAGCTTTTAAAAAATATAAAAATGAAGGAACACTAGTGTCATTTAAATGCTACAAAGAATTTAACAGAATATGTAAAAAGGAAATCAAGGGTGCAAAAATTCAAAATGAACGACAGATCGCAAAAAATAGTAGGACAAACCCCAAAAAATTCTTCAAATATATTAATAGTAAAAAGGTCAGGTCTGAGCATGTAGGCCCTTTACAAAATAATCTAGAGTGGGTGACTGGGGACAAGGAGAAGGCTAATTTATTAAATACTTTCTTCAGCTCTGTGTATACAAAAGAGCATGGGGAAGTTCATGTCCATAATGGGGGTGGTATTGACACAGCCCCCAATGATCCACAATGGCTCAAAAGGGATATGGTCCAGAAATATTTAGACAGAATAGAGGTGGATAAAGCACCTGGACCTGATGGCATCCACCCACGGATCCTAAAAGAATTGAGCTCTGTAATTTCAAAGCCATTGTATCTAATTTTTAGGGACTCATTAATGACGGGAATAGTACCGCTGGATTGGCGCAGGGCGAACGTGGTGCCTATATTTAAAAAGGGATCAAAGTCTTTACCAAGTAACTATAGACCTGTTAGTTTAACTTCTATAGTCGGGAAGATACTGGAGCGTTTAATAAAAGACCACATAGACGAGTTCTTGCTGGAAAAAAACATTTTAAGCAACAGACAGCATGGGTTCATGAAAGACAGAAGTTGTCAGACAAACCTGATTTCTTTTTATGAAGAGGTAAGTAAAACCTTGGACAGAGGGGTGGCTGTGGAAGTGGTTTATTTGGATTTTGCAAAAGCGTTAGATACAGTTCCGCACACACGGCTCATGTGTAAGTTAAAGTCTACAGGCTTGGAAATATCAGTTTGTAAATGGATAGAAAACTGGCTAAAAGACAGAATTCAGAGAGTAGTGGTTAATGATTCTTACTCTGAATGGTCTAAGGTTATCAGTGGTGTACCCCAAGGTTCAGTGCTGGGACCCTTACTCTTTAATATCATTATAAATGATATTGGGTCTGGGATCAAAAGTAACATTTCTGTCTTTGCAGATGACACCAAGCTATGCAGTGGAATAACGTCCTGACAGGATGTCTCCAATTTACAAGCTGACCTCAATGCTCTGTCTAATTGGGCGACTATGTGGCAGATGAGGTTTAATGTTGAGAAATGTAAAGTTATGCACTTGGGGGCTAAGAATATGCATGCATCATACATGCTAGGGGGAGTACAACTGGGGGAATCTGTAGTGGAGAAGGATCTGGGGGTTTTGGTAGATCATAAGCTCAATAATAGCATGCAATGCCAAGCTGCGGTTTCCAAAGCGAGCAAAGTTCTTTCTTGTATTAAGAGGGGTATGGACTCCAGAGAGAGAGATATCATTTTGCCCCTGTACAAATCATTAGTAAGACCTCATCTGGAATATGCAGTTCAGTTTTGGACACCAGTTCTCAAAAAGGATATCGGGGAACTGGAGAAAGTGCAGAAAAGGGCAACCAAACTGATAAGAGGCATGGGGGAGCTCAGCTATGAGGAAAGATTAGAGGAACTGAATTTGTTCACTCTTGAGAAGAGGAGAATAAGGGGGGATATGATCAACATGTTTAAATATATAAGGGGTCCATATAGTGAACTTGGTGTTGAGTTATTCACTTTACGGTCAACACAGAGGACAAGGGGGCACTCTTTACGACTGGAGGAAAAGAGATTTCATCTCCAAATACGGAAAGGTTTCTTCACAGTAAGAGCTGTGAAAATGTGGAATAGACTCCCTCCAGAGGTGGTTCTGGCCAGCTCAGTAGATTGCTTTAAGAAAGGCCTGGATACTTTCCTAAATGTACATAATATAACTGGGTACTGACATTTATAGGTAAAGTTGATCCAGGGAAAATCCGATTGCCTCTCTGGGATCAGGAAGGAATTTTTTCCCCTGCTGTAGCAAATTGGAGCATGCTCTGCTGGGGTTTTTTGCCTTCCTCTGGATCAACTGTGGGTATAGTATTGGGTATATTGGATTATACGTTGTTGTTTTTTTTGTTTTTTTTGTTTTTTGTTTTTGTTTTTTTTTTATGGTTGGACTGGATGGACTTGTGTCTTTTTTCAACCTGACTAACTATGTAACTATGTAAGAAACTCAATGCATTTAGGCATCTAGATGTGGTGAAGATGACTTTCTGAAATTCAAACCGAGCATCAGGATGGGAAAGAAAGGGGATTTAAGTGACTTTGAACATGGCATTGTTGTTGGTGCCAGACTGGCTGGTCTAAATATTTCAAAAACTGTTAATCTACTGGGATTTTCAGGCACAACAATCTCTAGGATTTACAGAAAATGGTCCAATAAAGAGAAAATATCCAGTGAGTGGCAGTTGTGTGGAGGAAAATGCCTTGTTGATGTCAGAGGTCAGAGGAGAATGGGCAAACTGGTTCAAGATGATAGAAAGGCAACAGCAACTCAAATAACCACTCGTTACAACCAAGGTCAGGAGGTCCTCCTGACTTAGTAGATATAGAGATATATTGTTTAATACCATCTTGATCATATTGATCCGAGCCCATCCCTTTGGTTTTATTTGTAAATGTGTAAAGATTTTTTAAAATATTTTTTGTAATAAAGATAATTTTTATAATTATGTTGTAAATGTTCTTCGCTGGTACCGGTAAAGTCCAATCAAACCATTCTATCAAAATCACTTATAAGACAGGGCAACTAGGTACCCACTTAGCCCATCAGTCTTTATATATATTGTCTTATGAGTCTCGGTTTCAGCTGCAACATTCAGATGGTAGGGTCAGAATTTGGCATAAACAACATGAAAGCATGAATCCATCCTGACTTTTATCAACGGTTCAGGCTGGTGGTGGTGGTGTAGGTGTAATGGTGTGAGGGATATTTGCTTGGTACACTTTGGGCCCCTTAGTACCAATTGAGGATCGTTTAAATACCACAGCCTACCTGGATATTGTTGCTGACCATCCCTTTATGACTACAGTGTACCCATCTTCTGATGGCTACTTCCAGCAGGATAATGCACCATGTCACAAAGCTCAAATCATCTCACCACTGGTTTCTTGAACTTGACAATGAGATCACTGTATTCCAATGGCCTCTACAGTCACCAGATCTCAACCCAATAGATTACCTTTGGGATGTGGTAGAATGGGAGATTCGCATCATGGATCTGCAGCTGCAAGTCTGCAGCAACTGCGTGATGCTATCATGTCAATATGGACCAAAATCTCTGAGCAATGTTTCCAACACCTTGTTGAATCTATGCCACGAAGAATTAAGGCAGTCCTGAAGACAAAAGGGGGTCCAACCCGGTACTAGCAAGGTTTACCTAATAAAGTGGTTGTAAGTCTATATGTGTGTGTATATATATATATATATATATATATATATATATATATATATATATATAGTGCACAATGTCTTCTGCTTTGCTGTTGTTGTCATGGGGCTAATATTTGGCAGTTCAATCATAGCTGGTTGCAGATTTAAAGTAATTTATAATAGCCATGGTATTACAAAATGGCTGGTGCAGCAATTATGTTTTATATCAAAATGTTGATGAAAATGGAGTTGTAAGGTACACTCCAATCAAACCTAAAAAAATTGCATGTAACCTGACCTAGGGACATACCGTATCCACTGGGTTTCTCTAACAAAAGTGCAAGCATTAATTTGTGTAGCTGCTTGCCAGGCTTGCTAAATCCATTTTTTTATTGTTCTAATTTTCCTGAATGGTTTTGAATCCGAGCATGTGAATAAGGATGACCTGAGGTTCGGAAGTGAAATTGATTTTGGGGAACGAACATGCACCCTTTGTTATGTGCACCTGTGGGGCGGGATATTCCATTAACACAGCAAATTGGGCCAGAGACCTGCTATCATACGACAATTTCCTGCAGGTTCAGGTCAAACTCAGTTTGGTCTGGCTCTTAGCTCATCCCTAGTTGTGAAAATACAGAGCAGTGTGTCTTCAAGGACTGCCCTAAATTCTGAACTCACAACAGCCCCTGCCCACACAGATTGGAGCATGATATCGCGTGAGAAATTTCCTTAAAGAGGAGCGCCTTCAGAAAAAATTTAAAGTCAGCAGCTACAAATACTGTAGCTGCTGATTTTTAATATAAGGACACTGACCTGTCCAGGGATCCCACGATGTCCTCACTCGAGCCAAATTCTTTACTTGGCTTCGGGTGCAGGCACCGTTATCTCTAGTAAGGGAAACAGGAAGTGAAACCTCGCGGCTCCACAGCCTGTTTCCTACTGCGCTGAGCCTTGTAAATGGTCCCCCAGTCTTCTGGGACCCGTGATGTGTCCCAGAAGACTGCGGTAGAAGGAGGGGGGGGGCGAATTTCTGGCTCAGTTAGCCACAGTGATCTGAGGTGGAATTAAGAGCAGGTACCTGTCAAAACCAGATATCCCCCCCCCCAAAAAAGTGCCAAATATGTGTGTGGGGGGGTGGGTGCAGCCGGGGTGTAGCCAGTCTTATGCCGTGTACACACGACCGGTTTTGCCGTCGAAATTAACTCTGAAGGTTTCTCCGACGGAATACACACGATTGGAATAGATGATGAAAAGCTTCCGTCTGACTTTTTCTGTCGGACATGTCGCTCGTGTGTACGTGGTTTTAGATGTTGAGCAGTGACTAATAACAACTTACTAAAATGTCTTTATAGCCCAAACTGTTTTTTTCTAGTTTTGTAGAGTGTGGAATGATTGGAAACAATCCTGTTTTTATTGCTGCCTGTGTCCCCACTGGAGAGATTTACCCTCTTTATTTGTCACCAGAACAAAAGTTGAAGGAAATCTTCCAATGGCAACACATTTTCTATTTGAAATGGCTAAGTGGGAAATACTCCTCGATTTGAGATATTTCCTCTTACTTCCTGTTACATTTCGGCATCAGGAAGTGAAGGAATTTTACTGTTTTAACTTTTTACTACTCTATTTAAAACTTAACAAAATGGTTGGGGCTATGCATACCCTTTAATCCCGACTACACATATGATGTGTCTATGAAGTCTTCTCCATAGATCTAGCGATGAGTTATAAGGTTAAAGCAGGACAATGTTAAACAAAAGAATCTGTATGCCAGGCAAGTTCTTTACTTTTCTGTTAACAATTAAAATTTGGCAATTGGAAAACAAAGAGGTGCATATTACAAAACCTATGTTTGAAAGGAGTGGCCTATGTAATCTAGTATTGAATTATAAAAAGACAATGGGCGTTAATGCATTTCTTCCATTCATTGGTGGACAAGAAGTATCTCCCCTTGTGCGCCAGGTCAATATGAGGTTACTGCTGAAATAAATGTATTTATGACAAGTCTTGTATATTTTCTAGGCAGTTGGCAGGACATAGGAGCTTCTAGGCCACAAGAAGCAGGTTGGCTGCAATGGCTTTGCTCAATATTTTCTTGCAAGATCCCCAAAATAACTACAATCTTCCAAAAGCAATAAGTCTTACTTTTCTGCGATTGATTGATGAACTGGTTAATCGACTTCTCGATCAAAACTTTTCCCTAAGCCACAACAAGTACTAGAGTTTCTTCTCTGGGAATCAGTGTTTATAGAAACTCTACAGAGTACATCGAACGCTCATGCTGACGCTGCAGAATTCTTTGGCTCCCTTGTGCAACGCTGGGCAAATAGACAAAATAGTACAACGACAAACAGTAAGCAGAGCAATGTGCCGGAGACCTTGCCAGAAAGACAACAGTAGTGTACCACAAGATAATAACATATGATTTAATGGACAAGAAAGAAATCTGTTCCCCTGCTAACTACTCTGCTCTGTGCTGCTGAGGCATGTGATAAGAGCACATTCTATATATCTATAAAAAAATAAGGAGTTCAGAAAGAAATGAACTAAAGGATATATGCTCTATAAGAAAAGTCAATGGTCTGTGCATCATCTGTCTCGCCAAACCTCAGCTTATATAGTCTTATATAGATACAATGCGTCAACACTATGCACAATTGAAACAACTTGGGGTTATTTAAAGTGGCACTAAATTTTGATTTGAAAAGAAAAAAAAAAAAAAGAACTACACTGCATCTGAGCACCACAAACCAGACATGCTATTTCCTTTTTTTTTTTTTCATTTTTAATATTCAAAGCAACCCATTCATCCACAAGAAAACACAAACAGGGCATTGGGGTAATAAGATCGAACAAACACCATTTATTAAATGCAGCACATTTACAAGTGAAAATCTTTATATTCAACATCAAAGATAGCAGATGACCATGCAGCAGTGGTGATGGATATAGCTCCAATGCAGGCCAGCTAGGCAGGTAGACCAGCAGCATCTACAGCCATAAGCAGAGACAGCCAGCTGTCAGATTCAGGAGGTGATGTCAGATGTGGGCAGACACTACGCGTTTCAGGAGCCTGCCCTTTTTGTCAAGCCCCGGGCTGCTATCTGTGATTGTCCATGCTGCTGATTTACCAGGCTGATTATAAAGATTTTTACTTGTTCCGATAAGTGTGCTGCATTTAAAGTGGTTGTATAGTGTTTTTTTTTAACTTTTACCTACAGGTAAGCCTATAATAAGGCTTACCTGTAGGTAAAAAAAATATCTCCTAAACCTTTACGGTTTAGGAGATATTCCCCTTGCTATGCGCCGCTGACTGCAGCGGCGCATGCGCACAGGGGATTCTCGGCTGAAGGCCCGGCAACTGCCGGACCTTGCCGGGTAAGAAATCTCCCACGCGCATGCGCGGGAGTGATGACATCGCGGCTCCAGCCAATCACAGCGCTGGAACCGCGATACCCGGAAGACACGCCGAGGCAACATGACAGCTCCCTCGGCGTGGACCAGGTAAGATACCGACGCCTCGTTCTAAGGTAAGTATTTCATAATGAGCTAGTATGAGGTGCATACTAGCTCATTATGCCTTTTGCTTTACAGGGGTAAAAAAAAAAAAACATTTCAGCGGGTATACAACCGCTTTAATATATGGTGTTTGTTCAAAATTATTAACCCCAGCACCCTGCTTGAGTTTTCTTCTTGCTGTATGAGTGGATCCTTCCTAGGTCTGTCACAGGAGTTGCAGAAGAGCAACGAACCCTTCATCCATCCATCATTCATCCATCCTTCATGTTCATTAGAATTGCTTTTCTTATGGACTTGAGGACTCACCTATGCACTGTGAGGAGCGCTGTATAAGTTGTGCACATTCGTAACTATATCTTGGTGCACCCCCCTAGCATGTCCAGCTTCAGCCATCTTGAGTAAGGGCAGATTATTAATGTAGCATTTATTCCAAGAATGCATCTGCCCATAGCTCAGGCATGCAGGCAGGAGGGTGTGCTTAGCTGAGAAAACCCCTACTCCTCTCAGACGATTCCTGGGATAAATGACATAATTTGCCTAGAACATGAAATAAAAACCAGTAAATATGATATATTTTTCTATCTATTTACTAACGCTAGCAGCATAAGGATTACAAATAATTAATGTTGACTATGAGAGTGAAGATCTGATTTAAAGTGTTTGTGGGGGGCGTGGCCTGGCGCATGAAGCCGTAGGACGCACATTGCAGCGGATCCCGGTCCTGACGGTCTCCACGAGGTTATAACTTTGACACTACGCCTCCCATCGCCTCAACACCGCACCGATGGGCAAAGGAAAGCCCAAGGATCACCCCAAGCCCTCCAGCGATCGCACACAAAGTGATTTGGGCAAGTTTGTGACACGGGCTTCCACGGCCTACAGCACACAGGGGAAATCCAAGATGGCGCTGGCACCTCCGTCCCCCGCCCGCTCTGAGCCCTCGGACGCCATGCAGGTACGCTCCAGAGGCCGCTCTGCCTCACTAGCAGACTTAGAGCCCTCACTGCAGGGCCCGCACAGCCCTCACAGGCCCTACTCCCACTCTCCGGCATCCCTGAACTCAGGAGACGGATGGGACATAGAATCGCAGATGCGATCCCTCCACACATACCTGCGATCCCTCCCAACCAAAGCTGATTTTGAGCACCTCCTGCATGGAGAAAACTTACAGACAGGAGATTGCAGAGCTTAAAAGGGACATGGGGATCCGCATTAAGGATGTGGAACACACTACTGAGGGTGTATGCACCACTTTGCAATCCCACAAGGAAACTTTGAACTCCCATACTGTCCTGATACAACAGCTCATGTACCACTAAGATGACATTGAGAACCGTAACAGACGGAACAATATCAGAATCCGTGGTATTCCAGAAACCATTGAGCACAAAGACCTGGCAGGGGCTGTAACTACCATTTTTAATCAGTTGCTCCAACAACCCAAAGATGCCCATATTGAATTGGACAGAGTGCACAGGACCTCGGGCCAGGCCCACGAAACCCTGACTCCGCTTTTGTCTGGGACACCTTATGCCGGGTCCACTTTTATAAAGTAAAAGAAAACATCATGCGAGCTGCTAGCACACAGGCTTCCATCAGGCTGAATAACACCCCTGTTATGCTGCTCCCGGACCTTTCCCACCAAACGCTAGCCATGAGACGCTCATAGAAGCCCCTAACTTCACTCTTGCAAGAGAAGCAAATTAGGTATCAGTGGCGTTTTCCATTTCACTGCTAGTTCACTATGACGGCAAGACGGACCTTTTCCGCACTTTGGGAGACCTGCCACGATTCCTGAGCACCCTGGAGCTACCACAGGTTTGATTGCCAGACTGGCCTCTCCCAACTACCACTCCTGGCCTTCCATTGAATTTGCAATAGCAGAAGTCCGGCAAACAGAAGCGCCCCAGATCTTCATCTCAAAAGCCGCCTGATGATTTATATCCCCTTGAATAGAGTACTCTAACCTTTTTTCTTTTTTTGCTCCTTCATTGAAGTAGAGCTCGTTCGCTCACCCATAGAATAGGGACCTTACCCTAACAACAGGTTTTATGGTCTGAGGACCTAGAACTGCCCACATGCGGTGCAAACAGACTGCTATTTTTACTGTGCATTTTTCCAAGTTTTGTTCTTCACAATTTTATCTTGCTCCCCACTATTATGTGTTAACTGTTTTGTTGTGGGGTGGGGGAGGAGGAGGCGGGATGGTAACAGTGTGGGAGGGTTTGCTTATCCCTGCATTTTGGATTTCAGTTTCTTCTTTATTATAACCGTTTTTTCTTTTCAGGTATGTATTTACTAAGCTAGTGCTTTCCTTCCACACTGAGCTTACATTGAACCTACCTGAGATAGAGTATGGCCATCTCCTCTCTTCGTCCTCCCCCCCTTTTATAACATCGCATATACTGCCTATATATGTGAGAGGCCCCCAGGCCCTTTTAGGCACCTCAGTAATAGTGTGGAAGAAAGGCAGATATGCCAGGCAATGCCTAATACACATAATACATGGTTAAGGCTGTATGTGAGCGTTGTCACTAGGTTACTACTGTTATTTTTACATTGAGGACCCCGGGACCGGGAGGCGCACCGTGCGCTTGCCATGTTTGAACCCCACATAGGACCAATAGTGCTCATTACTGCACTGTTTATGTTATTTAGCATGTTCTTTCTTTGTTTCACTATTTTATTTCCTGATTATTTTCAGGTTGCCACCTTGTGGCTTCACTCCTCTCTTTCAATTATGTCTTTCAAGGTGGTTCTTTCCATCCAACCTACTGAGGTACCCTGTTTCTTTACACTGGGGACAGTTCCTGTCCACCTTTCCTGATTTCCTCTCTTCTTCTGCTACCTCTCCTTCACTTTACTTTCCCTCCCTGTCTCCTGCCCCCCTCTTCCCTAACCCCCCACCCCATCCTGAGCGGGCCTTGGGGCACAGACGGGTCAATACAAAACAAACAGAGGATTTCAGGTACTCCTCTACTCCACCATTACCATGTCCCCACTTGTTCACATAACTTTAGCCTCCTATAACTGTAGGGGCTTTAATACCCCAGAGAAAAGGAGCCAGGTATTATGTCACTTTCATAAAGCTAAATCCGAAATCTTACTCCTGCAGGAGACTCATTTTAAGAACTCGTCTATCCCGACCCTAAACAGCCTTTACTACCGCCAATGGTACCACAGTATCAACCCACATGCTAAGTCCAAAGGGGTGTCAATAGTCTTCCACAAATCCTTCCATCCGGAAGTTCTGGACTCACTGATTGACCCCGCAGGCCGTTTTCTTTTTCTTAAACTAAAATCTAACTCTATTTTTACAATTGCTAATGTGTATTGCTCGAACCAGGACCAGGGGAGCTTTTTTTCCATGGTCATAGACAAATTACTCTCTTTTGGGAGTCCCTGCTTCATCCTAGGTGGAGATCTCAATGTGACCTTCTCGCCGGCCGTGGACACCTCCTCCGGTATGTCCTCCATCCCACACTCCACCCTTACACGCATAAAATCACTCTTGCACTCTGCCCAACTAGTGAATGTTTGCCGGGTGCAACACCCATTCGAGAGAGACTACAGCTGTTACACGGTTGCCCATAATTCCTATAGTCGTATTGACTATTTTCTTGTGTCCCAATCCCTACTTGATATCCCTCTACAGGCGTCCCTCGGTAATATCCTTTGGTCGGACCATGCCTCCGCACACTTAAGTTTAGCCCATCCACCCAAATCCCACAGAACATTCTCCTGGCGCTTAAATGACAACTTATTAAAAGACACCCCCTGTGTGATAGCTATTGAGCAGTCGATCCAGGACTTTGTACAGGATCACTGCTCAGATAACATCAACCCACTCACTAAATGGAAAGCCCTGAAATGTGTGCTCAGGGGATCTTCATCCAACATGGCTCCCGGGTAAAGAAAGCTAGATCGACCGACATTACCAGACTGTTGTCCTCCATCCATTCCTTAGAAATAGCACACAAGAAAGACTTTGACCACGGTACCTTTGTAGACCTTTCCAATGTTCGCAGAGAATTGCTCTGCATCTTAGACGCAAATACCCTTATAGCCAGAGATAAAGGACGATACCATCACTACACACTAGCAAACAAGTGCAGGCAACATCTGGCTAAGGTTCTTCATCCCCGTCCTCCGCGGCGGCCAATACCATACATTTGCACTACCAGCCAACAAAAAATTTGAACTCCCAGAGGCATCGCAGATGCTTTCCAACAATATTACTCGCAACTGTATAATCTCCCCACACGACCAGTGCAGACTCACGAGCACGATACACGACTCCCCGACATGAAAAATTACATTGCAGAAACTGCCCTACCACAAATAGATCCTTCTGATTTTACAGACCTAGACGACGTCTGAACTTTTTATCGGCTATCAAAGGACTGATGTGTAATAGATAGTGAAAACTACCAACCCGCGCTAATGGAAGCTGGTTAAACTAATATAGATTAAGGAGCAGCACGTTATAATGGTGATGAAAAATGAAGAACAATAATTGATTGCAAACTGCTCTCCCTGTAAAGTGCACGTGCAGATGACACGCTCTAATGTAAACAAAGTACAGGGGGTCCCCTAGTTACAAACATCCGACTTACAAACGACTCCTACTTACAAACGGAGAGAGACAACAGGAAGTGAGAGGAAATCTACCCCTAGGAAGGGAAATTCACTCCTGTAAGAGCTATTATGGGGAAAAGGTACCTCACCTGATGCTTTACCACCAAGGCTTGTTTGCACAACAACCCAAAATTTTCAAAATCCAATTGTCATTGGGACAGAAAGTGAGGTGAAATCTTCTGAACAGGGGCACATAAGCAAAACAAATGTTACAGAGGTGATAACCCTTCCCTATGCTATCCAAAAAGCTTAAAAATAGTTTTTTGGCTGGATCTACACTTAAAAAATGTACCTGTTCCGACTTACAAACAGATTCAACTTAAGAACAAACCTATAGTCCCTAACTTGTTTGTAACCCGGGGACCCCCTGTAAATGTAGTATAAATATATGGTGTCAATAGTGATACTCATGAGTAAATGTCACCTAGGTGAAAGCAGCGAATAATTAAACATCAAAGATTGGAAAATAAATAAAATAAAAATAAAAAAATAAAACAAAACAAGTGAAAGCAACAGTCCAAATTCAAAATGAGTTCAGAAAATTAAATTCAAAAATTATATTCAAAAAATTAAATTCAAGAAAGTGTTCAAATAATGTTAAAATCGGACTCCTGGATAAATCCTCCTGGGTTTCAGCAAGGCATCAGACAACAGTAATCCACCACTAACACTGGCCACACAGCCTACTCACCAGATTGTGGTGACTCCCATGACAGAAGTCAAAGAACGCTTCAAGAACAGCCAAGGAAGCTCCACACGATCAAAGGATCTGAAACCGGGAAAATGCCTAGGACCCGATGGCTTCTCCCCCAGATTTTACAAATCATTCGCCCATTCCCTAGCCCCACTTCTTACAGTGGCGTTCAACCATTTAGATGACGCCCACCCCCCCCTCTAAGATACCCAAACCAGGGAAGGACCCCTCCCAATGCAGCAGTTACAGGCCTATCTCTCTCCTTAACCACTAAGCCACCGCCCACCGTCATATGACGGCGGGACGAGGCTCCTCTTGTTCTGGGCGGACGTCATATGACGTGATCGCCCTCCTGAGCCACTAGGGGGCACGCGCGCGCCGGCGGCGGCGCCTGCACGTGCCTGCTGCGTCGCTCGGGACCCGGTGCGCATGCCCGGCGGCCGCGATGTCCGCCGGGCACTCGCGATTGCCGGGTAACAGAACAGGACCGTGGATCTGTGCATGTAAACACAGATCCACGTCCTGTCAGAGAGGAGAGGAGACCGATGGTGTGTCCCTTGTACATAGGGACACCAATCGGTCACCTCCCCCAGTCAGTCCCCTCCCCCTACAGTTAGAATCACCTCCCTAGGTCATACATTAACCACTTGATCGCCCCCTAGTGTTAACCCCTTCCCTGCCAGTCACATTTACACAGTAATCAATGCAATTTTATAGCATTGATCGCTGTATAAATGTGAATGGTCCTAAAAATGTGTCAAAAGTGTCCGATATGTCCGCTGCAATATCGCAATCACAATAAAAATCGCAGATCGCCGCCATTACTAGTAAAAAATAAATAAATAAATAAAAATGCTATAAATCTATCCCCTATTTTGTAGATGCTATAACTTTTGCGCAAACAATCAATATACGCTTATCGCGATTTTTTTTTACTAAAAATATGTAGAAGAATACATATCGGCCTAAACTGAGGAAAAAATTTGTTAAAAAAAAATAAAAATGGGATATTTATTATAGCAAAAAGTAAAAAATATTGTGTTTTTTCAAAATTGTCCCTCTTCTTTTGTTTATAGCGCAATAAATAAAAACCGCAGAGGTGATCAAATACCACCAAAAGAAAGCTCTATTTGTGGGAAAAAAAATGATAAAAATTTCATTAGGGTGCAGTGTATTGTCATTCAAATTGCGACAGCGCTGAAAACTGAAAAATGGCTTGGGCAGGAAGGGGGTGAAAGTGCCCTGTATTGAGGTGGTTAACCTAGACGTTAAACTTTTTGCAAAGATCCTAGCAAATCGCCTCTCGCCCCTCCTACCCTCTATCATAACAGAGACCAAGTGGGTTTTGTCCCTGGCAGAGAGGCCAGGGACAATACCACAAAAACTATCCACCTCATTTCCTACATTCGTGGACACAACCTAAAGGCATGTATCCTCTCTTTTGACGCCGAGAAGGCATTTGACCGGGTCAACTGGCAGTTCTTGCGCCTCTCTCTGGAACAGATAGGACTTGGTCCCTCATTTATCTCTAGGGTGATGGCACTATATTCTCACCGCACAGCCTCTGTCCTGCTCAATGGCTCCTTGTCCACCTCATTCCAAATCTCGAACGGAACTAGGCAGGGATGTCCTCTATCCCCCCTACTTTTTGTTTTGGTGATGGAACACCTAGCAACAGCCATTAGACAGAATAGCAATATAACAGGGATACAGACACCATCATCCAAATATAAACTTTCGCTCTATGCAGACAATCTCCTCGTTTATATTCCAAAGCCTCATACATACCTACCCTCTCTTATTCAGGAATTTCATAGATTTGGAGAGCTTAGAAATTTTAAGTTTAACATGACTAAGACAGAGGCCCTCAACATATCCCTACCACCCTCCACCCTTACCCAAGTACAGGCTAACTTCCCATTCCAATGGGGATCAAAGGGCATTCCCTACCTTGGAATTATACTCCCATCCAACCTGTCAGATCTCTATAATCTTAACTACCTCCCCCTACTATCACGTATTCGGAAAGAGTTACTTGGAATACTTGGAACACGACACTGTTACCCTGGTTTGGCCGCATCAACACACTTAAAATGGACACCCTTCCCAAATTACTTTACGTATTCCAGACGATACCTATAATTATCTCTAAACAATTCTTTAACTCCCTGAGATCTATGTCCATACGCTTCATCTGGCAACAAGGGATGTCCCGCATCCGCCATACCCTGTTAACATACCCCAAAACACGAGGCGGGGTAGGTCTCCCAGACTTTGAAATGTACCACAGGGCTGCCGTCCTCTCTAGGATCCTAGAGTGGTTCCCTCGTCCATTCCCCAAGGCATCTACTACAATAGAACAAGATCTCTCCATCCCCGATCTTCGGGCTTTGCTGTGGGGATATGGTCAAAAACTGTCTCTCTTATCAAACTCCTCCCCATTAACGACCGCAGCACTATACCTGTGGTACAAAAAGGGACTGTCAACACTATTATCCACTGACCCCTCACCACTCACTTTGCTTTTTGACCATCCTAATCTCCCCCAGGGCATGGGATCCAACACAGTGGGCCCATATCTACGGCCACTTGGCCTACAGCGCACTCATTCATACATCTAACCGAAGGTACACCCATTGTACCAGGAGAACGGGGTAATTGGCTTATAGCTCCACGTATATCTTCTTTCTGCTCAGACCTGTTCTCCTCCTGCCAAATGCATAGACCCTTGACTAGTTACGAACAGCTGTGCTCTCTCTCGGAAACACCTAGACATTTACTCTCCACTATTTACAAACTACTACACTCACTGACCCATGATCAACTACCACCTTATACCAGGGCCAGGGATCTGAGAAGGGACCTCTCACTGGTTGACTGGCAAAAGTCATTCCACTTTACACACAAATCCTCCATCTCTTGTTATACACAAGAGAAGAACTTTAAACTCTTATCTAGGTGGTACAGGGACCCCCAATCACTTCATAAAATTTTTCCTTCTAACCCTACATCATGTTGGAGATGTGGAGACGCAGATGGAAGCTATCTTCACATATGGTGGGACTGCAATGCCATACTGCCCCTTTGGTCCCAGGTTTTTGCAATATATAAGTAGCCTTTACGACAGCCACGCCAGAGATAGCACTGTTGTCCGGCTCCATACCCTCGCAAAAACGTACCCTACTTCGCCCTAGACAATGATACTTTTGAAAAATGTAAAACCCTATGGCTTATCTGGATTGATTACTCCACTTCAGATGCCCTAAAAAACTTGCTAACATCGCCTAGTTGAACTGACTCTGCCCGGACCCTTCAGTGTGCTGCGCCAGGGCCTGCTCGCCTTCCCCAACCCTCCCTACCCTATTTACTCCCTCCTCTCGATTTCTTGCCCCCTTTATCTTCTTCTTTTCTCTTCTTCGATTCAGGCCTCAGAACAGGTGATTCTCGGCTGTATCATACATCGGATATTTTACAACTAACTGTACATAACTTAAGCCAAGCTAAGGTACGTTTATGTATCTATATTATACCGGCCTATATTCAAAATATGCTAAATAAGTAGACTGTTTTCTTTATTTTTTTTTAATGTTATTAATGTATTGAACGTATTATTGTAATTCGCTTGGTAATGTTTCACCTTGTAAAAATTCAATAAATACATATTTGGCTCTAAAGTGTTTGTGAACCTATATATACAAATCCCTGCTAGCCCCTCTATTCAGTGGTGTATTTTGGTTTTGTGCTGCCCTAGGCAAAACTAAAATCAGGTGCCCTCCCATCTGAATTTGCCACTCCCTTTCCTGTTTAAGATCCACCCCTTCATCTGTAAACCCCACCCCTTCGTATTTAGGCTCCACCTCTTCCTATTAGAGCTCCACCTCAGGAGTTGGTCAGAGACTGCGAACATGATACAAGAGATGGTTAGACTCTGCAGACATGAACAGAGGCTGGGGACATGATCAGAGGCTGCGGACATGATCAGAGGCTGCAGACATGATCAGAAGCTGCGGACATGATTAGAGGCTGCAGACATGATCAGAGGCTGCAGACATGGTCAGAGGCTGCGAACATGGTCAGCATCCTCTCTAACATGATCATCGTCCTTCTAATACATTTGCCGGTGATCATTACTTACATCATTGTGACCATTCCCTACGCCTGAGCCCAGCCAAGCCAAGGTGAGTCAAGAGGTGAGCCCCCCACCCAAGCAGTACAAGCACAGCCGAGCTGAGCCGAGGTGAGCTGAGACTGCCCCTCTGCTCGAGCCCAGCTGAGCAGAGACTGCCCCCACGCCCGAGCACAGCCAAGCCGAGGTGAGCTGAGACCACCCCCTTTGCTCGAGCACAGCTGAGCCCAGCCGAGCAGAGACCAACCCTGCCAGTCACTTTATGCCACTTTAGAGGGGACTGTATTTGTGCGGCCGTCGGGACTCGGGAAGAGGTGGGGGAGACCCTAGGCCTGGGCCTTGTCGGCCTAGGCCAAGACACAGCGCTGCCTCTATTAGAGATAGGCATAGCACACTGTACATGTCTTTTATAAGAACGAGGCATGTAAATACCTTTTTAGAGCGATCTTCAGGCTGGTCACGTGACTCTCAGCCGCTTTACTTCTCTGATACATGGCTTCCGCAGGAGGGGCCGAGTTCTACCTCTGACATCAGCCGCAGTTGCCCTGGAAACCAGCCAAGAGTCATTTGGCCGGCCTGAAGATCTCTCTAAAAAGATATTTACATGCCTCGTTTTTATAAAAGACTAATACAGTGTGGTATGCCTGACTATAATAAAGGGGCTGGCATTTATAATTTTTTATTTGTACTAATAGCAGCGGGGGGGGGGGGGGGTTGGCGGAGACAGACACAGACATGCTGACAGGCAGGGAGGGAGCGGGAGAGAGGAGAGCAGAGCAAGGTTGTTGATGGCGGAGTGACGTACGCTGACCACAGTGGTCAGGGCTTCAGCAGCCCTGATTTTCGTGGTCAGCGCAGAGAGGGGGATACAGGAAGTGGCAGGATCAGCCAGGTGTTTTACAGTTTAGAGAGGGGCAGATTACACAGCACAAGCACTGTGCTGTTTAATCTGCTTTAAGGGACCATGATCTCTAATTTTTTGGGGGGGTTAACAAACACTTTAAACATATATTTGTAACTCAGAAAAATACATTCTATTGCTCTTACCCTCCTTCAAATCTCCAAATTAGTTTTTTGTTGTTGTTGTGATCTGACTTCCTGTTAGATTGTGGTTTGCCTTTGCTTCAGTGAGTGTGCCGTTACCGTGCGCATGCACGGGAGTGACGTCATCGCGGTTCCGGCCAATCACAGCGCCGGAGCCACGATACCCGGAAGTAACCCCCGGGAGTAATGTCGCCGGCCGGTGCTGTGTATGGGCACCGCATCGAGGGCTTCGATCTCAGGTGAGTATTACATAATGAGCTAGTATGCTATGCATATTAGCTCATTATGCCTTTGTCTTGCAGGTGTTAGTTTTTTGTTTTTTTTCAAAGTGGGTTTACAACCACTTTAAGTAGTGGATGTACTGTATATGGATTATTTTTGAGGAATAAGGATATCGTTTAGTGTCATTTTAAAGGATCGGTCTTTTGCAGCCAGAAGTATTGAGGGAGCCTCTATTTGGATGGATGTTATGTTTTGTTTTAAGTCCTTTTTTCAAGCATCTTTGTAGTATGACTGATACACTTTAATGAAGTTTTAATGAAGATATTGCATGTGTTTTTTTTACAAAGATTTCCCAGTCTGGAGAGAACTGCAAGGCCATGAATATTATCTTCTATATTTTGCATTCCTACGGGTTTATTGTAATGAATTTGGAATATGAATCTAGGATGGAAAAGGACCTGGGGGTCCTTGTAGATGATAGGCTTAGCAATGGCATGTAATGCCAACCTGCTGCTAACAAAGCAAACAGAATATTGGCTGGCATGCATTATGAGGGGGATCAACTCCAGAGATAAAACGATAATTCTCCTACTCTACAAGACCCTGGTCCGGCCTCACCTGAAGTATGCCGTCCAGTTCTGGTCACCAGTCCTCAGGAAGGATGTACTGGAAATGGAGCGAGTACAAAGAAGGGCAACAAAGCTAATAAAGTGTCTGGAGGATATTAATTATGAGGAAAGGTTGCGAGCACTGAACTTATTCTGGAGAAGAGATGCTTGAGAGGGGATATAATTTCAATTTATAAATACCGTACTGGTGACCCCACAATAGGATTAAAACTTTTTCGCGGAAGGGAGTTTAACAAGACTCGTGGCCACTCATTAAAATTAGAAGAAATTAGGTTTAACCTTAAACTATGTAGAGGGTTCTTTACTGTTATGCCCCGTACACACGATCTGACATTGATCGGACATTCCGACACCAAAATCCTAGGATTTTTTCCGACGGATGTCGGCTCAAACTTGTCTTGCATACACACGGTCACACAAAGTTGTCGGAAAATCCGATCGTTCTGAACGCGGTGACGTAAAACACGTATGTCGGGACTATAAACGGGGAAGTAGCCAATAGCTTTCATCTCTTTATTTATTCTGAGCATGCGTGGCACTTTGTGCGTCGGATTTGTGTACACACGATCGGAAATTCCGACAACGAATTTTGCTGTCGGAAAATTCTATAGCCTGCTCTCAAACTTTGTGTGTCAGAAAATACGATGGAAAATGTCCGATGGAGCCCACACACGGTCGGAATGTCCGACAACACGCTCCGATCGGACATTTTCCATCGGAAAATCCGACCGTGTGTACGGGGCATAAGAGCGGCAAGGATGTGGAATTCCCTTCCACAGGAGGTGGTCTCAGCGGGGGGGGCATTGATAGTTTCAAGAAACTATTAGATAAGCACCTGAACAACCACAACATACAGGGATATACAATGTAATACTGAGATATAATCACACACACATAGGTTGGACTTGATGGACTTGTGTCTTTTTTCGACCTCATCTACTATGTAACTATGTACATTTTACAAGTCGGATTATATCCATTCTGCACTTGAGTGCTGGAAGTTTGTCTATTTTGCGTTACTCATTTTAAAATCGGGTCATGTCTATATTCATTATGTCTGTATTGCATATAAAGTAAGGCAGTACCATGAATAACTGAACTGATATGCTATGTAATGGTATCTGGAATGTTTATTTGGTTGCTACAAAATCTCAGGAAGAGAAGACAGGAAAAGACACATCTCTCAGCTGGAAATACTAATTGCAGTTTCAAATATCTTCTTGATATCAGTTTAGCTGCATAAATAAATATCAGCGCATTTCTGGAACACACTGCTAATGCCTGTGTCCTTACAAATACTAACATGCAGTCTGTTGTTTCCTCGTTTGATGCTTCCATCTTTAAGACATAAGGAAACATCTTGTGTGAAGATGTTATTAACTCGCTGGATTCTGAAATAAAGAGACATATACAGATGTTCCCAATGTCATATTGTTTACAATATCATATCATTCCATGAAAAAGTTCATAATGAGGAGATTTTGGGAAAACTTCTTATTGTTGTCTGTTGATGTAACCTGTAGGACAAAAAAAAATGTGCTGGTATTAAAAATGAGCTGGAGTTCTGCTTTAAACTGAGTAATCTTTAATCTAGTAAATAAAAAGGAACATATGAAACAGGATTCTGCAAGGCAACACAGACAGTTTTTACTTCACACATTTTAATATACTGTATGTGGTCTATAACATGTATATATTAAGGCACATGCCTGGCTCAAAATATTACTGACATGCAAAACACAAGGATGGTGTCTTTACTTCTATTCTTTTTACACCTTAAAGTGGTTGTAAACCTCTGAAATGAAAAATGAACAAAGTAGATCCTTCTATAGTGTGTATTAACCTCTGGCCAAAGCACCTAGTGACTTAGACATGTGCGGCGTCAATAAATTTGTTTCGTTTCGTTCCCTTTCGTATTAGAATTAATTCGTATTTCGTAATTCGTGTCCGAAATTTCGTACGAAATGCGAATTTTCATTAGGTTCGTTAACTTTTTGTAACAATTACGAATGTTCGTTATGATGAATTTATCATTATGAGGGGCTTCCGCCATCTCTGTGCTGTGCTGACTTCCTGGATTTTTAACTTTTACGTTCGTTAACTTTTTGTAACAATTATGAATGTTCGTTAGGAATTTGGATCTGAAATTCGTAAACGGAATTTCGTACAAAATTCGGACGCATAGCAATTCGTATTTCGGATTCTCCCGAATGTACGAATTTACGGAAATTTGTACGAATATTCTATTCGTACGAAACTAATCGCACATGTCTACCTAGTGTGATTTCTGTCTCCTCTCTATCTGAACGAGTCACTTCTGACAAGTTATGCCGACTTCCAAGGGATCCAGAGGGATGGGAGAAGAGAGCTCCTGCACACAGCCTGTGATGGACAGCCACAGCTGTGCATGTTTTCTTGTGATACTGTGTACAGGGGAGTTGTGTCCTTTTCCTTCACTCAGGTCTAAAATTACACTCAGCTTTCCACTTTATGCTGAGCAGTGTGTGACTTTAGATGGCTTGCCTTCTGACGCTCACAAACGCTTTGTAAAATGTGCTAGAAGGCTATAAGGGAGAGAGAGCTGCAGATAAACAGGTAGAACTTATGCAGGGGAATTTGTTTCATCTCTGTGTATTACCTGAGACTAGTCAGTACGGTGGATATACGTAAGGCTTTACAACCATTTCAACCACTTGCCGACCGCTGCACGCCGATATATGCACAATGGTCAGCGGTGGGCAAATGGGGGTACCTGTACGTCCCCTCCCGTGCCTGCGGGATTGGCGGACTCAATGTCCACCGGTCTTCCGGCGATCATGTCACGGAGCCACAGAACGGGGAAGTGCCTATGTAAACAAGGCATTTCCCTGTTCTGCCTTGTGACATGACAGAGATCACAGCTCGCTGTCATCGGGAGCAGTGATCGCTGTCATGTGAGTTGAAGCCCATTCCCACCACAGTTAGAATCACTCCCTAGGACACACTTAACCCCTTTATCGCCCCCTAGTGGTTAACCCCTTCCCTGCCAGTGTCCTTTACACAGTAATCAGTGCATTTTTATAGCACTGATCGCTGTATAAACGACAATGGTCCCAAAATAGTATCAAAAGTGTCCGATGTGTCCGCCATAATTTCGCAGTCAAGATAAAAATTGCAGATCGCCGCCATTACTAATAAAAAAAAAATAATAATAAAAATGCCATAAAACTATCCCCTATTTTGTAGACGCTATAACTTTTGCGCAAACCAATCAATATACGCTTATTGCGATTTTTTTACCAAAAAGTTGAAAAAAATTGTTTTTTTAAAATATTTTTGAAGGATATTTATTATAGCAAAAAAGTAAAAAATATTTTTTTCAAAATTGACGCTCTTTTTTTGTTTATAGCGCAAAAAAAAAAAAAATGCAGAGGTGATCAAATACCACCAAAAGAAAGCTCTATTTGTGGGGAAAAAAAGGACATCAATTTTGTTTGGGTGCAAGGTTGCAGAACTGCGCAATTGTCAGTTAAAGCGACGCAGTGCCGAATCGCAAAAAGTATTCTGGTCAGGAAGGGGGTAAAATCTTCCGGGGCTGAAGCGGTTAAAGTGTATCTAAAGCAATTTTGAAGTAAGCACTGGAACCCTTGTTGTTAATGCTGTCTGTGTCCCCCCTGAGGAGATTTACCCTTATTGTTCATCCTGGTTACCATTATAACTTGCACTAAGAGTGAGGGAAATCCATTTTTTTTGTTATTCCCTGGAACAGGAATACAGGGGAAATCTTCCACTCTAATAGGGATTTCCATAGGGTTATATCCATCCCCCATAACAAGTGACGTTTGCTTCTGTATTCCTACATTATGAGATTTCGTCATGGGAGCTTGAAGTCACTAGACTTTACATTGAGTAGATGTAGGAATTCAGTTGGGTAGACGTAGGAATTCTGGTGAGGAACTCTCATTGCTTGAGCCCCTAAGACAACCTTTCTCAACCAGGCTGCTGTTGAAGCCTATGGTTCCTTCACAGGTTTCTAGGGGTTCTTTGAGCTGTGAAGGGTTGATGTCTTGTCTGCTGGTGCCCATCATTCATTTGTTCTACTGGCATCTAGTCAGGGGCGTAACTAGAAATAGCAGGGCCCCATAGCAAAATGTTGTATGGGGCCCCCCTGCAAACAGCCCCCCCCCCACAGCTGCCCTAGTGTCAATGCAGCGTGACCTGTGCCACATACAGTGTGACCTGTGCCCAATGCAGCGTGACCTGTGCCCAATACAGCGTGACCTGTGCCCAATACAGCGTGACCTGTGCCCCATACAGCGTGACCTGTGCCCAATACAGCCTGGTCTGCCTGTGCCCCATACAGCCCCACCTATGCAGAGGAAGAGGCAAGCCACCCGGATCAGCAGAGAGTGGGATTGCCCGCTGTAATAGCTTTTATTTAAATTTCCTGTCTTCCCTGGGCTCATCGTCACATAGCCCCACCTCTTGGCCCGTCGCCTTTGATGACATTGGATCGGCGTTCTGTCTATCAAAGGCACCGGGCCAAAAGGTGGAGCTATGTGACGTGAGCCCCGGGAACACTGGAAGTTCTAATGAAAGCTCTTACATCGGGCAATTCAGCTCTCTGCTGATACTGACAGCTCGCCTCTTCCTTTCTTCTCTCTTCCCCTGGCTGGGAGACTGTGCCAGCGGTGCTCTTATCCTCACTGGGCCCCACTCGGCTGCGGGCCCCATAGCGCCCGCATGGGTCGCTATGGTGGTAGTTACGCCCATGCATCTAGTGTAAGGAGTCTCTCAGCCAATATAGAGTTGACAGCCAATGTGGTGTAGTCAATGTATCATGAGCTGT
The DNA here is from genome assembly GCA_037952925.1 of Lithobates clamitans. Classification (NCBI taxonomy): domain Eukaryota; kingdom Metazoa; phylum Chordata; class Amphibia; order Anura; family Ranidae; genus Lithobates; species Lithobates clamitans. Next base: position 1,385,880 of record JBBGZY010000490.1, read on the forward strand.
AGATATAATCATTTTTAACAGGGATCACCACCACCTGATTATTATTTTAAGGTTCCTCCATGTTAAAAAGGTTGACAAAGGCTGCCCTGAGAGATGTAGGAATTCAAGTTGCACTTGTTACAAAAAACTACAGCAAGGTATACAAGTGTGTCTCTGTGTAAAATCACTACATGCATTTTACAAGAAAGTAAAGCATTTGATACCAAAATTTGCAAATAATAATTTCAGCGGTGGTCTTTTGGTTTATAAAACATTACATTGAAGCTGATGGAAAACTAGCTGAAAGGCCGTGAGAGAACATCAGGATAGTGGTCAGTTTCCCACACATGAAGAAATAAGGACAACAATTTAGGTTCTTTTAGAATTCCTGAACTAAAAATCCCCCTGTATGGTCATAAACTGTTGTGTAATACTGCACTGCTATAGATGCATTAATTACGGTATATGAAAACCACAGGTTTTCAATGGATCAGCAGCATTTGATTAGATTCTTGGTGCTGTGGTGTTGTAGCACAAAGTGTATTGCCTTTAAGGATAAGAGGGGAAATTTTCTATATTTAGAGAATCTTTTTATCAGGGATGGTGGGAGGTTGTTGAAGCGTTATTAAACCCCAAAGGTAACATTTTTTTTCATTGCAGCTTACCAGTTCTTAATGTGATGGCTGCATTAGATTTCTTTTTTTTAAAGGCTTTTTCCCCCTTTATTTTCACCTGGTGATTTGGCCAGTACGTTTGTTGTTTTTCAACATTACAAGCTGTTCTGCAGATGTATCAGTTACAGAGTTGAGACAAACCATTTACCACTGATAGGGGTGCTTACAATGATCAGCTTGTATTTATTTATGTAAAACCTTTATCTAAAAAAAAAAACTCTACTGTAACTGCTTATTAAGTGTTAGCTGGAGTTTGGCTTTAGTTTGTTAGTGTATCTAAATATGCTAGTACGTCTAATGCCCCATACACACGAGCAGAATTTCTGTCGGAAAAATCTTGGATGGTTTTTCCGACGGAATTCCGCTCAAGCTTGCCTTGCATACACATGGTAACACAAAAGTTCTCAGAACTTTCGACCGCCAAGAACGTAGTGACGTACAACACTACGACAAACTGAGAAAATGAAGTTCAATCCTTCCGAGCATGCGTCAAATTGTTTCTGAGCATGCGTAATTTTTTGCGTGTCCGAACTGCATACAGACGAACGCATTTTCGGATAGGAACTTTTTCCGACCGAAAAATAGAGAACATGCTCTCAATCTTTTGCTGGCTGGAATTCTGCCAGCAAAAGTCCGATGGAGCATACACACGGTCACAATTTCCGACCAAAAGCTCACATCCGACTTTTGCTGGCGGAATTTCCGCTCGCGTCTAGGGGCAAAACACTCCCTTTCCCCCAGATTAACAATGCAGTTGTCCAAAGATGCCCCTGTGCTCCTTCATCCAGAGTGGGGGCACTCTAATACAGGAGGTGTGTTAATGGTTGGATGACCAGGTGAAAACTGAGTGAAAAGGCTCAAAAAAGAAGCTACCACATACAATGATTGGTAAGCTGCAATATATAAAATTTTTGGTTTTGGGTATAATACTGCTTCAAGTACAGTTTATTTACTTTATTCATTTTTTACGTTTGTTTTTGTATGTATAATTATTATTTGTGTACTGAAGTTTTAATTTTTGTGTAAGAAAAAAAAAATTAAGTGTTGCCACATGAACAGGTCCGGGATAGTTAAAAGAAACTTCTGTATTTCTTAGGAGCCACTTATAACCCTTTCCACCCTCAAAAAACACTAAAATATTACATTAGTTTTGTCCTCTTTGATAAATGCGGTACAATTAACCAAAATTGTGAAATTTCACAAAAATTGTGATTTTCTCCGAAATTGAAAGCAAAAGCAATTTCAATCAGTTGTCTCTCTGGGCTGAGACTCTAGGTCATAGGACACGTGGATCAAACATTTCAGGGCAAATCCTCCGAAATCATTGTCTAAGGCCACGTACACTCGGACTTGTCCGACAGACTTTCCAGCGGACTTTCGACTGACTTTTTAACGAACGGACTTGCCTACACATGATCACACCAAAGTCTGATGGATTTGTACGTGATGATGTACACCGGACTAAAAGAAGGAAGTTGATAGCCAGTAGCCAATAGCTGCCCTAGCGTCGGTTTTTGTCCGTCGGACTAGCATACAGACGAGCACATTTTGGGGTCCGGCGGAGTTACGACGTAAAGATTTGAAACATGTTCCAAATCTAAAGTCCGTCAGATTTGCGACTGGAAAAGTCCGATGAAGGTCCGGTGAAGCCCACACACGATCGGATTGTCCGCCGGATTTGGTCTGTCTGCGTCCATCAGACCAGTCCGGTCGAAAAGTCCGACCGTGTGTACGCGGCATTACAGTTTATTCAAAGCGCCTGTTCTATCTGGGCCCAGTTACAATGTTGTGCTGCAGTAATGAATTATCACAACAGATGGTAGTGCACCAAACATGGTGCAGAGCAATGTGGTGCCATTCATTTTGAATTGCATGCTAACACATTGGAAGCCCATTCAAAATTAACAACATGTTAAAGCTCATTGCGGTTTGTACATCCCTCCAACACATCCTGATCTGAATGGGTCCTTTTTGTATATAGCTAATGTAAATTAAAGCATATCCGAACCTGAAAACAACCATTAGGGCGAATTAGACCTCAGATGTGGTAACTGATTTTTTGCACCTGATAATTCTACGAATAACACACTTTCTGTTCCAGAGTGGCTACTCTCACTCCATTTCCTTATAAAGTAGAAACAGGGGTCACAGATTACAGCTGCAATAGGACCAATACGCATGGCCATGGGGGCTGAAGGAGACCAACCTGATCAGCAACTAGCACTACGCTCTCTGCTCACTCCTTTGCCATTATTGGTAGTCAGTGGTGGCTGGTAGTTTTTTTTTTTTGAGGGGGAGAACAATGCACCCACAGACACCCCCCCCTGGTCGGTCGGCCCTGAACTTACCCCATCAGGCGGGCATCGCTTCCCTCTGGGTAATGGGTGGTGGCTTCTTGTGCGTCTCCTCACGGCGGCTGTGCATCTCCTCCCTCCTCCTCCTACCCAATCAACACTGACTGTGTTGATGGGGTAATCAAGCCATTTTCTTCCCTTCCACTCATGGTGGAAGGGAACAAATTTGCATAATCTATGGCCTGTCTTAGTTTTGCCTCTAGTTGCTCCTCCACGGTTTAATTCCTTACTTACATAAATGCATTAGGTCTCCATTGTCTCTTATACACATAATTAGTATGTTCATACAATCACTGTTTTACTCTTATACCTTGCTGTGTTTTCTCCCAGGCTTTTTCTTATTCTTTATTCCTTCTTGACTTCTTTTCTTTTCATTAAATTTTTCTTGCTCTTGTCCTGTTCTTTTATATTTTCAACAGTCCTTGCTTTCTTTTCCTTCTGTCTTGGCAGAAAACGATATGATATGTAGGCCATTGATACATAGATTACCACTCCTTGGATCCCACCCAGACTTAGGCAGTAGGGCTGTGCCAACACAAAGAGGCAAAACACGTTAAGTGATGCAGCAGTTCCAAGTATCAGCCTGTCTCCACGACTCTCCCAAGACAAAACAGCAAAATAGAGCAGAGCTACAGCTGGGTAAAATAGTCTTTCATCCATGTTGATCAATTGCAAGAACAAGAAGTAAAGTCTAAAGGTTTCATCCAAGGAAGGTGTGTCAAGAATGTATAACACTTTGGAATCTAAGAAGTGTATGCACCTGAGCCAGTGGCTTTATGTAATTCTTTACTTAATTAGAGTTTCTGAAGTGTGCATAGATGTGCTGAAGGGCTCTGCCCGGCCTTCAGGTTCCAGCAGAGCCACGCGACATGTCTGCACACAAACAAAGATGTCCTGCACATGCACACATATGCTTTGATCTGAGATTTATCTGGGATCTATTCTGCTAGTGCATGCACAGATGTGCTGCAAGGCTCTGCTGGGACCCAAAGCCTTGCGGCATGTACACACATGCACAGAATCCAGTGGCCTTTAGTGTAAGCTGCCTCCCGGGATGTGTAAGGTAAAGAATGTCCTTCTCACCTAGGCGAGAAAGAAGGAAAGGCTGCACTGCAGCACAAAAATCCAATTGTGGGGGAGGGAGAAGGAAATTGAAAATAAGTTGTTTTATAGGCGAAAGTCTGCTTTAGGGTTTAAGCCTCATGCACACAGGGCATTTGCTGTGCTCCTCTAAATGCTAGAACTTTTGCCAGGAGAAAAGCTGCTTTAACCACCACCTGCCCAAGGTAAGTTATATGACGTCATGGACTTTGAGTGGGGATATCTGAATGATGCCTACAGGCATCATCTAGATACCATCTTTTTCAGCCGGCGATTCTGTGCACCATAAGAATAATCATAGCTGTAGTTCAGCTGCTTGATCATTCTTACAGGCCACAGGAGGGGACCCCCCACTCCCCCCCGCTGGCCTCCGGTGCTTCTACCGGCTCGCCCCTGCAATCGTCGAGCCGCAAAACGAATCGAGACGTTGAGTATGGAGATTTTTTGGTGACCAGATGATCCTCATCTCTATGACCCTCGGAGGCCCGGGCGCGACATTATGACGTCACATACGGCGGAAGTAAACAATGCCGGGGACTCGGCTGTTAAGGCAGAGACAGTTAATTTTGTTTTTTGATCTCAGCCTTTCCAACATGGAGAAGAGATGTGGGGTCTTGTAGACAAATCCGTTGTCGGAATTTCCGATCGTGTGTACACAAATCCGACGCACAAAGTGCCTCGCATGCTCGGAATAAATAAAGAGATGAAAGCTATTGGCTACTGCCCCGTTTATAGTCCCGACGTACGTGTTTTACGTCACCACGTTCAGAATGATCGGATTTTCCGACAACTTTGTGTGACCGTGTGTATGCAAGACAAGTTTGAGCCAACATCCGTCGGAAAAAATCCTAGGATTTTGTTGTCGGAATGTCCGATCAATGTCCGACCGTGTGTACGGGGCATAACTCTAAACAGGTAACCTGTAAAAAAATTTAAAGCATCGCCTATGGAGATTTTTAAGTACCAAAGTTTGGCGCCATTCCAAAGCAAGACATGTTGGGTATCTATTTACTCAGTGTAACATCATGTTTCACATTATACAAAAAAATTGGGCTAACTTTACTGTTTTGTTTTTTTTTTTAATTCATGAAACGCGTTTTAAAAATTGCTGCGCAAAACTCGGCGGAAAACTACGTGAATGGGAATATATTCAATTAAAGCACTTAGTCACTACATCACCGTATAAGTTTAGAGACGGAGAAGAATTAAATAGTTTGGAAAAACTCTGTGCGACACCAATGCCAGTTAAGGGAGGCATTTCAAAAGTTTACGAGTTCCTATTGGATCTGGAGGGCCAAAAAAGACCCTCCTTCATAGAAAAATGGGAAAAAGAATTAGATATAAATTTGGAAGAGCAACAAATGGAGAAAATTATTGCAGGAGGATATAATCAAGCTTGGGACATCAAGACCATCGAGATGAATGATAAGTTCCTAGTTAGGTGGTACATGACTCCGGAGAGGCTCCATAGAATTGACCAGGAAAGATCACCACTATGTTGGAGAAATTGTGGAAAAAAAGCCACAATGATACACATATGGTGGGACTGTCCAAAAATCAAAGTATTTTGGCAAGAAGTAATTACATGTGTAAAGGAGATAACGGGAGAGAAGCTAGAAAACAATAAACTGGTTTGTCTGTTTCACGATACCAACTCCCCTAAAAACCAATACATGAAAAAGGTAACATCAAAACTATTAAATGCTGCAAAGGGATTGGTCCCAAAAAAATGTTTAAAGAGTGAAAGCCCAGACATAAGAGAATGGTTTAACCAAGTGGAGTACTATCACAAAATGGAATTATTTTGGTATAAAGAGCAAGGACAGTTAGATAAATATGCCTTTGTCTGGAACAACTTGGTGAAATACAAAACATCGGATAGCTATAAGCTAAAGTTGGTGGAAGTTATAAGACCATAAGAAGAAAAAAACACCGGGGAAAGAAAGAAAGGAAAATGTAGTGGTGAGGCAGGTAGGGGAGGGGGGAAGGTAGGGGGAAACTGGAGAAGGAGGGTAGTTGGGGGGAGGCGGCGCAGACTGAGATTATTTTTAAAACAGTTTTGCACAAATAAAATTGAGGGACCCTCCCTCTGTTTTTTTTTTTCTTTTGTAATGATCTGTTCTTTTTGTAGGGTTAAATGTTGCCACAATGATGTGAACTTGAGAAGGGACAGGTTTTGAACGTCAAGTTGATATAAGTCTCTCAAGGTGGACACTGATGTGGTATAAAAAAAAATTAAAAATTGCTGCGCAAATACCATGTTGCAACGGCCGCCATTTTTATTCCCTAGGGTCTCTGCTAAAAAAAAATATACAATGTTTGGGGGTTCTGAGTAATTTTCTAAAAAAAAAAATGATGATTTTTACATGTAGGAGCGAAGTGCCAGAATTGGTGGGTGGTTGGTGGGTGGTCATCACGTCCTCCATGTTTCCCTCCTCGTCGGGCACCAAGCAAGGATTACATAAGGGGCCTACCCCAGGGTGGGTTCCTCTGGTCTACGCTAAGCACTTCGTACAGGGCCACTTGCCTTACACAGGGGTACCTTTACTGGAACAGCCAACTGATCACTAATGAACTCTTTCGATGTTACTGTACATCACTATCTTGTTTGCCAGGTGAATACTATGTGCTTTTGCTCCCCAATGACATCTAACATCTAGGATTCCCTGTTCTCTGGGATATAACACAAAACATATACATTTTATGGGGATTGCTGCAGTTTGGGAAAATAACATTTTTCCTCTCCCTCCTCCTTACTTTGAGGTGGTCCCAGTGTCTGTCCATGAACGGACTGAGTTTTTGAGATGGAGACCCTATATTCCCTCTATTTTGGAGGTGTAGCACCCTCTAGTGCACAGGTTGCATCACTGAGACCCCCCCCCCTCATTTTTGGATGTACTGGAACCTCAAATACTCTGGGTCAGCCCAGATGGGAGGAGTTGTTTGGGCGGAAGCTGGAAATGGGGTGTTATACTGTCGTGGCCTTTGAGATGGATCCCTAGTCTCGGGGGGGTGACCTTGGGCCTTTGCTCGGGTGTGGACAGAACCTTCTCAAAACCCACGGAGGTGGAGAGGACAGCGGGAGAACACTGCTGGGCAAGTCTCCAGGCAGAACAGCCAAGAGGGCTGGTGAGTGACACACAGTCAGAAGCACTGGGAGGCATGCCTAAGAGGACTGGGATGGAGCAGTCTGGGGTGGGTGAAGAGACAGTCAGGACTGTGGTGGAATGGGCAGTGGAAAGGGGCAGCTGCAGCCAGGAGAGCTGGCTGGCAGTACCTGAAGAGGTAGTACGTGGAGCTGTCCTATACATACTGTATAGGACAGCTAGCACCAAAGACTTCAGTTTTTGCTACACCATAGGGACCCGCGGTCCCGGCCCGCAAAGAGCATTCATCCAGACCCAGTTGAGTCTGAGACCTGTGCTAGCTGGTCAAGAGAGTGATAGTCTGCAAGCAAGTGTGTGCTGGAGGTAGAAGAGGAGAGAATGTATATACTGGAGCAGTGGCGGCTGGTGCTCCAAATTTTTTGGGGGGAAAAATTCTGAAAAAAACATGAATTGCAGCCTCACTGTGCCCATCAAACGCAGCCACTGTGCCATCAAACGCAGCCACTGTGCCCATCGAACGCAGCTACTGTGTCCATCAATTGCAGCCACTGTGCCATCAATCGCAGCCACTGTGCCATCAATCGCAGCCACTGTGCCATCAAACGCAGCCACTGTGCCATAAAACGCAGCCACTGTGCCCATCAATTGCAGCCAGTGTACCATGAAACGCAGCCACTGTGCCATGAAACGCAGCCACTGTGCCCATCAGGTGCAGCCACTGTGCCCATCAAGTGCAGCAACTGTGCCCATCAAACCCAGCCACTGTGCCCATCAAACGCAGCCACTGTGCCCATCAAGGGGCATAGAGGGGGGCTCCACCAGGCTGAGTACGGACACACAGGGAACAGGGAGAAGCCTCGCTGTGTGCAGAGCCTTGCAGCTGCCAAGGAAAAGTCAGATCTGTGTGGAGGTCACACAGGACCCACTCCTGCTCACCGGACTGTGACAGAAATAGCAGAGCTGTGATGAGCAGAGCTGAATGTGAGAGCTGCACCCGGCAGGAGGGGGAGGACAGTGGGATGAGGGGAGCTGGGCTTGTTCACCTCTAATGCAGGAAGTTTCCACAGACATGTGGTCCCGAGTCTGGTGATAGCTGGCGAGAGGGGAGGAGGAGGCGGGGAGGGAAATCCCAAGGATACGTGATTGGTTGTTAAGGACGCAGCGAACAATAATTGCCAGCATTTCACAGAGCTGCTGGCGTCACTTCCGATTTACCACTGGCACAGGGAAACCGGAAGTGATGTCTTAACTCGGAGAACAAAGCACCCTGCCAGGTGGAAGTTGTCTGGCGCGATGGACTGCGCCACAAGGCAATTCAAATCTCTGCAAATGAAGCATCTCGTCTGCAATCTCGTGATTGCATAGACGTGGCGCTTCCTGTAGTGCACTGTGTCCGGCGCCCGAACACAGTGCACTTAAAAGGAAATTTTTTTCTATTTTTTTCTAAAGGGCCTTTTTTTAATCTCATTTAATTTTTTTTTTTGTGACTGCTGGACGGGTCGCCACTGTACTGGAGTGTATATAGTTCAAGTCCCTACAGAGTTTCATTGATCAAATGGGCATCCCATATGCACATCCCCATCCAAGTTCAATTCCCCTAATAAAAAAACAAACAAAGCTGCAAGGACTGTTTCTTGTCTCTGAGTGACTGAAAATGTGTGTGCTTGGCTGTGCAGGGTGGGAGATGACGACATTCACCAGGGGCCCTTATGGGGGTAGTGCTACAGAGGGTTACACTGATATGGTGGTACCTAGGCTATGAAACCCTAATGTAGCACACCCCCGCAGAGACTGCTGATGAACTTGGATCCCCCACTCCTGCACAGCCAGGCACACCGAACTTTCACAAGCACTCAGAGTCAGAGAACAGTCTGTGACTTTGTTTTTGTTATTTATTGAGGGATAATAACTTGGACAGGGAAGGGAGGTTATGGGATGCCCACTTGACAGCAAAACTTTCAACAAACTTTAGGGACATCTTCCTATATACAGTCTATATACCATCTCCTTCACTTTCCTCCTGCATAGTACTTGCTTGCTCCAGTTGAATCACTTTGATTTATCTGACAGGCTCCCAGTCAGATTAGCAATGGCCCTTCACAGGGACTTATAGCCCCTTTTTGTGTAGCACAGTGTAGTGAAACAGCTTGTAACTCTTCCTCTGTGGCCACTGATCCCAGCACCACCTCTTCAGGCACTGCCAACCAACCTGGCTGCAGCTGCCCTTTTCACTAGCCCTCCAGGCTAACTCTTCACACCAGTCCATCAGAAGGACTCTTCACCAGCTCACTGACTCTCTGAAGATCACGTATGGAAGGATAAAGACATAAGCACACCGCTGTCTTCATGTGGCAATCTCCCCCCGTGTTAGTCTCCAACAGTTTTGACTACTCACTCTGTCCTCAGTCTCCCGTGCCTCCAGGAAAGCCTCCTTCTGTGTGTTTTAGGAAGGGATCCTTCAAGAACCCAATCCCCGGCCCAAGGCAGGACACCCCCCCTACAGACTAGGGGGCACCCTTGAGGGCCATCGACAGCCTCCTCAAGACTGTATCTCAATCTTCCACCTGACTGCCCCTGCTGGCATGGCCCATGTCTATTTATGGAGTGGAGTCTCAGCCCCCTGCCAGCCTACCTCTGAGAATTGGCTGAGGTTCCATAAATATTCAAAGCAGCTCCTCCTAACCTCCACCAACTATTTCTAGAAGATTCTTAAACCTTCTACACCAGGGGGAGGCACCAGAGCTGCCTGGATGAGTCACCAAGCCCTGAAACTTAGTAAACCCCGACCCAGGTTCCATACCTAAGGCCCTGAGCTGAACTATGTTTTACCTACTCTAACGTCTAACGCACACCAAACTAACTTCTAGCACAAACTAGAGGGTGTTACACTTATATGGTCTATTTCCTGTAATTTGTAGGCTACTGTACATCACACTGTACTGTCTGCAAACTTATCCCTGAGGAAGGAGCCTATGCCTCTGAAAAGCATAGGGTATTCATATAGAGCCTCTGCAAATTAAGTGTTTTTGCACTACAACTCTTTTTGTAGTAATATGTTTACTACTGTAACATTTTATATTGACATATTGGGATTTGTATGTATTTTAAACAATTTTATTATATTTATGATATAATTACAATAAAGAACAATTTGTAACTTTTTGTACTAAAAAAGGAAATATAGGCAACACGCAGGCTTGAATTCAATGAGGCTGTTTGAAGAGGTGGAAGCGGTGGTGGATCCAGCACAATCTTCTCTATACCAACATTTGAAGATTCACCTTATTTGTGGATGGACTTTATTTCACTTATTTTGCACGGGTGGATGTTGCATATATTTTAGTTATATATATATATATATATATATATATATATATATATATATATGGTTGGACATTATATATCTATTCACTTATATGAATGTCACTTATTTTAGCTATTTGCTATAATTGAATTTGGAGTATTTATTATTTTGTGGTTTAGAAGGTTTTCATTCATGTGTATTTGTGCTTATGGGATTTTTGGTTCTAGAAATTAATACTCATGCACTTGCACGTTCATTTTTGATTTATGCTGAATTTTGGATTGCTCCTCAATCGGTGGGCGATTTATATTCACTTTATATTTACAGGTTTAGCGCAATTCTATATTTTATTTTATTTTTTTCTGCATAGGAAAGAGTCCATCTTTGGTTGGTGTGTTCAGGAGGGACTGCATGCCCCAGCAATCCTCCTGAGCAGTGGGTACTCCAACTTCAGAAAATCACTGGCCATCCAGACTCTGGTGGCAGCAGGTTACGGTTCTGGCCAGACTTAACCAATCGGCACTGAACCAGCAAAACAGCAACAAGAACCCCCCCAGGCAGCCCCTGGGGTCCGGGCCTCCATCCCTTTTATAGAACACAGGACTAGGGGGTCAGACCCAGAAAAACCCACCAAGAAAAACCCGGGAAACCCAATTAACTTGTTAATTTGTGGTGGTTAACCACTACCTGCCTACAGACGCATTAAGTGTTTCAGCGATAATGGATTCCATTGGTCAGAATATCCATTTATTCTGGCCATTGGAATGAATTAACACTCAAATGCTCAAAGGCTTATTTGCAAGTAGGTGCAATCAGTGTTTTTTTCTGCTCTTCAGCGCCTCTCTTGAACACACTTTTCAGTCTGTAAGCACTCCTCTGCTAATATGACTGTAAATTCCTATATGTGCATAGACACATAGGTGAACATAGAGATGCTTTTACAGGCTTAAAAAAAACAAAACGCCAAATGCCTGTAAAAGGGGTGCTTTATATGCCCAGTGTGCATGAAGCCTAATGCCGCGTACACACAATCGGACTTTTCGTCAGGAAAACCTTGGATGGTTTTTCCGATGGAATTCCGCTCAAGCTTGGCTTGCATACACATGGTCACACAAAAGTTCTCTGAACTTTCGACCGTCAAGAATGCGCTGACGTACAACACATACGACGGCACTAGAAAAGGGAAGTTTCATACGAAACGCGCCACCCTTTTTGCTCCTTCTGCTAATCTAGTGTTTATCTCGTGTTAGTAGAAATTTGGTGAGAGACAATTCGCGCTTTTCAGCTACTGCTCTTCAGTTTGTGCTTGTGGGTTTGTATATGTTCTTCAGTACGTGTAGTCAGTTCACATCTGGGTTTCAGTGCGTATTATTATAGTACGTATTTGTTTTTCAGTGCGTTCTTGTCCGCTCGTTTGTGATTTTCAGCTCGCTCTTCTCAGGCCTTTCTGTTTTTCAGTGCTTTCTGTTAGTCCGTTCTGACCAGTCGACCGTTTTGAAGCCATGTTGCGGTTATGTACTCGTCGTAGAGTTCTTGCTGTGCAGGGGCTTGGTGTTGGGGTTCTTGCTTTGACCCAAGCCCAGTCCTTGAACAGGGTGGGGAGGAGTTCATGGACCAAGAATTGGTTGCTCCAGTGTGACCAATTCTGTCATTTGCCTTTGTTGTTATATTAAGGTAAGATTTCTCTTTTAACATCACATTCTATGTATTTAATGTTTGGTAATGTATTGTATTTCTTTCATCATTCCCTAATTACCATGATTGTAATATGCTGTGAATGTCCCCTTTGTCCTCATGCATGCTGGGAGCTTTTAATGCTCTTTTTTGTCCTTCATGCATATTTGCCTTCACTAACCTCCCCAGCATGCTATTCTGGGCCCATACACACCTAGCCTAGTCACTTAACAATGTATTTTGTCAGCTCCATAGTAGTGCTTTACCCTAAACACTCCCTAAAATGTGTACTAATGTTATTGTTGTCCTTAAATTCAGGCAGAGTGCCATAATCTTTTTTTGGGGTCCCAAACTCATCTAGAACCACCCCCCCTAAAATTTTTACAATGGGCCATCAGATGGGGTGAGGAATCTGATAAGTGGACCTTATCTTTTTGTCTTTAAATACTCCTTAAAATAAATGTTATACTGATGTTGGCCAAGAATGTTTGCGTCTAATCTGCTTGCAATGTTATGTGCAAAAGTAGTAATTTTATTTTTTCTGCTTTGACATCACAGTTTCCTTCAACGCCACAGGAATGGCAGACTGTGGCCTCCCAGTTTGCCGAGCGGTGGGACTTTCCCAACTGCGGAGGGGCAATCGATGGGAAACATGTCCACATCATCCCACCACCCCACTCGGGGTCATACTATTTTAACTATAAGGGGTTTCAATTTCATAGTATCGTGTTGATGGCGGTGGTGTCGGCGACTTATGAGTCTTTATATTTGGACGTGGGGAAAAATGGCCAGATGTCGGATGGTGGAGTCTTTGCCCAGACCGAGTTCTACAGACTTCTCCAGAGTGGTGACTTGGGATTGCCACCTGCTGAAGAGAGCATGGAAGGACTCCCATTTGTGGGGGCCATTGCTATGCCAGCAAATTTTTGATTCTTTTCTAAAATTAAAAATTATTTTGATCTGAAATCATCTTGAATTTGATTTACTGCTTGTGTTTCTTATAGCTGTCTCCTAGGTTCTTAAATAACCCCCATTGTCACTGTAAACACCAACTTAATACAAAAAACTGGTATTGAGCATTGAAAGAAGAAGAACAAAAATATATAGAATGTGGGACTTTAGAGGTACACCCAATATATGAAAAACACTATCAATTAAAAATTATGTAAATATTTATTGAAACAATTTAAGAAAAAAAGACAATATAAAGTGAGAACAGTTTACATTCATAGTCAAAAGTTTTCATCCATTATCAAATATTGACAAATGAAGGGAAAAACTGTAATTACATAAATCTATGCATAGCCACGTCTACAAGTTTCAACATGTTTCACCAGGAAGGCTTCATCAGGAAAATGGACAAGGATATTTGATTATTCAATAACAATACACATGATAAGATCAACCTTGGATGTATAAAAAAGAAACAAAAAATCAATAATTAAATAGAAATAACACCTAACATTTGTATTTATACATATTAGTAGCTCTTTAGCTTGCACAACCATGACTCCATCATCCTTAAAAAAAAAAAAGTTCAGTGCCTTTAGATCCCTGTATGGACGCCCAAGGGTGTGGAGTAGCATTGGTTTACAACCACCCCCCCGGGGTGGCGCCACCCCGCTCCACGCCCGCCTTTTGTTCCATGGCATTCCTGTTCAACTGTGACCAAAGCCACTATATACCATCTGTCCAAGTTTTCCACCTTTTTGGTCCAGTACTGTCCCCAATGTGGGTCATAGTACTGTTTTTGGCCACTGGAAGCACTATTTGCTTCAGGGTTCTGGTATCCGGTTCCCGGTCATTCAGTCTATGGACCTCCCTTTTGCGTCCGCTTGACGCCGGTGCGGCGTGACGTCATGCGCTGCATTTTGGCGCCATGGGGAGGGATATTTAAACCCCACAGAATTTGATGCCTGTGTTGGCAGCTTGGGAGCTCATGTTTAACATGGACGTCGGCACTAGGCAAAACTACAATGATTGATAGCTGGTCTAGCATCTTGCGGTATATACAACTGGGAATTAAACACTGCCTTGGGTGCCTGTTTTCTTTTTTCTTTTTCTCAGATTATCATCAGTAGGGATGAGCCGAACACCCCCCTGTTCGGTTCGCACCAGAACATGCGAACAGGAAAAAAGTTCGTTCGAACACACGAATACCGTTAAAGTCTATGCGACACGAACATGAATAATCAAAAGTGCTAATTTTAAAGGCTTAAATGCAAGTTATTGTCATAAAAAGTGTTTGGGGACCTGGGTCATGCCCCAGGGGACATGGATCAATGCAAAAAAAAGTTTTAAAAACGGCCGTTTTTTCAGGAGCAGTGATTTTAATAATGCTTAAAGTCAAACAATAAAAGTGTAATATCCCTTTAAATTTCGTAGCTGGGGGGTGTCTATAGTATGCCTGTAAAGGGGCGCATGTTTCCTGTGTTTAGAACAGTCTGACAGCAAAATGACATTTCGAAGGAAAAAACCCATTTAAAACTACTCACGGCTATTGCATTGCAGGTCTGAAAATACACATAGAAGTTAATTGATAAAAACGGCATGGGAATTCCCCACAGGGGAACCCCCGGACCAAAATTTAAAAAAAAATGACGTGGGGGTCCCCCTAAATTCCATACCAGACCCTTCAGGTCTGGTACGGATTTTAAGGGGAACCCCGCGCCAAAAAAAAAAACGGCTTGGGGTCCCCCCAAAAATCAATACCAGACCCTTATCCGAGCACACAACCTGGCAGGCCGCAGGAAAAGAGGGGGGGACAAGAGAGCGCCCCCCTCTCCTGAACCGTACCAGGCCACATGCTCTCAACATTGGGAGGGTGCTTTGGGGTAGCCCCCCAAAACACCTTGTCCCCATGTTGATGAGGACAAGGGCCTCATCCCCACAACCCTGGCAGGTGGTTGTGGGGGTCTGCGAGCGGGGGGCTTATCGGGATCTGGAAGCCACCTTTAACAAGGGGACCCCCAGATACCGCCCCTCCCCCCGTGTGAAATGGTAAGGGGGTACTTACCCCTACCATTTCACTAAAAAACTGTCAAAAATGTTAAAAATGACAAGAGACAGTTTTTGACATTCCTTTATTTAAATGCTTCTTCTTTCTTATATCCTCCTTCATCTTCTTCTTCTGGTTCTTCTGGCTCTTCTGGTTCTTCCCTTGGCGTTCTCGTCCAGCATCTCCTCCACGGCGTCTTCTATCTTCTTCTCCTCGGGCCGCTCCGCACCCATGGCATGGGGGGAGGCTCCCGCTCTTCTCTTCATCTCCTTCATCTTCTTCTCTTCTTCTTTTCTTCTCTTCTTCATTTTCTTCTCCGGCCCGCTCCGCAGCCATGCTGGCATGGAGGGAGGCTCCCGCTGTGTGAAGGCGTCTCCTCGTCTGACGGTTCTTAAATAACGGGGGGCCGGGACAACCCGGTGACCCCGCCCCCCTCTGACACACGGTGACTTGACGGGTCTTCCCTGTGAAGTCACGGGGAATGCCACAGATAAGTCCCGTCATGTCCCGTGTGTCAGCGGGGGGCGGGGTCACCAGGTGGCCCCGCCCCCCGTTATTTAAGAACCGTCAGACGAGGAGACGCCGTCACACAGCGGGAGCCTCCCTCCATGCCAGCATGGATGCGGAGCGGCCCGGAGAAGAAAATGAAGAAGAGAAGAAGAAAAGAAGAAGAGAAGAAGAGAAAGAAGATGAAGAGAAGAGCGGGAGCCTCCCCCATGCCATGGGTGCGGAGCGGCCCGAGGAGAAGAAGATAGAAGACACCGCGGAGGAGATGCTGGATGAGAACGCCGGAGGAAGAACCAGAAGAAGAAGAAGATGAAGGAAGATAGAAGAAAGAAGAAGCATTTAAATAAAGGAATTGTCAAAAACTGTCTTTTGTCATTTTTAACATTTTTGACAGTTTTTTTAGTGAAATGGTAGGGGTAAGTACCCCCTTACCATTTCACACAGGGGGGGGCGGGATCTGGGGGTCCCCCTGTTAAAGAGGGCTTCCAGGTTCCGATAAGCCCCCCGCCCGCAGACCCCCACAACCACCGGCCAGGATTGTGGGGATGAGGCCCTTGTCCTCATCAATATGTTTTGGGGGGCTACCCCAAAGCACCCTCCCAATGTTGAGGGCATGTGGCCTGGTACGGTTCAGGGGGGGGACGCACTCTCGTCCCCCCCTCTTTTCCTGCGGCCTGCCAAGTTGCGTGCTCGGATAAGGGTCTGGTATGGATTTTTTGGGGGACCCCACGCCATTTTTTTTTTTTGGCGCGGGGTTCCCCTTAAAATCCATACCAGACCTGAAGCGTCTGGTATGGAATTTAGGGGGAGCCCCACTTCATTTTTATAAAAATTTTGGCCGGGGTTCCCCTTAATATCCATACCAGACCTGAAGGGCCTGGTATGGAATTTAGGGGGACCTCCACATCATTTTTTTTTAAATTTTGGTTCGGGGTTTCCCTGTGGGGAATTCCCATGCAGTTTTTATCAATGAACTTCTATGTGTATTGTCGGACCGGCAATGCAATAGCTGCGAGTAGTTTTAAATGGGTTTTTTCCTTCGAAATGTAATTTTGCTGTCAGACTGTTCTAAACACAGGAAACATGCGCCCCTTTACAGGCATACTATAGACACCCCCCTGCTACGAAATTTAAAGGGATATTACACTTTTATTGTTTGACTTTAAGCATTATTAAAATCACTGCTCCTGAATAAACGGCCGTTTTTAAAACTTTTTTTTGCATTGATCCATGTCCCCTGGGGCAGGACCCAGGTCCCCAAACACTTTTTATGACAATAACTTGCATATAAGCCTTTAAAATTAGCACTTTTGATTTCTCCCATAGACTTTTAGAGGGTGTTCCGCGGCATTCAAATTTGCCGCGAACACCCCAACTTGCGAACAGCCAATGTTCGAGTCGAACATGAGTTCGACTTGAACTCGAAGCTCATCCCTAATCATCAGCCATCTCCTTGCTCTGTTTGGAGCATAGGAGCGGACTACCCTTTGATGTTTATTGCCTTTGGGTTTTTCCAGCTGCACCAGTGGGAATGTGATGTAGCTTCTTACACAGCAGTGTGATATCTTTAAGGTGAGCATGTGCTCTTAAGGATTTAGAGACACACTACATATATATGTTTTTCATACAAGATATTGATGCAGGTGCATATATACATATATCGTTTCATAAACTATGAATTAGCTGTGTCCCCTTTTTGGATTTTCGTATAGATGCATCCTTATATTTGGTATTGTGCCATCAGTCCGCATGAGCTCCCAATCTAAATATTTGATTGTTTTTATTGGATGACGGTAAGTACGGTCCATTGACTAGGTGTTGCTGTGGACTTATTCCGCCTCATCTTTAATATATGTTTTTTACTATCTATGATATACATAGCAGATATCGTTATCATTTTTCTTTTTTGGATGGCCTTTTAACTACAAAAACACACATCCCTCCCTACGGGTGATCTGGCTACTTCTCTGCACTATAGAGGCAGTGAACTTTGAGGGTTCCCCCTCCCCTCCTCTTACCCGATACCCCGGACCCTGCGACTTCCCCGGGAACTCGTATTGAGGTATGGAGTTGACGTAGGGGTGGTGCTTGTGTCAGTTTTGGGACTATGGAGGTGGTGAGTGTAAGGTTGGGTTAGGTTTGGATTGGGATTGGTGTGGGGTTTTTTTTTTGTTTTTTTTTTTGTATGATGGAATCATGATTGTGCAAGCTAAAGAGCTACTAATATGTATAAATACAAATGTTAGGTGTTATTTCTATTTAATTATTCATTTTTTGTTTCTTCTTTATACATCCAAGGTTTATCTTATCATGTGCTTTGTTATTGAATAATCAAATATCCTGGTCCATTTTCCCGATGAAGCCTTCCTGGCGAAACATGTTGAAACTTGTGGACGTGGCTACGCTTAGATTTATGTGATTACAGAGTTTCCCTTCATTTGTCAATATTTGGTAATGGATGTTCACCTTTGACTATAAATGTAAACTGTTCTCACTTTTTATTGTCTTTTTTTCTTAAATTGTTTCAATAAATATTTACATAATTTTTAATTGATAGTGTTTTTCATATATTGGGTGTACCTCTAAAGTCCCACATTCTATATATTTTTGTTCTACTATCTTTAGGGATGTTGGTACACAAAAAAACTTTTTTGAAAACTGATCTCTACCCATTCTGTTTGTCATTGAAAGAAGAAGCCACACATTGTTGAGTATAAAAACTTTTACTCCATGCACATTCACATGTGGGTTAGAAAAGGGTTTTTGAACAAACCAACATATTTTTTGTATAAAATTTTTTGTTTGACAGTAGAAATAGCCTTTTTTGGGTTAAACAGGCATGTTTCAAACCATAACATACACAACTCTGGAACTTACAAAGTTCAACATACAAAAAGTGAAGGCAAGATCAGACATGAGTATGTCAAAACTGTGTTGGTCTTGCCTTCATCAGATGGGCTGATGTCACCCCTGTAAAAGCCAAATTTTGGAGATGCACAAAAATTGGGATTCAAAATGGGGATTTCCCTCCTGATCCCATGCCTAATGTCAACATGTGCTAGCTCCCATCATGGGGGATCAATGGACGTGTTTTGGGGGTGCAACCCCTTCCTCTCACCTACTTTATTTGTGAGGAAGGGGTTGCACCCACAAAACGCGTACATTGATATCCCGTGATGGCAGATAGCACCTGTTGACACACTGTGTGTATCTTCAAAATTTGGCTTTTAAAATGTATTAAAACTTTAGGAAATTTATCGAAAAAATTCTAAAATGGTGTAATTTTGTTGTTATTTTGATTCTCCCTAATACATCAATCATGTTCTTCATTTTTTGTTCAACATCATTGATTTTTTGCTTTATGATGTGTAAATCCCGACTACACAGCATTATGTCCTGGATTAGCATTTGTGCACTTTCACTGGTGAAATGAGTAGATTGTTCTTCCACAACATGCACATCACCTAAAATCAAAAAACACACCATGTATTATAAATATGCAGGCATACATCTATTACCTGAAGCTGTGGTCTCAGACACTCACCTGTTGACGTTACTATTTCAACCACGTCATCCACCTCTCCTTCCTCCACATCCTGAGGTTGTGTGCTGAGTTCCCCTTCTTTTGGAGGTGGGGGGTCCCTGGTGTCCTCAGACGTCCCGAGTATTTTCTCCCCTATGAGAATTAAACAAAAGGTATACTTAGCACACAGATATTTGAGGGCAGAAATAGGAATATGAAACATTGCTTGGAAGTGTTGTACAATTGTCCAGAGTTCCAAGCTGAATACATGATTTTTTCCCTTACCAAAGCTGGAATACTTACCTTTTTTGGACAATTTTCACACATGGAGACACCCCTAGTATCCCCTGGAGCACCTGTGTGGGACACCCTAAAAAGTTTGTTCTGGTGTCCCACATTAGTGTTCCTGAGTCCAGATGTGTAAACAGCTGCTGAGTGTCCTCTCCTTACATTACACTGAATGAAGTTTGCATTTCATCATAGTTACAAACACATCTAGACAACAATGTACTAAACTCATTTTAATACAAATAGGCATGACCAAATGTAGTTAACCCTGTATTTGCAAAAAACAGCGTATTATTAGTGGGTGAACGAACAATGTTTACTACGACCGATTACTGTGCCCACGAGCATGAAAGTTGCCATTTTAAACTGTACAACATTAAAGAAATGCACATGGAGCAGCATGCAAGTAAAAATAATAATAGGAATAGACGACAACTACTTACTTTTTTGCAGAACTCTCTTGATCCTTCTGTACTGATCCTGCTCCCTCAATTTGAGGTCTGACCATCGTTTCCTCAGTTGCTCCTTGGATCGTTGTACCCCAAAATTCCGG
Organism: Lithobates clamitans; assembly: GCA_037952925.1. NCBI lineage: Eukaryota > Metazoa > Chordata > Amphibia > Anura > Ranidae > Lithobates > Lithobates clamitans. Next base: position 1,405,942 of record JBBGZY010000490.1, read on the forward strand.
TCCATACTTCCCATCATAGTCGGCCCTCTTCAAGGTGTCCACCATCTCCACCATCTCTACAAAGGCCATATTTAAGGTCTTAAATCTCCTCCGGGATCGGGGCGTTTCTGGCTCCGGGCTTTTGTCATTGCTGCTAGTATCATGCACCTGATCTGCCTCAGCCATGTGCTCTCCCACTGCGCAGAAAGAAAAGGGGCAGGGAGTATTCTAGAAAAAACGTCAGGGGCGGACGATGCATGCGGAGTTTCACGCATGTGCAGTGTATACAAATCGTAACGCGCGTGCGTCAGACTTACGATCTGTGAGTGGAGGGAGTACCGATCATGAGAACAAAGGTAACATTTTAATTTGGGGCATCAGTGGTCTATACTGCTTCTAGATTGAGGCCTATATTGTGATAAGATTATGAGAGTTTAGCCTGACATTAGTATTTGTTTCTTGTTTTTTGTCTTGCAGAAATAATGAATCCGTTCAAAAAGCCTGAGTTTATGAGCCAGTTTATCGATAGGTACAGGGAGCTGCCCAGTTTGTGGCAAGTCAAACATAATTTATATAATAACAGACCAGCTAGGAAGGCAGCACTGGAGAAACTGTTGGAATTTGTGAAGACGGAGGTCCCCAACACAGACAGCGATTTTTTTAACAGGAAAATTGGTAGCTTGAGGAGCACATACAACAAGGAGCGTAATTAGGTCCTGGCATCCCAGAGGTCAGGAGCAGCAGCACAGGACGTTTATGTACCCAGTCTGTGGTACTACAACAAAATGCGTTTTCTGGAAGACCAGACTGCAGTGAGGTCATCACTTTCCACACTTCCTTCCACCCCAGCTGAGCCTTCTGAGGACCAACCGGGGCCTTCCATCCAGGAAGAAGTGGAGGAGCCCAACTTGAGTCAGGTATAGAATTTTTCTACATATTTCTTGTCCTAAAATTAATGATGTTAACTAGATGTTATTATTGATAATAAATTCATGATTGAACAAAAGTGTTTTACATGTCAATAGACAGTAGTAGCCAAAAATGATTGGGACAAGAATGAAAAATGCTGGGGTCAGAATGATAGTCTTTTCTATTTATTAACATTCAATTTGCAACAGTCATGAGTTGAAAATTGTTTGTGATTGATGAACCAAAAACTAAAACTATGTCCCTTTTTTATACACAGGAAAGCCTCAGCCAGAATAAGGGTCTGGAATGTGACAGCCAGGAGGAGGCTGTGGAATGTGGCAGCCAGGAGGTGGCAGGGGGATGTGGCAGCCAGGAGGTGGCCGGGCCCAGTGGACTGACCCAATCCCAGATCCCTCCCCTCCGCCTTCCACCCAAAAGGCCCACGAAGGGGAGCAAAGTGGAGGAGGCAGCACTTGACCTCATTCGGGATGCTCATGCGACCCTGAGAGACCCCCCCAGTGTTCAAGAGGGCTATGGCTGCATAAAGGCAGCAAAAATGCAGGAAATGGAGGAGGACCTCTTATGTGACAACATCATTTTACAGACCCTAAATAAGGGGTTGAGTGGCCAAATGACAGAAAATACACACCTTTCTGAGTTCGTCCATCCTCCTCCTTCTACACCTCCTCTACCTCCTGCCACAACTCGTCGAACAAAGCCACAGCGTGCAGGGAAACGTGGAAGTAAGACAAGAGAGTGATGGCCTGGGTTCAGTCTGGTCTGACAGAAGACGCAGACTGTTGTAGTACCACAGTCTGGGGACATATATGTGATCTGCTGCTGCTCCTGATCTCTCGGAGTCCAGGACGAGCTTGTGTTCCCTATTTTATGGACTCCTCAGGCTACCAATTTTATTTTTCAAATAGTTGATGTCTGCCCTGGGGTCCAAAGGCTTTGCAAATCTCTGCAGTTTCTCCAGCTTTGCCTTCCCTCTTTCTTTTGTTATCACCCAGAATAAATGGTAATTTTGTTTTTAGCACCTACTTGCCTATGTGTTTAATTAAAAAAGGACGGTTTGTTTGTGACTAGGCAGGTACATTTCATAAATACAATGTCAAATTAACAAGGGACACCAACCTCCTTGAGGTTAAAAAATACAAGATAATAATGTTCTTGTGGTAACTTGACACACAAAAAAAATAATTATGGAGATCACTAGAAAATAATTTTAAAATAATAAAAAAAGGAGATCTTGATTTAAATAAAAAAAGGAAAAAAAACACTATAAAATAATTCTAAACATTATTATGGAGATCTGGCTTTAAAAACTAAAAGTATTATTAAGAAGATCACAAGAAATAATAAAAAAATAAGTTTGTCAGAACTCTGTGTGAATATCAGCAGCAAAGCAACTTCATTCTTCTAGCATTATAAAGAACAAAAGAATGCACTGCATTAAAAGATCCAAAAATTTACAGCGTGACGAATGTGCTATCTCCATTACGAACACTAGTTTTACCAGACCGAGAGCTTCCGTCTCGTACTTGATTCTGAGCATGCGTGTTTGCATACTCCAGATGCAGTTTGCGTTTTTCAATACACATTTTTGATCCATTGAAATCTATGGAACCAAAAACCAGAAAAAAATCCCTGGCCTTTTCCAATAAATGCACAGATGTGAACTACATCCATAGGAAACCATCTTAAATGGACTGTAGTGTGTTTCTGCAAAACTGAAAATGCACTAAAAAATGCATAGGTGTGAACCAGGCCTAAAGCATTGAAATATAAATGAAGCAGAAACAACCTACTTAGAACTACCACCCCCTTCCTTATTTCCTGTTATCTGTGAGTCACTTTAAGCTCACCGGTTTGAAACGCAAGAGAGGAATTTCTAAACACGCCCACATCACACTCCTTAGATATAGCCTGAAATATCAACATGTGAGTACTAAGAATATTATCACAACCACCACTCAGATTCAACCAGGACCAAATGTTTCGCTGCTGTGTTTTACACCACCAATTTGTTAAGGGGTACATTTTGGCCAAATATAAGATAAAAACTCAATTTGTCCTTTTATACAGTATGTTTATTAAACTGCTATAATGATGTAACCTCCTATGGAGTGCATAGCACATTTAGGCTGGGTTCACACTGCTGTGCCAACCGTCAGTATTTTTACTGGCAGCAAGTAAAAAATGGGCACTTTTCTCCTGCCAGTAAATGCCAGTGACAGCAAAAAGTTGCCAGTAAAAAATATGGCTGTGACGCTCAGCTCTGAAATTCCAGCCTGGAGCCGACAAAACCATCTGAGTTCCTGCTACAGTGTGTTAGGGCGGGGCGGGCAGAGGGTGGATCTGGCGGAGGTGGTGCCTGAACATCTCATGTGATGTCATAGTGCAAGGGAGCTGAGCCGAGCAGCCGGAGCCTCTTGTGTGGGACGGGAGCAAGGCAAGCCGGGAATGGGACTGTCAGTGCTGTTTGGACTGGAGGGGACTGAGCTGAAGGGACCACCTGGCATGGAGAGAGACTGTCCTGTCCCTGACAAACATATTTATTATATTGAAAATAAAATAAGAAATATGTTTTTTGCCCTAATTTCTACCCTTAGGCCCCTTTCACACTGGGGCGGTTAGCAGGCGTTATTGCGCTAATAATAGCGCCTGCAAACCGACCTAAAACTGCCTCTGCTGTTTCTTAAGTGTGAAAGCCGGAGGGCTTTCACACTGAAGAGGTGTGCTGGCAGGAGAGAGAAAAAACTCCTGCAAACAGCATCTTTGGAGCGGTGAAGGAGCGGTGTATTCACCGCTCCTTCACCGCTCCTGCTCATTGAAATCAATGGGGCAGCGCGTCAATACCGCGGCTGTAGCGGTGCTATGCAAACGGTTTTAACCCTTTTTCGTCCGCCAACGGGGGTTAAAACCGCACCGCTATCGGCCGAATACCGCTGCAAAAACGATGGTAAAGCGGCGCTAAAAATAGAGCCGTTTTACCGTTGACGCCCCCACCGCCCCAGTGTGAAAGGGGCCTAAGTCACATTGCTAATTGAATATGGTACTTGTTTGTAGCCTAAATACTGAAATGTGCACTTCAAACTGTAATTTTGTAACTTTTGGAAATGCCTGTATTAACTTGGCTGTGCCAGTAAATTTTGGGCGTCATGTCAGTAAATTTCAATCTGGTAGGTTGGCAACATTACTGTGATGCGAGAACCCGTGCAAATCCGGTACGGGCTCCCATATCGCATACAACTCACAGGCTCACACTGCGTCAATGCAAAGTTAATGACACCCCCAGATTGGTTTGCATAAAGCAGTGCAAACTCTTAATTCGGACGGGAAGCGGATTGCATGGGTGTGAACACCCATGCAATCCGATTCTGGTGTGGACCAAAAAAGGGTCCTGCATGACTTTGTATGGCTGAATTCGCATCGCATTTAGACCAATCTGTATGGCTGAATTTGCATCGCACAGACATTGCATGTGATTTTCATAGCAGTGCAGTGCCAATCACATGCAATGTCTGACATCGCAGCAGTGTGAACCCGGCCTTAGGCTACATGCACACGGGCATATTTACACTGGCTCTTTCTGCCAGGAACTGACAGAAATCTCCAGTGTAAAAAATGCTCGATCTGGCATGGTCATGTGCATAAGACATATGCACCTAATTTTATTCTAGTGGCTAGAATATTAATTTGTCACTAGGCGGAAGTTACATGTATATGTATGTATAAATTATGGAAAAAATTTACTAACTGTCCCTGTCAGCCTTTCCAGTTACTGGTTCTCTTTTCCACACACAGAGAAAGAACTGCCGATAACCGGCAAGCCTGTTTACATGTGACCAGCTGTGTTACATGGTAAAGGGCCGCTGTGATTGGCTCTTTAACACAATCTGTGATCATATGTGTCCAAAGGACATCCATGGACGCACTCGCAGAACCAGAAAGCTGCGCTGTAGCTGTCTTTCAGCTATAGCGCAGGTGGGAAGGGGTTAAAGTGAAGCTAAACCCTGGTTTTAGGCTCAGTTCACACCTATGCCTCTTTTAATGCTTTTTGCAGAAACGCACTACAGAACATTTGACATGGTTTCCCATGATACACGTTCACTTCTTTGCGCTTTTTTAGCCAGTGCGTTTTTGGTAAAGGTCATGGACTTTTTTCCCACAGCAGATTGAGTTTTGTGTGCCATAGACTTCAATGGACCTGCACCAAAAATGCAAGTGCAATTTTACATGCGTTTTGCAGTTTACGTTTTTTTTTTTCTTTTGGTGGTTAAAGCGGAGTTCCACCCAAAAGTGGAACTTTTTGTAGCTCCTGACTTTTAACAAACGAAAAAAAGCCTGGAACTCCACTTTAAGGAGCGGGCTGGGAAGCTGGCTGTCACATCCTTAACAACTGATGAGTCAGTGGGGAAGCTGAATTGCTGGCAATAAAAAAATTGACAAGACCTTCGGGTCTGGTATGGATTTTGAGGGGAACCCCACGCCAAAATGTTTTTAAATATGATGTGGGGTCCCCCCCTCCATACCAGACCCTTATCCGAGCATGCAGCCTGGCAGGCCAGGAAAGGGAGTGCATGAGCTAGTGGCCCCCCTCCTCCTGAACCATACCAGGCCACATGTCCTCAGCATGCCCACCCCCCAAAGCACCTTGTCCCCATGTTGATGGAGAAAAGGGTCTCTTCCTCACAACCCTGGCTGGTGCATGTGGGGGTCTGCGGGCGGGGGGGAGGGCTTATTTGGAATCTGGAAGCCCCCTTTAACAGATCCCATCCCCCTCTGTAAATTAATCTACCCATTTACCAAAAATAATGTAAAAAGTACGTTTTTGACAATTTCTTTATTAAAAAATTAAAAGTAAAATAAATGTCCCCCCCCCCCCCCCCCGCTGTAGATCCATCGTCAATCACGGCGCCTGCTGGACTCGAAAAAAAGAAAAGCTCTGCTCACACCGAAGCCCCCCGCCGCCTGCCTGCTCCGTAGACTAAGGGCTAAGGCCACCTTGAGACCACCAACCTGTCACATCATCGACCGGTGCATGCTGGGGGGACAGAATCTGGGGCTTCCAAATTCTGAATAAGCCCCCCGCCCGCAGACCCCCAAAACCACCAGCCAGGGTTGTGGGGAAGAGGCGTTTGGCCCAAAGCACCGTCTCATTTTGAGGGCATGTGGCCTGGTATGGTTCAGGAAGGGGGGGGGGTTCTCACTCGTCCCCTCCTTTTCCTGACCTGCCAGGTTTCATGGTCAGGTAAGGGCCTGGTATCGATTGGGGGGGACCCAGCACTGTTTTTTTCATTGCTGGCAATTCTTGTTTTTACATTCCGTTGTCAGCGGGGAAGCCCCCTGACAGCTGATGAATCATTGGTTGTTAAGGATTGGGCAGACGGCATCACGGCCCACTCCTTAACAACCAGCTAAACATAGTTTGTTTAAAGAGAGAAAGAAACCCACAAAGCTCATGAAAAACGCATAAAAAATGCATCGAAAACATGAGTCCAAAATGCAAAACGCACTCCAAAATGCACTGTGGAAGGCATCAATCGCAAAATTAATAGATGTGAACCGAGCCTTAAAAGAAGTTCTATGCCAGTATGTATTCCTAACGAAGAAAGAGTCCCTTCTATTGCTCTGAGCCTCCTCCAAATCCCCTAATTCTTTTTTTGCCACTGTGATCTGACTTCCTGTTAAATGGTGGCTACGTATGTTCTCTGTGATCCCACTGTATGTGGGAATGTAGCCACCCTCCCTTGCTCGCTCCCAATATGAACTATGGACTATGGTAATGTGCAAAGAGCAGTGCACATGACCACAACCAACATCTACTGCTTGTTCCAAACAAAGATAAGTGAAGGTGGGGAAATAGATTACATGGCCATTAGGTAATGGATGTATATGGATTATTGTTGGAGAATAAGGATGTTGTTTAGTGTTTCTTTAAGCACTCAAAAAATACTGTCTCATATTTTAAGATAAAAGGTGCTGCATTGAAATGGAGGCAGTGGAGGTAATATAACCAAGGACTAACCAAACAGAAAGCAGAAGGACATTGGTTTATTAGTTTATTCTTATATTCAAAGATGGGCAGACCAACCAAGGGCAGGTCAATCAACAGGTGACCCCCTAAATATGGGTGCTTAGTTCACCAGATTACTGTAAATATGAGTAAGTCAAAGTAAAAAGTCATGAATCTTTTCTTCAAGAACAATTGGCCTGAGCTGTCAATGTCTACTAGTGCCACATATAGATGAGCCAGATCTGGTGATAATTATCCAATATCAATGGGCAGATTTAGGTAAGGGGTGGCATAAAACCTGACCAAGCCCAGTTCAATTAAATAAGTGTAGCACCCTCTACCAGAAGGTAGGTGCTAGTAAGGGTTGTTTTACTAGGTTTGTTCAGCACAGGCAAATTTAGGCAGGCCTATGCTGCAAGCTAGGCCTGTCTGTTTTGATCTGGGGGGCTGGGAGTGGTTAGAGTAGCAGTGGGTGTGACCACCCAGGCTCCAGTTCTGAGGCACCTCCCCTGCTTCCAGGGAGAATGTTCTGGAAGAGGAGGCTGGGCCTAGAGCTGGAGTGGCAGGCAACACATGTGGGAGCTCTGACCAATCCCTAACTGGCATTGGCAGGGGGCGGGCCTCCTATATATGCTGAGGTCACATGCTGCTGGGGAGAAGTAGTCGACTGGTTGACGTGAGGAATGGAGTGCTAGACAGCCACAGGAGCACACCCCTATCTGGGGGGGGGGGGGGTTGTGGGATTGCAAGAGGAGGTCCGGGGAGAGCTGTAAGGGAACATTGCCTTTACACGGTCACTGGCAATGTCTCTGTCACCACACAATCGTTGGCAGGGAACTCCTGGAGCAGAGAGGGCAGGAGAAGCTGTCGGAACGCATGGTCCGGGAAAGTTCCTCATCAAGGACTCAGGGCTGGAAGGTTGGAAGGTCGGTGAGTGTTACCACAGTGGATGGCTGGAGGCTGTGCCATGGATTCTGTAGGGGAACTCTGCTTTTACGCGGTCACTAGCAGAGTCTTTATGCACACGGTGGATGGTAAAGAGTCCTGGATCAGAGAAGAGACTGTGGGGATGTGTGTGTCAAATCAGTGTGGCCGGAGAACACATGATTTGCAAGTTGGACTGGCTGGGAGCAGTAGTCCATTTCCTAGAAGATAGACTTTAACCTACTAGGCCTCCGGGGAGAGGTTCTGCAGGCCTCAGGCCTAGTAACAGGGAGTCACCAGAGCCAGTAGAGGGGCTTATTCAGAGTGAGTTCTTCATACCCATTAGAAGAGGATGTGTTATACCTTAAACGTAATTGCAAGTTGTGCAGGAGGAAACCAGGTGTGCAAGGAGAAGCAAGTTTGGGCAGGTGGTGAAGAGAACTAAGACCATTACTTTTACACAGTCAAAAGTGAAGTATCTGTCCCTCACACGGTGATGGATGGAGAACTCTGGAGTAACAGTCTGCAGGGAGCTGCAGGAGAAGATTTCTACTTAGTCAAGTGTTCACATTCAATCTTCAGGCTCTAAATATGATCAAAGTGTTTTGAAACCTGTAAATATGATGGCAATGATTAATTCTATGGGCATCCCATATCCCAATCCCTATCCAAGTTGTACCCCCAATAAAACATCAAAAACAAAGCTTGCAAATGCATGTTCATTGTCTCTGGAAAGGATGCATGAAGTCTGGCAGTGGGGTGATTGTTTGTCAGTAGTGCTAACACCATGGCTACATAAGTCATGTATGTCTATTTAAAGGGTTAACATATAAAATAAATTCCACTCACTTGGCTTCATGATAAAGGCAATTAGCAAGGACAAACCTCAATTATCAGCAGATGTCTGCAAAGTTAGACAGTTTCTTTTCCGGCTTACAGAACCGGACAAGAAGAAACTTTGCTCATGACAAGCAGACAATATTTTGGCAGTGTATCATACAGCAGATGATATGGCTTGTAGTTTACCTCCATATAATGAGTTTCAGGGGAAAATATAGAAAATCATCTGTTTATTCTCCTATAAGAGGTTAAGACATTATCTTTGGCTGGACAAATCCCTGACATCAAACGGGAAATGAATTATCTTATGATATTTCATAATTTGCATGTCTGAGGAAGAATTGGAGCCTAAAATGAGGGGGAGAGATATACATGCTTTGGTTTATTATCTATCAAATAAATGCTTATATTGTCCTAACAACACAAAGCACTATTTTCAACCGCAATGCGATCAGGCTGAGCTGAGCATCACCAGATGCCGTCACTGTGTGTAGGAGATACAGCAGAACTTTATTTAAATGTAGCAGCACCCGCGTAGTGGCTGCCAAGTGTTGTGGCCCACCTGTCACCCTTCCCGGACCGGCATTCACTTCCCAGACACTCCAAGACAATGAAAAGTCCGCTGGCTTTGTTTTTTGTTGTTTTATTGGGGGAATTCAACTTGGATGGGGTATGGGAATTATAGGATGCCCAGTGAAATAATAGCACAGTTGCTAGGGACAACTATGTACACTCTTTGTACACTTCTCCTGGCTCCTCCAGCACAACTCTTCACTTCCTATCTAGTGGTTCGCTCCATTCCTCCTGGATGTCACTTCCTATTTAGTGGTTCGCTCCATCCCTCCTGGATGTCACTTCTTATTTAGTGGTTCCAGGATCAGCTAGCACATGGTGGTTAGACCTGACACTGGCTCAGCCAGGCCTAAGTAACTTGCCTTTTGCAGGCAAGGACCACGGACCCCTATAGTGTAGCAGAAAATATGTAAAGTCTTGTTAGTGCTAGATGTCCTTCTGGTGGACTACTGCTCACAGTCAGTCCTCTTCAGGCCCTGCCAGCCCTCTTGGCTGCAGCTGCGCGAGTTCACTACCCATGACATTGCAATCCTCACTACTGGCTCCACACCCAGCTCTGACTATTTCCTCTCAGTGCTCTCTGGCATGCCTCTCTAGTCCTCCTGACAGCACATGTCACTCACCAGCCCTCCTAGCTGCAACCGGTGGTTCCCTCCTACATACTTGCCCGACAGTACTAGCTCCTGCTGCCCTCTCTAAGTCCTCTGTGCCCCCAATTCAGATCCTTCATGAGTTCTTGAAGGGCTTCATCCTGCACCCGAGTCCCAGACCCAAGGTCACCCCCCCAGACTGGGGAGCTCCCTTAAAGGCCCTGACAGCCTAGTACTCCAACCTCAGTTCTTTCACCAGACAACTCCCCCCCAGCTGGGCTGACCCTGGGTATTTCAAGGAGGCCTGCCCCCTGCCAATCCTAATTGGGGATTGGTCAGGGCTCCCTAAGACACCCCAGACAGCTCCAGCTAGCTTCCCCTCCTCCTCTTCTAGAAGCCTCTAAAAGAAAGAGGGAGGTAACAGTGAGGTGATGCTGTCTGTGAGTCATAGCTGCTATTCTGAGCCACTCCCAGCCCACACAAACCAAAACAAACAGGCCTAGTTTCCAGCTAGGCCTGCCTAAATTTACCTACACTTATCAAAAAGAAACCTACTCTCACACCTACCTAGGTAGAGGGTGCTACATAAAAAATAAAGAAGAATTGCTAGCAGGAAGGCTTTTATTGCAGAAGAGACATTTAATGGGGTGTTTTTGTTAAAAAAAAAATAGCATAGCTGTTTGTCCAACTAAACTGCTTGTAAATTCGTTTTGTGCAAATGGGGCAAAATCAAATATTCTTTGGCTATAATCTCTGCAATATGAATGTGTAAATCTGGAAAATACTGAATTATGGCCACTAGATGGCACTGCATACAAGCATACTCATTTCATATAATAGCCAGTGCCATCCAATGTCCATGATGTCGTATGTCCACTAGATGGTGCTGACTCTAATAGGAAATAAGTATGCTCCCCAGCAATGTCTGGTGCCATATTGCGATATTTTCCTCATTCACACATTTTATTTGCAAATAATTTATAAGTGGAGAATATTCCATTTTGCCCCATTCGCACACAAAAAAATTAACATGCAGATTCGATTACCGGCTCTCCTCACTTAACGACCAGGTTCCGTTCCAGCTACCAGGTTGTTAAACGAATTGGTCAATAAACGAGGAGCCACAAGTAATCAATATTTTAAGCATTCTTAACTACTGTACTGTACTGTATTCTGAAAAAGGTCTAAGTGCAAAACTCCAACTCAATAACATTGTTTTCATTTGCATAGGTACAGAACAGCAAAAATCCTGTACTGTACAATACAATGATGTACAGTGCATCGTTCAGGTTAGAACCAAGCGGTCATTAAACGAGGAGTATCTGTAATAAACATCTACTGTATGAAAATGTTTTATACAGTGCCTTGAAAAAGTATTTATACCCCTTGACATTTTCCACGTTTTGTCATGTTATAACCAAAAACGTAAATGTGTTTTATTGGGATTTTATGTGATAGACCAACACAAAGTGGCACATAATTGTGAAGTGGAAGGTAAGTGATAAATAGTTTTCAAAATGTTTTACAAATAAATATAAATAAATATGTGAAAAGTGTGGCGTGCATTTGTATTCAGCCTCCCCCCCTCAAGTCAATACTTTGTAGAACCACCTTTCGCTGCAATTACAGCTGCAAATCTTTTTGGGGATGTCTCTACCAGCTTTGCACATCTAGAGAGTGACATTTTTGCCCATTCTTCTTTGCAAAATAACTCAACCTCTGTCAGATTGAATGGAGAGCGTCTATGAACAGCAAGTCTTGCCACAGATTCTCAATTGGCTTTAGGTCTGGACTTTGACTGGGCCATTCTAACTGTCAAGACTGGGTTCAGTCCTTCCTTCTCTGAGCTGGCCATTCAGATGTCGGGTTATTGCCAGCTCCTATCTCTCCACAATGATTCACCTGTTGATGATATCCTGCTTGCCTGCTTAAACCGTCCAGTCCAGATGATCTCTGCCTTCGCCTTGGTCACATCTCTAGAGACGTTCTCCTGTGTTCCTGGTAAAGACTTGCTTGGCTGACATTCCTTCTGGCTCCAGATCCTGCTTGCTGTTCTACTACGCTGTTCTCTGGCTCCCTGATGTTTTGGCTTCTCTGACTATCCGTTCCGGTTCCTGAACTCTGGCTATGTTTTGACTACGTTTACTCTGTTTACCTTTTTTTATTATTATTAAACAAGTGTGATTTAACTGTACTTCTGTCTCAGTCTGATTCATGGTTTCTGACAGTAGGCAAAGGCCATGAATTCAGAGGATGCAGTCAATCCACTTGTTGGTAATATTTTTTCCAGATTGGATGATTGGATCAGTTTGCCATGGCGTTACAAACGCTCCTGAGTCGCACGGCTCACCTGGAATCTCCCACTGTGGCTGCTCCGGTACAACCTGTTTTGCAGGCCATCCCTACTGCTGCTCCAATCTCTGTGCAGGTACCCACCTCAAGTATCACCTCTATAAGATGTATGTCTGGTTCCGCTCAGCTTCCCCAGCGATTTGGGGGTGATCCAGTCCAATGCAGAGGGTTTCTCAACCAGGTTGAGATATACTTTAAGGTGCTGCCCAGGTGTTTCCCACGGATAGAAGCAAAGTAGGTTTCGTGATATCTTTGCTTTCTGAGAGAGCCTTGGCCTGGGCAAACCTTCTATGGGAGACACAAAAACATGTTGTCTTGAGCTACCCTGAGTTTGTGGCTTATTTTTCAAGGGTATTTGACGTTCCCGCATGCTCTGCTTCTGCTGCCAAGTGCCTCATGTCCATCAAACAGAGTATGAGAACTGTTGCTGATTACGCCATTGAATTCCGTACTCTGGCAGCAGAGGTTTCTTGGAACAATGAGGCCCTCGTGGCTGCTTTTTCTCATGGTCTCTCGGTTACCATCAAGGATGAGATAGCAGCCTGAGATATACCCACTGAGCTGGAGAAGTTGATCACGTTTGCCATCCCCATTGACTCCAGGCTCAGAGAAAGACTCTCTTTTAAGGAGCGCTTGCGGAAGCCTCCTGTACATTTGTCTCTGAGCTTTGCAGTCCCACCCTAAGTTTCCGCTGGTTATTGGTTATCCTTGGTTACAGAGGCACAACCCCTCTTTTGATTAGCTCCGTGCTGAGGTTCTCATCTGGTCGCCACAATGCAGTTAGACATGCTTCCAAAAGGTAGCCAAGGTCCTGTGCACCTCTTCACTCTCCTCCCTGCCGGAGGAGTACTGCGATTTTAGCGATGTCTTTGACAAAGGTCAAGCCTGTGGTTTGCCTCCACACCGGTCGTATGATTGTGCAATTGACCTTCAATCTGGTGCCATTCCCCCTCGTGGCCGGGTTTACCCGTTGTCGGTCTTGGACGATAAGGCCAAGGAGGAGTATGTTGCAGACGCACTTTCTCAAGGTTTCATCCGCAAATCCTTGTCTCCTGCTGGTGCTGGTTTCTTCTTTGTGAAGAAGAAGAGTGGTGAACTGAGACCTTGTATTGATTATAGGAGTCTCACTTGTTTCACAATTAGGAATGCCTATCCAATTCCGTTGATTACGGCGTTATTTGACAGCTTCAAGGGAGCAATGGTTTTCACAAAGCTTGATTTGAGAGGGGCATATAATTTCGTGAGGATTAAGGAGGGAGACGAGTGGAAAACTGCATTTAATACCAGAACAGGCCATTATAAGTACCTCGTAATGCCTTTTGGCCTTTGTAATGCCCCGGCAGTTTTCCAGGAATTTATTAACGATGTCCTCCAAGATTTGTTGCAGTTAGGTGTGGTGGTTTATCTCGATGCTATCCTCATATTTTCCAAGTCCCTGGAGAGCTACCACACAGATGTCTGTCATGTGCTTCAGGAACTAAGAGAGAACAATCTCTATTGTAAATTGGAGAAGTGTAAATTCCATCGTGAACAGGTTAAATTCCTGGGTTATGTCATTTCCACTGCTGGTTTTTCGATGGACCCAGAGAAACTTTCAGCAGTCCTACAGTGGCCCCGACCCGTGGGTTTACGTCCTCTGCAGCGTTTTCTTGTCTTTGCCAACTATTATCGGACATTTATTCATAACTTCTCATCTCTGGTCAAGCCCCTGACTGATATGACCAGAAAGGACGGTAACCCACAGAGTTGGTCTCCGGAGTCCATTAAGGCCTTTGAGAGTCTCAAGGCTGCCTTTGATTATGCTCCTGTGTTGGCACATCCTGATCCTAAGTTACCTTTTATCCTTGAGGTTGATGCTTCTGAGACTGGAGTTGGCGCCCTTCTGTCTCAACGTCCTACCTTTGAGAGCCTTTCCAAGACATTGTCATCTGCAGAGTGCAATTAAGAGATTGGTGACAGAGAGCTGTTAGCGATCATTTTAGTCCTGAAAGAATGCAGACATCTCCTCAAAGTTACCACTGTGGGGGTTCTCATTCTTACTGACCATAAGAATCTCACATTCTTGTCTGAGGCTAAACGCCTCTGTCCCAGAAGGGCACGATGGGCTCTTTTCTTGTCTAAGAATCTAAGAATGTAAGGGCTGACACTTTGTCATGACAATTTTCCTCCACTTCCAAGATGGAGTCGGTTCTGGTTCCTGTGATTCCTCCTGATCGTATTCTGGCTACGGCTCGCACCAGTCACACTTCTCCTTTGGGTGACAAAATTCTTGTCACTCAGGTCCATGCTCCTCCTGAGAAACCTTGTGACCGCTGCTTTGTCCCAGAGAGTCTCCGTACTGCCGTTCTCCAGACTTATCATTCTCCCATGGCTGCTGGCCACTCTGGGAAGAATTTAACTCTTTTGGGCCATTTCCCAACAATTCTGGTGGCCTAGTCTATGTGCTGATGTAACCGCCTTCGCAGCTTCCTGTTTTCCGTGTGTGCTCAGAGTAAGACTCCACGACACCTTCCAGTGGGCCTCCTACAACCCATACCCAATGGAGAGAGGCCCTGGACCCACCTGTCTATGGATTTCATTGTGGAGTTACCCAAATCCCAGGGCAACACAGTTATCCTTATGGTGGTTGACTGGTTCTCGAAAACGTCTCATTGTATTCCACTTAAGATGTTGCCCACTTTTAAGGAACTGGCTTCCATTTTTCCTCGGGAGATCTTTCGCTTACATGGGCTACCCAAAGTGACTGTCTCGGACAGGGGTAGTCAGTTTGTATCCCGGTTCTGGCGAGCCTTTTGTGCACAGTTGAGAATTCAGCTTGCTTTCTCCTCTGCGTATCACCCGCAGTCTAATGGGGCCGCAGAATGAGCCAATCAGTCCTTGGAGCAATTCCTACATTGCCATCATAACAACTGGTCAGACCTCTTGCTGTGGGCGGAGTTAGTTCACAATAGTGCCTTGAATTCTGCTTTCCGATTGTCCCCGTTTATGGCGAACTATGGATTCCAACCTTCCATGTTGCCTGACTCATTCATTCCGCAGAGTATTCCTGCGTTAGAGGAGCATCTCCATGGTCTTCGTTCCACTTGGGCACAAGTCCAGGAGGCTTTGCGACATGCTAATGATAGGTACAGACTCCATGCTGACCGCAAATGCCTGCCTGCGGCTTCCTACCAGGTTAAGGACAGGGTCTGGCTGTCATCTCGCAACCTCCTACCTTGTGTTCCCTCTCTGAAATTCGCACCTTGGTTCATTGGGCCTTTACGTATTCTTTGCAGGATTAACTCAGTGGCTTACCCATTAGACCTTCCTTCTAATATGCGTATCTCAAATGTATTTCATGTCTCCTTATTAAAACCTTTGGTCTGCAACCGCTTTACCACCTCAGTGCCTCGTCCTCACCCTGTACAGGTTGAGAACCATAAGGAATATGAAGTACAGTCCATTGTTGACTCCCGTAGGTTCCGTGGGCGCATACAGTAGCTGGGGCATTGGAAAGGGTACGGTCCGTAGGAACTCTCTTGGGTCTCATCCTCGGACGTACATGCCCCTGTCCTCCTCCGTGATTTCCATAAATGTTTTCCCCTCAAGCCTGGTGGTCCTCCGAGGGGAAGGGGTCATTGAGGAGGGAGTACTGTCAGGGCTGGGCTCAGCACTTCCTTCTCTGAGCTGGCTGCTCAGCTGTCGGCTAATTGCCAGCTCCTATCTTTCCACAGTGACTCACCAGTTGATAATATCTTGCTCGTCAGTCCTGCCTACTTAAGCCGTCCAGTCCAGATGATCTCTGCCTTCGCCTTGGTCACATCTCTAGAGACGTTCTCCTGTGTTCCTGTTAAAGACTTGCTTGGCTGACATTCCTTCTGGCTCCAGATCCTGCTTGCTGATCTAATACGCTGTTCTCTGGCTCCCTGATGTTTTGACTTGTCTGACTATCCGTTCCGGTTCCTGAACTCTGGCTATGTTTTGACTACGTTTAATCTGTTTACCTTTTTTTATTATTATTAAACAAGTGTGATTTAACTGTACTTCTGTCTCAGTCTGATTCATGGTTTCTGACACTAACACATGAATATGCTTCGATCTAAATCATTCCATTGTAGCTTTGGCTGTATGTTTAGGGTCATTGTCCTGCTGGAAGGTGAACCTCCGCCCCAGTCTCAAGTCTTTTGCAGACTCTAACAGGTTTTCTTCTAAGATTGCCCTGTGTTTGGCTCCATCCATTTTTCGATCAACTTTGACCAGCTTCCCTATCCTTGCTGAAAAAAAACATCCCCACAACATGAGGCTACCACCATCATGTCTCACAGTGGGGATTAGCTTGTGGTCCACAGTCCCGGGGAACAGCGCAGAGGAGACTTTCACTCTCCTGAGTCTGAGACTCAGCTTCTGATGACGTCATTTGTGATGACGAAACATGTCAAGCTAGGACGCATTAACAAACAAATGGCCCCTGCCCCCACATATAACTGTCCTTCACAGCAAGGAGCACATGAAAGGGCTATCACATAACAGAACTTTCCATAGCTCCACTCACCAACCAGTCTGCCAAATTAACCTGTCCAACAGTCTGCGTTAAAAACAGGGGTTTAGTTAGCGCGCATTTGCAAACGCATGCATAAGCTGCAAGGCCTCTTCACGGCACCCTGTGTATGCGTGCAGTCCTAACGCTACTGAATTTATAAGCGTCTCCACAATGGAAGCACATGCATTAAATGGATAGATGAGGGACAGATGGGCCTGGAGGCAGCCAAATCACCCTTAAAGGAACAGGAGCGCTCTGGACACCCAGCAAGAGCACAATGGCAGCAAAGGTGTACAGTGTGTCCCCCGACCATATTTAGTAACAAACAAATGGTCCCTGCCCCCCACCTATAACTGGCCTTCACAGCAAGGAGCACATGGAAGGGCTATCTCACGAAAGACAAAAACAGAACATTCCATAACTCAACTCACCAACGCATTGTGTGTGTGGATCAAGCTTCAGATGGTATACAGCAAGCCTAGCTGATTACCTGGAGAGTTTGTGAGAGCTCTATGTGATGTATCAAGTGTCTGCAGTAAGCTGTTTTTTATCCACCGGCTTGAGAACTGTATTTGCCTTTTAAAGTTTTAAAAAAGAGTCATACTGGTTTATGCTAAGAGGAGCACTTTTTTCTTTTATCCTTGAATATTACGTGACTGTCCCTCTGGAGTACGGATAACAGCAGGGGTTGGTTGGAGCTCGTGTGTGGAGCCTGTGATCGTTGAGACCAGATTGCGGTCTGGATCTTGTACAGTGTGGGAGAGTGAGAGTCTCATCTGGGCTGTTTCCCAGGACTGTGGACCACAAGCTAGTGATGGAATCTGTTCCTGTAACTTCTGGACACCAAGACTGCACAGCGCTTTTGACCTCTCTTATTGCAAAGTAATGAGGGTCAACACCATTCAGTGAGTAGGGATCTGCACTTTTTCTTCTATGAATCGGTTGGGAGCACAATCAACAATTAATCACAACTGTGTGACATCTTCACAAACAGCATGCCATTTTTTGAATGAAGAATTTATTTAATCTATTATCATTGGACACTACTTGCTCTCCAATATTTAATCATTTATTTATTTATTTTCAAGGTCACTGTTAGATTTAATTTGTTGTGGATTATCAATAGTCTTTATTGATAGCGCTGTTTGTCTAAGGATTAGTTTCCTGTGACACCACTCCACTATACAATTCACGTTTGTAACAGCTGCTGCATTGATACTTTTTAGTTACAGTACATTGTTTAGTTTCAGGGCAAATGTTTTCACATATTGTATATTATACTTGGATAAGATGACCTCTACAGTTACAGATAGCCGAGGAGGTTAGGAATAACCAAACCAAGGCCAGCAATACACGGAGCAAATTTCTTTCCTACAACCCGTGGGAAGCTGCCCCCCACCGGCAGAAGACAGCGATAATCGCTAGCGCCTATAGCAGCCGCTGGAAATAATTGCAGGAGAATACAGCAGGCTGGTTGTACCCAAGTTATCGATTGATCAACTTGATACATTCAGCCTGCCCATTAGCTATTCAGCAGGAACCGGCCGAGATTCGAATTGTGTATGGCCAGCCTAACTCAATTTAGTAGCTAACCCATTTTTTAAGTAAATTTTACAGAGAAGCAAGGTGGGAAGGAAAGAAGAAAAATGAAGGAGGGAAGGGAAATGGAAAAAAAAGGGAGGGGGGAAGGGTTGGTGTGTAGGAAGGGGGGTGGAACTCCTGGGGCCATTTCACGTATCAGGGGTCACTTGCCAAAAACATTCTACCTTCCTCCAAGAAGATGGAGTTGTTCCAATGGAAACAGGTTTTCTTTTACTTATCATGTTTGTTTTGCAAGGAGAGGACAGGAGCCTCCATATGATTTATCCACATATGATTTAGCCACATGGGGATAGAGGGCTTTTGGATGATTTGGGAGATGATGGACCACAAACCTCTTGTATATCTTAATGAAGGATGGAAGAGTAATGTAGCAGAAAAAAGGCTTGGCAATCTGGCAATGGGAAGTCTGTAAATTGTTGGCAGATTTGCCCTACCTCTGTCCAAAAGATCCTCAGTAGGGAACAGGACCAGAATAAATGGAGGATAGAGTCCTTGTCCTGCCGGCACCTCCAGCTTGTGTCCTGAGAGTGAGGGAATTGTTTGTGCCAGGTTGTTGTGTATGTAAAACCAAAACCATTTTTTTGGATATAGTTGTAACCTCTGTTTTTCAATGCTGTCTATGTCCCTGCTGGGGAGATTCAACTACTCCTGTAGTTGACCATAGTCCTGGTGACCACAGTCTCTTATACAGAAAGTGATGAGAAGGTGAATGGAAATAGTTTAATTAGTGCACCTCTTTTTTTTTGGAGACAAATGTCCAAGAGGGTATTTCCTCTTACTTATTATTTATTTATTTATTTCAGGTACGCATATAGCTTCATCAATTTATGCAGCGCTTTACATATTATTATTATTATTATACAGGATTTATATAGCGCCGACAGGTTACGCAGCATATATATATATATAAGAGGGGTGCAGAGGCAAACAGAGTAAGAGGGGTGCAGAACTGAGCAGAGTAAGAGGGGTGCGGAACTGAGCAGAGTAAGAGGGGTGCAGAACTGAGCAGAGTAAGAGGGGTGTGGAACTGAGCAGAGTAAGAGGGGTGCAGAACTGAGCAGAATAAGAGGGATGCAGAGCTGAGCAGGGTAAGAGGGTTGCAGAACTGAGTAGTTCCAGAGGGGTTGAGCTGAGTGGTGGATGAAAGGTTCAGAGCTGAGTGGTGCAAGAAAAGTACAGAGCTGAATGGTGGAATAGGGGTGCAGATGTGGCTGAGAGGTGCAGAGTTGAGTGATGAACCAGGGGTAGCTAGAGGTGAGCTTTGGAAGAGGGATGCAGAAGTAACCAGTGGAAGAGGGGTGCAGAAATTATTGGTGGACCAGGGGTGCAGTGGTGAGCGTTTAAAGAAAATGCAGAGGTGAGCTGTAGAAGAAGGGTGCAGAGGTGAGTGGTGGACAAAGAGTGCAGAAGTAAGATGTGAAAGTAGGGTGCAGAGATGAGCTGTGCAAACGTGCTTCAGAGGTGAGCTGTGGCAGAGGCGTACAGATCTGAGCGGTGAGTGAGGGGTGCAGATCTGAGCAGTGCATGAGGGGTGCAGATCTGAGCAGTCAATATGGGGTACAGAGGTAAGCAGTGGATAAAGAGAGCAGAGACAAAAGGTTGAAAAGGCATACAGAGGTGGTGAAAGAGGAGTGGTGAGGTAATCAGCGAATAAGGTGTGCTGAGGTTTATATGTGTCTATGAGAATCTTGCTCGTGGCACACAAAAAGAGCAAATCTTGGTCCAAACAAACTTTTTAAAATGAAATGCAAGCTTACATTCTACTTTAAATTTCTTTTAGCTTTTTTCTTTAATTTTTTTTTTATCATTATAAAACCAGAAAATGGTTTGCCCATAACTATAATATCATTTAACCACTTATGACCGCCCCACGCAGATACACTGCGGCAGGGCAGCCCTCCTGCGTGAAATCATGTACCTGTACGTGATTTCGTGCATGGAGTCTGGGGCTCATGTCCGGTGGATGCGATGTCTGTCGGGACTCACTGATCATTTTCAGGAGAGGCAGAACGGCGGTATGCTTATGTAAACAAGGCAGACCACCGTCCTGTCAGAGGGGAAAATAGAGATCTTGTGTTTCTGCTAAGCAGAAACACAGATCTCTGTTTTCCCCTAGTCAAAGCACATCCCCCACAGTTAGAGAGCACCCCCTAGGGACACATTTAACCCTTTGATTGCCCCTGATGTTAACCCCTGCCCTGCCAGTGTTATTTGTACAATGACAGTGCATTTTTAGTACTGATCACTGTATTGGTGTCACTGGTCCTCTAAAAGTGTCACTTAGTGTCAGATTTGTCCGCCGCAATGTCACATGCCCGCTAAAAAATGCTGATCGCTGCCATTACATATATATCCCATGGTTTGTAGACACTATAAGTTTTGAGCAAAAAAATCAATATACGCTTATTGGGATTTTTTTTACCAAAAATATGTAGTAGAATACATATTGGCCTAAACTGATGAGGAAATTTGATTTTTTTTACATATTTCTATTGGGTATGTTTTATAGCAGAAGGTAAAAAATATTTTTTTTTTTCAAAATTGTAGCCCTTTTTTTGTTTATAGCGCAAAAAATAAAAAACACAGAGGTGATCAAATACCATCAAAAGAGAGCTCTATTTGTGGGGGAAAAAAAGGCCATCAATTTCATTTGGCTACAGCGTCGCAACGCAGTGCCGTATCGCAAAAAATGGCCTGGTCATGAAGGGGATAAAACTTTCTGGGGCTGAAGTGGTTAAATGTACTGAATCGTAAAGTAAATATATATATATATATATATATATATATATATATATATATATATATATTTTTTTTTTTTTTTTTTAAATAATAATAAAAAGTATGTGAACCCTTTTGGAATGATATGGATTTCTGCACAAATTGGTCATAAAACGTGATCTGATCTTCATCTAAGTTACAACAATAGACAATCACAGTCTGCCTAATATAATAACACACAAAGAATTAAATGTTACCATGTTTTTATTATACACACCATGTAAACATTCACAGTGCAAGTGGAAAAAGTATGTGAACCCTTGGATTTAATAACTGGCTGAACCTCCTTTGGCAGCAATAACTTCAACCAAACGTTTCCTGTAGTTGCAGATCAGACGTGCACAACGGTCAGGAGTAATTCTTGACCATTCCTCTTTACAGAACTGTTTCAGTTCAGCAATATTCTTGGGATGTCTGGTGTGAATCGTTTTTTTGAGGTCATGCCATAGCATGTCAATCAGGTTGAGCTCAGGACTCTGACTGGGCCACTCCAGAAGGCGTATTTTCTTCTGTTTAAGCCATTCTGTTGTTGATTTACTTCTATGCTTTGGGTCGTTGTCCTGTTGAAACACCCATCTTCTGTTGAGCTTCAGCTGGTGGACAGATGGCCTTAAGTTTTCCTGCAAAATGCCTTGATAAACTTGGGAATTCATTTTTCCATCGATGATAGCAATCCGTCCAGGCCCTGATGCAGCAAAGCAGCCCCAAACCATAATGCCCCCACCACCATACTTCACAGTTGGGATGCGGTTTTGATGTTGGTGTGCTGTGCCTCTTTTTCTCCACGCAGTGTTGTGTGTTTCTTCCAAACAACTCAACTTTGGTTTCATCAGTCCACAGAATATTTTGCCAGTATTGTGCAAACTGTAAATGTGCAGCAATGTTTTTTTACAGCAGTGGCTTCCTCTGTGGTATCCTCCCATGAAATCCATTCTTGTTTAGTGTTTTACGTATCGTAGATTTGCTAACAGGGATGTTAGCATATGCCAGAGACTTTTGTAAGTCTTTAGCTGACACTCTAGGATTCTTCTTCATCGTACTGAGCAGTCTGTGCTATGCTCTTGCAGTCATCTTTACAGGATGCCCACTCCTAGGGAGAGTAGCAGCAGTGCTGAACTTACTTCATTTATAGACAATTTGTCTTACCATGGACTGATGAACAGCAAAGCTTTTGTAGATACTTTTATAACCCTTTCCAGCTTTATGCAAGTCAACAATTCTTAATCGTAGGTCTTCTGAGAGCTCTTTTGTGCGAGGCATCATTCACATCAGACAATGCTTCTTGTGAAAAGCAAACCCAGAACTGGTGTGTGTTTTTTATAGGGCAGGGAAGCTGTAACCAACACCTCCAATCTCATCTCATTGATTGGACTCCAGTTGGCTGACACCTCACTCCAATTAGCTCTTGGAGATCTCATTAGTCTAGGAGTTCACATACATTTTCCACCTGCACTGTGAATGTTTACATGGTGTGTTAAAAAAAAACATGGTAACATTTAATTCTTTGTGTGTTATTAGTTTAAGCAGACTGTGATTGTTTATTGTTGTGACTTAGATGAAGATCAGATCACATTTTATGACCAATTTGTGCAGAAATCCATATCATTCCAAAAGGGTTCACATACTTTTTATTGCAACTGTATATATATATATATAAACTGTATATGTCCATTATATTCACGTATTTATATATACATATTTTTCCAATGTAACATGCTAAACCAATGATTCACAGAAGCAATTATACTACGAGATAGTCCAGGAATTACAGTACGGAAAAAAAAACAGATGCATTTGCTCACTAAATATTTAACACAAGCAATTTAATGATTTATGAATTTACTTCTTCAAGCTTGTTTCCTCCTGGATGATAACCTGGACTTAGTTCTGTATTTTATAGAGAACAGTCATTAATGGTTATTTTATTATCAACAAAAACCTAAGTACTGTGACATGGCATACTGTTTGTTTTTATCTCAGTCAAGGGCAGGTCTGTAAAAGTCATACTCTAGTGATCTTGGATGAGAGTATGTTAAATGTATAATTAAGCTGAATGAATTGAGAGATAAAACCAGAGCAATTGTAAAAACACTGGCCACTATCGAATGGAAAATTGAGCCAACTCTCAATTCCATGCTGGACTTAATCAGCACATTAGGAATATTTGAACTGAACTCCAAGATAAGCAAATATTGTCTAAATACAGGAGGCATGTGTATTATTATTGGAATCTTGGTATGCTTTATGTATTTGTTCCAGATCTGTGCAGTAATCAAATGTAAAACTTAGCCTCTGTGCAGGAGCTTTCTCTAATGAATGGAGGAGGAGGACCTCTCAATCATCTGTCTATTCTCTATTCAAAGATTGTGTTTCATTCATGGAAGCTATAGTACACCTTCTATGAATAAAAGAGGGTGTGGAAAGGATGGGCATAGTCACGCACTCTTGACGGGTGCTTGTCTCAGCTCCCACAATTCTTTAACCCGCGCCACACCAAAAGAGAACGTCGGTGGGGGAAGGGGCTGGCATTAGAGGCTGAAGATTTCGAGGACTGCAGAAGCCAGAAGCAAAAGGGACACAACCCAATAATAGTACGTAATATATATTATTTTTGTTGCTTTACAGTGATTCTAATAGTAAAAAACAAAAAACAAAAAAAAACAAAAGGTGTCATACTTACCTGCTCTGTTTAATGGTTTTGCACAGAGCAGTCCTTATCCTCCCATTCTCAGGTCCCCCACCAGCGCTCCTGGCTCTTTCCCCCTGCCAAGTGCACTCATGCATGCGTGCTCCTTCCCAAGTTGCCTCTGTGTGCCCATTGACAAATAGAGCACGGCTCGGCCCCACCCCTGTTCCCTCCTCACTTAATGGCCCCGCGGCAGCCTCTCTGTCTAATGAGGAGATAGAGAGAGCCAGGAGAACTGCTGCTCTTGTGCACATCGCTGGATTGAGATGTGGCTAAGGTAAGTAAAAGGCCTCATGAATACAGGACTTTTTTTGCAGCTGCTCCTAGAGGTGTCTGGCTTTTTTTTTGCATCTAAACTTCCCTGCAAGTTAGCCTATGTGTCCATGCACATGTAGACTTTAAGGCCGGGTTCACATATGTGCGAATTGGATGTGGGTTTCCCTGCATCCAATTCGCGTGACATGCGTGTGTGACTGGCTCTCAATGAAGTAGGGCGGCCGTGGTCAGTATTCCAAAAGGGTCCTGTGTGTGTTTGAGTCCGGTTCAGGTGCGAATACAGGGAAAAAAATGGGACCTTATTCACACCTGAACCGGTGAACAGGAACTCACCGGACCCCGAGATGGGAAACGCGGCCGCACATATGCAAACCCGGCCTAACAGCATTTAGTGGCAGGAGAGTTTAGAGGCAGGGAAAAATCCTCTGGCAGTACATCCAGGAGCAGCAGAGCTTGGCCAGAAAAAATGCTTGACACTTGGAAACGTGTCTAAACGCGTGTTAACACTAGGCATGTCTAGCGCTTGATCGTTAATTAATTTCAGTGGCCAGAACAATTTATTCTGGCCAATAAAATTAATTGACACCCAAGTGCTTGATGCCTGTAGACGCGCCTAAACACTTGTAAAAGCATTAGACCCTTTTACAAGTGTCAGGCGTTTTTTTCTGCAAAAACACTGCTGGTTTCTAGGAGCGTTAAAAAAAGTCCTGTGTGCATGAGGCCTAAGGGGGGGCTAGGGTGGGGCGCTTCTTGCAGAAGGTTTTTTTACCCCAATGCATAGAATGCATTAAGGTTAAAAACCTTGTATTTTTAGAACCACTTTAAGTTTTTTTTTTATAAATTCCCTAACACGGCCCCCTCTCTCATTGCACGTCACAGCTTTTACTCTTTTGTCTATTTAATGTCTGGGCTGGCCCAGATTCTCCACCCTTCCCTTCGCCTCCCTACATGACCTTTTATTTAGCTTCTGGGGTATGAATGAAGGGAATTGATACAGGGGGTCACTTGAGTGACAGATCTGAGTCTGCTGGGGCTCCTGACCTCACATCCAAGATGGTGGCACCCAGCAACAGTCTCAGCTTTTGGACATCTGTAAGGGAGGCTTGTGTAGATGTCCAAATAACATGCATAAAATACATTAAATGTACATATACTTTAATCTTATAAGAAGATTGGTATTAAAATGAACGGTCTGGCAACATGGTCTCTTTAATTACTGCAGCCTTCAGGTGTTCCAGTTATGTAAACTAAGCAGCGCCACATTGATAAAAGTGTTCTATTAATGGAAGAGGAGGACCTTTCATTCTTCCACCCAACCTCCATTCATAGAACAATTCTCATTCATAGAAGTGATAGTACAGCTTCTATGAATAGCGTAAGTGGGCAGAAAGTGCGGGCATAGTGAGCAGTCTTGATGAAAGCATGTGGCAGGTTCCATGCCTTTATTAACATTTATAGCACAAAAAATTAAAAACCCACTAGTGATTAAATACCACAAAAAGAAAGCTCTATTTGTGTGAAAAAAGGACGTAAAATTCATAGCGGTACAGTGTTGCATGACTGAGGTATTGTCATTCAAAGTGTGAGAGCGCTGAAAGCTGAAAATTGGTCTGGGCAGGAAGGAGGTGTAAGTGCCTTGTATTGAGGTGGTTAAATAGGACTCCCCCCTCATGTAAAACACAGGTAAGGATGACATCAGCGGAGCATCTAAAACCAATCCCATCTATACACTTTATTAGATCAATCGGGACTTCATTACTGCATGCTGGGAGTAGTGACACAATAAACTAAAAACACAGATAAGCACATATATTGCAGCCAGTCAAACTACTGTCTACATGAGCACTATATATAAGGCCCCTTTCACACTGGGGAGGGGGCGGCGTCGACGGTAAAGCGCTGCTATTGTTGGCGGTGCTTTACCGTCGGTTTTCGGCCGCTAGTGGGGCGGTTTTAATGGGCAGGAGTGGTGAAGGAGCGGTGTATACACTGCTCCTTCACCGCTCCGAAGATACTGCTAGCAGGACTTTTTTTCCTGTCCTGCTAGCGCACCACTCCAGTGTGAAAGCCCTCGGGGCTTTCACACTGGAAAGACAGCGGCTGTTTCGGGTCGGTATGCAGGCGCTATTATTAGCGCAAAAGCGCCGGCAAACCGCCCCAGTGTGAAAGGGGCCTAAATCACAAAGGTAGAAGGACACATGATGAAATAAAATGTTGAATACATAAAGTTGAAATAAATCATTGAAAACTGCAAAGAAAATGTGTCAACACAAAATTATTATAAGGCCCGGTTCACACTGATGCGAGTTCATAACGAATGCGATGCGTCAAAAACACTTTAAATTCGCATGTCATCCCTAAAGTCATTGTTTTAAATGACGATCGTTCACATACATGCGTTGCAATTCCTCTACTAATGCGATGCGATAAAAAAAAGGGTCTTGTGCGAGTTTACTGCGTTGCGAATTTAGTCTCTATAGACACCAATGTAAATCGTTCTTGAATCGCATTGATGCTTCACATATGTGCGAATTCGTCACCTCCAGCTCCTCTCCCAGAACTGCCCCCTCACTTCCTGTTTCCTGTCTCCATATGCAAACAGATAAGATGGCCCCCAGGCGCCGGAACAGCATTGGCAATGAGGAGCTCATCAGTCTTGTCCGTGACAGGCCATATATATGGGACAGCCGTATACCCGAATATAAAAATAATGCCCAGAAGGGCAGAGGCTGGGAAGAAATTTGTAAAACTTTGTATTCAGACTGGGAAGCCTTCACACCACAAGTTCGCAAACATAAACGTAAGTACATATTTATTCATCCCACTGACCACCAATCCCTCTGACCACCAATGTAAGGGCATGCATCCCACTGACCACCAATGTAAGGGCATGCATCCCGCTGACCGCCAATGTAAGGGCATGCATCCCGCTGACCGCCAATGTAAGGGCATGCATCCCACTGACCACCCATGTATCCCACTGACCACCAATCCCTCTGATCACCAATGTAAGGCCATGTATCCCACTGACCACCAATGTAAGGGCATGTATCCCACTGACCACCAATGTAAGGGCATGCATCCCGCTTACCACCCATGTAAGGGTATGCATCCCACTGACCACCAATCCCTCTGACCACCAATGTAAGGGTATGCATCCCACTGACCACCAATGTAAGGGCATGCATCCCGCTGACCACCAATGTAAGGGCATTTATCTCACTGACCACCAATGTAAGGGCATGCATCCCACTGACCACCCATGTAAGGGTATGCATCCCACTGACCACCAATGTAAGGGTATGCATCCCACTGACCACCAATGTAAGGACATGCATCCCGCTGACCACCAATGTAAGGGCATTTATCCCACTGACCACCAATGTAAGGGCATGCATCCCACTGACCACCCATGTAAGAGTATGCATCCCACTGACCACCAATCCCACTGACCACCAATCCCTCTGACCACCAATGTAAGGCTATGTATCCCAATGACCACCAATGTAAGGGCATGCATCCCGCTGACCACCAATGTAAGGGCATGTATCCCACTGACCAACAAGGTAAGGGCATGTATCCCACTGATGACCAATGTAAGGGAATGCATCCCACTGACCACAAATCCCACTAACCAGCTGTGTAATGACCATTGTTCCCACTCACCACCAATTAATTGTTTATGTTTTATTTGATTACAGAAGAACTCATACGTACTAGGTGGCGAAGCCTTAAGGATACACTCCAAAGACACCAGAGACTGGAGCGTAAAGCACGAAGTGGGTCTGGTGCCGCCCCAAATCGTCCCTATGCTTTTGCCAGATACCTGAATTTTCTCAAGCCAGTTCTAGAATTAAGGAAGTAAGTTTACATACAAGAATACCTCTCTCTACCATCTCTCTCTAAGTTACCTGTCCTCCCCCTAACCTTCGCTTCTACCACTATCATCTTTAGTTAGAATTTCAAGTATCAACTTTTATATTTCGGCACAGAAGCAAGTTGGGAAGAGGAGGAGGAAGAGGGAGAGGAGCATGCTGCTATGGTTGACGTAGATGAGGGAGTATCATTTGCTTGCACAAACATAGAGGATTCATCATCTATGGAGGTAGAGGGTGACGCAACTGAGGTACATGAGTCATCTACTCAGGAGCAAGATAATGAGGATTTCTACACCTTCCAACAGAAGGCAAAGGCAAACATCTACCTCACGCAGGAAGCGAAGCAGCAGGGCAGCAGAACAGGTGGAAGACCCAGACGAGACAAATAAATTACTCCACATAGTGTCAGGGATCACTGAACAAATCGATATCCAGCGATGCCCTCATACTAAGTTTGCCCCAAGTTTGGTGCCTCTTCTCAAAGATGTCTTGCCAGACCATTACTTTAACATGAGGATTGCAGTGCAACATTGCATACATTCCTTCACTATGCCACGCCATGTTTCAGAGCCAACGCACGAGAGTACTAGTACTCAAATAATTACTCCCATTTCTTCTGCTTCAAACCCTGCACCAAACCCTTATCCTTCTAGTTTTTCTGACCGCTCAAGCATATATGAGACCCCCAGATCAAGAATCCCATATCCCATTCCTTCACCAATTGACTCCTTAATGACTCCGGATATGACAAGAGCAATGGAATTGAGACCACGCGACTCAATTCCTCACCATTTCCCACAACAAAGCAGAGTACCACAGCTCTACAATCAAATGCCATCCATGCCAAACCACTATCCACCTGTGTCAAGACCTATGGAACAGCTCAAATCAATCATTCCAAGGCCTTATCCATACAGAAATCAATCACTTGAAGTTAATTCAATCATGCCTCCAACAAATGCACAATATGGGCCCCCGAGTGAACCACCGGATAGAGTGATATCCCCGCCTGTGCCTTTGAGGCAAGCAACGCCTGAGCAACAGAGTGTTACAACATATTTGAATTTATAGATGTCGTCCTGTTGAACGGCACTGCCACTTTCATGTTGTTAATCCATATTGGATTTGTTTACATTATGTTTTGTATATTTTAGTGAATCCCACCTCTGATCACCAATGTCAGGGCTTGTATCCCAACTCTGACCAAAATGTAAGGGCATGCATCCTACTGACCAGCAATCCCACTGACCACCAATGTAAGGGCATTTATCCCACTGACAACCAATCCCACTGACCATCAATGTAAGGTCATGTATCCCACCTCTGACCAAAATGTAAAGGTCTGTGGTGCGATTTTGCAATATGGGCCCCCAAGTGAACCACCCGATAGAGTGATATCCCCGCCTGTACCTTTGAGGCTAGCAACGCCTGAAAAACACTATTTTTTTGAATTTATAGATGCCTACCTGTTAAACAGCACAGCTTCTTTCATGTTGTTAACCATATTGCATTTGTTTACGTAATGTAAAACTTTTTGGTCCATACCAACTTTTCAGGTCCGTGTGGATTATGCAGTGGGATACATGTACAAAAGGAGGAGGAAGAGAGAGAGTACGGGAGTGAGGTGGAGGTTTAGGTGCTTCTTGTTGGACAAGAAAAGTGAAAATGTCCAGTATGTCCATAAAGGGTATAGAAACAGATAGGAAGTAGGAGGGTCAGAGGAAGTAGGAGGGTCAGAGGAAGTAGGAGGGTCAGGGAAAGTTAGAGGGTGTGAGGAAGCTAGAGGGTCTGAGGAAGTGAGAGGGTCAGAGAAAGTGAGAGGGTGTGAGGAAGTTAGAGGGTCTGAGGAAGTTAGAGGGTCTGAGGAAGTTAGAGGGTCTGAGGAAGTTAGAGAGTCTCAGGAAGGAAAGGGTCAGAAAAAGTGAGAGGGTCTGAGGAAGTTAGAGGGTCTGAGGAAGTTAGAGGGTCTGAGGAAGTGAGAGGGTTAGAGAAAGTGAGAGGGTCTGAGGAAGTTAGAGGGTCTGTGTCAGAGGGTTAACACAGTCAGAGCCTGTCAGTATCGGCGCGTCCCGGTGCGCCTGCGCGGTAGAGCCTCACATCAGCACGTACGGGCACACGATCGGCGGGTACGAGCGCGTGATCCGAACGGGTTAGCACACGTGGGCACACGAACGCATGCACGTACAGCGGGACGTCCCCTTGGCGGGCCTATATAAAGGCAGCTATGCCTTGTGCTCATTGCTGGTTTGTCTTCTCAGCTTCCAGTGTTCCGTTTATCCTTTGCATACCTGTTCCTGCCTGTTGTGACCCGGACCGTTTGACTACCTTACTTATCCTCTCTCCAGTGTTTGACCCTCGGCTTGATTAAGGACTTCTCTGCTTATCTTCTCTCCAGTGTTTGACCCCCGGCTTGATTACGACTCTTCTACTGATCCTCTCTCCAGTGTTTGACCCTTGGCCTGCTAAACGGACTTGTCTTGTTTAAACCTGTACTACGATTACCTGGTGTTTGACCCTCTGCCTGCTCAACGGACTTGCCTTGCCTCAACCTGTGCTTGCTACCACGCTTTCCAGTGTTTGACCCTCAGCCTGCTTAACGGACTTGTTCTGCTTAACCCTGTGCTTCTCCCTAGCTCTGTTCCTGGTTCCAGGTTAAGTGTTGGAGTCCCTGCCAGTCTTCTCTCCGGCTTAGCAACCAGTCCATGCTACACGGGTTCTACACATCTGGTGAAACCTTGGTGACCTGCACACCTGCTGGCAACCCGTGCCTCTCCGTGCCTGATTCCCTCTGTACCACCTTCAGGGGTATCTCGCACCCAGTTGCTAGGGGAGCCGCTCTCAGCATTCCGGCCTTGGTGAGTACCTGACAGTACAAACCAGCCATGTCAGAGGCCGACAGAGCCGGCTCTCCCCTCGAGGCCCTCTGCCAGCAGGTTACAGCCCTTACACAGGCTGTCCAGAGACTGCAGGATGGATATTTCCAAATTGAGGGTCGCCTTCAACATCTAACAACTTCCTCAGCTCCCCCGGAAGCACCGTCAGCTTCATCCAGTGGAATTTCTTCTTCACAGAACCAAGTCAACCCAGTCATGATGGCCATCCCTGAACCTAGGGTTTCCAGTCCAGAACGGTTTTCCGGAATTCGAAAGAAGTTCAGAGCCTTCAAGAACGCTTGTCAGCTTTACTTGGCCCTTCAACCCAGGACTTTTCATTCTGAAGCTGTAAAGGTGGGGTTTGTCATTTCGCTTCTGTCAGAAGAACCCCAAGCTTGGGCCCATAACCTCTTAGAACAGAAAAGCCCCCTGTTGGATACGGTAGAAACCTTTTTCAACGCTATGGCACAGCTGTATGACGACCCACAACGCACTGCCACAGCTGAATCCATCCTACACACCCTGACCCAGGGAAAGAGACCAGTGGAAGACTACACTGTTGAATTCCGGAAATGGTCTGGGGACACCAACTGGAATGAGGCCGCTTTAAAGTACCAGTATCGCCAAGGTCTATCAGAAAATTTAAAAGATGAATTAGCTCGGATGGATACTCCTTCTTCCCTGGAAGAATTAATACAACTAGCAATTAAGCTTGACAGACGCCTGCGTGAACGCCGCTCCGAACGCTTCCAGTCCTCACGACCCACCTGGATGTTACCTCGCATTCCTCCTGTTCCAGCACCTTCTGCCGTACCTTCCTCTTCCTCGGACCACGAACCTATGCAGTTGGGATTGGTACGTTCTCCACTCACCCCTGATGAAAGACTCCGCCGGCGCCAAGCCAACCTTTGCCTTTATTGTGGGGAGGCCGGTCATTTCTTACGCAACTGCCCCGTGAGACCCAGTAAGTGCCAGCGACAGTACACTGTGAACTCTCAAGTTACCGGCTCTACCCAATCTCACTTTGTCCTTCCGGTCTCATTACAGGTGGCGGAAGAGGAGGCTCGGCTGCTGGCCATCATTGACTCCGGAGCATGCAGTTGCTTCCTGGATGCATCTCTGGCTCACACCCTGCATATTCCCCTCCAAGATAAGAAGCAACCTCTGCAGATACATCTAGCCGATGGATCCCTACCATGTTCGGGACTTGTTACTCAAGAAACCAAACCTATTCTCACCTCCACAGACTCTGGCCACCAAGAATTCCTTTGCTTTAACATCATCAGTTCACCTATGTTCCCTGTTATCCTGGGTTTCCTCTGGTTACAAGTTCATGACCCTCAAATCAGTTGGTCCAAGAAAGAAATCCTCTTCCCATCTATGTACTGCTCTCAACATTGTTTCGTGCCTACCACCAGCACACCGGCCTCTTGTTTGACCCTTCAGTCAATACCAGATAATCTTCAGCATGTCCCTGCAGTATACCACGAATTTCTGGATATTTTTGATAAAAAAAAGGCCGACAGCTTACCACCTCATCGCTCCTATGATTGTCCCATTGACCTTTTACCTGGATCCGAGATTCCCTTTGGTCGCATATTTCCACTATCTGAGACTGAGTTAGAAGCGCTTCATTCCTATATTGACGAAAACCTGGAAAAGAAGTTCATCCGCCCTTCCTCTTCTCCAGCTGGGGCGGGTATCTTCTTTGTCGAAAAGAAGGATGGATCTTTAAGGCCCTGTGTGGACTATAGAGAACTTAATAAGATCACTGTGAAGAATAGATACCTGTTGCCTCTCATCTCTGAACTATTCCAGCGCTTCAGAACTGCCCAAGTGTTTACCAAACTAGACCTACGGGGAGCATACAATCTCGTTCGGATACGTGCTGGGGATGAGTGGAAAACAGCCTTTAGATCCAGGTTTGGGCACTTTGAATATCTTGTGATGCCTTTCGGACTCTGCAACGCCCCGGCCACGTTCCAACACCTAGTCAACGACATTTTCCGTGAGTACCTTGATAACTTTGTGATTGTATATCTGGATGATATTTTGATTTTCTCCACCTCACTAGAAGTACATCGCACCCATGTAAAAAAGGTACTCTCGGTTCTCAGGAAACATGGTCTATTCTTGAAAGGGGAGAAATGTGAATTTGAAAAGACCACCATCCAGTTCCTTGGGTTCATCATCTCCACAGAAGGGGTTGCAATGGACCCACAAAAGGTTAGAACCATCCAGGAGTGGCCAGCTCCTTCAGATAAAAAGGGAATCCAGCGGTTTGTTGGCTTTGCCAATTTTTACCGCAGGTTCATCAGAGGATTCTCTTCAATCATTTCTCCCATTACTCGACTCACCCGCCAGCAAGCTAAGTTTCAATGGCCCCAAGAAGCACAGGAAGCCTTTAATAAATTGAAAGATCTTTTTACTTCGGCTCCTATTCTACAACACCCAGATCCAGCCTTATCATATGTACTAGAAGTAGATGCCTCCGAATCAGCAACAGGTGCAATCCTGTCCCAACAGAGCGGTCCAAAGGCCCTTCTTCATCCAGTTGCCTTTGCTTCTCACAAATTAAGCCCACCTGAAAGGAACTATGACGTCGGTGACCGAGAACTACTAGCTATAAAATTCGCTCTGGAGGAGTGGAGGTACCTGCTGGAGGGTGCGTCCCAACCCATAATGATCTTTACCGATCATCGGAATCTGGAATATCTCCGAACGGCCAAGCGACTCCGACCCCGACAAGCCCGATGGGCATTATTTTTCTCCAGATTTAATTTTCACATCTCCTACCGACCAGGTTCCAAGAACGGAAAAGCGGATGCACTCTCCCGAATGTTTCCAGAAGTCAATGAAGCAACTGAGCCTGGAACTATCTTATCCCCACATAACTTCCTTCTTATCCAGCCTGATCTCAAGACTGCCATTAAAGAGGCATCCAGCCAATGTACAGAACCTGAAGTACCCTCATTAAGGAAGAGGGATGGCTTACTGTGGGCCCAAAATAAAATATTTGTTCCTTCTCCAGTAAGACTGCAAGTATTACAGAAATTCCATGATCATAAGTTGGCAGGGCACTTTGGAATCCGGAAAACCTCAGAATTAGTTCATCGCTCCTACTGGTGGCCGGGTTGGAGTCAGGACTGTAAAAACTATGTCCAATCCTGTATTACGTGTCAACGTAACAAAGGGTCGAACACTAAGGCTTGGGGGCTCCTGA
Source organism: Lithobates clamitans (assembly GCA_037952925.1). NCBI lineage: Eukaryota > Metazoa > Chordata > Amphibia > Anura > Ranidae > Lithobates > Lithobates clamitans. The sequence goes on from JBBGZY010000490.1 coordinate 1,439,966, forward strand.
GACCTTTGCCTGTCCCTGAACGTCCATGGAAGGAGGTCCCTATGGACTTCATTGTAGAACTTCCCCCCTCTGAAAAATTCACTACCATCTTAGTGGTGGTCGACCGCCTCTCTAAGATGGCACACTTCCTGCCCATGATGGGCACCCCTTCTGCTCTGGCTACAGCAAACATTTTTATCAAAGAAATCGTGAGGCTTCATGGTGTTCCCCACAACATCGTATCAGACAGAGGTATCCAATTTACCTCAAAATTTTGGAAGGACCTCTGCAGATCCCTTGAAATAAAGACTTCGCTCTCCTCAGCATACCATCCGCAAAGCAACGGTCAAACAGAAAGAACAAATCAAACTCTGGAACAATATCTCAGTTGTTTCTGCTCTGGTTCCCAAGATAACTGGTCCACCCTCCTTCCGTGTGCGGAATTTGCTTACAACAATTCCACTCATTCCGCCATCAACCAAACACCTTTTTGGGCTAATTACGGCTTCCATCCCTCCTTCTTGCCAGATTCTTTTCCTGAAGTGTCAACCCCTGCAGTACAAGACCGGATTAACTTTATCCAAACCAATTTTTTACAGATCCAGGAAACCATGAAAAAGGCTCAAGACAGTTACGAGAAGTACTACAATAGAGGGAGAAGGCCAAACCCAAATTTCAAGATCGGGGACAAGGTATGGCTATCTGCTATTAATCTTAGACTGCCCTGTCCATCCCGCAAGTTAGGTCCAAGGTTCATTGGCCCTTTTGAAATTAAGAAAGTGGTGAACCCCGTGGCTTTCGAATTAGCCCTTCCGGTCACATACAAGATACATCCGGTATTTCATGCATCTTTATTGAAGCCAGTGGTCCCTAGCCCTTTTTCTGGAAGACAGGAACCACCACCTCCTCCAATTGAAATTGAAGGTGAAATAGAATATGAAGTGGAGGCAATAATGGACTGTAGAAAAAGGGGGGGACAGATCCAATATCTTGTTAAATGGAAAGGATACCCTCCAGAAGATAACTCCTGGGAACCATCCAGCAACTTACATGCCCCTCGTTTAGTACGTAATTTCCACAGAAGACAACCTGGAATCTTGCCCAGATTGGGCATCCGGAGGCTGCCCCTTGGGAGGGGGCACTGTCAGAGGGTTAACACAGTCAGAGCCTGTCAGTATCGGCGCGTCCCGGTGCGCCTGCGCGGTAGAGCCTCACATCAGCATGTACGGGCACACGATCGGCGGGTACGAGCGCGTGATCCGAACGGGTTAGCACACGTGGGCACACGAACGCATGCACGTACAGCGGGACGTCCCCTTAGCGGGCCTATATAAAGGCAGCTATGCCTTGTGCTCATTGCTGGTTTGTCTTCTCAGCTTCCAGTGTTCCGTTTATCCTTTGCATACCTGTTCCTGCCTGTTGTGACCCGGACCGTTTGACTACCTTACTTATCCTTTCTCCAGTGTTTGACCCTCGGCTTGATTAAGGACTTCTCTGCTTATCTTCTCTCCAGTGTTTGACCCCCGGCTTGATTACGACTCTTCTACTGATCCTCTCTCCAGTGTTTGACCCTTGGCCTGCTAAACGGACTTGTCTTGTTTAAACCTGTACTACGATTACCTGGTGTTTGACCCTCTGCCTGCTCAACGGACTTGCCTTGCCTCAACCTGTGCTTGCTACCACGCTTTCCAGTGTTTGACCCTCAGCCTGCTTAACGGACTTGTTCTGCTTAACCCTGTGCTTCTCCCTAGCTCTGTTCCTGGTTCCAGGTTAAGTGTTGGAGTCCCTGCCAGTCTTCTCTCCGGCTTAGCAACCAGTCCATGCTACACGGGTTCTACACATCTGGTGAAACCTTGGTGACCTGCACACCTGCTGGCAACCCGTGCCTCTCCGTGCCTGATTCCCTCTGTACCACCTTCAGGGGTATCTCGCACCCAGTTGCTAGGGGAGCCGCTCTCAGCATTCCGGCCTTGGTGAGTACCTGACAGTCTGAGGAAGTTAGAGGGTCTGAGGAAATGAGAGGGTCTGAGGAATTGAGAGCGTCTGAGGAAGTGAGAGGGTCAGAGAAAGTTAGAGGGTCAGAGGAAGTGAGAGGGTCAGAGGAAGTGAGAGGGTCAGAGGAAGTTAGAGGGTCTGAGAAAGTTAGAGGGTCATACTAAGTTTGACTTGAAGGTGTCATGGTTATGCAGTAGAGTTGTCTGTCAGCTTACCTGTCTCCATGTGTTCATCTGTAAAGACCAGCTGTCTCTCACCTGACTGCTTTTATTAACTCTCCTCTAGCATGGCTCCACCCCAGCTCCTATCAGAGAACTCTATATCTGCACTGCAGGCCAGCCCTGCTGATCAACCTTTGTGTGTTTGGCTTCCTGTTCCTGCCTGCTGTGTGCTCTACGTTTGTTTCTGTTACCGACCTTGGCGTGTTCTCTACTATTCCTGTCTGCTTGTGACCCTGACCTTTGGCGTGTCCCCGACTATCCCTGTTTAACTGTGACCCTGAACCTTGGCGTGTACTCTGTTGTCCTTGTCTGCTTGTGACCCTGACTTTGGCTTTCTCCTTTACTATCCCTATCCTCCTGTTGCCTACTGTGGGTTGTGAGCTGGGGGACCCTGGGGGTCGCGACCTGGAGCCAGTTGCAGCCCAGTCCATCCTCAGCACTAGAGGCCCTGGTGAACACCTGCTGGCTCTTAGACTCCGCGCCCCAGGGAATCCTACGCTCTAACCCCGGTGAGATCCGTGTTGGTGTTCCAGCGGCCCTGCCTTCCTTACACCCGGACTCCCATCCGCAGCAGTCAGCCGTAGGGTCCACTGCCTTGCGATGCACTCCTGATCCCAATGGTGTGCATCTGTCACCTAGCCTCAAGGTGACCTGACAGAAGGAAGAGATCAAATGAGGGGGAGAGAGCATGAAGGGTGAGAGAAAGTGAAGAAGGAGACAGAGTATTATCTCCTCCTTATGTGGTTCTTTACAATGTTTGAAGCTTGATTGTTTCCCAAAAATGTTTCAAAAACTATGTAATTACATGAAGATTACAAATTAAAAAAATAAAAATTTTTTTTTGGAAGACAACTACGGTGTGATATCTTAAGTGGTATGCTCCGCGCTCAGGATCCTAGCGGGTTGCAAATTGTGGAGCGACCTCTTGGCAGTCACTGACCAATATGATTACCCCTGATTGTGTGGAGACATCTGCGGTAGCTTGATCGTGTGGAGTCAGCTGCGGGAGTCCGATAGACCAACAGATGGGGCACTGAGAGAGACGAGGAGGAGTTCCATCCAAGGTTACCCACACATGCCCATTACCCCTGCAGGGTTACTACTTTTGGTGAGTGGGGACCTGACGGGGGGAGCACTACCAGTCACCTTGTTGCTGAGCACTGAAGTCACTTGAAGGAATACAATTGATTATTCTGCAACTGCACCTTTTTTTCTCTGATTTTGGGACTTGCACTTTAATTTTTTGATTTTTCATGTTTTGAGTTTTATGGTTTATTTTTTGAAAAGCAAGATAGCACCTTTGTGTAACACTTGTATGTTTTAGGTCGTTTATTTTTGACCTGATGGACACTTATATACAGATATATATATCTATATATATCTATATATAGATATGTATAGATATATACATACCTATATATAGATATATATATTTTTTATGTGAATACTAAGTTTTATACTACAGTCAGGGCCATAAATATTGGGACATCGACACAATTCTAATCTTTTTGGCTCTATACACCACCACAATGGATGAAAATGATTGATTGAAATGAAATGAACAGGATGTGCTTTAACTGCAGACTTTCAGCTTTAATTTGAGGGTATTTACATCCAAATCAGGTGAACGATGTAGGAATTACAACAGTTTGTATATGTGCCTCCCGCTTTTTAAGGGACCAAAAGTAATGGGACAGAATAACAATCATCCATCAAACTTTCACTTTTTAATACTTGGTTGCAAATCCTTTGCAGTCAATTACAGCCTGAAGTCTGGAACGCATAGACATCACCAGACGCTGGGTTTCATCCCTGGTGATGCTCTGCCAGGCCTCTACTGCAACTGTCTTCAGTTCCTGCTTGTTCTTGGGGCATTTTCCCTTCAGTTTCGTCTTCAGCAAGTGAAATGCATGCTCAATCGGATTCAGGTCAGGTAATTGACTTGGCCATTGCATAACATTTCACTTCTTTCCCTTAAAAAACTCTTTCGCAGTATGCTTCAGGTCATTGTCTATCTGGATTGTGAAGCACTGTCCAATGAGTTCTGAAGCATTTTTCTGAATATTAGCAGATAATATTGCCCGAAACACTTCAGAATTCATCCTGTTGCTTTTGTCAGCAGTCACATCATCAATAAATGCAAGAGAACCAGTTCCATTTGCAGCCATACATGCCCACGCCATGACACTACCACCACAATGCTTCACTGATGAGGTGGTATGCTTTGGATCATGAGCAGTTCCTTTCCTTCTCCATACTCTTCTCTTCCCATCACTCTGGTACAAGTTGATCTTGGTCTCATCTGTCCATAGGATGTTGTTCCAGAACTGTGAAGGCTTTTTTAGATGTTGTTTGGCAAACTCTAATCTGGCCTTCCTGTTTTTGAGGCTCACCAATGGTTTACATCTTGTAGTGAACCCTCTTTATTCACTCTGGTGAAGTCTTCTCTTGATTGTTGACTTTGACACACATACACCTACCTCCTGGAGAGTGTTCTTGATCTGGCCAACTGTTGTGAAGGGTTTTTTCTTCACCAGGGAAAGAATTCTTCGGTCATCCACCACAGTTGTTTTCTGTGGTATTCCTGGTCTTTTGGTGTTGCTGAGCTCACCGGTGCGTTCTTTCTTTTTAAGGATGTTCCAAACAGTTGATTTGGCAACACCTAATGTTTTTGCTATCTCTCTGTTGGGTTTGTTTTGTTTTTTCAGCCTAATGATGGCTTGCTTCACTGATAGTGACAGCTCTTTGAATCTCATATTGAGAGTTGACAGCAACAGATTCCAAATGCAAATAGCACACTTGAAATGAACTCTGGACCTTTTATTTGCTCCTTGTAAATGGGATAATGAGGGAATAACACACACCTGGCCATGGAACAGCTGAGCAGCCAATTGTCCCATTACTTTTGGTCCCTTAAAAAGTGGGAGGCACATATACAAACTGTTGTAATTCCTACACCATTCACCTGATTTGGAAGTAAATACCCTCAAATTAAAGCTGAAAGTCTGCAGTTAAAGCACATCTTGTTTGTTTCATTTCAAATCCATTGTGGTGGTGTATAGAGCCAAAATGATTAGAATTGTGTCTATGTCCCAATATTTATGGACCTGACTGTATATAAATGATCACTTATATTACCTGCCCATACTTGTTTCACATGTACTGACACTTGTATATTTGTGCGAGGACACGTTTATATCCATCACTGCAGGGTACACTTATATACACGTAATTACCAGCGGACAAGCACATGTATATAATTTTAGTTTATACAGGATAGGTATCCCTTTATTATTAATTTATCTATTTTTTCTTTAGTAACAGAGCACTTATCTAATACCTTCCTGTACACTTACCTTGTGATATAGGATAGCGCCAACCACCCCACTTTCTTACCTCTATGGTGTGATATCTGTCTGCAGTGCTTCTATTGCTTACTATTGCTTACTATGGTGCAAATCATCCATCTCATGTACCATGACCAGTACAGCTTACCTCCTGGAACCTATAAACCCAATTGTAAGGATATTGCTTATAGATGTGTATTTGTCTATTGATGCACTGATTGGAGATGTCAGGGTTAGGCTTCATTTTACGGTTAGGGTTACGGAAAGGGTTAAGGTTATCTGTAGTGAGGATATGGTATGGGAAGATCAATATGTACACAACACACTCTGTAAAATAATGACACGTGAACAGTATCAAATTAAATTTTTATTTTTACCAATGAAAATTGACACCATGCAAATATGTGAAGCAGAGTACAGCATTTTACCCTATTGCATCGAGCTGCCACGATAGCTGCCCATTTGCTGACATAAAGTACTCTGTGGAGTCCTGGCGCACATTTTCCCCACTGTAGTTGCCACGGGTTCTGATCCATGTTTGATCTTCGAGGTCATGCATCAAAGAGTCCTCAAATAGGTACAAATCTCGAGCACGAACAAAATTGTGCAATGCACATGCTGCTTGCACTGCACCAATGGCATGCTCCATACTAAGGCTGATAGGTGAGTGCAGGAAATGCCACTTATTGGCAAGTATGCCAAAAGCACACTCCACTACACGTCTTGCCCTTGACAGTCTGTAATTGAATACCCTCTTTGCAGTGGACAGTCCCCTGTTTGCATATGGCCGTAGAAGGCGCTCAGAAATAGGGAATGCCTCATCCCCAACAAAGACATAAGGCTCCAGAGGTTGATTTGTTCCAGGAAGTGGGAGATTATCAGGAAGGTTCAGTGAGTTCTCTCGAAGCATCTTGCCAAAAGAAGAATGCAAGAAGATGCTGGAGTCAGAGGTACTTCCATATGATCCTATATCCACATAGGTAAAGGAATAATTGGCATCAGCCACTGCCATTAGGACAAATATATTTATAGTTAAAATACTTTGAGCCACTACGAATTGGGCTGATTATTCTGATGTGCTTTCCATCTATTGCACCCACACAATTTGGGAAATTTCACAGCTCCCAAAAAACTTTAGCAATTTTAGCCCAGTCTTCCCTAGTCGGCTTCTTCATCACGAAGTCCTTTAAAACTAGCCAGATAGCTGCACAGGTTGTATGCACAATAGAACTCACGGTCAATTTGCCCAGCTTGAATTTGTATTGTAAACTGGCGAAATAATTGCCGATAGCTAGGTACCTGTAAGGAAGGAGAAGGATAATTAATTGTGTGCTTACTTTTTTCAGTTTTTGCTCTAAGTTAAGTAAAGATGAGGTGGCATAGTCTACACAACACCAACATCAAATACATGAGGCCAAGAGTGGATCAGCTGCCACGACAAATAAAAAAGCATATGCATTTGCTGGCTATCTGGCTTTTTATTAAATATGTTACCTTAAGGTGACAAATAATCGCTCAGCTGGCTCCACACTATTTTGGAAAGTGGTGTTATGATGCTCCACACTGCTGTAGATCAGTCGAAGCAATTTGTCGAAACTGAAATTTAAATATATACAGAGAAGAGGTAAGATTACATAGATAAGGGAAGAGATATCAGATAAGGAAGTGAGGTGAAAGGGGGGAAAATTAGGATAAGGGGGAGAAGTGGGGAGAGGGAGGGAGGTTGGATACAGAGCAGAGGGATGTATTGGGTTATGGAGGGTGAGGGATGGAGGGGGTAAGGGAAAGTGGGGGTACGGGATAGATGGGTGATGTATAGTGGGGGGGAGGTATAGCGGGATGAGGAATATTGGGGTGGGAGGGATGTTCGGATACCGGTTAACGTTAGGGATGGAGGGGGGAGTGATTTAGGTTGAGGGATGGAGGGGGGGAGGGATGGGGAGAAAAAGTATAACTTTTACATAATTGCTCACCTGTCAACTGACATACGGTTGTAGTTGAAAAATTTTTCATTATGTTGACGTAGATCATTGTAGATCATCTTAAACTGTCCTCTCTCCTCCCTATTTGCAATTACAGGGCGTACCCAGTATCTTCTGGTTGACAGCATCATCATCCTCCTCCTCCTCAGCCTGGCTTTCTTCTTTTTTATAATGACTGCAGTAGCAGTAACTACTGCTGCCATAACCAAAGACAATGAATGGTATATTATCCTACGCTCCTCTCTACACACTCTCCACACACTCCACAAAAACCAGGAAGAGAACTGGAAGTAAATAAAGCAATTTTTTTTTGTTTTTTATACATCAGCATAAACACTGGGTTCCATTGGCCAGACTTGAAATCGCAGTCACCTCCCAAAATTGCAACTAATTCCAGTAGAATCACAGTAAATTTGCAACAAACACGTAATGAATTCGCAAAGAAGATTCGCAACACAATCGGGTCAAAATTGCGCTAAATTCGTAACACGTCAGTGTGAACCGGGCCTAAGACAGAAAAGATTAATAAAAAACAAAAAATTAAAAATAGAAAAAACACACATATACATAAAATATCCCTCAATTACTGGTTTGTAATGAATAGATTTGCAGCCTATATGTGTGTTGAAACAAAACGTTGTCTATATAGACATGCAAACATATCAAAATATCAAAATATATATTGATTTACATTTAATTAAATGTAATTTAAATACTGGGAGGAAACGTAATTATCATTGAGCTTGGTTGTCTGCGGGCTGGTGGTAAGTTGAGCTTGTTTTTTCCATATATTTATCCATGGCCTTGTTTGTATCTGTTGTTAGCCTTCCAATGCTTCTTACTGTGAGAGCCAGCTATAGGTTTGAGCTAGTGGCGTTTTTTGTACCAATGGTGTGTTTTTTGGTCAGGCAATGCCATTGTGCTATATGCTGGGTGTTTAGTGTGCCCCTGCACCTTTAAGAAGGGGTGGCTCCCGTTCAGTCCACCTTCTCTCACCTATCCATCATAATGCATGTGCCTCCACTGTGGGAACACTTATATTTTAGTGTTAGGTAACACAGATACCGGGGTGCCTTAACGAGGCTCTGTGGCTTACGCATGCATTTGCAAATGTGTGCAGACTAAACCCCTGCGTTTAACGCATACTGTTAGACAGGTTATTTGGTTGTCTGTGGGCTGGTGGTAAGTTAAGCTTGGTTTTTTCCATGGATTTATCCATGGCCTTGTTTGTATCTGTGTATTTGTGTATGGAAAAAGTGCAAAAAAGATGTACACAAAATATGTGCGAAAACACACAAAAATTGCATGAAGATGCATAAAAAATGCATAAAATTGCATGAAAATGAAAAAAAGGAAGAAAACCAAAAAAAAGGAAAAAACAACACAGAAAAAAGGTTAACAACAGAAAGGTCCACAAAAAGATATCCACAAAAATTTGTGTGAAGCAGGTCAAGGTATGTCAACTCCATAAATCAGGTGGGCCATGTGTGTCCCTGTCAAGTGGGAGAGAGGCATAACGGACAATCATTTATTCATAGAAATGACTCACATCCCACTCAAAGTTCATACTTTTGGGGATGCGAGTCTGTAAGTGGAAGATCCAATATACCTCACTCCAACACAATGACTGGTAGACATCACCCCCTCTGCTGGGTGCCCCGATCTTGTCTATAATTTGGACTTTGAGACTTGACTTGTTGCCTCCATGGAAGTGGTTGAAATGTTTGTGCTTTTATTTTTGTCGATGCTCTACACATGCTCATAGAATCTATCTTGTAAACGTCTTGTTGTTCTCCATACGTAGTGTACGTGGAAAAAACAGCATGTGATGAGGTACACTACATAACTGGTATTGCAATTGTAAAATGAGCCCGGGTTCACACCTATGCAAATTAGATGCGGCTTACAACGCATCCAATTCGCAGGACATTTTAAACTAGGTTCATTTGAATGAGGCTGGTTCACATATGTGCGATGCATTTGCACTGTGCATTGCACAAAAAATGTGTGTGTTTTCTGGTCATTGCGGTGCGAATTACAAGCCCGTTATCTTCTATGGGCATGCATCTGATTCGCAGCTGTGTTGCGGTGTGAACAGAAATGATCTCCCCTCCTCCTACACCTCCCCCTCTTCCAGTTCCTCCCCTGTCTGTTTTGGTGTGGTGACCGGAGCAAGCATGGCAAAAAGGGGTAGAAAAGTTTCAGTAAAGGCGAAGAAATCCGTGCATTGTGAGGAGCTGATCAGACTTGTGAGGGATAAACCGATGATTTATGACACACGGCATCCTAAATAAATCCTAAATAAGGACAACGTTGTTAAAAAACATGCATGGCTGGAAATTGCAGAATCATCTTGCCAGAGTGGAGCATGTGCTCATCCCAAGTTCAGGCTGCCAAATGTAAGTTTTTTATTCCCTTTCACTACCTGTAGATGCTGTCCTATTGTTTAGTTATGTTGGCCATTTTTATTCTAATATTATAAAAACAACAGCGTGTGTTTGCCCACAAATCCATACCAGGCCACATGCCCTCAACACTGTGCACATAACGGCGTCAGACAGCGACGAAGGGGTACCTAAATTAATTAATAAGCTAAGATTCACTTAGGCTAGCAAAAGAATATACAATGCAAATGTGAACAACATTATTTTTATTTAACTAAACCAAAATTATGAAAAAAAGCATTATTTGTTACAGCACACTTTTAACTTTGTCAAGGCCCTGATAATATAATGCAAACCAATACACACTTTTTATGATTAGATAGAATTAATCTGCCAAGGCACCTCCCCAGCTGGCGACATAAAGAAGTTTTGGAATTCACCACGAAAATGTGTACCACTAGTGGTGCCCCTAGTAACATTCCACTGTGCCGCCTCCATGTTATGGCTCAGGGAATCCTCAAATAGATATCCGTCATGTTCAAGCACATAGTTGTGCAGTGCACAGGCTGCTTTAACAGCACTGATAGCATGGTCAATACTCAGATTTATTGATGTATGCATGAATCTCCACTTATTGCATAGTATCTCAAATGCACATTCAACTACTCGTCGTGCCCTAGTGAGCCTATAATTGAACACTCTTTTTTCTGTTGTCAAAGAGCGACTAGAAAAAGGCCTGAGCATGTGCTGTGCAAGTGCAAATGCTTCATCTCCTACAAATACATGTGGGAGGGAAGGATCTGTTGTTCCGGGCAGGGGAGAATGACTGGGCAAGTCTAGTGTATTCTCACGCAGCATGTGGCCAAATGAGGAATGTGAAAATACACTAGAATCCGAGCTGCTGCCATAAGAACCCACATCAATATAAAGAAATTTATAATTTGCGTCTGCCACTGCCATTAATACCAACGAAAAATATTTCTTATAATTAAAATATTGGCTACCACTAGCTGGAGGCTTGAGGATGCGGATGTGCTTCCCATCAATGGCTCCCAGACAGTTGGGGAAGTTGCAACGCTGCCAGAATAGCTCCGCTACCTGCAACCATTCTTGTTTGTTTGGCTTCTTCATAACCAAATCCTTCAGTTCTTCCCATATGACTAGGCAGGTTTGATTAACAATGCCACTAATAGTTGATTTTCCAACCTTAAATTCAAAGTGCAAACTTCCAAACGAATTTCCTGTTGCTAGGTACCTAAAAGCAGACATAAATAAAATGAATTTTATTTATTTGTTTTTCCAGTGCATTACTTACAGATAAGATGGCGCAGCATGCGTGATGCTTACCGCAAATATATACGCCATCTGAAAGAAGCAAGGAGTGGCTCGGGGGCAGCGCCTAGGGTACCCTATATGTTTGCCAAGGATTTTTTGCAACCCATTGTGGAGATGAGGGAGTAAGTTTTCATCTATATCATCTATGTATCTGCAAACCTCTTAACTTTGATTATGCCTAGTTAAGTTACACTCTTTTTTTTCTTAACAGGACAGAAGCTAGTTGGGAGGAACAAGATGTGATGGATGACCAACTGGAGGCACAACCGGAGGCCCAAGCACAGATTAGTTTGGAAGAAGGCCCAGAGGATTTGTCACAAATCCAAAGCTCCTCGAATCTGTGGGAAACCAACCCAGATGAGCAATCTGCAGTGGCAGAGGCTATCCCTGGGCCCTCCTCTGCTCCTGCACACATTGTTCTGCCAGCCAAAGTGCCACGGAGGCGACCACCTCTATCGAAACCTGACATAAGTGAGCGCCTACTTGAAATGTTGAAAAACATGTCTGAAAAGGTGAATGCTTTTTTATGTCCGGATACTATACTGGCGCTCAGTTTTGTCCCCCTAATAAAGAAAGTCAAACCTGAGCGCTACTTTGAAATGCGAAGCACTATCGAACAAGTGCTGCACTCCTTCTTAGAGCCACGTGAGGAAGCTTCATTTCAAGTGCCATATGTGCCACCACCAAGACCTCCCCTGAACTATCCCAGATACGTCCACTACCCAGAACAACACCAACCTTACCCCTATAATCCCCCATCCTATCCTTCTAGCTTTGAAAAGCCAACCTCCATATATGAAGTTAGACACAGTAACATTCCCTATCCCATCCCATCCCCAATTCCTTCAATCAGGCCCCCCCCCACAAATCCTGGTATGTATGTGACAAGTCAACATGGCGAGGCTAGGCCAGATCCCAGCACTGCCCGTGATGACCAGGCTTCCGCCAGTCACTACTCCACTGAGGCCCCTTTTAAAAAAACATATCACAATCTGTGATTTCTGAGGTCTGTCCAAGGTTGAGGACCAAGAGGACACATGTTTTTAAAAATATGTTCAAGAGGCCTACTTGAGAGACATGTATATTTTTTGTTATTGTTTAATGTTAATTTATGTTGGTTACATGTGCCATTTTTTTTTTTTTTTAAGTATACTTGAATAAATAATTATTACGCCAACTTTTGTCGGGTTATATATTTAGAATGACACATGTTTGAAAAGTTCTAAATAAAAAAATATTGCATTCTCCTACATTCACAGGCTGGATACTTGGTCTGTAGCACGTGTTCTGACGCTCCAAGCGAGATTAATCCAAGTGATTCGTCATAACTAATTCAAAAATGAATCTTTTATTAGATTAGTGTATGAAACCAATTTTTACATACACTCTTTTAAATAATAAGGTAAGTGTTTAAGAACATTCTTATTTGTAAGAAGGCCTGTATCCTTTATCAAAATAAAAATGTATGTTAAAGAAGTGGCATAACAAATAAGATATAACGTCATTTGCAGTTGTGTTATCATTTGGGCAAATGTTTAGCCACTGGCAGCTGAATTTAACAATAACAATTGTCTGGTCACAAACTGGACAACAAAATGTTGGGGGATCTCCCCCACACAAAGCACCTTGTCCTCATCAACTTGGGGGCAAGGTGTTTTTTGGGGGGTGGGGGGGCACAAAACACACTACACATGTTAAGGGCATATGGCCTGGTTTGGTCCAGGAAGGGGGTGCTCACTCTCCCCCTTTTCATGGCCTTTAAGGCTGCATGCTCTGATAATATTCTGGTATGGATTTTGGGGGGGGGGGCGGGAACACCAGGCTTTTTAAAATTATAACACTGACATAAAGTCCACGTGCCCCTGGAAGACGTCACCTCTGACGAAATGGCGTAGGAAGGAGCGACGTGCTGACGTCACCACGATCCTCGCTGATCCCGGAAGACACGGGCAGCAGTGTGCAGTCGGCCGGCATCTGATTATGCGATTTGATTTCTACTATAATGTGAGTGTGATTCTTTTACTTTTTTTAAATAAAGTGTTTAAACTTATTACGCTATGGGAGCCTTTGTTACTTATTTTTACATGACAACCGAGTGACCATTCGCCACACAGAGGATTCCCATTATAGAAGTTCATGAGTGTCACCTTCTTGGTCTGTACCCGAGGCTGGGGTTACACAGCCACGTGCCTGCTTGATCTCCTGAAAAGAGATCTTAGGAGTCGGTAAGGGGACATCTTTCTACATAGGTGGAGGAGTTTTTTCTATCATCACTGAATCCCGGGTGATTTAATTATATGCTATACACCATTCGGATGTTCACCACTCTCTTCCTGGCATAAACTTTGCTCTTACATGAACTATATACTTTTGTGCACTTTGCAGTTTGGACTTTATGTTGTTTATCAACACTTTTTTTGGTTATTATTGTGTGGGTCATGTCATCACTGTTATAATTCTTGCATAGAAATGGACACTTTTCAAGATGTATTTATTATTTCATTTGTTTTATGTCATTTATTGCAGCGCAGCCTTTAAATTTTGATAAAGTCACACACATAGGTTAGACTTGATGGACGGTGTCTTTTTCAAACCTCCCCTACTATGGAAATATGTTTTTAAAAATATTGTTTGGCAAATAAATTACTCACCTAGTTATTGACATGTGATTAAAAAATTTTTCTTCATGCCCACGGAGGTCTTCATACAGGATCATGAACTGGCCTCTCTCATCCCTATTTGCTAGTATGGGATGCACCCAGTATCTTCTTCTCCTCCTTCTCCTCTTCTCTACTTCCAGCAAGATTGCTGCTGTTACAGCAACAACTGTTGGCATTATCATAGGCAGAGCAGCACACATTTTGCTAACAAAAATAACCCACACAATACACAATACAGACTCCTGGACAACCAGGAAGTGTCCAGAAAAATCAAGCTTTTTATAAGCAACCTCCCAAATAGATAACAAGTGATTGGCCTGCTCTAAATTCGCATCTATAATTAGACACTCACACTACTTCCGAATTCGCAGCTGATCCGCACCTAAAACGCTGACGAACCGCTGAACAACTGATTTTTCTCTGCGCAGTGAAACCGCAGCTTCAATTCGCACCGCACATGTGTGAAACCGGGCTGAATCTATAGTAAACTCCTTTCCATTGACCTCAGAACGAAACATTTTACCTCCAAAAACATGAGGACAGCAAGGACATTTAGTGGCACCGCACTTGTAGTTACCTTTACAGTGTAACCAAGTGAGGGATCTCATGGGTTTATTGTTAAAAAAAACTAGGGGTTAAATATCTGCCCAGACTTGGTCCCCGACGAGAACCTATATTGACCCCTGTTTTTAGGATGTCAGCACATACATCATCCACATATAGAATCGGTAAATACTTATTAATAATTTATTTGATGGAATCAAATTCTGCCTTGTACGGGGTAATAATAGTGAGTTTTCTGTCCCATGTGGCTTTCTTTTGAGATGTATAAGAACTACTAGTGTTGACAAGCAGATTATTTCTATTTTTATTCCTAGCAATGTTCCAGGCCCGTTTGATCATCCATCTAGAGTAACCCCTGTCCAAAAAACATCTGTATAGGGACAATGCCTCCTGTTCAAAGGTTATATCGCTGCTACAAATCCGTCTGACTCTTAAAAATTGACCCTCCGGAATTCCTTTGATGGTGTGCCATGGATGTCCAGACTGGGCAAGTAGCAGCATATTGCCTGACAGGGGTTTCCTATATAGAGAAGTTACTACCCTGGAATCTGTGTGGGTCAATCTGACATCCAGATAACAGATACTATTGTGATCGGCTTGGCCTGTAAACGATATGTTCTTAATGTTCGAATTCAAAAAATCAAGAAACCGTGTAAGACTGATGGCTCCATCTATCATTACTATTAATAGATCATCTATGTACCTCAGGTACAACCTGATCTCATGGAGCTCGCGCACGCCGCCAGTGGCGCGCACGCGATGGCACGGCGGCAAATTCAAAGGGACATACAGGTACGCCCATTTGTGCAGCCGTGCCATTCTGTTGACGTATTTCTACATGCGACGGTCAGCAAGCGGTTAAGAAACACTTTAACATCAACATAAAGGCCTTATGAGTTGTAGATATAGTAATTTTTAGCAGGGGTTCCCAGAGACCGGAAAGTAATTTCAAGGGTTTCTCTGTGTTGAAAAGGTTGAGAAAGGCTGTTCTACAATTCTTTTTTTTAAAGAATTTTTATTTCCAACCCACCCCCTGCTGTTATTCTTACCTTGGAGTCCCTGCTATCCCTGCTCCTGTAGCCTCATGGGATATCCTCATCACATATTGTAGGAGCCTTCAGGAGTAGAGACACAGAGTGGTGAGTGGACGAAGCCACATGCATCATCGGGTGCTGACTGCCTGAACCCGGAAGAGGCAGCACGATCCTGATGACTGAGGAAGACTAAGATGGAAGTGCGGGACCTGGGCTGAGCCACTTAAACAGCAGATCACAGTGGGACAATGCTGGATTTGATGGGCAGGTGAGTATGTGAATTAATGGAAACATTGCACAAAAGATTAGGTTACAAAAGAAAGGTTAAAAAAAGGGGTGGTGCAGTTCCTCTGTAAGGCCCCTTGCACACAGGGCCATCTAGCTGCAGTGCATAATTTTCTGTATGCTAGTGCGACCAGGAGGAACAGGTGAAGTCAGGGATGGTGCAAGGGTTTTTGACACCCTAGGCGAAACCTTAATTTGCCCCCCCCCTTGACTCTGTCCCTGACTACACCCCCCTTTATGGGAGCCAGGTTTGCCCCCAGTTATGCGAATATTTTTATGGGATTCTGGGAAGAACACTTCATATGGAAGAATAATCCCTTTGGGGCAAACCTGGTTCTATATGCGAGATACATTGATGACATCTTGATCATCTGGGATGGGTCGGATCCAAGTCTCCAGAGCTTTCTAGAACATTGCAAAAACAACCCATTTGGAATAGAATTCACTCATGTCCTAGATGAGAAATGTCTAGTCTTCCTGGATTTAGAACTACAGAGTGACCAAGATGGTAACATCTTTTCCAAAACTCATTTTAAACCTAGCGGGGGCAATTCATACTTACATGCTAAAAGTAACCACCACCCCAGGTGGATACAGAATGTCCCCTTTGGCCAATTTTGCCGCCTCAGAAGAACGTGTACCAAGAAAGAGGACTATTTAGAACAGAGCAAACTTCTTATGCAGAAATTTAGTGAGAAAGGCTATGAAGCCAACCACATAGAATCAGCCTTTTCTAAATATCTGGCTCTCTACGACGATCCATCTAGTAGTGATTCGAACAACACAGAATCCCGACACCAGACCACCCCAGTTATCCAACAGGCCTGCTTCTCTACCCAATATACAAGCAAAGCGTTCGAAATCCAGAGTATTATCAAAAAGAATTGGAATATTCTGAAGCATGACCCTGTTTTGGGTAAGACACTCCCCGATCACCCTAATATAGTTTTCCGGAAACCCCAAGATCTTAGGAGCCTGATAGCCCCAAGCAGGGTAAAAACATGTACCAGCAAACCAACCAATAGCTGGGCAACAATTTTTGACCAAAAAGGTTGCTATAGATGCGGCATTAAGAACTGTGGCACATGCATGTACATGTGGCATAGGAAAAAAACGGTAGTAGGGAGAGACGGAAAAATCCACCCAATTAAGCAATTTATCAACTGCGGAACAGAGTATGTGGTATACGGTATAGTATGTCCTTGTGGGCGTCTATACGTTGGCCGCACACAACGCCCAATGCGAGTGAGAATTGGTGAACACAAATGCGGTATTATAAACTTAAGAGACAAATACCCAGTCCCTAGACACTTTGTAGAAGTCCACCAAGGGGACCCTGCAGGCATGAAAGTATTTGGGATTGAGTCGATTGGAAGGGAGCTGGATATAGGAAGAAGGTACCAGAGGCTTTGCAAAAGAGAAGCCTTCTGGATCTTTACCCTTGGTAGTCTCGCTCCAGGAGGCCTTAATGAGGATCCAGAAGTACATAAAATAGTATAATAATACTGGCATCAAGTACTGTGGATGGCCCCCTTTTTTTTTTCTATAATTCATACAATATCTCGTTCACCGATTTATACTAAAATAACCTCTGGGCTATTTGCTATAATATACAAAACCACTATATGAATGTCTATATGAGGTGACAACAACAAAAATCCTCCTTTTCCCCTCCCCCCCTTCCCCCTCCCCCCTCTCTCTTTCTATATTATATAGGCAAAGTACACAGTTCGTTGTACTTATATACGGATTTTATTTTTAACAACATTGTTTTTTAAATAATCACCGTATGCACATATATGGATATGCGATTGATGTGTATAAGGTCCTTACTTTCTATATATATGTGTATATATATATTTATTACTTTTTATAGAAGGTATATTGTATGTATTTTACTACCTTTTAAATACAATGTAAGTGTGTCTCCTGCCGGCTTCTAAATACACATGTTCTGAGCATTGCCATCTCTAGCTACTGTTTCAGACCGGACCTCACCACTCCCCTCCCCTGGTCCCCTTTGAATTTCCCTGTTACCATTACATACTATCGCTCACTACTATATATATATATTTTTTATTATTATTTTTTATATTTTTTATTTATTCTAGTTACACATTGTAATCAGTCCCTCTCCCTCTAGCCTGAAGTCAGACGCTATCAGTCTGACTTTGACCTCTATCTGCGCCTACGGCAAGATGGAGGCCACTGTTTACCTTATTGAGTCACATCCCAGGCGCCGAAAGGCGCACGGGATGTGACATCACGACCGCACTTCCGCCCTGTGGACCGCAACCCGGAAGTTAATCGGCGGCGTGCGTTCCACCCGGTCCCATGGGACATAGGAGCGAACGTGTCAGCAATGGTAGCCCACACAGACACAGCCCCTGCAGAGACAAACGCACTCAAGCAGAGGAGATGGCATCAGATCCACAGACAATAAGGTACACCCCTATTTCATACTTCTAATCCTCTGAACACTGCACATTACTCTTTATCATCTATGTGATTTATGGATGTGAGGGTGGATGAGCAGATTGTCTATGGGTAACTATTGATACGACCCTTTCAGCTCACTTACTATGGGTTTGATAAACTTCACTAGCGATAACAATAATGGAAATAGAAGCGAACTAACCAACTATTAAATGAAATTAATAAATCAATATGGGATGGCCCTTTAATAATGCTAACCGAGCCAAGATCCAACCCCCCCTAGAGGACCGCCCACCAATTAAGGGAGGAGCCCTGATACCAACCTGATCAGTCTGCTTCAGCTTGACATGTGTATAAAAAGTCGGCAGGAGACTGCCACCACTAAGGCTCTGAGGAAGAAGGTCAAACCTTCGAAACGCGTAAGCCAGCGGCGGTCCGTGTGCCTCCCTCCTGGGACCTGGACAGCTGCCTACCACTGGAACTATTACCTCTGTGCGTTTGATATGCAATTTTACCTGCGACTTTTGTGAGTATTTTTTATCTTGTTTTTAATTTAATAAACTTGCCAAGGATAATGCACTAGGCTGGTGCGCTCTCTTTTTTATCTCTTTTTCTTTCAACACTAGGACAATCCCATCCTTTGAGAGCAGCAAAGCCGAAATCCATAGTCCTTCTTGAACTTTTTTAGCCAACACACCAGTGCGCAAGAGTACTTTTTTCGTTTTTCTACACCCCCTTTACCCTGCCCATGTATTCCCCACCTTTTTAATAACTGCTACCATTTTGGGGGTGGAGTCAGTCACCGGCCTGGCACATCATATGTATGCAGCATATGTAGGAGCCTGGAGGTGGCGGGGAAGGAGGGGGTGCCCCTGACTGATGTGCTCTCTAGGCCCACGCCTAACTTGTCTACAGGTAGTGCTGGCCCTTTACAGGGGATATGTACACAGATAATCAAGGCACTGATCAGTGCAGGCCCATCAATGCTGTCTACCAGTGCTGCCCATCAGTGCCACCTATCAGTGTCCATTAGTGCAACCTATTAGTGCCCATGGGCACTGAGTGCCACTTATCAGTGTCCATCAGTGCCACCTATCAGTACGGCCTCATCAGTGCCCATCAGAGCAGCCTAGCAGTACCACCTCATTAGTGTAGCTTATCAGTGCCCATCAGTGCTGCTTCATCAGTGCCCATCAGCGCAGCCTCATCAGTGCCCATCATTGCAGCCTCATCAGTATCGCCTATCAGTGCCCATCAGTGCAGCCTATCAATGCTGCCTTATCAATGCAGCCTCATCAGTGCCGCCTATTAGTGCAGCCTATCAATGCCACATCATCAGTGCCATCAGTGCAGTCTATCAATGCCGCATCATCAGTGAAGCCTATCAATGCAGCCTCATCAGTGCCCATCAGTGCAGCCTCATCAGAGTCCATCAGTGTGGCCTATTAGTGCCCATCTGTGCAGTCTATCAATGCCGCCTCATCAGTGCCCATCAGTGCAGCCTATCAGTGCTTATATGTGCTGCCTCATCAGTGCCCATCAGTGTAGCCTATCGTTGCCCATCAGTGCTGCTTCATCAGTGCCCATCAGTGCCACCTCATCAGTGCCCATCAGTGCAGCCTATCAATGCCACCTTATCAATGCCCATCAGTGCAGCCTATCAGTGCCCATCAGTGCAGCCTATCAATGCCACCTTATCAGTGCCCATCAGTGCAGCCTATCAGTGCCTATCAATGCCACCTTATCAGTGTCCATCGGTGCAGCCTATCAGTGCCCACCAGTGCTGCTTCATCAGTGCCCATCAGTGCATTATTTGCAAATTTTTATAGCAGAAAAACTCACCTCCTCCTTGTTGCCATTACAGTCTGTAGCTCTGATCATTTTCAAAGCAAATCCCTCCCCTTCGGACTTCAGTACCCATAATTCTTTGCAGTACATCATCTAGGAGGGAGGAACACTGTGATCTGTTCTCTCCCCCATGTACTGCCGCTGCTGGGATAGAGATAGGAGGAGGAAGCAGACAAACATGCTGCCCTCTGTGTTCCTTATGCAGCGCTTGGAGGAAGAGAGCAGGCAGGGAGCTCAGCCCCCTCTCCAACAACACAGCCACAGGGAGGGACACAGGAGGGGCACAGCTCCAGTGGCAGTGTGAAAGGACAGATGGCAGTCCGCAACTCACCTCTCCCCTGTGTCACAGCGTCGCTTCCAGAGTCCTCTGGTGGACTGAGCAGGGGAAAAGATCGCACCCCTTGTTTTCACCGTTTGACTGATGTGCGCTCTAGGCCGGCGCCTACCTTGCCTATAGGTAGCACTGGCCCCGGGTGCAGTGTCCAAACTGTCAAGGTCTATTGCAGGCTATAGCTCGATGGGGCTTGTGGGTGGGTGGTGGCACCGTGTGGCGGAATAACACTCAGTTCCTGTGCAATGAAAGAACTTGTATTAAAATAATGCGGAAACAGTTCACAAATAGGTGGGAAGGAAGCCCAACTGGGAACACCCACAGTTCCAACAGTGATTATTGTAGTCAAACTATCAATGTCTGTAGAGGGAGGGAAGAATGCAGCCAGGCTGTTTTGTGCCCAACAGGCAGGTGTCCAGAGAAGTTGCGGGCCTTACACTTTCCCTCCTTGTCAGGAACCTTTTCCTGCTGCTAGTACTGTCTCTAATAAGCGGGGTACCTGTCCCTACTCTATCAACTCATATATGCGTGCCAACCCTGGGAGCCACAACCCTAAATAGGCTCTGCCTGACCCAAGATGGATTCCAGAGTCACATGGGGTGGCAGCATCCAATTGGCCCAGTAAACAATAGAGGAACTGTGTTCATCCTGACTTCTTCTCCAACTGCAGTGCTGCTGCAAAAGAGTGCCACCTGCAGTGGAGAAATGAGACTGCACCTGCCTATGGTAGTCTTCTACATTCCATGCATTTGTTCTTATAACAACAGAGTCGTAAACAAGGGTACCACTCAAAACAGGGTTCAGCCCCATCCATCTGTAGCCTGCCATAGATTTTGACAGGTTGGATGCTGCACCTGGTCCTACAGGGAAACTATAACGCTGGGAAGAACACACAGCAGCTAGACGGCCCTGTGTGCAAGGGACTTAGAGGGCATTGTGCTCCCCCTGCATCCAGTTATCAGTTAGACTCTTCCAGTTTTGTGAGCGTATTATTTCACAGGCTGTTTCATTGACCAATATGCTGTTGCCAAAAGGAAATAGGCCTGAAATGGCCCTATAATGTTTACTGTTGCATGTCACACATATAAAATCTATTAATGTGTAACTATTTCATTTTCAGTATGTCGGAGCCATAACACTATTTTGTAAATACGGGGCCTTTTTATTGCTTAAACATGATGAACCTGGCTATATAAGACCTAAACTCTGGTCCCCACCAGAATATTTTAACGGTTTTTACTCTTGTTGTAAACAATGTGCGTAGTACAGGTGACAGAGTCGCCGATTACTTTATGATATTTTCGCATTGTTTTATCCCTTGTTTATTTTTACAATCCTTTGTATGAACAAACCACTGTGATATTGACAATGTAATGGGATTCAGGAAACGACAGCATGATTCACACTATGGGGTCACTTATTGACAAAACTGACACAGAAATAATCCTCTCTAAAATAAAGAACGCAACTACAAAATGCACCCTTTTGCTGCCAGAGCTGTTTTTGCACACATTTAAAAAATAATTTTAGGCCTGAAAATGACTGAAAATCCCCCAAAATAGTATATATTTACTCAAAGCAGAGACCGTGGAGAATAAAATATTAATAATTCTAATTTTTTTTATGCCACGCAATATTAGTGCGGTGGTTTGTTTTCAGTAAAAAAAATAATACACTAATGTTAATTTTCAGGCATTTTTTTTGTATAAAACATAGAAGATGAGGTTGCTATGAGTACCCAACATGTTAAGACTTGCGTATGCCTGTGAAACGGTGCCAAATTTTCCAAATCCCTCACAGATCATCAGTTAAGAGGTGCCCTAGAATTTTTTATATAACTCCGGCTTGTTCAACGATATGCATCATGTGTAGTGCAATCAATGTTTAAAGTGAGATTAACCACTTCAGCCCCGGAAGGATTTACCCACTTCCTGACCAGGCCATTTATTGCGATATGGCACTGCATTGATTTAACTGACAGTTGCGCGGTCGTGCGACATTGTACCCAAACAAAATTGTGATGTTTCTTTTTTTCCAGAAATAGAGCTTTCTTTTGGTGGTATTTGATCACCTCTGCGGTTTTTATTTTTTCGCTATATACAAAAAAAGAGTGACATTTTTGAAAAAAGCCCAATATTATTTACTGTTTGCTATAATAAATATCCAAAAAAGACAAAAAAAAAAAGAATTATTTCTTCATCAGTTTAGGCCAATATTTATTCTTCTTCTACATATTTTTGGTAAAAAAAAAATCACAATAGGCGTATATTGATTGATTTGCTCAAAAGTTATAGCGTTTACAAAATAGGGGATATATTTATGGCATTTTTTTAATTATTTTTTTTTTTTACTAGAAATAGCGGTGATCAGCGATTTTTAGTGGGACTGCGACATTGCGGTAGACAGATCGGACACTTTTGACACTTTTTTGGGACCATTGACATTTATACATCGATCCAAGCTAAAAATAGCCACTGATCACTGTACAAATGTCACTGGCAGGGAAGGGGTTAAATGCTAGGGGGCGATCAAGGGGTTAAATGTGTTCCCTCAGCGAGTTCTAACTGTAGGGGGGACGGGCTACCTAGTACATGACAGAGATCACTGCTCCCAATGACAGGGAGCAGTAGATCTCTGTCATGTCACTAGGCAGAAGAGGGAAATGCCTTGTTTACATAGGTAATTCCCTGTTCTGCCTCTCCTTGTCGTGTCGGCGGACATTGAGTCTGCGGGACCCGCTGGTGGCATGCGCGTGCCCACTAGCCCGGGATTATGAAGGGACGTACGGGTACGCCCTTTTGCGCACCCATGCCATTCTGCCGACGTACATCAACGTGCGGCGGTCGGGAAGCAGTTAATAATGAAAAAAATTTACTTTACGATCGCTTTAAAGAATGATTAATTTATTATATTGCTTGGTGGACATTTTATGGAGCTCCACTGTATTTGAACAGACAAGCTGTAATACTAGATACTATCTATTTCTAGATTTGAAAAGAATGTTGGTGGAGGTGAATGCTGAAATCTTCCTACCTGAACCTCTAAAAGAAGAAAGATTTGTGAGAAGTCATTGTGATCTGTCACGTGCTGGTTATATATTTCTCATACCAGAGTATCTCTTTAATTTACGGGCAAAAACGTTTATACTTTACATGTATATTCCGTATCTTTGCAAATATTATTCAGACAACTCGTAAAAAAAAATCAGACCTTTATACAAACATCATTAAAGAATAGATGTTTTACCATGCCAAGGAATGTTCTCAAAATATGTGATTTTACAATTAAAAATTGTTGTGGTATGTGGCTTTTTAACCTGCAAACACATTGTTAAATTAAAGAATCCTCAGAGGATGCATCAAACTTTTCCTGCTACTGAAAAAAAAATGCGGAAACATAGCAAATACGAGAAACTGGATATGTTTTGCAAAAAGGATGTTTTCTTAGAATGACAGCAATATGTTTTTTGGCATAATATTTTTTTTTCAACTGTAGAAATTGCAAAATCTGAAAATTGACATCCCGTCTTCTTAGATTTTTTGGAACAAGCAGCAATCCTGCTCTATTTTTCATTTAGTATGCTGAGACAATTTAAAGCGAACCTGTCTCTTTTCTCATTTAGCTTTTGTTATCTTCCCTCCTCTTCTACCGATAGTTACCTTCCCCTGCGTAGCGTCAGTGTGGATCTGTGTTGGAACTTTTTTGCCGCGTACACACGATCGGAAATTCGGCCAGCAAAAGTCCGATGAGAGCTTTTGGTCGGAAAATGCGACTGTGTGTACGCTCCATCGGACGAATTCCAGCCAGCAAAAGATTGAGAACATGTTCTCAATTTTTCGAGCGGAAAAAGTTCCTATCCGAAAATGCGATCGTCTGTAGCAATTCCGACGCAAAATTCCTATGCATGTTCTGAAACAATTCGATGCATGCTCGGAAGCATTGAACTTTATTTTCTAGGCTCGTCGTAGTGTTGTACGTCACTGCGTTCTTGACGGTCGAAAGTTCAGCAAACTTTTGTGTGACCGTGTGTATGCAAGGCAAGCTTAAGCGGAATCCCGTCGGAAAAGCCATCATATCTTTTTCCGACCAAAATCCCGATCGTGTGTACGCGGCATTACAGGGATAAAGTCTAGGAATAAGTGAAGTTATTTCAGTGAAACTGATTTTGCAGTGACCATTTTTGTCATGTGTGGAATTTCACAGAAATGTAAGTGACACTAGCCTCTGGTTTAAAAAAAATGTAACCTAGTGCGTCTTCTTAACTCAATAATGTGAATGTGGGCGTTACTGCGCTAACTTCAAATAAAAAGGAAAAAGCAGCTACATAAAAATGTGACAAACAAATAAAAGATAAATGGTGAATATTGTAGTGCTAACAAGTTAACATAATATTGGTATATAAGTGAAATAATGTAAAAATCAAATATATAAAAGTAACATATATGAAAAATGTGGAAAAAAGTCCAATAAGCGAGGAAATCTATTGGAAAAGGCCTGTGTGTCAACCACCAAATGATGATAAATCAAAGATGGAATAAACTAGCACTGCCCGGCATGAGAAACATCAAGGATAGTACATCTTCAACAGAGGAGTTAAGGATGACCACCAAACAAACCTCCGATGGCATATGTCCCATTTGAAGGCCTTTTTGGTTGAAACACGTCAGGCTAGGCTTACTGCTCCTCACATTGCCCTGAATTTTAATCTGTGATCACAGTTTTTTATCTTAATTGTTGTATGTCGTTTTTTAGAAATAAAAAAACTAATTTTTTGACCTACACCATATGGAAGCATTTTTTCTTTACATACTATCCGGATGAGAGTTACCCTGCCGTCCAGTCGGTCTTTTTACATCTAATGCCGCGTACACACGAGCGGACTTTACGGCAGACTTTGCCCAGCGGACGGGATTTCGTCGGACAATTCGATCGTGTGTGGGCTCCAGCGGACTTTGTTTTCTCAAAAGTTGGACGGACTTAGATTTGAAACATGTTTTAAATCAATCCGTCGAAATCAAGTCCGGTCGAAAAGTCCGCTCGTCTGTATGCTAGTTCGACGGACAAAAAGCCACGCTAGGGCAGCTATTGGCTACTGGCTATGAACTTCCTAGCTTTAGTCCGGTCGTACATCATCACGTTCGAATTCGACGGACTTTGGTGGACTGTGTGTAGGCAAGTCCCTTCATTCAGAAAGTCCGTCGTAAAGTCCGTCGAAAAGTCCGCCGGGCAAAGTCTGCCGTAAAGTCCGATCGTGTGTACGCAGCATAAGACCCAGCCTTGGTGCTCCTTCCATCGGAGGTTTATTTGGTGGTCATCCTTAACATCCCTGGATTCATCTTTTGAGGTCTTGGATCTTTGGAGTTCCGTATACTGTATCTGCCGATTTCGGCACCTTTGCCTTTATGACTCTTGGTTGCTGACATTTGAGTCCACCTTTTCTGATAAGAGTATATATACCTCTCTCCTCTGTTGAAGATGTACTATCCTTGATCTTTCTCATGCCAGACAGTGCTAGTTTATTCCATCTTTGATTCATCATCATTTGGTGATTGACGCACAGGCCTTTTCCAATAGATTTCCTCACTTATTGGACTTTTTTTCAAATTTTTTATTCATGTTACTTTTGTATATTTGATTTTTACATTGTTTCACTTATATACCAATATATACTTGTTTACTTGTTAGCGCTAAAATATTCACCATTTACCACAATAATGGACTTTCTATTGCTCTTAGCTTCCTCCAACCCTCCAATTTTTATTTTTTTTGCTGCATTCTCCTTGGTCGCAATGTATGTAGGAACCTAACAACCCTCTTTTGATCGCTCCCTGGACTACAGACTATAAGGTGTATAGTGTGCACAGGACAGCAACATGCACTGCTCAGTACAAACAAAGGAAAAAAGAGAAGGATAGTTTCAAGAGCTCACAGTGGACATTATTAGGGCTCATGTACACTATAGCTTCTGGCGTTTTTTGCCAAAGCTCCTAAACCCAACTCCCTAAAAGCCCGTGTGTCAATGTACACATAGGCTTATACAAGAGTTGAGAAGCTGCTGCGGTTAGGGGAGGTTCAACCTTTCTCAACCTCCCTCTCCTGAACGCTGAATAATCGCAGATAGGATCGTTTTGACTGCATTTTCCCACGGCCGGTGGTCAAAATAGTCCGCGTGTACATGAGCCCTAAGGAGGCAGAAAAACACAGTAAGAAACAATTTCATGAAAAATAGATTACAGGGCCAGTAAGTAGTTTATGTTTATGAATTATATTTGGCAAATAAGGATATTGTTTAGTAGCACTTTAACCACTTGCTGACCAGCCGCCATTATACCGCGGCAGGTTGGCTCGTTCCTGCGAGTCGCCATAGCTGTACGTCAGCTCCTTTAAGAGCTATAGCGTGCCGCTGCATGCCGGGGCAGCTGATGTCCGTAGGCCACCCGCGACCGATCCACAGAGAGCCAGAATGGGAATCTGTCATTGTAAACAAACGGATACCCATTCTAACAGGGAAGTACAGTAAGTAAGTGATCATCTGCTCCTAGTGATCCGGAACAGCAATCTCTCTACTCCCAGTCAGTCCCATCCCCCTACAGTTAGAAACACCTCCCAGGGAACACATTTAACCCCTTGATCACCACTAGTGTTAACCCCTTCCCTGCCAGTGACATTTACACAGTTGTCAGTGCATTTTTATAGCACTGATCTCTGTATAAATGTCACTGGTCCCAAAAAAAGTGTCAAAAGTGTCCGATCCTGTCTGTTGCAATGTCGCAGTCCCGCTATAAATCGATGATCACCACCATTAATAGTAAAAAAAAAAAAATTATAATAAAAATGCCATAAATCTATCCCCTATTTTGTAGACGCTATAACTTTTGCGCAAGCCAATCAATATACACTTATTGCGATTTTTCTTTACCAAAAATATGTAGAAGAATACATATCGGCCTAAACTGATGAAGAATTTTTTTTTTTGGATATGTATTATAGCAAAAAGTAAAAAAAATTGTTCTTTTTTTCAGTCTTTTTTTGTTTATAGCACAAAAAATAAAAACCGCAGAGTAGGCCAAATACCACCAAAAGAAAGCTCTATTTGTGGGAAAAAAAGGACGTCAATTTTGTTTGGGTACAGCGTCAGTTAAAGCGACGCAGTGCCGTATCGCAAAAAATTGCCTGGTCATTAAGGGGGAAAATCTTCCGGTCCTTAAGTGGTTAATTACACTTAAAGTGGTTGTAAACCCTTGTTTACAACTTAATGTTACAGGTAAGCCTATATTAAGGCTTACCTGTAGCTAACAAGGATATCTCCTAAACCTGCACAGTTTAGGAGATATCCCTGTATTTGCATTGTGCCGATGTCATGCGGCACATGCGCACTTAAGACAACTGAAGCAATGGCGCTATATGCCGTTGCTTCAGTTGTACTATGCCGTTCCCGCGTGCATGTGCGGAGTGACGTCATCGCGGCTCCGGCTAATCACAGCGCCGGCGCCGCAATAGCCGGAAGTCACTCCGGGACAACATGTCGGCGGTCGGAGGGGGAGACGTGGACCGATGTGGGGACTTCGATCTGAGGTAAGTAATACATAATTAGCTAGTATGCTATGTATACTAGCTAATTATGCCTTTGTCTTGCAGGATTTTTTGTTTTTTCGTTTTTTTGCTGAGGGTTTACTTCCTCTTTAATAAATTGCTCAGGCAAAAATTGCTTGGGAGGAAAATATCAACAATCTACTTTTTTTTTTTCTTTATTTAGTGGATGTGTAATTTTTAGGTAGGTGTATTTAGGACACTTTAGTGTATTTCAGCTCTTTGTATTTGTTTGACCAGGAGGGAAAATAGCCTAGTGACATTCAATTTTGCTGGCATTCACACAGAAATAATGTAATTGCAGTTTCACAGGGAGAATAGATCACCCAGAGTGGAACGCTTTTTTCTCAACAAAACTGGAGTTACTCTTTAACCACCTGCTTACTGGGCACTTAAACCCCCCTCCTATCCAGACCAATTTTCAGCTTTCAGCGCTGACGCACTTTGAATGACAATTGCGCAGTCAGACAACACTGTACCCAAATGAAATTTTTATCATTTTTTTCCCCACAAATAGAGCTTTCTTTTGGTGGTATTTGATCACCTCTGCGTTTTTATTTTTTGTAAATAAAAAATGTAAAAAGACTGAATTAAAAAAAAAAAAATTATATTTTGTTATAAAAAATTTAAAACAGGTAATTTTTATCCTTCATTTATGTACGCTGATGAGGCGGCACTGATGGGCACTGATGGGTGGCAGTGATGGGCACTGATAGGTGGCAATAATGGGCACTGATCAGTTATACTGATGGGCAGCACTGCTAGGTGGCACTGATTGGCACTAATGGTGGGCATTGATAGCTGGCACTTGTGGGCATTGATAGGTGGTACTTGTGGGCACTGTTAGGTGGCACTGTGGGCACTGTTAGAAAGCACAGATGAGGCAGATGTGCCTCTTCCACTTCGGACCTTTGTCCCTCGCATCTGAGCCGGTGATCGGCTTTTTTTTCTACTCACGCTATCAGCGTGAGTAGAAAAAAAAAACGATTACCGATCTTTTGTTTACATCATGTGATCAGCTGTCATTGGCTGAAAGCTGATCACATGGTAAGGGGCCGGGACTGGCCCCTTACTAGGATCGGTAATCAGCCGAGTCTCAGTGACTTGGTGATCACAGCGCGCTCGGCGCGCGCCCCGCAGGGCGCGTGCACAGGGCACATGCACAGGGGAGGCCGTCATATGGCGGCCTCCCAGGAATTCAGGTCCGCGCTGTGGCCATCATTCGGCCATAGCGCGGATGTCAAGTGGTTAACCACATGCTGACCAGCGCACGCCGATATACATCGGCACAATGGCACGGCTGGGCAAATGGGCGTACAGGTATGTCCCCTTTAAGATGTGGCATTGTGGGGCCGCCGCGTGCTCTGTGACCATGGGTCCCGCGGACTTGATGTCCGCCGGGTGCCCGCGATCATGTCACGGAGTGGAAGAACGGGGAGATGCCTATGTAAACAAAGGCATTGCCCCGTTCTGCCTAGTGACATGACAGAGATCACTGCTCCCTGTCATCGGGAGCAGTGATCGCTGTCATGTGAGTAGTAGCCCATCCCCCCACAGTTAGAATCACTACCTAGGACACACTTAACCCCTTGATTGATCCCTAGTGTTTAACCTCTTCCCTGCCAGTGTCATTTACACAGTAATCAATGCATTTTTATAGCACTGATTGCTGTAAAAATTACAATGGTCCCAAAATAATGTCAAAAGTGTCCGATGTGTCCGATGTGTCCACTATAATGTCGCAGTCACAATAAAAATTGCAGATCACTGCCATTAGTAATAAAAAAAAAAATTAATGATAAAAATGCCATAAAACTATCCCCAATTTTGTAGACGCTATAACTTTTGCTCAAACCAATCAATATAGGCTTAATGCAATTTTTCTACCAAAAATATGTAGAACAATACATATCGGCCTAAACTGAGGAAAAAATTTTTTTTTTTTTTTTTATATATTTTTGGGGGATATTTATTATCGCAAAAAGTAAAAAATTTGCTTTTTTTTCCAAAATTTGTCGTTCCTTTTTTGTTTATAGCGCAAAAAATTAAAACCGCAGAGGTGATCAAATACCACCAAAAGAAAGCTCTATTTGTGGGAAAAAAAGGACGTCAATTTTGTTTGGGTGCAACGTCGCACAACCGCGCAATTGTCAGTTAAAGCAACGCAGTGCCGAATCACAAAAAGTGCTCTGGTCAGAATGGGGGTAAATTCTTCCGGGGCTGAAGTGGCTAAGCATCTTGTTATGCATGAATTCAAAAAAGACATTGGACTGTTTGTACATTATTGGACCCGGAGGCTCTTTCTGTGCTACCAGATAGGAGGATGGAGACAGTATTATACTGAGATTTTGCCCCCACCTTGTATTATGTAATTAACACATCTGCTTTGCCATACAGTAATCCCCTGGCATTCACACAGCCAACAAGGAAATCGGTTTGCTATCAGTTGGCGGTGTATGCAGTGTAAATCGGGTTATAGCATCTTGAGTATGGCAATATATGTTTTATGTCTAACTTCTTACATCACGTAACAGGAATATGGCTTTTCACGCACTGTGTCATTGGAACCTTTGGAACTGCATAGCATAGCATAACTTTGGCTGCAAGTCTCTATGATATTCTATGACAACCGAGAGTCTAGCTGAGAATCACTGCTTCAGTAAATAGAATAGAAAACAAATAGTTAATTGTGATTATCCTCATAACCGGCATCCCTCTCAGTGAAGTCCAGGGTAGCTCTGGTAATACAGGAGAAAAGCTGGAGGGATCCAAGGCCCAAGGATGCACCCCACTGGGACTGGAGTACTCTGGTAGCTCCCCATAGTAGCTGGGTGTTTTGGAGAAACTGTTTGCTATTAGGCTCCTGTCTGGCTGCCTGCATACCGGTTATGATAAGGAGGGCCTCTCACCTGGCTGCAGATCACTTGCTCAGCAGTCTCTGCCCCATTACTGCCTGGGTATGCCCTGGACCCCAGGAAGTTGTGGGAAAAGGAGTTAAAGGCACCTGCACCTAATATCTCAGCAAGGTGAATAAATGGGCACTCCACTACAGAAGCACACGTATATTTTAAAGCCCAACCCCTGTGCAAATTCTTCCCATGCAGTGGGGCTGTGCCTGCATGGCATGGGTTAGCTGCTCATTTTGTCTAGGGGGAACACAGCGCCTATAATCACATGATGCTTCGATCCTCTGGAACACGGCGCTCTCCCACCTCCACCTGTGAACTGTTCCTGATGTCTTCACATCCAGAGCTGGTCTATGGGCAGGGTGACGTCAGGAATAGTCCACCACACAAAGCCGCTGGACCGCGGAGGCAGGAGCGAGAGGGACTGGTCTTGGGCAGGGAGGATCGGTTGATTAGGTATGTATAACTCAGCTCTCCGAACCCCTAGACCAAAACTCACAGTTAGTCCATGCAGTTCCCCACTGCACAGTAAAAAAAAAAAACAGTCCTTCTTTCTTCTTTCACCTTGCAGCTCTTAGTTTTGATTGGGCCAATCACCTTACTAAACACAGAAAAGAGACCCACAGCTCACTGGCAGCGTTAAGTTTTTAGAAACCTTTGATACTTAAGAGCTTGAAAATACTTCCACAAGTGTCATAAGCAATGCACATGGTACAGTGCCATGAGAAATGCCGTGCAATGATTGGTGGAGTGCATAAAGACTAGAAGTGGCTGCAAAAGGACTGCAGGAGATCAGCAGCACTGTGATGCACAAAAAGATTAAAAGATAATTTCACCTTTGTAAAAAAATAAAAAATAAATTCACATATTTTTGTAGGTAAAAAATGTGCATTTATTATTATTTTTTTACTATGAGCCTGCAAAGCATTACACCTGTGATCAGTGGATCGCTGGTGCAAAGCAGGACTCCTGCAGACTGTCTGTGTAAGCTGTCTTCTTGCACATCGTATAGGCAGGCAGTTACATATTGACAGGAAGACTCAATGAACTACCTAGAGTGCTTAACAGCTCCCTGGTAGTTAATTGAGAACTACAAGCCAACAGCCTCAAAGGTGCCAGTAAACTGTGTTCAATGAATGACGTGGCTGGGCGGGCGGAGCCCCACATTTTTTTTTATATTGTGACAGCAAGCGGGGGGTAGAAGATCCCCTACTCACTGTCATAACGGGGAATCGGAAGGGGGGGAGGTGTATTGCACTGCTGAATCTGTTACATGTAACACCCTGAATATGCGTGTAACGTAACATGGCACAAAAGGTGAACTTATCCTTTAAAACTATATTCAAAAAAAAAAAAATCAGTTCTCTGTGATACCCAGGTAACAGTGCACAGAGCAAAATAGTAGTATGTGGCCAGAGGGCCGCTTAATGGAACAGAGAAAGCTTTGTAATTGGAAGAACGGTGGTCATGTGATTTTGACTGGTCACATGTCCAGGCTCTCCTTTTTTTTTTATACACAAAACTTTCATTCAGTTTTTTGCACTGCAAAAGCTTCAAAGTCCCAGAATAATTTTAAATTGCATTGCTCTGCTTTATAAATGTACCATTTTTGTGAATGGCGGCCTTACCGCTGCTTTTTGAATGAGCCCTCTGGTGTCCACTTACCGTCTCCCACGATGCCTCCCTGGTTAGATCAGCAAGATATCGCTCCGCTGCGGCAGCCTAGCTAGCAGTTGAGATTTGTTTAGCAATAAGAAATTTTGATTAGGTTAGCAGCTGTCCCTTTCCGATTCTGCACGCCAGCCTCAGAATTGCTAATGAAACATAGGCTGTATTCTGACAGCTCTGGCGTAACACAAAGCATATTTCTCCAGTCGTATCATTTTATGAGAACAACGGGCAAAAAAAGTGTTTCCCTGTTTTTCTGTATGCATTAAATACTATCGTAAATCAAAACAGTGACCGAGGTGTAAATGAAAATAAATGTTCATTGATATATTAATATCATTTTGTATATAGTGATATCGCTATGTTATGTGAGAGTTAATAATAGGCCTAGTGCCCCTTAGGCTTCATGTACATGGGACAACCTCTCCTGAATGATTTAACTTGACAGATAGTAACCCACGTTTAAAACGTCCGTTTTGCCGCATTTACATGCTGCGTTTAGAAAAAAAAATATATATATATATATTTTTCTTTTCAAAATAGCCAAAACTGAAAAACGCCTGTAAACGAAACACTGCTAAATGTGAGTTGGCAACGTTTAGAAGTGTTTGCACCACTCTGCATATCACACACATCATAGATGAGAAGAGGGTACAGCGGTGGGGAAAATGAGCAGGAGGGGTTCAGAGGTGGGACAGAAGAGCAGGAGGGTACAACAGTGGGGCAGATGTGCAGGGAGGTACAGTGGTGGAAGAGATGAGAAGGGGGTTCAGCAGTGGGGTTCAGTATTGAGCCAGATGAGCAGTTCAGTGTTGGGCCAGATGACCACGGGGTTTCAGTGTTGGGCCATATGAGCAGGGGGGGTGCAGTGTTGGGGCAGATGAGCAGGGGAGTTTAGTGTTGGAGCAGATGAGAAGGGGGAAAGCAGAGGGCTAGAGCAGTTGGGCAGATGTGAAAGTGTATATTGGTGGGGCAGATGAGCAGGGGGTTACAGTGGTGGGGCAGGAGAGCAGGGGGAACAGTGGCAGGGCAGAAGAGCAGGGGGTACAGAGGTGAGACAGATGTGCAGGAGGTACATTGGTGGGGCAGATGAGAAAGCGAGTTACAGTGGTGGGGCAGATGAGCAGATGGGTTCAGTGTTAAGACAGATGAGAAGGTGATTCAGTAGTGAGACAGAAGAGCATGGGGATACAGCGTGGAGCAGATGTGCAGGGGGGTTACAGTGGTGGGACAGAAAAGCAAGAGGGTACAGTGTTGGGCTAGATGAGAAGAGGGTTACAGTGATGGGAAAGATGAGCAGGGGGGGATTCAGTGTTGGGGCAGGGGGAGAAGGAGGCACATTGGTAGGACAGATGAGCAGGGGGTTACTGCGGTGGGGCAGAGGAGCAGGGGGGTACAGAGGTGGGGCAGATGTGCAGAGGGGAGCAGAGGAGAAAGGGGGTACATCGGTGGAACACATGAGCAGGGGGTTACAGTGGTGGGGCAGTGAAGCAGGGGGTACGGCGGTGGAGCAGATGTGCAGGAAGATACAGTGATGGGGCAGATGAGAAAGGGGGAACATTGGTGGGGCATATGAGCAGGGGGTTACAGTGGTGGGACAGATGTGCAGAGGGGTACAGAGGTTGGGCAGATGTGCAGGGGGTTACAGTGGTGGGGCAGATGAGCAGGGGGTTTCAGTGGTGGGACAGAAGAGCAGGGTGGTACAGTGGTGGGGCAGATGTGCAGGGTAGTACAGTGGTGAGGCAAATGTGCAGGGTAGTACAGTGGTGGGGCACATGTGCAGGGGGTTACAGTGGGGGGGCAGATGTGCAGGGGGTTACAGTGGTGGGATAGATAAGCAGGGGAGTACAATGGTGAAACAGATTTGCAGGGGGGACAGTGATCTGAGGTGTGAAGGTGCATGAATTTGGGCTGATTTGAGGCGTGAGAGTACAGGATGGTAATTTCTGAAGTAGTTTACAGCATTTACTTTATAAAAAATCCTTTTCGTGATTAAGAATGTGAAGTTGACATTTTTTGGTTATAAAATCGTCACGCTCAATTTCTTTGAAAACATTTTTCAGCACACTGTGCTCAAAAGGTTGCCTACCCCTGGGTTACATCTATCCTAGCTGTTAAATCTGGCCTGATCTGTGAAAGCTGGGACCAAAAATGTCAAGCACAGGACTAATTACAAGCATTTCCTGTGGACTCTCTGCAGCTGATCTTTTGCCCATTACTCACTTATAGGGATGAGCCAAACACCCCCCGGTTCAGTTCTCAGCAGAACATGCGAACAGGCAAAAAATTTGTGCAAACATGCGAACACCGTTAAAGTCTATGGGATGCGAACGTGAAAAATCTAAATTGCTAATTTTAAAGGCTTATATGCAAGCTATTGCCATAAAAAGTGTTTGGGGACCCGGGTCCTGGCCCAGGGGACACGTATCAATGCAAAAAAAGTTTTAAAAACTACAGTTTTTTCGGGAGCAGTGAGTTTAATAATGCTTAAAGTGAATCAATAAAAATTAAATATTCTTTTAAAAATCGTGCCTGGGGGGTCTCCTTAGTCTGCCTGTAAAGTAGCGCATCTTTCCCATGTCTATAACAGTACCACAGCAAAATGACATTTCTAAAGGAAAAAATGTCATTTAAAACTGCTTGCGGCTCTGCGTTAAAATATTATATAAAAAATTGTAATTACATGTCCCTGTTAACCAGAGTTAGAAAAATTGGGCCTTTGGTTTTGGTGGTGCCAGAACACTGTAAGCCCTCACAGTTACTCTTGTTGGGCACAGAAACAGGCCCTGTGTTGAAATATTGTATAAAAAATTTTAACTACATACCCCTGTTAAAGAGGGTTAAAAAATTGGGCCTTTGGTTTTGGTGGTGCTAGAACACTAATGCCCCGTACACACGGTCGGACTTTGTTCGGACATTCCGACAACAAAATCCTAGGATTTTTTCCGACGGATGTTGGCTCAAACTTGTCTTGCATACACACGGTCACACAAAGTTGTCGGAAAATCCGATCGTTCTAAAACACGTACGTCGGGATTATAAACGGGGCAGTGGCCAATAGCTTTCATCTCTTTATTTATTCTGAGCATGCGTGGCACTTTGTCCGTCGGATTTGTGTACACACGATCGGAATTTCCGACAACGGATTTTGTTGTCGGAAATTGTTATATCCTGCTCTCAAACTTTGTGTGTCAGAAAATCCGATGGAAAATGTGTGATGGAGCCTACACACGGTCGGAATTTCCGACAACAAGGTCCTATCACACATTTTCCGTAGGAAAATCCGACCGTGTGTACGGGGCATAATGCCGCGTACACACGATTGGACTTTCTGGCACACTTAGTCCGGCATACTTTTTGACGGACTTTGTCCGCCAGGTGCGCCGGACTTTAAAACGGACGGACTTGCCCACACACGTTAGGACTTTCCGGCGGGCTAGGTCCGCCCGTCTTTCCGACGGACTTTCGCCGGAGTTACGGTGGACTTTCAGAATGAATGGACTTGCCCACACATGGACAAGTCCGTTCATTTTGAACGTGACTCGGGTACGACGGGGCTAGAAAAGGAAGTCAATCTTGCCGCTTTTATTGGCGAGATTGACACCTTGCGAGCCCCGTCGCGGGGCATACCAGGCCCTTAGGTCTGGTATGGATTATAAAGGGAACCCCCTACGCCGAAAAAGCAGCGCGGGGTTCCCCCTAAAATCCATACCAGATCCCGATCCGAGCACGCAGCCTGGCCGTTTAGGAAAGGGGGTGGGGACGAGCGAGCGTACCAGGCCGCATGCCCTAAACATGGGGGGTGGGTGCTTTGGGGGAGGGGGACACCTTGTCCCCATGTTGATGAGGACAAGGGCCTCTTCCTGACAACCCTGGCCGTTGGTTGTTGGGGTCTGCGGGCGGGGGGCTTATCGGAATCTGGGAGCCCCCTTTAATAAGAGGGCCCCCAGATCCCGGCCCCCCCACCCTATGTGAATGAGTATGGGGTACATGGTACCCCTACCCATTCACCTAGGTAAAAAGTGTCAATAATAAAACACACTACACAGGTTTTTAAAATAATTTATTAAACAGCTCCGGGGGGTCTTCTTCTGGCTTCGGGGGTCCCTCCGGTTCCTCTTCTTCCGGCGTCCGGTTGGTTCTTCTCACAACGGAGCCCTCAGAGAGCAGTCCAGCCAGAGAGAGCTTTGTGTCAACATCTGGAGAAGAGAAGAGGGAAGAAGACAAGAAGCCCAGAAGCCCAGAAGTCTGGGCCTCTGCTGGCAAGAGAGCTGCCTGAAGACAGCGGAGGAGCCGGCCGAAGAACTGGAACACCGGGAGAAGAGGCCGTAGAGAGCGGAGAAGAACCAACCGGACGCCGGGAGAAGAGGAACCGGAGGGACCCCCGAAGCCGGAAGAAGACCCCCGGAGCTGTTTAATAAATTATTTTAAAAACCTGTGTAGTGTGTTTTATTATTGACACTTTTTCCCTAGGTGAATGGGTAGGAGTACCATGTACCCCATATTCATTCACATAGGGTGGGGGGCCAGGATCTGGGGGCCCTCTTATTATAGGGGGCTCCTGGATTCTGATAAGCCCCCCGCCCGCAGACCCTGACAACCAACGGCCAGGGTTGTCGGGAAGAGGCCCTTGTCCCCATCAACATGGGGACAAGGTGCTTTGGGGTGGGGGGGCCCCGCAGGGCGCCCCCTCCCCCAAAGCACTCACCCCCCCATGTTGAGGGCATGCGGCCTGGTACGGTTCAGGAAGGGGGGGCGCTCGCTCGTCCCCACCCCCTTTCCTGACCGGCCGGGCTGTATGCTCGGATCGGGGTCTGGTATGGATTTTAGGGGGGACCCCACGCCGTTTTTTTCGGCGTAGGGGGTTTCCCTTAATAATCCATACCAGACCTAAGGGCCTGGTATGACCCGCGCTCGCCACAATAGGAAAATTTGTTTTTTCTATTGCAGGGAGCGCGAAATGCAATACCCTGCCCTCGCGTCGTATCTGGTCCGTTGGACCAGCATACAGACGAGCAGACTTTCCGCCAGAAACTGAGTCTGACGGAAAGATTTAAAACTTGTTTCAAATCTAGGTCCGGCGGGCTTTTGGGAAAAAGTCCGCCGGAAAAGTTTGCCGGAGCCTACACACGGTTGGATTGTTTGGCGGACTCTGGTCCGCCGGACCAAGTATGCCGGAAATTCCGACCGTGTGTACGCGGCATAAGCCTTCACAGTTACTCTTGTTGGTCGCAGGAATGGGCCCTGCGTTGAAATATTATATCAAAAATTGTGATTACATGCCCCTGGTAACCAGGGTTACAAAAAGTGGGCCTTTGGTTTTGGTGGTGCCAGAACACTGTAAGCCCTCACGGTTACTCTTGTTGGGCGCAGCAACGGGCCCTGCTGTGAAATATTGTATCTAAAATTGTAATTACATGCCCCTGTTAAACAGGGGCAGAAAAATTGGGCCTTGGGTGGTGGTAGTGGTGCCCTAAACCAAAAATATTGTTGGAAGCTAGCATCATCAAAATTGAGGAGGAATAGGTTACTCAGCATGGGCAGATCCATAACAAATTCAATCAGTTACATCAGCATCAGGTGCTTGATAGCTGCTGATCCAAGACTGATTCATTTTTATGAATGTGAGCCTATCAACAGAGTCTGTGGACAGGCGCACTCTTTGATCCATTACAAACCCTCCAGCACCACTGAATGTGCGTTCAGAAAGCACGCTGGATGCAGGACAGGCCAGTAGCTCAATTGCATATTGAGCAAGTTCTGGGCAGTGGTCCATCTTCAAGACCCAGTAACCCAGTGGATGCTCTGTTGGAAAGGTCTCCAAGTCTGCTCTTGCCCCTAGATATTCCTGCACCATATAATGCAGACGCTGGTGATGGTTGCTTGAACCGATCAGACCTTGGCGCTTAGGACTGAAAAATTGTTTAAAGGCACTGGTCAGCCGGCCACCTTCTCCATCGCTCTTCCTTTGACTGAATGAAGCCTCAGCAACACGTTGTCCAGCACCAGGATATGGTAACCTCCCAGGGTCTGGAAATGCACTACACAAACCTTTCTTCAAGGCCTCCTGAAGATGTTCCATCCTCTGCTCTCTCTGCGAAGGCAGGATAAGTTCTGCAACTTTACCCTTGTAACGTGGATCAAGAAGGGTTGCCAGCCAGTAATAATCCCTCTCTTTGATACCACGAATCCTAGGGTCCTTTTGCAGGTTTTGCAGAATCAGGGAGGCCATGCAGCATACGTTTGCAGAGGCATTCAAATCTGAGTCCTCTGGGTCACTATGGATTACATTATCCGTAACTACCTCCTCCCAGCCACATACAACTCCTTGGGTTTCTGGGGAATGAAAATCATCCCTTGAAGGCTGCTGCTGAGTGTTATCCTTTCCATGCTCACACAATCCTCCTCCTCTTCTTCATGTGTGTTTGGCAGGCCCGCAGGAATGCTATCTGGATAAAGGAGGCCTTGAGAGAAAAGGAAGTCCTCTTCTTCCTCCCGCTGTTCTGCCTCAAGTGCCCTGTCCATGATTCCACAAAGCGTGTGCTCCAGCAGGAAGACTAGAGGGACAGTGTCACTGATGCATGCATTGTTGCTGCTCACCATCCTTGTGGCCTCCTCAAATGGTGACAAGACAGGGCATGCATCCCTGATCAGTAGCCACTGGCATGGCAAAAAAAAAGCCAAGCTCCCCTGACCCTGTGTTGGTACCATACTCACACAGGTACTCATTGATGGCCCTCTGCTGTGTGTGCAGCCATTGTAGGATTGCCAATGTTGAGTTCCACCTGGTGGGCATGTCACAAATGAGGCAGTTGGTGGGCAGGTTGCATTCCCTTTGAATGTCAGCCAGCCAAGCACTGGCATTGTATGACCGGCGGAAATGACCACAGACTTTTCTGGCCTGCCTCAGGAGATCTTGTAAGCCTGGGTACCTGGTCAAGAACCGCTGCACCACCAAATTCAGGACATGTGCCAAATGTCCTTGTCAGAGGGCGGAGAGAAGGTTGGTGCCATTGTGTCAGAAACTATGAATTAGACTGAGACAGAAGCACAGTTAAGTCTCACTTGTTTAGTAATAATAAAAAAGGTAAACAGAGTAAACAAAGACAAAACATAGCCAGCGTTCAGGAACCGGAACAGATAGTCAGACAAGCCAAAACACCAGGGAGTCAGAGATGAGCCTAGTAGAACATCAAGCAGGATCTGTAGCCAGAAAGAATGTCAGCCAAGCAAGACTTTAACAGGAACACAGGAGAGCATCTCTAGAGATGTGACCAAGGCGAAGGGTCTGCAGCCTTCCAGTGCTGCAGATTGAAACGGAAAGGTAATTTTTAAAAACATTTAACTACAATATGACTTGTGTCGCAATTGTATATGCTATATTATTATTATTTTTTTTTTTTTGCTCATTTTTGTTTCCCACTAAAGTGGAGTTACTCTTTAAATGAATGAAGCAGAAGCAAGGAGATCCTAGCACTGCAGGTCTTCAGGTACACCTTCCTCAGAACATCTGGGTAGCAGTGACCATAACACAACAAGCACTTACTGGAAAGAAAAAAATACTTAGCCTTAAGAGAGCAAATTTTCCAGGCATGGGGGCTGCTCCCCAAGACTTAGACTGGGAGGGAATATTGGCATTGATGAACACAGAACAGGAATGGTAATTCTTTAAAAAGACTGTATGTGAACACACTGCAAAATACAGTATCTCACAAAAGTGAGTACACCTCTCACATTTTTGTAAATATATTATTATGTCTTTTCATGTGACAACACTGAAGAAATGACACTTTGTTTCAACTGTAAACTTGCCGTCCCCTCAAAATAACTCAACACACAGCCATTAATGTCTAAACTGCTGGCAACAAAAGTGAGTACACATGAAAAGATATAATAAAATATTTACAAAAATGTGAAGGGTGTACTCACTTTTGTAAGATATTGTATATTCCTATGGGCAATACGTTTCAAAGGCTAAAAATAAAACCTATGTAGTTCACGGCCAAAGTAAAAAAGGCTATAAATAATTAAAGAGCTTGAAGAAATGAATAAAGATAATGTTACGCTATCAACAATAACATGAAACCTAAACAATATACAGTAAACCATATTTTAATGTGAATGGATAAATAAAGTGAATACTTCTAAAAATCCATAATAACGTGCCAATAAAGTGACTGATGCAATTAAAAAATAAATATATATATATATATATATATATATGTCTCTTCTTATAGTGTATGTGACACCTCTGTGCTCACAAACCTCTCACCTTACTGCTGTAGGGTAACAGCATTAGGGGAATATCTTTCATTGGGGGGGATCCTTGTGCCTCCTCATATATCTAGGGATCTCTCTGCGGTGAGCGCTGTCCTAAGGGCCGGATGTATGGCGATACCTCCTTAGGGATGGTTCTGGATTGTCCACCTAGTCTCCTCCATGGTAGCGGTACACAAAAGAGCTCAAATAGTGTAATATAGTTTTCCAAAGGTGTTTTATTAAAAGAACTTCTTTTACTCACATTTAAAAACAGTACATCGAGGCATATACTCCATGAGCAGCGAGCTCGTCCTGCGACACTTTCGGTCTATCTGCTGTCCAATCCCGATGTGTATCGTCACCTGTCACGTGACTTCATCATATATTAATAGTAAAGCATGTAGACCCTTTATAAAATAATCTGGAGTAGGTGACTGGAGACAAAGAGAAGGCATATTTATTAAATACCTTCTTCAGCTCTGTGTATACAAAGGAGTATGGGGGAGCTCAAGTCCTTAATGGGGATGATATTGACACAGCCCCAAATGATTCACAATGGCTCAAAATTGATATGGTCCAGAAATATTTAGACAGCAAATAAGGTGAATAAAGCACCTGGGCCAGATGACGTACACCCATGGATCCTAAAAGAATTGAGCTCTGTTATTTCAAAGCCATTGATTCTAATTTTTAGGAACTCTTTAAAGACTGGCATATTACCACTGGATTTGCATCCAGGCAGGCTGACAGGCTGTGGCCTGCAGGGGTAGATCGGTTGTCGCGTCCTCCGTGTTTTCTCATAACTCGTTGGTCACATGAGAGGCCTACACTGTGTGGGTTCTTCTGGGCTATGTTGGGCACTTTTACAGGGTCACTTTACTACACACAAATGGGTTACTTTTGTTTTGTGTCATCTTCATCAATGCCCTGGGACAAGGCTGAGGCTTCCATGGGAGAATACTCAATCTTAAGGCCTCCTCTCATAGAGATGAACATACACTGTGTACTCTTGCACTGCAACTGTTCTCCAGTTAACTCCCAGGTTCCCCTGACAATGTACACCTTCTCTGTAATGTGCATTTTGGAGGGACACACTGAGCCCACATCCTGTCCACATCCACCTGTCCAGCGTTTTCCACTACTACTCCCTAGCAGCAGAGCGGGCCCCACCGCGCACTCTGAGTAGACTCCACACATGCACTTAATTTAACTCTTGAGCGTATGTAACTCTGTACAGGATGGTAAAATCTGCAACACAAATCCACTCTGGGAGACAGACCAGAAGGAGTGCCAACAACATCTCACTCAGTGCTAGAGGCCGTTCTACCTATAACAGGTACACGCTATCGACAGGCTGCTGGTTAAACTTCCGTTACTCTAGGTAACCACTGGTGTCTTCACACTACTCCACTCCACACTGATGTCTTCATACCCCAATGTGTAAAGACCCACTCGGTGGACTATGTGCGTGCTGGTTACCTACATTCACATAAATTTAGTGTAGCGCAACACCTAAATCAATAACATATGAATAGTCCAAGGTCTCACAAAATTCTGCTCTAAACATATATCCAGCAACTTTTAGTTAATAGATTAAAAATAGTGATGAAAATTATTTAGCAAAACACCCCGTGTCTTCACTCTTCATGCATAGTGCACATCCATCACCAGGTGAAGGGCCTGCTTACCTCAATTAAATTACCAACATGCTCATCAATCTTTAACCCAGGGACATCTCTCATATCCTTTTTTAACACAGGGCATCTGTCCCATCCACTTGCCAAAGCTCTATACCAACTCAGCTCACATATCACACAAGGTAGAAAGGCACAAACATAGTGTACTCTGTATTGTTCTATATTTAAAACACCCCGCAATAAATTACACTTACAAAATAACAGAATCAAAGCGCTAATCAGAGCAATATCTCCAGCCGGCTCACCACCACATATGGTGCCACTCCACCATGACGTCACAGACTCCTTGACACGTTGGGCCCTCTGTTTGGGCTTCCTCCAGTTACCTACATTATACCCCATCCAGTAACTTTAGACCAGGCAAGGACAAGGTTTCATACACTTTACTCAAGAAAAGTGCAAGTAGACATTTCACAGTCGAACAATAAAGGCATTATTATTTCCTATTCCCTAACACTAACTATAGGGTTGAGTGCTGCCCCGGGATACCTGCTAAGGCATATTCCAGGCAAAGATAAGTCATTTACAGGCATCTCCATGTAGGTTCAAGTCCTTTGGAGGCACAGACCAGTGATGGTGTCTTCAGGGTGAACCCCAGGTTCCAATAGCTCTACATCTTGACGGTGGTGGATGACATCCTTCTCCTCCTTGCCCTTTTCCTACTTCTTCCTTCCTCTGGGTTTCTTTATGGAGGGCTACTCAGGAGAATGACTCTCATGCCACACCACTTTCACAATTTATATTTTACAGGATAAATGGGCTGGACCCAGAGAAGAACCCTCCAAAAAGACCAAGGAACCGGGAAAGGCACTAACTTCTACCCTCCCGGCCAGGACAGCACCTATCTATTTCGACCAGCTCACAGGCATAAGGCCAATGTGGTGCCTATACCTGAAAGGGATCAAAGTCCTTACCAAGTAACTATAAATCTGTTAGTTTAACTTCTATAGTTGGGAAGATACAATATAATATATATAATAATAATATAAAAGGCCTCATAGATGAGTTTTTGCTAGAAAAAAACTTTTTAAGCAACAGACACCATGGATTCTTGAAAGACAAAAGTTGTCAGAGAAATCCGATTTCTTTTTACGAGGAGGTAAGTAAAACCTTGGACAGAGGGGTGGCTGTAGAGGTGGTATACTTGGATTTTACCAAAGTGTTTGACACATTTCCCCACACACGGCTAATGTATAAAGTAAAGACTACAGGCTTGGAAAGATTAGTTAGTAAATAGATAGAAAACTGGCTAAAAGACAGAATTCAGAGAAAACCCCAAGGTTTAGTGTTGGGACCCTTACTTTTTAATATCTTTATAAATGATATAGGGTCTGGGATTAAAATGATTATTTTAGTCTTTCTAGATGACCCCAAGCTATGCAGTGGAATAACGTCCTTACAGGATGTCTCCAATTTACAAGCCGACCTTAATGCACTGTTTAATTGGGAAACTATGTGGCAAATGTGGTTTAATGTTGATAAACGTGAAGTTATGCACTTACGGGCTAAAAATATGCATGCATCCTACATACCAGGGGGAGTACAACTGGGGGAATCCATAATGGAGATGGATCTGAGTGTTCTGGT
This sequence comes from Lithobates clamitans, assembly GCA_037952925.1. Classification (NCBI taxonomy): domain Eukaryota; kingdom Metazoa; phylum Chordata; class Amphibia; order Anura; family Ranidae; genus Lithobates; species Lithobates clamitans. Next base: position 1,484,074 of record JBBGZY010000490.1, read on the forward strand.
AGATTATAGACTTTATAATAGCTTGTAATACCAAGCAGCAGTTTCCAAAGCAAGCTGTATACCCACTGTAGACTGTAGAGGGATATCATTTTGCCCCTGTACAAATTATTAGTAGGACCTCATCTGGAATATGCAGTTCAGTTTTGGGCACCAGTTCTCAAAAAGGATATCGGGGAACTGGAGAAAGTGCAGAGAAGGGCAACCAAACTGATAAGAGGAATGGAGTAGCTCAGCTATGAGGAAAGATATGAGTGCATACATACTTAAGTAATAAGTGCAGCGCCAAAATGTGGCATGAACAAATAAAAGCAAAAATCATAAATCAGCAAACCAAAAAATAAATAGAAAATGGTAAATATATATATTTATATGAGTAATCACAAAAATATCTTATATGTGATTAAATTAATCCAAGTGTTAAAAAAATCAATATATAAATCAATAAAAAGTGCCGATGTCAAGCTGTATCTTCTGGTCCAGAACAGCGGCCATCATTGTGAGTTTGTGTTGCATTTGTTTAAACTTCCTTGTTCTAGGGATGCCATTTACAACTCATAATCATGCTATTTTATACATGGGAGTCTTAATATAATAAAATACTACACTATAATTCACTCCTGTGGCTCCATGAGGAAAACAATTTCCTCCCTAGACAAGCAACTTTGGTCATCTGGTGCCCTCTAGTGGAAAAGATTGCAAAGGTTCTTATGTGCACAATTGGAGCTGTGAAAGAAAAAATGTGTCCATAACAATGTTTTTAGCGCTGTGTGCTGCAGTCATAGGCAGCTGAATGTGCGGTAAGTGCATGTTGGTGGAGGTGTGCTTTCACATTCAGAAGGAGACTCACGTTTAATATACAGAAGCTAAGTGGTAGAGGATTCAAAACACACGTACTTGGATGAACTTTTGGAAATTTTTATTTATTTATGCATAGATTTATTGCACTTTTCGGATACAAGACTGGAACACTTGGATGCATTTCATCACATATAAGATATGTTTGTGATTACTCCTATGAATGTATATATTTACCTCTTTCTATTTATTTTTTGGATGACAGATTTATGATTTTGCATTTATTTCCCACCTTGACTACTGCAACACTCTCATTAATGGCCTACCCTTACGCAGGCTTTCCCCCCTTCAGTCTATTATGAATGCTGCTGCTGGACTAATACACCTTACTAACCGATCCGTGACTGCTGCCCCTCTCTGCCAATCCCTTCACTGGCTTCCATTACCCCATCGTATAAAATTCATAATACTAACCACAACATACAAGGCCATCCACAACATCGCTCCCAGCTACATCACCAACCTCATCTGCAGATATCGCCCAAATCATCCCCTCCGCTCCTCCCAGGACCCCCTGCTCTCTAGCTCCTTTGTTACCTCCTCTCATGCTCATCTTCAGGACTTCTCCAGAGCCTCTCCCATCCTCTGGAACTCCCTGCCCCAGTATGTCCTGTCAGTGCTCAGACCATACGCTGCACACTGCATCAAATTGACCTGCATGGCTGTTGTCCCAGAAGGAATCCTCTTCTAAAGATGATGCACAAGAAAGCCTGCAAAGTTTGCAGTTTGCTGAAGACAAGCAGACTAAGGACATGGATTACTAGAACCATGTCCTGTGGTCTGATGAGACCAAGATAAACTTATTTGGTTCAGATTGTGTCAAGCATGTGTGGTGGCAACCAGGTGTGGAATACAAAGACAAGTGTGTCTTGCCTACAGTCAAGCATGGTGGTGAGAGTGTTATGGTCTGGGGCTGCATGAGTGCTGCCAGCACTGGGGAGCTACAGTTCATTGAGGGAACCATGATTGCCAACATGTACTGTGACATACTGAAGCAGAGCATGATCCCCTCACTTCGGAGACTGGGCTGCAGGGCAGTATTTCAACATCATAACGTCCCCAAACACCCCCAAGATGACAATTGTCTTGCTAAAGGATCTGAGGGTAAATGCGATGGACTGGCCAAGCATGTCTCCAGACCTAAACCCTATTGATCATCTGTAGGGCATCCTCAAACAGAAGGTCTCCAACATCCACCAGCTCCGTGATGTCGTCATGGAGGAGTGGAAGAGGAATCCAGTGGCAACCTGTGAAGATCTGGTAAACTCCATGCCCAAGAGGGTTAAGGCAGTGCTGGAAAATAATGGTGGCCACTCAAAATATTGACACTTTGTGCCCAATTTGGAAATCGTCACTTAGGGGTGCACTCACTTTTGTTGCCAGCGGTTTAGACATTAATTGCTGTGTGTTGAGTTATTTTGAGGGGACAGCAAATTTACACTGTTAGGCCTCATTCACACGAGGCGGACTCCGTATCCATGGAGCCCGCCTCGGTCCGCCGGCTCAGCGGGAGATCAGTCCGTTGATCTCTGCTGAGCCGGCGGATGACAGGTCCCTCTCTGCTCACTGAGCGGGGAGGGGCTTGTCAGGCGCCGCTGCTGCCTATGGAGGGATCGGACGAAAACGGACAGCATGTCCGTTTTCGTCAGACCTCACCCAATCCGATCAGCCAGCGACGGATCTGGACGTTGGGCCATCCGTCTGCTTTTAGCGGATCGGACGGGGTCAAATGTCAGAGGACATGTCTCCGCTGACATCCTGGCATAGGCTAACATGGAGCACCCGTTCAGGTCCTCCGTCAAAACTGACAGGCGGACCTGAACGGTCCGATCGTGTGAAAGGGGCCTTATACAAGCTGTACACTCACTACTATACATTGTAGAAAAGTGTCATTTCTTCAGTGTTGTCACATGAAAAGATAGAATAAAATATTTACAAAAATGTGAGGGGTGTACTCACTTTTGTGAGATACTGTATTTCTTGTCCTCATGACATCCTGGGCATACAGTACTGCTTAAAGAAGTTAAACAGAAAGCAAAAAAAAAATGTAACATTTCCCCTTACCATCATTGGATGTAGTGGCTGCATGTTTTCTTTTTTCAGTCCTTTTCCCCTCTGTTTTTACCTGGTGATTTAGATAGTAACCCACCTCCTGTATAGAGTGTCCTCACTCTGGAGGAGTGCAAAGGGAGCACAGCGGGCAGTAGAATTGTCAGTCTGGGGGAAGGGGAGTGTTAGAATGACTGGCATGTAAAAAATACACTAACACATTGAAGCTGAACTCTAGCTCACACTTTAAAGGAGGTACAACAGTTTTTTTTTTTTAAATTTTAGGATAAAGGTTTTACATGACTAAATAAAAGCTGATCATTGTAAGCACCCCTGCAATGTTTGTCTCAAACTTGTAAACTAATGCATCTGGAAGAGAGCTTATTCTTTTGGAAAAACAACAGACTTACTGGTTGGATCACTAGGTGAAAATAGAAGAAAAAAAGCAAAAGAAACTGCAATATAATAAATGTTTGCTTTTGGGTTTAATACTACTTTAACAGAACAGAACTGGCTTATACACCATTATGTGAAGGCCTTTTTGTTCAGGAGCAAGGACTGCCAATGCTGGACATGAACAGGAAGGTCCTGTGACCTCTTGGTAACTCCCAGAACATTGCTGGATTTCAGGTGTGTATAATGGGGTATTTAGAAATATACAGTGCCTTAAAAAATTATTCATACCCCTTGAAATTTTCCACATTTTGTCATGTTACAACCAAAAACGTAAATGTATTTTATTGGGATTTTATGTGATATTGGAAGGAAAATGATAAATGGTTTTAAAAAATGTTTAAAAAATGTTTAAAAAATGTTTACAAATAAATATGTGAAAAGTGTGGCGTGCATTTGTATTCATTCCTGAGTCAATACTTTGTAGAACCACCTTTCACTGCAATTACAGCTGCATGTCTTTTTGGGGATGTCTCTACCAGCTTTGCACATCTAGAGAGTGACATTTTTGCCCATTTTTCTTTGCAAAATAGCTCAAGCTCTGTCAGATTGGATGGAGAACATCTGTGAACAGCAATTTTCAAACTATGCCACAAATTCTCAATTGGATTTAGGTCTGGATTTTGACTGGGTCATTGTAATCTAACACATGAATATACTTTGATCTAAATCATTGCATTGTAGCTCTGGCTATATGTTTAGGGTCGTTGTCCTGCTGGAAGGTGAACCTCCGCCCCAGACTTAAGTCTTTTCGCAGACTCTTATGCCCCATACACACGATCAGAAATTCGGCCAGCAAAAGACCGATGAGAGCTTTTGGTCGGAAAATGCGATAGTGTGTATGTGCCATCGGACTTTTGCTGGCGGAATTCCAGCCAGCAAAAGATTGAGAGCATGTTCTCAATTTTTCGGTCGGAAAAAGTTCCGATCGGAAATTCTGATTGTCTGTACCAATTCAGACGCGCAAAATTCCTACGCTTCTTATGACTTTCTTTCAACAATGGTCTTCTTCTTGCCACTCTTCCATAAAGGCCAGATTTGTGGAGTGCAGGACTAATAGTTGTCCTGTGGACAGATTCTCCCACCTGAGCTGTGGATCACCTGCAGCTCCTCCAGTTACCATGGGCCTCTTGGCTGCTTCTCTGATTAATGCTCTTTGCCTTTCAGTTTAGGTGGACGGCCATGTCTTGGTAGGTTTGCAGTTGTGCCATACTCTTTCCATTTTCGGATGATGGATTGAACAGTGCTCTGTGAGATGTTGAAAGCTTGGGATATATTTTTAAAACCTAGCTTTGCTTTAAACTTCTCCACAACTTTATCCCTGACCTGTCTGATGTGTTCCTTGGCCTTCATGATTCTGTTTGTTCACTAAGGTTCTTTAACAAACCTCAGAGGGCCTCACAGAACAGCTGTATGTATACTGAGATTAAATTACACACAGGTGGACTCTTTTTACTAATTAGGTGATTTCTAAAGGCAATCTGAGTATCAGAGTAAGGCCGGTTTCACACTGGTATGACATGACAGTCGTACCACTTTGGATCTGCCTTTGCCCTGTGACTTGAAGTCCGACATGCATCCGACTTCAATGAACAGGGATCCGACTTTGAACCCCGTGAAATACCAGGCACTGTGTCTGGTATGAATCTTTAGGGGGAACTCCTAAAAACGGCATGGGTTCCTACGCTTTCTTCTCGCTCCTTTGCCCGGTCCACTCCGCTGTCTTCTCCCTCTGTTCTTCTTCAGATATTGACTTGATGCTCTCTCCCGCTCTAATGCTGGGTGCGCGGTGTGCCACTACTTATATTGGCATGTGGCGGGGTCACCGGAGGCCCGCCTCTTATGATGTCACCGCCCATCATGCCTCTGGCGGTGACATCATAAGGGGTGGGACCTCCAGGTGATGTCACACGGTAACCCCGCCCCATGCCAATATAAGTAGTGGCACACTGCACACCCAGAATTAGAGCGGGAGAGAGCGTCGAGCCAATATCAGAAGAACAGACAGAGAAGACAGCGGAGAAGACTGGGCAAAAGAGGGAGAAGACAGCGCAGGAGATCCAGCAGAAGACAGCGGACAGAGGGAGAAGAACCGGAGAGCGGAGAAGTGCCGGAGAGGGGAGAAGAACCGGAGAGGGGAGAAGAAGTCGGAAGAGACGCCAGAGCTGCCTTAATAAATTACTTTAAAAACCTGTGTACCGTGTTTTATTTTTAAACTTTTTTTTAGGTGAATGGGTGGGGGTACAATGTACCCCATACTCATTCACATAGGGTGGGGGAACCGGGGGCCCCCTTGTTAAAGGGGGCTTCAGAATTCCGATAAGCATTTTCAAAGTCGGACCGACTTGTCTCTGTAAAAATCATCATTCTTTAAACGTACAGCCAGGTCCATAAATATTGGGACATCGACACAATTCTAATCTTTTTGGTTCTTTACACTACCACAATGGATTTGAAATGAAATGACCAAGATGTGCTTTAACTGCAGACTTTCAGCTTTAATTTGACGGTATTTACATCCAAATCAGGTGAACGGTGTAGGAATTACAACAGTTTGTATATGTGCCTCCCACTTTTTAAGGGACCAAAAATAATAGGACAATTGGCTGCTCAGCTGTTCCATGGCCAGGTGTGTGTTATTCCCTCATTATTCCATTTACAAGGAGCAAATAAAAGGTCCAGAGTTCATTTCAAGTGTGCTATTTGCATTTGGAATCTGTTGCTGTCAACTCTCAATATGAGATCCAAAGAGCTGTTACTATCAGTGAAGCAAGCCATCATTAGGCTGAAAAAAACGAAACAAACCCATCAGAGAGATAGCAAAAACATTAGGTCTGGCCAAATAAACTGTTTGGAATATCCTTAAAAAGAAAGAACGCACCGATGAGCTCAGCAACACCAAAAGACCTGGAAGACCATGGAAAACAACTGTGGTGGATGACCGAAGAATTCTTTCCCTGGTGAAGAAAACACCCTTAACAACAGTTGGCCAGATCAAGAACACTCTCCAGGAGGTAGATGTATGTATGTCAAAGTCAACAATCAAGAGAAGTCTTCACCAGAGTGAATACAGTGGGTTCACCACAAGATGTAAACCATTGGTGAGCCTCAAAAACAGGAAGGCCAGATTAGAGTTTGCCAAACAACATCTAAAAAAGCCTTCACAGTTCTGGAACAACATCCTATGGACAGATGAGGCCAAGATCAACTTGTACCAGAGTGATGGGAAGAGAAGAGCATGGAGAAGGAAAGGAACTGCTCATGATCCAAAGCATACCACCTCATCAGTGAAGCATGGTGGTGGTAGTGTCATGGCGTGGGCATGTATGGCTGCCAATGGAACTAGTTCTCTTGTATTTATTGATGATGTGACTGCTGACAAAAGCAGCAGGATGAATTCTGAAATGTTTCGGGCAATATTATCTGCTCATAAACAGCAAAATGCTTCAGAACTCATTGGACGGTGCTTCACAGTGCAGATGGACAATGACCCGAAGCATACTGCGAAAGCAACCAAAGAGTTTTTTAAGGGAAAGAAGTGGAATGTTATGCAATGGCCAAGTCAATCACCTGACCTGAATCCGATTGAGCATGTATTTCACTTGCTAAAGAAAAAACGGAAGGGAAAATGCCCCAAGAACAAGCAGGAACTAAAGACAGTTGCAGTAGAGGGCTGGCAGAGCATCACCAGGGATGAAACCCAGCATCTGATGATGTCTATGCGTTCCAGACTTCAGGCTGTAATTGACTGCAAAGGATTTGCAACCAAGTATTAAAAAGTGAAAGTTTGTTGGATGATTGTTAATCTGTCCCATTACTTTTGGTCCCTTAAAAAGTGGAAGGCACATATACAAACTGTTGTAATTCCTACACCGTTCACCTGATTTGGATGTAAATACCCTCAAATTAAAGCTGAAAGTCTGCAGTTAAAGCACATCTTATTTGTTTCATTTCAAATCCATTGTGGTGGTGTATAGAGCCAAAAAGATTAGAATTGTGTAGATGTCTCAATATTTATGAACCTGACTGTATAAGGGTGCACTGTTCCTACTTGCTGCCCAAGCCATTTCTGACATTTCTCTCTGTAAAAATCATAACTTTTTGCTAGAAAATTATTTAGAAACCCCAAACATTATATATTGTTTTTAAGCAAGGGCCTTAGATAATAAATTGGTGGGTGTTGCAATGTTTTTTGGAAGAAGTACACTTTAATGAACTTTAATGCACAAAACCACAAAATATAACCCGTTTTTTGGCAAAAAATAAAAGATGATGTTACGCCGAGTAAATAGATATCTAACATGTCACGCTTTAAAATTGCACATGCTCGTGGAATGGCACTAAACTACGGTACATAAAGTGATTGTAAAGTCTTGTTTTTTTTTTTTCTATTAAAATAACAAACACATTATACTTACCTGCTCTCTGCAGTTGGTTTTGCACAGAGCAGCCCGGATCCTCCTCTTCTCGGGTCAATTGTGAACAGCCTGGTCGGCTCCCTCCCTTGTGTTTGTGGGGTTATCTCTGTGTTTGGAGGTTTTGTTCTGCTCTCTTCTGACAATAATAATGCCCATGATATACTGTATCCCCCATATCTCCTCTGATAATAGTAATGCAGCCTCAGATATTCTGCCCTCCACTGACAGATCTCCACCACCCAACTACCTACCCATGCCCCCCCACTGACAGACCTCCACCACCCAACTACCTACCTATGCCCCCCACTGACAGACCTTCACCCCCCAACTACTTACCCCTGTCCCTCACTGACAAATCCCTCGCTCCACTGACAGACCCCCCCCCCATCCCTCCAACTACCTATCTAACCAGAGGCGCATCTATGGCAAGGAAAACAAGGCGTTTTCCTTGGGCCGCATTTTTCAGGGGGGCATGACAACAGAAGGGCAGAGGCGACTCTTTAAAGGAGAAGTCCAGCCTGAGCTCCTATGGCTGGGCTTCTCCTAAGGGTCACAAGAATGCAATTCCTTTTGCACTCCTGTGACCGGTTTTCAGCAGAGAGCGGTCTGAAGTCTGCTCTCTGCTGACGTTACTGGAATCAGTCCAGGCACAGCGTCATCCCGACTTAAGAAGTCTGGATCTGCCAGGTGCCTGGACTAATGGCAGTCTCAGCCTCTCAGAGAGCCGCTGAGAGACTGAGACAGTCGCTCCCCGCCCCTCCACAGCTCAGCACTCCAGTGAGCATGAAGGAACAGAGCAGGAGAGATGCTGATTGACAGTCAGCAGCTCTCCTCTCTGGGGGATCTGTGAGAACTGAGCCATCAGCGATGTTCGATAGTTTGGTTTTCAGTGTAGAGACGCCGGGGGACACATGCAGCATCGCTCCCATGCTGCAACCACCTAGTTAAGTATAAAAGAGGGAAAAAAAACAAACCCATACTTCTCTTTTAACCACTTCCTGTCCTTTTGGTGGTTGTATTGGGATGATGCCAGTCGACTCTCTTGTAATAGCAATCTGAGTGGCTTACTAGCCACTCGATTGCTATTAGAAGCTGTGGGAGGGGACATCCCCCCTCCCACCTCTTTCTGCAGCTCTCTCGGGCTCTCCCGTCCCACCAGGAGACCTGAGCGACCAGCCGACGCATCTGCCGGCTGGCCGGACAGCCAAGCAAAGCCAGGATCCAGGAACTTTGATCGGCTGTTTGTAACAGTAATCCGGAAGCGATGACATGATATCACTTCTGGTTTACTCTGAAACCATCGGCTCAAGTTTTTAATAAATCTAAAGCATTCAAAAACACAGATCTTGGAGTTTTGAATGCTTTTAAGTGCAGAGGAGGGATTTGGACCCCAGATCTCTCTATAAGGAGTACCTGTCACAAGGGGGTTTACATTCCTTGTGACAGCAATAAAAGTGACATAAAAAATAAAAAATTAAACCAACAGTGTTAAAAAAAAAATGTTTTTTTTTTTTTTTTAAAGTGCCCCTGTCCCCCCCCCCCCGCACAAAGGTGAGCACATGTGTCGGTCCCGCACACACGCACGCAAATAGCCATCATCCCACATCACTGCGAATGTCAGATCATGGCCAGTAATTCTATATGTGGCACTGGGATGAATCATGAATCAGGGTCTGATGAGGAAGCCGCAACTGTTCACTGTGACCGGCTGCAGCTTCCCCATCAGACCCTGAGACAAGGACAGTATACCGCCGCTGGGGTGGGACACATTTAGATGGGGAGGTGCCCAATTTTAGTCTTGCCTAGGGAAGCACAAAACCAAAATCCACCACTGTACTTAACCCTGCCCCCCACCTACCCAACTACCTACCCTTACTCCTCACTGACCCCCTCTCCCTCCCAGGCTGACTGTAAAATTGACAGCTGTACAATAATCAGGTGGTTTTAAGTGATTGAAGGGTTAATTCCCCATCAACTGTAGGTAGGGTTTTGACCCGGACAGTCCAGGTTTTGAATGATGTGCCTGGGTTTCCCTCTGCCTGACACCTGGACACCAGTGCCACCTACAGGGGGTACCACAAGGCCTCCTGTAGGGGCCTCAGCACACAGGGGGATCGGAGCGGCGGGCGAGGGCAATTACAGAGGAGACAAAAGAGAAGGGAGAGAGAGGCACTAGGTAGCCACTGGAGTTTCCTTGCAGCCCTCTGTATCCATATACCGGTTTCCTCCAGCAATTCAGTGATAACAGCAGAGCAGCGTGTATCAGGAGAATGCTGACAGCGGACTTCACGAACTGACATGGCTACCGCTCGGACGTGTGAGTGGATTGTTTTTAAACCTTTCATTTATTAAAAACTACCACACCTGCGGCTACCTAGTGCCTCTCTCCCTTCTCTTTTGTCTTTTCTGTAATTGCCCCCCTCGCCGCTCCGATCCCCCTGGGAGGGGGATTTGTGCTGGTAGGGGAAGATGATTTGTAATAGGAGGGGATGAGGAAGAAGGGGGGATTGTGTTGGGACTGGGGATTTTGGGGATAGTGGAGGGGTACTTGGGCTGTGGAAGGTGAAGATTTGTTTGGGGAGAAGGGTTGTTCTGGGAGGGGGGAATTGATTTTTGCTGGTGGGGGGTAGAGGGTGAAAATAAAGTCTAGTGCTGGATGTTTTTTTTTGCAGGAGAGGGAGTGGGGTTTTTAATAAAAGGGTAACATAGGGGAGAGTATTGCTTGGGGGGGGGGATTTTGCACTCTTAGCCCCACACTGTGCGTTACACACCGCTGACTACTGCGCTCTTTTTGTTTTGGACTCATGACTCCTAATATGCATTACACACTCCTGTCCCCTGCATTCTGTGCATAAGACTCACAGGCTCTATTCCCACCCACACATTCTGGAGATGGAATTGACGCGATTCTGCCCATGATTCCCGAATCGGCGCAAATCGCAGGACGTGCCCACGATCCCTTTACTTACAATGGCACCCCAGTCACGGAGTTTAACTTTTTTTGGGTCACAGGCGTCCCACAAATCTGTTTGCGTGATTTGTCGGGCAACAATATCGTGCCGCGGTTGGGTTGCCATGCCGTGCTTGTTTTGGTTTGGCTTGAAGAAAAGGTGGCAACCCTAGCTGTGGGGTTAAGACTGTTTGGCTCGTGTGAGGGTGAAATCCTGTCGGATTCCGCCCAGAACATCCCCCCCCCACCCCCCCCACCGTGCTTTGCACGTTGCCCGCTGCTTATAGCATACCTCCCAACATTTTGAGATGGGAATGAGGGACACCTACTAGCAAACGTATTTAAGCATAGGACACGCCTTCAGCCACACCCCCTTAAAGGAGAATTAACTCAAAAAAAAGGTTAATTAAATCCACAAGTGCTTTTTTTTTAACCACTACTGTTCCTTTATATTGACTTTTAAAATTTACAAATGCAGCAATTTAGAATTTGGATGAAATGTTTAGCGCTGGGAAACACTTTTTGAAAGATGAAAAGTTCTATTTATATAAAACTATAGAGATCAGACCAAAATGAGGGACAAATGAGGGACAGAGGGCCAAAACCAGGCACAGTTGGGAGCTATGCTTACAGGGCTAGATGGTTTCCTGTGTCCTCATCCTGGAACTCGGCGCTTGGCTATGTGCCCTTGTTTCATCAGATTTGGCGACCAGTGACGTTACTTCGCCGCCATCTTGCTACACCCCGCACTCGCCCACAGTAAGGATAGAGTGAGAAGGGGCAAGCAGACATCTTGTTACACCCACCGTAGTTTTGCATTTTACACTTATTTTTAAGTGTAAAGTGAGGTTATATAGTGGAATACATTACTTAGAACTCCGTTTGACTGTTTAGATGTTGAATCTTAAAAGCAGCAGCAAGCCTACTGATCTCACAGGTTTGCTAATCTGACAGAAGTTCGCTACTTTTAAAATTCGACATCTAGACAGTCAGCCGGAGTTCTAAGTACTGTATAACACTATATAACTTCAGTTTATTGTTAAAAATAAATGTAAAATACAAAACTCCGGTGGGTGTAACAAGATGTCCGCTCCCCCCCTTCTTAATGTATCCTTACTGTGGACGAGTGCGGGGTGTAGTAAGATGGCGGCGACTAAACGTCACTTCCTTTACACAGTCTGACGGGTCGCCAAATCTGACGAAACACCCTGATCACTTCCTGGTAAGATGAGGAGTCAGCGCATGCTCAGGAGGCACAGGCTTTCATGGGAAGCACAATCTGCTGCTACACCGGTTGGTTGGGTGAGTGCTGTGTGCTTTGGGAGAGGGAGTTCTCATGGCGGAGATAGAATGAATGAATGAATGAATGAATGAAGGAAGGAAGGAAGCAAGGAAGGAAGGAGTGTTATATTGAGTATTGTGTGGGATGTCACTGTGTACAATCTTATATTGTGTCTGCAACACAAAGAACATGACTCTGGGGCATGAGACACTGTACATCTCTGTATGTATTGTATGTAGGATGATAATGATTTGTGTACCTCCATGTATACAGAGCCCTGTAGTCTGTACATCACACATGGGTGTGTAAGGCTAGGATCACATAGATGCACATTTGCACACACACTGTGGATACGGGTCGCTGTACCCGCAAGAAATGCAGGAATGGAACTCCTGATTTTTATTTTTTATTTTTTTTTTTTTTATTAAATTTTATTTTTTTGCATCACTCAGCACCTCATGCTGCAGCTCCATGCAGTTTTGCGTATGTAAAAATACATAAGTGCTCTGTTAGGAATGAATGACGTCAGAGTATGCGTGGTTTCTGTACGGGTCAGGAATATACACATATATGAACCTAGCATAATAAATCTACAGCTCTCTGCTATCCCTGATGTGGAGTCCCTCTATTTCAGGGGTCCCTAAACTTTTTGAACAAAAGGCCATTCGATGCCCATCATAGTGTTTGGGGGAGGGGGGCAGAAGGACATCAGAAGAAGATTTCTGTAAGTGGTCAGTGGGAGTACAAAATGAGTCAATGATGTTAATCGGAGTAATAAAAATGCCCCCTCATGGGTGCTCAGTAAGCATCTTTTTGAACATCAAGCTTTGCGCGATTTTTAAATGTGCGTATTGGCGCACAGCAAAATCGCACCATGTTTGCGGTATCATTCAGAGTGACTAGCACCCAAACTCATGTTGCAGAGATTTTAGCACAGTTAGGAATCACAAGCAGAATTGATTCCAAATCACCAAGTTTGAACAGGGCCTATTGGCTCATTCAGACAGGTAATGAGCCTGTGTGTTTGGATCCATGCACCCACTCCAGACCACATGTTAAATTTTGACATGCAACTGTGTCTGTGCAACTGTGCTTGTGCATCCGATTCTATGGGCTGCCTGTGTGCAGCTCCAAGGCAGATTCACACTCAACAAAAAAACGCTCTACACAGAAGACAGGACTCTTTGCTCATCTGAATGAATCCATGGGGTCCTTTCATAAGCGTGCGCAGGGGGTGTGCCTGGGTACACCCTAATCCCTGCATGTGGTGCTGATTCCCCCCTCCCCCATGTTCCGCCCCTTTGCAGTGCTGCTGGCTTCCCTCCTCTTGTCTCTCCTGTGGTGGATGTTTCAGAATGGACAGTGGGGGAAGGGGCTAGTAAATGTAATTTACCGTCCCCTTCCTTTTGTAAAGTAACACAGTGAACACACTCACTCTGTGTTCCTTCAGACCTAAAGCATAGTAAACTGTTTACTATGCTCCAGTTTGCGAATGAACAGGAAGCCGCTCGGCACAGAGCACTTCCCATTCATTGTCCAGTGCAGCTGAGGCTGCAGAGAAAGGCCTGTGTGTTTGAGCTTTGGGGGAGCCCACCCTAATACAATAGGCCTATAGACACCTATGGGTCCTATAACCACTTGCGGACCACCCACAATGTACTGGGAACGGGTAGACCATGCAGGCGAAGGGATGTACCTGTACGTTGCTGCCTGCTTCCAGGTTTAGGGCGTGTGCGGCCCCCTGCCAACACCCGCTGTGATTGTACACAGTGGGAATCTGTCAGCAAGTCCCGACCAATGATTTATTATTCGGACATACTGATGGGCTGGATGCAATCACAGCCCAGAGCTCTGTGTTGACAAATGAGGGAGCGATCCCTGCAAAGCAGCAATCAGAAACAAAGAAATTAGTAAAAAGCAGCACATAATACACACATTACACGTTTAACACCTTGATTGCCCTCGATGTTAACCCCTTCTTAGCCGGTGTCATTAGTACCGTGGCAGTGTATAGTATTATTAGTGTCACTGGTGATGTCAGAGGCAGTTAGTCAGTGTCAAATTGCCCCCTGCACTATCGTAGTCCTATTTATAAGTCACTGATCACCATCAGTAGTAGTAAAAAAGAAAATCATATATATACATACACACACACCATAGCTTCTAGATGCTACAACTTTCACGCGCATATATATATATATATATATATATATATATATATATATATATATATATATATATATATATATATATATATATATATATATAATATATCTGTTTGTGTGCAAGAAAAAAATGATAGAAATTTTGGTTGCAGTATTGCATGACTGTGCATTTACCTGTTTAAGTAGTGCAGTTCTGAATAACAAAAAATGCCCTGGTCGTGAAGGGGGTAAAACCTTCCAGAGCTAAAGTGGTTAACAGAGTCTGCTCCGATCAACAGGGGATCCATGAGCTGAATCAGTGCTGAACAGAATGGGTGGCACTTTTTTGACATCTGGGCATATTCAGTTTATGTCTAGCAGGGGCCTGTGACCGCCCTATGGGTGGCCAGATGTAAACGGACTCCACTGTCCATTTACATCAGGCTACCTCTGATCCATCACATTTAGGTTGGCAAAAACAGAAAGTGCCACATCTCTGATGGTATTCGGGGCGCATTGGTGCATATGGAAAGGACATCTTGCACATCTGAAAAGGCACCATCAATGTTGATTAATAGGAGATAAAGATAAATCTATATCTGTCCAGGTTTTAGAGCAGCATATACTCCCATTGAGATTGCTTCTGTTTTAGGAAAGGCCTTTCAGATCTCAACAGGACAATACTAAACCGCATACTGCATCTTTGACAACAGTATGGTTTTGTAGTAGAAGAGTCCAGGTGCTTAACTGGCCCGCCTGCAGTTCAGACCTTTCACCAATTGAAAAAGATTGGCACATCGTGAAACTCAAGATATGTTGAAGAGCCAGGATTATTGAGCACTTAGAATACTATATCAGGCAAGAATGGGACAACATTCCCATCCCAAAACTCCAGCAACTTGTTTCCTCAGTCCCCAGATGTTTACATAGTATTGGTAAAAGAAGAGGGGATGCCATACTGTGCTAAACATGGCTCTTTCCCAACTATTTGTTGCCCCATCTGTGTCAATGGGTTGGGGGAATACTGCCCCCTCGTTGGTGTCGGTGGGAGGAACAGTGCTCCAAGGGCCAGAGAAAGGCAAGAAAAGGTCCACATCTGGCTCCCGGGCCGCAGTTTTAAGACCACTGATTTATGTGATAACAGGTACGCTTATAATAAAGCTTACCTGTAGGTACAAGGAATATCTCCTAAGCATGCACCGTCCAGGAGATATTCACTGTTTCTGCAGCCAGTGGCCTCAATTTAACATGCCCTCTAAAGAGGGCATAGTCATGCTGTCCCTTCAGGGCTCTGTGCTACTGCTGTGACTCCTGTGTGTGTATGCACAAGAGTGATGTCATCATGGCTCAACCGTTCAAACAGTCGGAGCCCAAAAACCCAAAAGGAAGACTGGGTGAAGATGGAAGCCCTGTCAGTGGTGACAGCACGCCGCTGGAGTGCTTACGGTAGTTTGCTGGTTTGGGAAGCATACTAGCATATCATGCCTTCAACTTGCAAAAAGGTTTGTGTGTGGTTCGTGTTTTTTTTTTTTTTCGTTCCCCCCCCCCCCCCCCCAACAGTTTACAACCACATTAATTAGGGGTGCAACGGATCAAAAAACTCACGGTTCGGATCGTTCCTCGGATCAGAGTCACGGATCGGATCATTTTCGGATCAACAAAAAAAAAAAAAAAAGACAAGACAAATAAACATAAGTTTTGTCTTTTTGTTTATTAACACTTTTACATTACTTGAAAATATATAAAATCAAGTTAAAGTGCACAAGGCATAATTTCTTCTTTGTAACATAATGAAAAACTTAAGGTGCAACATAAAAAAAGGCATATCTCCTTCCTTTAAACATGGACCGATGGGCTATGAGCCAAAAACAACTTAAAGTGCAACATAAAAATGGCACATCTCCTTCCTTTAAACATGGACCGATGGGCAACGAGCCAAAAATAACTTAAAGTGCAACATAAGAAGGCACATCATCTTCCTTGAAACATGGATTGTGAAAGCCTAGTATGTCCACACCATCAAAGAAGAATAAAGGAAAGAAAGCAAAGCATTCCTGAGCTTATAATTGCAAATTCTTTTTCAAAAAGACAAGGGTGTCTACATTGTCTGGGGAGAGTGTGGACCTCGTTGCAGTCACTATGTCCCCTGCTGTTGAGAACACTCTCTCGGAAGGAACTGAAGAGCCTGGCACAGCGAGATAGCATCTTGCCATCGTGGCAATATGAGGGTATCTACACTCATTGCTTTTCCACCATGTCAGCGGATCACCATCCACTGTAATGCCGCTTGCTGCCAGGTAGGATGCCACCTCCTCTTTGATGATGTCAGCAGGAGTCTTCTTGTCTTTGCTGGAAGTGGCAAAGGTCTCTCCAAAAAGCTCTGCCATCGCTGACTTCTTTTGTGGAGGAGATGATGAGTCCAAGTTTGCTCCTGTTGGTTCTGCAGCTTGACCCTGCAGAAAAAAAAAATTGTTGATTAATTAAACCTATTATTTATTTTCATGTTTCATAGACATGAAAAATGTGACAATATTATTGCCACATTTTTCATGTCTATGAAACATGAAAATAATAACATTTAAAAAAAGCCATTATTACGAAAATAAAAAATGTATTTAGATTTAAATTTATGATATTTTTAAATAATATTCTTTTTCTTTACCTCATCACAGTCTTCAGTGCCCAGACTGCTCACAATCTCAGTGGTGAGGTCACTGTATGTCCTCTGGCGTAGGGCAGGGTCCATGTGAGACAGGGACTTGAACCTCGGATCCAGGGCAGTAGATCTGTGAAGGTAGTCCTGTAGAGTAGGGGGTGAAGTGTATCTGTGCTGCAGGTCCTCTCTAATGGCAGTCTTGACATCTCGAGTGATGATGCTGTCTTCCACACTTGGAGCCATGGATTGTAGAATCCTTGTTTTAAGCGGCAGGATCATTGACACAGATGGTGAACTTTCAGTGCTCAGCAGAGAAGTAACAGTTTTGAGGGGTTTAAGCACCTTGAGGACCTCCTCTGCCACTCTCACATCATCATCAGACAGGGTAATGATGTCTTTGACATTTTTCTTCAGGGTCTTGTCGGTCAATGCAGAGTATATAGCTGCCTGCTGCTCCAGATAACGCTCCATCATATCATAAGTAGAGTTCCACCTTGTTGGGACATCATGTATGAGCTTATGAGTAGGCAGCTTTAGCATTTCTTGCTTTGTCTTAAGCACATGAGCAGCTGTTGTGCTTCGGTGGAAGTAGGAAACCACCTTCCTGATCCTCCCAAGGAGGCGGTCCATCCTATTGATTGAGATTCCCTTCTGTGATGCCAAATTCACTACATGTGCAAAGCACCCTATATGTGGGCCCAGTCCTGCCTCATTCACTGCATTTATTTGATTTTTGGCATTATCAGTTGTGACTGGGATATTGGTACTGGGCCTCTTCAACTTCCATTCCTCCACTGCTTGAGTCAGTATCTGCGCAAGATGAGTGCTTGTGTGACTCTCGTAGAGGGGCCGTGTCTGCAGCACCGGACTTCTCATCTCCCAGTCTGCTGTGATGAAGTGAGCGGTTATCGTCACATAGCTCTGTGCTCCCCTGGATGTCCACCCGTCTGTCGTGAGCGCAACAGAGGATGCTCGGGATAGTTCATCCACAACTTTTTTCTTCTCCTGCTCATAAAGATCTGGCACAATCTTTTCGCTGAAGTGGGTGCGCGACGGGATGTTGTAACGTGGCTCAAGCACTTTCAGCATGTGTTTAAAGCCCTCGTTTTGGACAACCGAATATGGCCTCATGTCTGCACCTATAAACACACCGATGGCTTTTGTGATGGCTTTAGCCCGGTCTGATTGTGCACCAAGTGGCTGCGTAAATGCTGCGGTGATAAGCGGTTGTTGAGTAGTTTTCGTTTTCTGTTTCACTTCTTTCAGTGAAACACCGGGGTGATGTCGCTTCAAATGCGTAGCCATGCTTGATGTGTTTCCAGTGTCATATGGCTTTCTTGTGCCACAGTGCCTACACGCCGTCACGGTTTTATCCACTAACCTCTTTCCTTCATCATCATATTTGACAGGGAAGCCAAAATGCTCCCATACAGGGGATTTCAATGATGTGGGGCGTTCAAGCTCCTCCCTTCCTCCGCTCGCCATGACCACACTGTGTGTGTGGACTGATTCCTTCCCGAAAGTAGAGGCAGGATGTGGAAGCGCTTCGGTAGCCTGGAGGACGTTCCAGGGGAGGACGAAACAGTGGGCAGTCGTTTGCCCGACTCGCCAGTCAGGGAAGGCAGGGGAGCTCACCTGGAAAAAAGGAAAGAAACTGCGCTGAGACCTAGAAGCGATCCTGTGCGGCCGAAAATCGCCTAAGACTCAGTGGAAGCAGCAATCCTTCTGCAAAACCCCAATACAAGGAAAAAAATATAGAAAAAATAGGATTGCGCTAAACGTAATATTACAATAGTGAACGACGTAAACACATGAATTGACAAGAACACCAAAAATATGAAAAATAATTAGAAAAATATATGAATCTAAAAGTCAGTTTGGATAAATGTGCAAAATGCAATTAATTGAATTTGCAAAACCTGTGAAAATTCCACCACCATATAGTCCCCACTGTAATCCAGTTATCCACAATCTCCCCCACTGCTGTAATATCCACGTCATCTCCCCCACTGCTGTAATATCCACGTCATCTCCCCCCACTGTAATATCCACATCATGTCCCCCACTGTAATATAGCCACATGTCCCCCACTGTAATATAACCACATGTCCCCCACCGTAATATAGCCACATGTCCCCCACCGTAATATAGCCACATGTCCCCCACTGTAATATAACCACATGTCCCCCACCGTAATATAGCCACATGTCCCCCACTGTAATATAGCCACATGTCCCTCACCGTAATATAGCCACATGTCCACCGTAATATAGCCACATGTCCCCCACCGTAATATAGCCACATGTCCCGCACCGTAATACAGCCACATGTCCCGCACTGTAATATAGCCACATGTCCCTCACCGTAATATAGCCACATGTCCCCCACCGTAATATAGCCACATGTCCCCCACCGTAATATAGCCACATGTCCCGCACTGTAATATAGCCACATGTCCCGCACTGTAATATAGCCACATGTCCCGCACTGTAATATAGCCACATGTCCCCCACCGTAATATAGCCACATGTCCCCCACCGTAACATAGCCACATGTCCCGCACCGTAATATAGCCACATGTCCCGCACCGTAATATAGCCACATGTCCCGCACCGTAATATAGCCACATGTCCCGCACCGTAATACAGCCACATGTCCCGCACCGTAATACAGCCACATGTCCCGCACCGTAATATAGCCACATGTCCCCCACTGTAATATAGCCAGTCCACATGTCCCCCACTGTAATAAAGCCAGTCCATGTCCCCACTGTAATATAGCCAATCAATGTCCCCACTGTAATATAGCCAATCAATGTCCCCACTGTAATATAGCCAATCAATGTCCCCACTGTAATATAGCCAATCAATGTCCCCACTGTAATATAGCCAATCAATGTCCCCACTGTAATATAGCCAATCAATGTCCCCACTGTAATATAGCCTATCCAAAACATGTTCCCCAATGTAATATAGCCAGGCAGTCCATGTCCCCCACTGTAATATCACACTCCAGCAGTATACATTAGTGCTGCTGTTAGTCATACCTTCCTTGCTTGCTTTAGCCGACAAACCCACGAGTTGGGGGCGGGGTGATGACGTCAGCACGATGCTGTGCTCAGCGCCGCCGGGTGTACCAAGATGGCCGCGGCTCCGGAGCTAGGCCGAAGCCGCGGCCTTTCCTAAAACCCGAGGCCGCGGAGCGCTCCGCGGATCGCGGGTGTGCCGATCCGAACAGGTTGGCCCGTTCGGATCGCGGATCGGTGACGATCCGTTGCACCCCTAACATTAATGTAGCTGCATTTCCCATAGAAGTAGAATAGCACCCTGATCTGTACAACCCATGTACATGGATACTGCCACCACATATGACTCTGGCAGCCATTTTGTGTCAGGCAGAGTCTCTTTAGGACCCTGGGTCCCAGGCTTGGCACGTATTTTGTGTGTGGGTAGTGTAGGAACAGGTTTCCCATCTGACAGACAGTGATTAGCGACAGGGAGAGGCTCAAGATGAGTAGGAAAAGGATAGGGACATGCCACCTTCCTGGAAGCCTCCCCATTTGAGTACAGGCCGGCCAGGTCATATTCTGCTCCTTGAGTATTAACAAAAAATCAGCATTTTAACTAAATACACTTTATTGCCAAAAGTATTGAGATGCCTGCCTTTACACACACATGAACTTTAATGGCATCCCAGTCTTAGTCCGTAGGGTTCAATATTGAGTTGGCCCACCCTTTGCAGCTATAACAGCTTCAACTCTTCTGGGAAGGCTGTCCACAAGGTTTAGGAGTGTGTCTATGGGAATGTTTGGATTTACAAGTCTTAACAGCGCTAGTGGAATATATATTAAATGTGTAAATGCAATTAAAGTGCAATAAACAAATACTGAATAGTGACTAATACAATAAAAGTAAAGTGCCAGGTGCTTCCAACGGCAATTCAGGTGGCCAGGTTTGAAAAGAAATTTCAGAGAACACGCTCACAGAATACACTCCCCTCTTGTGACCCCACTCACCAGAGCTTATGGACCCTCAGCTTTGCAGTCCAGGGGTCAAAAAACGCTTAATGGAGTCACGGTGTATGGATCCAAGGTCAGAGGGGCTCCCACAAACAATTTGCATATGGACCAAAGAGGATGATGTATGTTTAAAAGAAGAGAGAGAAAAGCATATAGTGAAGTACTGCCAGCACTGGGTAACTGCGCATTAACAAAATGCCACTCACGAGATGGTTTGAAAAAACAGGCATCAGTGTGTTCCTGGTTTGCATCTACAGCGTGCGTTCCATGGATACCAGAAGTTGCGTCACTGGTACATAAATCCAGAAATGCGTTGATGCGTTTCGCCCCTCCTCCAGGGCGTCATCAAGGACATAACTTCCGGTTTTCGCAAGGCGGAATTTATATGCAAGAGAGCGGGTGTCTCCAAGCTAATTAGCCAATCATGTGCAGGATAAACCATCTGGTGTAATTAAACACCCACTTCCCTTCACTCACATCACTTCCTGTTTGTTGCCATAAATTTAACAAAACTTTATTAACAAACGATCTGTTTAAAAGAGCATATATAAACATTGATAAATGACAGTAATATATAAAATTATTAGTAAAATCATTGTTAAAGTTCATACGATAATTGGTTATTGCAAATTGGTGGTAAGCAAAAATAAACAAAAATAATAAAAGAAAATAAAAATAAATAAGAAAGAAAATTACAAATATAAAAATAATAATAAAAAAGATTATGCTGATCCCTACCAATTAGACAAACAATTCAGATCTAATTCAATATTTAAACCATAAGGGCTCAAAGTACCCAACCTATGTATCCACTGGGTCTCGTTTTGTGAAATTGATTTCTTGAGGTTGGGGCCCCTCCAATGTGCCTCAACCCTATCGATTCCACAAAACTTGAGACCCCTTCGATCCCTGTTATGAAACAGTCTAAAATGATTAGACAAACTTTTGTGTTTAAAACCTTTTCTAATTCTATTCACGTGTTCTCGTAACCTAATGCCTAATCTTCTAGTGGTTCTGCCCATGTATTGGGCGCCACAAGGGCAGGGCAAGAGGTAAGTGACATGGGTAGTTCCACACGTGATGAATTTTTTGATCTCATTAGATCTACCCTGAGAAAAGGAATTAAAATGTGTAGTTTTCCTAATTCTATGTTTGGAAGTTCGGCAGATCATGCATTTACCACAGCTGAAAAAACCTGTTTGGTCTAAAAAAGTACGAGTTTTCCTGGGGGGATTGATCACATTATGTGCCAATTTCAACCTGAGAGTTGGAGGTTTAATGTAAATTGTGGCCTAGCTGGTAGAATACTACAGAGGTCTCTATCTTTGAGTAACAGAGGCCAATGTTCTTTTATTATCTTCCCAAATTGTTTGTGTTGTCTTGTAAAACCTGCCAAAAAAGCCACACCATAATCTTTCTTTTTGTGTGGTTTCTTCTTGAAAAGAGATTCCCTATCCAGATTTCTTAGTTTCTTTTGTTCTCTTAAGATCACTAGTCCTGTACCCCTTTTTCTTGGAACCTATCAACAATGATTTGCAAACTGAATGTCGTAATCTTCAATTTTATTAGTTTCTTTTTACTCTAAGCATCTGGCTTTTAGGAATGCCACTCAACCATCTTGGATGGTGGCAGCTGCCCAATGGTATATAACCATTTCTATCGACTTCCTTGAAGAAAGTACGAGTAAAAAGCCTCCCACTCTCCTTGAAAATGGTCAGATCCAAAAACTAGTTACACTTGAATTCACTGAGCTTCTGAGAGCGATCAATTCTTTCATAAATGTTTGTAGAAGCAGTCTGCATGCCTAGGTTAATTTTATACACTTGTGGCCATGTAGGTGATTGGAACACCTGAATCCAATGATTTGGAGGGGTGCAAGAAAAGACTAAGGGTCCTTTCACACGGGACGGATCCGTGATGATCCGCCCCATGAACATCCACTTGCTCAGCGGGGATCGCTCCGTGGATCCCCGCTGAGCAGGCAGATGACAGGTGCAGCGACGGACCTGTCACAGTGCCGCTCTCCCCTATGGGGGATCGGATGACGACAGACCGTAGAGTCCGTCGTCATCCGATCCGAAAACGGATGGAAAAGTAGGTTTTTCCTCTGTTACACTTTTTCGGATCGGAGCGGGTCGGATGTCAGCGGACATGTCACCGCTGACATCCGACGCTCCATAGAGGTCTATGGAGGGTCCGTTCCTGTGAAAGAGGCCTTAGGCCCCTTTCACACTGGGGCGGTTTTCAGGCGGTATTGCGCTAAAAATAGTGCCTGCAAAACGACCTAAAACTGCCGCTACCGTTCTCCAGTATGAAAGCCCGAGGGAAAAAAAACTCCTGCAAACAGCATCTTTGGAGCGGTGAAGGAGCAGTGTATTCACCGCTCCTAAACCACTCCTGCCCATTGAAATCAATGGGGCACCGCGGCTATACCGCCGCTGTAGCAGCGCTATGCGAGCGGTTTTAATCCTTTTTCGGCAGCCAGCGGGGGTTAAAATCGCACCGCTAGCGGCAGAATACTGCCGCTAAAACGACAGTAAAGCGGCGCTAAAAATAGCGCCGCCTTACCGCCACCGCCCCAGTGTGACAGGGGCCTTAGAGAATAAAGTTCTCTTAAGAGGGCCAAAACAGAACACTATAGTTAGTACAGAACTAGTTTTATTAGTACAAAAAATACCACTGCAAACTAAATTAACAAAAACAAAAGAGAATCATGGATAAATGGCTGACAAAGACTATTAAAAAATTAGACAACGTTGTCAAATTGTTAAAAACGTAGGAAGCCGCGGCTGCATATCCCACACATGCACACCAGACACCACCATAACCACTTGCATACACTAGTAAGAAGCTATTAGGGATGTAGGAATAAACCTAAAGATTCCTTATCAAAAGCTCCAAATGATAAAGTCCATTAGCTTTAGGCCATATAGGTTAGGTATTGGTTAGTAGGTGGGCGACTTGAGTATTTTAGTCCTGTTTACATAAAGATAGCCATATAGTGGGGTCTATTTGGAATCGGAACACAGACCATCAGCATAGATATATAATCAGGCAGTGTAGCAGGTGTAACGGGCAGCTTGACTATGGATATTCATAAGCAGCGGAGGAAAGAAGCAGAGGCAAACATAGCATTGAATTATTCAAAGTAAATGTCAATAGGGGGAGTGCTGTAAAGAATCAAGCAGGCATCCATATAATAGCTTCTGATTGGGACGTGGATACTCTCACCAACTGTGTGGGGTCCAGCGTCCTCCTGCAGCATGACTACCCCTAGATGGATGAATAATGGCTACGAGCCCCGTTCTATATTAGTCAACAAAGGTGTTCGACCGGAGAGGGAAACCCCTCATAGAGTGTTCGTTCCCTCCGTATGTTTCGACGTAGATCCGGAAGAAAAAAAAACAAGCCATCAGCTGTTTGTTCCGTGCTAACACTCAAGTCAAGGTGCGCGCGGCCTCCAGTGACGTGCTGACGTCACACCGCTGACGTGTTTCACCAGCCAATAGACACTGGTTTCTTCTTCTTTTGGAGGGGTGACCAATTATTTTTGGTAATATAGCTTCATTAACCACTTCCCTACCCGCCCATTGTCATATGAGGTACGCAGATGTCATCTTCCATCCTGGGCGGGCGTCATATGACGTCCTCGGCTTCCCGGCGGTATAGGGTAACCCCTTGATCGCTAGTGTGAACTCCTTCCCTGCCAGTGACATTTATACAGTAATCTGTGCATTTTTATAGCACTGATCACTGTATAAATGTGAATGGTCCCAAAATAGTGTCAAGTGTCCAATATGTCTGCCACAATGTCAGTCACGATAAAAATCACAGATCGCCACCATTACCAGTTAAAAAAAAAAAGAAAAAGTTAAATAACAAAAATGCCATAAATCTATCCCCTATTTTGTAGACGCTGTAACTTTTGCGCAAACCAATCAATTAGGGCTGAAACAATTAATCGATTATGAAATTAATCGATTACTATTTTCATAATCGATTAATCGGCCAGTAACATAATGGGGTTAAAAAAAAAAAAACTAAAATGAGCCCTTTATAGTACAAAAAGAGCAAGTAATCGCTACTGTAAATTTTTTGTACTATAAAAGGGCTAATAGTTTTTTTTTTTTTTTTTAACCCCATTATGTTACTAAACGTTTTAGACCTGGTTCACATCTTTGTGCATTTTGGTGTTTTTTGCAGAAACGCACTACAGTTCATTTACATGGTTTCCTATGGGACATGTTCACATCTGTTTTTTTTCAGCCACTGCATATTTGGAAAGGGTCAGGAACTTTTTTTTTTTTTTTTTTTTTTTTTTTTTTTAACGCAAAACTGTGCTTTTTTTGGTTCAATATACTTCAATGGAGAAGCTGCAGAAAAGCATGTAATGCGTTTTTGCAGCAATTTGTTTTTTAAACTGCCCAACAACAAATTGGCCAAAAAAAACGCAAATCGTGGCAAAATCACGTGCGCAAAATTCAAAACGCACAGCAAAAAGCACTGCAGAAATGGATCAAAAGCAAACTGCATAGGTGTGTACCGAGCCTTATTCTGGCCACACGGATTAATTTTCAGACGAGAATATTCAGACAAAAAATCTTTGTACATTCGCTGAATGAAAGAATGTTGTTTGAAATTTTCACTTGTTTTTAACATTCAGTTTTTAAAATATTTGTAATTTCTGAACGAAAATCACATACACTGTCTGAAAATTCCTTTGACCAAGAAGTTTTCTATTATTTCCAAATCTTCCCGTCACTGTGGTTGAAAATGAACATCGATTTGACCCCACTAACAATTAGAAAATCGAACGAGCGCTCTTAAAATGACTTTTTTTTTTTAAATAAAAAATTTGATCTCTGAGTGTGATGATATTTACCAGATTCACCCTTTAATAGCATATACAGTATATCTCCTCTAATATTATATATACAGTATATCTCTTCTGACTGTTATTCTCAGAGTGGATTAGAGATTTTGCTCCCTAACCATATAGTTGGTTATTTATATTTACCACTGCATAGAGATATTTAAGAATAAAACTGCCTTTTTTTAAAAATTTGACATATTAACTAAATTATACAATACACTTTTTTTAAGGTTATTAACTGATTAATCGAAAAAAATTATGAAAATAATCGTTAGTTGCAGCCCTACAATCAATATACGCTTATTGCGATATTTTTGGCAAAAAAAAAAAGTAGAATACATATCGGCCTAAACTGAGGAAAAAATGTTTTGGTTTTTTTTTGTTTTATTTATTTATTTTTTTATTATAGCAGATATATATATATATATATATATATATATATATATATATATATATATATATATATATATATATATATATATATATATATATATATATATATATATATATTATATTTTTTTTTTTAAAGTTGTCGCTCTTCTTTTGTTTATAGCGCAAAAAATAAAAAACGCAGAGGCGATCAAATACCATAAGAAAGCTCCCATTTGTGGGGAAAAAAAATATTTGGGTACAGTGGTGTATGAATGCGCAATTGTCATTCAAAATGTTACAGCACTAAAAATTGGCCTGGGCAGGAAGGGGGTGAAAATGCCGTGCATTGAAGTGGTTAACCTGTAAAAACGATATAACTAAAGAGGTATTGACACATGAAATATATACCTAAACTATATAGACCAACAGCAAACCATATAACTATTGAGTCATAGTCACAGAAACAAAGCTTATAATTAATTAAAAAGCATTTAAAATGTTAACTTTTTGTTAATGATTTGTATTAATATGGTTGTAAACCTCAGACATTCTGCACAAAGTATAGCCCTCTATAGTGTGTACTAGTCTCAAGAGACTTAAGGGGTTGATTTATTAAAAACAAATAGACATGTTTAAGAAAAATTTAAGTTTTTTTTTAAATCAATTTCCTTGCACATGATTGGGCATTCTTTGCAAAGTGAAGCTTTACCTCCTTCACTAAGCTCTGGAGCAACTGCAAAGTGCACAGTGTATTTGCCTTTAGTAAATAAACCCCTAAGGGTCATTTCTGTCTGCTTCTTTCCTCTATCAGCATGAATCGCTTCTGACAAGTTTTCCTGACACCAAGAGGAAAAAAAAAGGTGACGGGGAGAGGGACCTTCAGCTGATTGACAGTCTTAGCTCTTTACTGTGTGAAGGGGGTGTGTCCCTTCCCTCCAATCAGCTGTCAGAGCTCTCCTCACTGATGTAACTTCAGCTGTCAGCCGCCTGTTTTCTGACGGCTTATAAAAGCTATATAAAGAGAAGACTGCAGATAAACAGGTACAACTTATATGAGGATTTTTTTTTCTCTGTGTTTCCGGAGGCCAATCAATTCACTGGGCATATGTAAGGGTTTGCAACCACTTTAATAAATTGTCATTTTATTTATTTATTTTAGTAAACGACATAAAAACGAGGAAGAAATCCTCAAGGGACTGTTTTATGAAAGGATTTAACTGCCATTGGTATTCGGCCAAGAGGTTCTGGGGCAAAGCAAGTCAAGACGAGCAAATATTTTGAGGAGATACAGTTCCTGAATACAATTATGAAACGCAAGAGGTGAGTGTTTTCACATTAAATTTTTAGCATGCTTTTTGCTTTATCTATGTCTGAGTTGCTGTTAAGGAGATTGATTTACTTTTTAAGTTCTGTCAAGACAAAAAGAATGAAATGCTCTTTAATAGGCATATGGCACAAAATTGTAATGAATATATTTTTTATGTTTAGAATTTCAGACGTCATGGATGATAACATTGAGAGTACACAAGGCTCCAACGCAGAAGAGTTGGGAGAAGTGGATGGGGAAGCTGTGTTGAATACAAGTCGGTCATCACTTTTGCTGCCAACATCAAGCACAGAAGATGGATCCAAAGGGACAGAGAAACATCAGGTGCTGCAATCCAAGAAGCAAAAAAAGAAAACTGCAGATATTGACTTGGTGTCATCAGTAATAATGAAAATGTTGGGAGAGCTGAGGGAACAACTGCGTGAGAGCCGTCGCAGAGAAGAAAGAGAGGACAACATCACAAGTTTCCTCTGCTCCTTGGAATATGACATTAGGCAAATCCCACCACATAGACTGTCAGCCCTCAAATGGGAGATCATGCAAGTAGTTCGTCGTTATGTGCACATGCAGCCTTCACCACCCGATCATCCAACAAATCATCATTACAACACAACCTCATGCACTACACAACCACAACTGCAGCATCTCATAAACACGCACATGCCGCCACAACCTTCTACAGAACCCTCACAAACCTACACCATACAGGAACCTCCCTCTACACATTCTCCGGCCTCAGGGTCTGGTACAGGGTATTTAATGTAGAGAGATGTTGGGACAACTGCCACTTTGTCGACGTCACCCACAGAATCATTGTACTGCGATTCAAGATAAGGTACCTAACTGGCTTGGGGACATAAAAGAGAGTTGTAGCTTTGCATTTAATAACCTCATGCATGTTTTTGTGCATTCTGCCCATTTTGCATATACATGCATATATATTAATTGTTGCCCCCACCCCCAACACACACACTCACACTCCTTACTAAGTTACTATTACAACAGCCTCCAATGTTCAGCAAAACTTTGTTGGGGGGGGGGGGGGGGAGATTCTGGCCAAAACAGCATTTGTGAAGTCTGGTACTGGTGTTGGAGGAGAAGACCTGGCTCAACATCAGTGTTCAAAGCTATTTGGTAGGCTTTAGATCAGTGCACGTCTAAGGATAAAGCAAATCTTAATGCCTAAGCACAATTTTGCAACTTTGACATGTGTTAGCAAAACCGTACATATCATCACAACTACTTTGTGCATTCAGGTGTATTATACCTTGATTGTTTTTCAGGACAAATTGGGCTTTCATTTGGAGGTAATAGTATATCTCCTGGATTTTTATTTTTTATCAACGGAAAACCTGGCCTGAATTATTATTATTTTTTAATTTGGCAGTATTTCTTTTTACTACCATTACCTATCCCCAAATAACAACCCAAGATGAATTCTCCTGCTCTTGATCGCAGCAATACCACATGTGTATGTTTTTTTTTGTTGTTTGTACCCGTAGTACAGCCCAGAAACGATGGTGCACATTTTTCTTTTTGTCTTACCTAAACCACACTGATGCTAAAAATTAATGTAGTTTTTTTTTTTTTTTTTCCATGGTTGTGTTTTTTATTTATTTATTTTTTTTGTTATTTTACAAACGCTTTTTTTTTTCTCTCTGCAAGGAGAGAGAAAGATACAATTCATCTTTCCTGTCAATTCACAGAGAGAGAAACACAGGGGCGGGCTTCACAGTGACTAATCACTGTGGTAGCCAATCAGAGGCTACTTCAGTGATCAGGTGACCTGAAATCGGGAGTCCCGAGTCCTGATTGTTATTACGGGGCCGGGCTCTCAGTGAGATCCTGGTCTCTGTGCTTGGGGCTAGCTTTCAGCACAAAAGGAGATACGTTTATTTTCAGCCCCATAGGAAAAAGCTCAGTCTAGTAAGGCTGCATATGTGTTACGTGGGCGTGAAGGGGTTAAGTTCCTATATTTTGCTCCCATCACGCCATGGGGTTGATTTACTAAAATTGGAGAGTGCAAAATCTGGTGCAGCTCTGCATAGAAACCAATCGGCTTCCAGGTGTTTTGTCAAAGCTTAACGGAGTTGTATAGGCAGAAGTTTTTTCTTATCTTAATGTATTAAGATAAAAAACCTTTTTGTGTGTAGCAGCCTCCCAAAGCACCCCCTAATTACTTACCTGAGCCCCATCTTTCTCCAGCGATGTCCACGGGTGTCTAAAGGGGAGGATCAGGGCCGCTCTATGCAAAACCAACTGCACAGAGGAGGTTAGTATAACATGTTTGTTTAATTTTTTTCTAATGAGCCTTTACAATCGCTTTAATTGAACAAGCTGAAGTTAGAAGCTGATTGGCTACCATGCACAACTGCACCAGATTTTACACTCTCCAGTTTTAGTAAATCTCCCCCATGTCTTTATGGAGATGGGTTTTGTACATAGGGGCACATTCATGCAGGAACAGAAGGTGGACTTCCCCACAAGGTTGGGAGTGGACAATTTTCTAATGTCTTTGTATGCTGTAGCATTAAAACAGTATCTTATACTGGAACCTCAATAAAATGGAGGCTTGTTCACTTATGAACTGTACTTATGTACATAGACTAGTCATGGTGGTTAGGTATCCACAAACTTATCCATGCACTTATTTGTTGCTGTGTTTTCGCTCGACTTCCCTTTTTTTTTGGACTGTACTTGAAAGGTGTCTTTTAGTGCGTTGGAATCCTGGATTCCTGCAGTCTTAGCATTACCCACCTTGTAAACTGCCCTGGACTGGTGGTGTTAAAAAAAAAAAAAAAAAAAATAGAAAGCAACTCAGTTTTACAATTGGTTAGAGAGTTTGTAGTACACTATATACCAATAAAGTACAGAGGCATTTGTGTTATGCTTCCTGCATATGTTTGTAAGTGTCTGTAATGCAGTGTTTTCATTTTGTATGGTGCCTATAGAAATATTCATGGACAAATTTGTTGGTACTTAACCAAGCAGAGAAAAAGCCAACAATTCCTTTTGAAATTACATAAGATTTAAAAAAGTCAATTGAATTTATTAGGTAATATGGAACACTCTTAATTTTTTTTTAAAAAATTATTTATTTATTTTTTAAGAAAATTGCTATAGCTGTCTAAGATTTGAAGGGTACCATCTCCAGGCTCCATGTTTTAGATCTTTGCAGAGAGGGGTGATAGGATTCAGATAAGGTCTCGTACAAAGCCACTTCAGAATAATCCAACTTATTGCTCATAACCATTCTGGGGTGCATATCTCCCCCCAGGCTGCAGTTTCTAGACCACTGAAGTAACTCAACATAAACATAAAAAGAACCAGGGCTAACAGAAACCCAAAAGGATGGTACAGTACTACTTGGACCAGGCATCATATGTAGTACAAGGCTCTAATCTGATCAAGCCCACCTCCATGTTTCACATTTGGTAAGGTATTATTTCCCTTAAAGGGGTTGTAAACCCTCGTGGTTTTTCACCTTAAAGTGGATGTAAACCCAAAGTCATCCTTTCTAAACTACTGCCATAGGGCTTATCTATAAGGATATACATGCCTCCTGCATGCATCTTTACCTGTCAAATGTCTCCCCTCTGTCTGTCATGAGAGCCTAAAAACGGCATATTCTGTGGGTGGGTCTGTTGTCTAGAGCTCGGTGGGTGGAGTCATGATGTCAGTAGACTCCCCGCCCACCTCTACACTCCCCTTGTCAATATGCATTTTCTCCTGTGTATTTCTAACTGAACTTCTGCTATAATCTCTAACATCCAGTGAAAAGACAGGAAAGTAACCACATGACTTCAGCATGCCCAGTTATGCTGAGGTGTGGAACATCCAATCCTTGCAGAGCAGCAGAAGAAAGGAGTGGGAGGGAATTAAAAAATAATGCATGTCTTAGGCTAATGCACGAGATATGTAAATCACCTGTCACTCACAGCAAGGGGGAGTATTTGACAAAGTTTTTCTCTGTTTGTCAAGATTTATCTCACTGAACAATAAAAGAGGATTGTTCAGAGATGGATTAACTCTTTGTGGCAAGACTGGGCTCAAATGATAGGAAATCGTATAATTTATATTATGACATAAAAAAAAATTTGGTTTACATCAACTTTAATGCATTAAGGTGAAAAACGTTCTATCATTCTACAGACACCCCCCCCCCCCCCCCCGTTTTACTTACCTTAGCCCTGTCATTCTCTCCCCGGGGACGAGCACACCAGCTATCGCTGATGTCTTTTAGTCCAGAATGGATAGATTGATAGCAGCACGGCCATTGGCTCCCGCTGTTGTCAATCAGGTCCAATAACGCGGGGCATAGTCCTGCTTTCTGTGTCAATAGAGCAGGACACGGGAGCGCGCTTGCACAGTGTCCTGAAGCGCTTCTCAGATGGGGCACCCGAGAAGAGGAGTATCCACCAGCACCGCTGAGGGACCCCGGATGAGCAGGATCGGGGCCACTCTGTGCAAAACCAACTGCACAGTGGAGGTAAGTATGTTATTTTTGCTTAAAAAAAACAAGGTTTTAGTGATTCTTTAAGCCAAAATGTTCCATTTGAATAGAGAGCTGGTTTTACTTGTCAGGAATCTTGAGCTTTGTCTCATCGATCCAACAGATATTCTCCCAGAAGCATAGTGGCTTTTCAATGTGCACTTTATAAATCGTCAATCTGGCTAATGCTTGTCTTTTAACAATTCAACAGAATTTTATTCCTTTTGAACCCTCTTTACCATGTAATACAGAGTTGTGATCAGACACCGATGTACATAGACCTATGAGTTCTGCTTGTACTGGATGTCTCCTTGACTACTCGTCTACCCTTTGCACTATACTTCTGTTCCACCTGGGGTTGCTTTTCCTCATGCAAGCACATTCTCTCCCCCCCCCCCCCCCCCATAACACATTTTTATAATCTGTTGATCCTGACTAAGGATGAGCTCCGGCGTGTTCGCATGGCGCACGTGCCGAGCCCGCCAGGAAGTCGGCACGGCGCAGCGCTAATCACAAGCAGAGAGACATTTCCCGATGTGCGGCTGCAGAGATCGGGAAATGTCTCTCTGCTTGTGATTAGCGCTGCGCCGTGCCGACTTCCTGGCGGGCTCGGCACGTGCGCCATGCGAACACGCCGGAGCTCATCCTTAATCCTGACAAGTGTCCTATTATTATTTTTTTTTTTTTTATGGATGGAGCTTTGTAGCAAAGGTGGAAGAGGGCTGAGGTAAGCCTCAGCCCTTTAATAATGACAGGTGTGCTTACAATGGTCAACCTTTATTAATCGATTTTTAAATCTTTATCCCAAAAGAAACTGTTTACTGCTTAGTGTAGCTAAACGCAAGAACAAAAATGTCATATATTGCAGCTTACCAGCCCTTAGATGTGCTGGCAGCATTTTATTTTTTTATCTAAGGCCAAGTACATTTTCTACAAGTATAGAAACCTAGCTGTTGATTTTATCAGAAATCTAGTGTTCTTGTAACTTCCTGTGCACAGAGCTAAAATCTCAAACTGTTACCAGCTTTTCTACCATCTTTTGTAAACTACAAAACATCTCCTCCCTATGTGATGGGAATGAGGGCAGTTATTTGTAGTCCAAATCAGAAGGGCAGCCAAGAGTGTGAACCCTGCTACTTCATAGATACAGTAAGTGAAGTGTTGTTGTCACCCAAGAGTAGTAAGTGTGCTTCTAGCAGGTTGTCCAAGTAAAAATAAAGGGAAAAAAATGCTGAAAAAGCAAATTAGGCCATCACATCGAAAGACTGCTAAGCTGCACTTTATTACATTTTTGGTGGGTTTAGATCTAATTTAAGCTGTGCTAGTTAGTGGTAGGCTTTGATTTGTTGTTTGTGTAGCATTAACTCTCTGCCAAGCTGCTGGTTTAGGCGGGTCTGTTACCTTCACTTTACTTCCTTCTGTTTCACCGGCACCGTGTCTAGGGGTTCCGTTGAGTTTACTTCTGGACAACACACGCACCAACACTGGAGTACGTTTTCAATGCTTTATTAAACAGACAAACTTTAGGAAGTAGCAGGAAAG
Source organism: Lithobates clamitans (assembly GCA_037952925.1). Taxonomy (NCBI): domain Eukaryota; kingdom Metazoa; phylum Chordata; class Amphibia; order Anura; family Ranidae; genus Lithobates; species Lithobates clamitans. Next base: position 1,517,505 of record JBBGZY010000490.1, read on the forward strand.
AGGCGGAAAAGGAAACTTTCAGGAGAAACTCAAATATATCTTCTTGTAGAATCTTGGCGACAAATGTCCTGGTAGAATTCAGATAATTATGTGGAATGCGCTCCCCTCGTGGGACACACTCCTTGCTCGTCTGAAAAGGCCTCTCTCACCGGTCTAGCAGCCAGTACGCAGCACAAATCAAAAGTCTCTGCCACAGACTTTGTTTGGGGGGATAAATCCATACGATCCTCTGCCACAGGATGTATCAGATTTTCTGCAGTGAAAGTCAGTCACAGTGCCTGAACCTTTAAGCCGAACCGGCAACACTATGCTGTATAGTTACTTCTTTTGGATACGTCCTCCAACCGAGTCACCAGGCCCCTCTATAGACCAGCTCACCGTGTGATCTCTCCAAGATGGGTCCTCCGCTGGGATCTCCTCGGTTGTCCAGCTTCATCACACAGGACCGTCAGCTCAGGACCATTCCTCGGCCGCGGTGGTAGGCCCCAGACAAGCCTCTGGACCCACTCCTGCACCGCAGCATCGTGGGCCTCTCAATCGGAGGACCACGAGGTAGCTCCTTAACGCATACCTGTCGGCCAGGAGGGCCAGCAGGTGGCTGTAAAACGAACCCTAGAACATGGCGTCTGTCCCATAAATACCCTCTTCCAAGAATGCAACTCTGAGGACCACCTCCACCGAGCTTGCCTCCGAGACAGAGGAGCATCCATACACTTCGACACGTTGCTTTACCAACTCTGACCAGTGGCAACAGCGACACCCATCGGTCAGCACGGAAACACACACAACGTCAGCCAAGCTGGAACAGAGGCAAACTTTTACCTTCCTCACGCCCAAATTACTAAATTTACCTAACATGCGGTAGATTGTAAATCTACCAGCGCTACAATCGCTTTCAGAAAATCCTACTTAATTTAATAGTCTATTATCACGATGCTTGGAGATGGTCTTATAGCCTTCACCTTTGACATGCGGGTCTAAAATTTTCTATCTGATCTCGTCAGACAGCTCAGTCCCTTTTTGTTCTTTTGTTCATGTTCGGTGTGATGCCTGATGATGATGCCAAGCAGCAGAGACATTCTTTGCTGCATTTATATAGTTAACTGATTATAAGATGTGTGATATGATGTTCAAACAAGATTGATGACCATGCAATAAACAATTGGACATATACAAATGATTGCAATATATTATGGATTACCGACAAATTTGTCCAGTCCATTAAAAAAAATTCTTTATGCACAGATTTAGTTCACACAATGTTCATTGTATTTTATATTATATACTAAGGCATGCAGACCTACTGCAGTCAATACATGTTTCATTACTCCAAGATTTTGTTAAATGTAATGTAAAATAATTTGTTGTGTTGTTAAGCCATCTACCCATACTCCTGAAATAAATTTCCTTTTTTGTCAATTTTCTCTGTTTATTTGTTTTTTTAATACAATTTGACAGGCTTGGTAAAGACTTGTACAAGTGTGTTTGGATGTTGCATATACTGTAATAGTAGTAGTAAACTGCCAGGAAAAAAAATGGGCCCCCCTGCAAGCTTAAGTCATAATGTGCTAGTATGCACTGCGTACTAGCACATTATGACAGACTTACCTGGACCAAGAGCTCTCTAGTACAGCGATGTCACGGCTCCCCGGCGCTTCCAGCTTCACCCGGTCTTCCTTTCAGGTTCGTGGACTCTGGCTCTGTGAATGGCTGGAGCCGCGATGACGTCCTTTCACAGCTCATGTGATGGTGAGCTCACCGGCTGTATGAATATCTCCTAAACAGTGCAAGTTTAGGAGATATTCATTGTACCTACAGGTAAATGTTATAAGCTTACCTGTGGCTACAAGTTAAAAAGTGGGCTTTCCTTCCACTTTAACATAAGTTATTCTGTGTCTACATAACTTCTGTGTTTGGAAGGCTAATACAATTTTTTTGTGGCCTGATAATATCACAAGTAAAACACTTCATTTTCAACATGAACCACGCTCACTCATTGTTCTGTATCAATGTCATTACAGCATTGTCAGTCAACCAAAAAGTGTGTTTTGACCACCATATTCCCCCTTTCTGCATCCCCCCCCCTTTTTTTTATTTATTGTTTTTAATTTTAATTTTTTTTTTTTTTTTTATGTGACTGGCTGAAAAAAGCCAAAGTGTGTTCATTATTAACATCCAATCTTGTGCTTTTTAAAACCTTTTCCTTGCCCACGACTGAGTATATAAAGTGAGCACAGGTGCTTCCATTACAGTAACACAATAAAAGTACAAACGCATGTCAGCACTATTGAAATTCACAAGTTTTACATTTTAATGTAAGCAACCAAGTTTTATTAAGTAACTTTTGGCATGGGTAAGAATAGTGTATGGAAAAAAATAATACTTTTATTTTTTTACACTTTGGAATACTGCAATAGGAAGAAATTGGCATACTTCTCCCTAATAGTCCGCGCCTCATCTGTATTTATGCAGAGGGCCAGGAAACATTCTCCAGGTCACGGACAAGAGCGTCCTTCAAAATTGTTAGGCCTCTTTCACACGGGGCGGATCAGTGATGATCCGCCCCGTGAACATCCGCTGGCTCAGCGGGGATCGCTCCGCCGATCCCCGCTGAGCAGGAAGATGACAGGTGCATCGCTGCACGCTGTGCAGCGACGGACCTGTCAGAGCGCCGCTCTCCCCTATGGGGGATCGGGTGATGACGGACCGTAGTGTCCGTCGTCACCCGATCCGATCCGAAAACGGATGGAAAAGTAGGTTTTTCCTCCGTTACACTTTTCGGATCGGAGCGGGGTCGGATGTCAGCGGACATTTCACCGCTGACATCCGACGCTCCATAGGGATGAATGTATGTCCGTTTTTCATCCGAAAACGGAAGGATGAAAAACGGACATACGGATCGTCCGTGTGAAATAGGCCTTACCCTCACTTTGGTGCACAAAATTGTAGAGCGCAGAAGTGCTCTTGAGAATAGTGTCTCTGTTGCTTTGATCCATTTATATAGCGCCTCTAAAATTCTTCACTTAGTTGCTAATATCATGTGAAATGCTAATTGAAAATCTTTTTTTATATCCAGGCCTTTCTTGGGAAAAGGTTTAATTAGGGCTGTTGACAGGGCAAATGCCTCACCGGCCATTATAAAGAAAGGGCTCACCATTTTCAGTTCAAGGCCTAGCACTTGTTAAACCTTCTTTCAGTTTTCTTCTTTTCCATTTGAGAATTTCAAAACATCTAGGAGTCAGTAGAGCTTACCTAGGCACTAACGTCCTAAAGCAAAAAAAAAAAAATTTCTATTGACAATGACCATGAAGAAATATTTGTAGTCATAGAGTTTGGAGCCACTGTTTGGGGGGGCGCGCATGTGAATGTGCTTGGTAAGGGAAATCTGTTGCCGAATTTCAGCCACTGTACATCTGTTTGCTCTGGCATTGTAGCACACTTTAATAGGCTCCATATAGTGTCATGCACATGTTTTGAATAATGACTTGCCCAGAAAGTTATGTAAGACAAGGATTCGCTAGTTACCAAAAAAAAGTTCCTCCTTTCATTATCTGGAATACAAAAACAAAACATTCCATAGCTCAACTCACCAACCAGTCTGCCAACTGACCCAATTAACCTGTCCAACAGTCTGCGTTAAAAATGGGTTTAGTTAGCACACATTTGCAAATGCATGCATAAGCTGCAAGGCCTCTTCACGGAACCCTGTGTATGCTTGCAGTCCTAACGCTACTGAATTTATAAGCGTATCCACAATGGAAGCACATGCATTAAATGGATAGATGAAGGGCAGGTTGGCCTGGAGGCAGCCCAATCCTCCTTTCATTATCTCCATCACTTTGCTATATGTGCATGTTGCCAAACAAGGTGTATCACTAAAATAAAAAGAAACATTGTTTCTTTTTGTATATTACTTGTTTATATATTAATTGTTTCTTCATCTGCAGATCAAAGTGATGAACAAATGTTCCTCTGTTTAACCCCTTAATAACCCTTAATTTACTCTAATCAGCCTTAATTAACTCCCTATTCTCCTCCATTTAATTATTTTCCTGCTTTTTTTTTTCTTTTGTTCACGTCTATTTTATAAACGATAAACAATTTAAAACTTTTATTTTTGCTTGCTTTTCTAGTGAATATTTTTATATATTATTTACTTTTTTATATATATATATATATATATATATATATATATATATATATATATATATATATATATATATATATATATATTATATAATTTTACACATTTCACATTGAAAAAGCACTAAGTTAAAAAAAAAATTTCATTTGTAAATAACTTTTCCAATGCTTTGTATCATTGCTGACAGCTGAAGTTAAAACAAAACACTTGTGGTAGGTATCAGTAATTGGTATCGGCGAGTACTAAAAAAAAAAGTATCAGTACTCGTAAAAAAAAAATGGTATTGGTGCATCCCTACTTGGTTTTTATATAAAAATATTGTTTTTATTTTAAATTGGTAAAATTGAATCAATAAAAGCAGCAATAACAAAAGGGAAGGGGAACATGTAGAAAAGGAGGAACAACAAGAAGACCTCTGGTGTACACAAAAATAAACATATTAGATGTCTATATGACATTTAGCAAAAAAAAATTCACAAAGGGTATATCTGTTGATTATTACTGTTTTAAACTGTAACATCCAGAGATATATCATTTGTGGATTTCTTTTTGTTAAATGTCATATAGACATCTAATATGTTTATTTTTGTGCCTCCTTTTCCACATGTTCCCCTTCCCATCCCCTTTGCCTTTTTTATTGATGCAATTTTACCAATTTAAACTAAAAACAATATTTTTTATATAAAATACGTATTTTTCTTTACTTGTAAGCTGCGTATAAGCCGTTGGGAGTATCTTGCTTTTATATACGTTATTGGGGGCAGGCAGCACCTTGTTTATAACCAGGAGAGGTGGGTTCCACATTTTCTGTTTATAGCATTGTTTTATATTGGCCCTTGCCACTAGGAAAGTGGCAAGCCCATTATCAGACTTATTAACCCTTTTTTTTTTTTTTTGCCTTGTCTACCTGTTGAAGTATTTGATTGCTTCTTGTCCTGATAGGAAGTGAAAGAAAATCTCACAATAGCAACTCCTATATTAACAAAACCTAACAGATGCCTTTCTATCCCAAATGAAAAAATGTTGGCTAACACTAATTATAAAAGTAAACAAATACATGGATAATAATGTATTGCACTGCTGCCTGGGGATGTTCTGGATGCATAAGCCAGGGTCTAAGGCTCTTCAGCAAGGCATCAAAGATTGACCATCCCATGTTGACATAATCAAAAAACTTTAGTGAGTACGTGCAAAACTCATGGTACGGGGTGTGCCCTCTGGAAAATCCCAGGAAAATTGGATGTATCCAGGACCAACACATTACTCTTCTCTCCTTTTGCTGGGACGTTTGATCCAAAGTCCTCTTCAGCTGGACCAAGCCAAGCATTCTAGTGTTGATCTTGTTTAAAAAAAAAAGACAGTTGGGTTTATAAGCAACAAATTTTGCAAATTTTATATATATATATATATATATATATATAACGCCACAAGCATTACCAAAAATCGCATACCATAAATTAACACCTTAAATCAGATCACTTCTTCTACATTACTTTAAGAGCCTTTTAAACATTTTTTGACATTTCTTAAGTCAGAAATGTGTGTTAAGGAGTAATCCGAATTTACTTTTAAAATTGAATTTACATTCTATAAGATTTACAGCAGCTTTGGCCATGGCTGGAATTCCCATCCAAGAGAGGTGTTTTCTTTTTCTGTTAGATTCACATTTGCAGCCTGATTCTGGAAGGCAGAGCATATAGGGGCATCATATGCAAATCTGATTTCAGCAACTGAAGTCAGATCTGTGAATGTTGGTTCCTCCTCTCTGTTCATCACCGTTTGCATGATATTATTGCTGTTTTTATTATAACTATTGCTCTGATATATACTTCATATAATATACAAATCTTTGTGATCTTCTCTCCTTGTTATCAGGAAGAAGACGATGTCCCAGGCAATATTTCATGCTCCAAGGCGAAAGAGAAAAGTCTATGAATCCTATGAGTCTCCTTTCCCCCTCCCTTTATCTCATGATAGTTATGCAAAGGATTTCAGGATCTGCCAGGCTGAGATTATTAATAATTTCATCATTGTGAGAAACCTGGAGGATATATTGCTGCTATATGGAAAGGTGATTATAATTGTCCACTTTACTTACTATTATTGAGGTACTTGGATAAATTGGAGGATGTTTCCCTGATCCAGCCTTTCATGGTTGGATCTTGAAAAGTTGAGATGTGTATAGGCTCTTTCAAAACCCTGGCTTACTTTCCCCAGGTAAGCCAGCTATGGGAAGAATTGGTCACTCTGGATGGCTATCCCTGATTGAATGGGGTTTTTTTCTTTCGCGACAATCAAATGCCCACCTTCTTCAAAGGCACAAACATGCAAGCTCATGAAGAAAGATCATTTGGAGGTTGGGTCAGGCATGTACAACCAGCTGATGTCTGTCTAGAGCCCGACTTCCGACTTTAAACAACACTGTTCATAACATATTCTAGTGCTTTTTTTTTCCAGTTTTTCTAAAAGGCCTTCACAAGAGACTGGTAAATTCAATAATTCTATCCATATAGCATATAATGTAACCACTATGAATAGCTCTCACAGTGGTCACATAAGGAGCTGGTAGAGTAGGGCGGCCAGAAGCCATGACCAAGAGCTGTCAGAGACAACTCAGTCAGTATGTTGGGAACATTGTGGTTACAAATGTGTGGTGGCTGGGTGTATAAGGCCCACTCTATCCGCCACCGCATATATGTGTTATGCAGTTGGTAAGAGGTTAAATTGCAAGAGGGTAGCAACAAGTTAAAGCATAAAGTTTGCCAAATCAAAAAGTGACATTATGAGCCATCAAGCAGGATCTTTTTCAAGCAAGGGCACATAGAACTCTTCTTTTTATAAAGAAGCATGGTGATATGGAGAATGGGTGGTGAGCTTTATGAAATGGGTGTTTTGAGGCAGATACCCTGATTTACTAAGAGCCCTTGCACACTGGGGCGGGGGCGGCGTCGGCGGTAAAACGCCTCTATTATTAGCGGCGTTTTACCGTCGGTATTCGGCCGCTAGCGGGGCGGTTTTACCCCCGCTAGCGGCCGAGAAAGGGTTAAATACCACCGCAAAGCGCCTCTGCAGAGGCGCTTTGCCGGTGGTATAGCCGCGCCGTCCCATTGATTTCAATGGGCAGGAGCGGTAAAGGAGCGGTATACACTCCGCTCCTTCACCGCTCCGAAGATGCTGGCAGGACTTTTTTTTACCGTCCTGCCAGCGCACCGCTCCAGTGTGAAAGCCCTCAGAGGCTTTCACACTGGATACACAGCAGCGGCACTTTCAGGTCGGTTTGCAGGCGCTATTATTAGCGCAATAGCGCCTGCAAACCGCCCCAGTGTGCAAGGGCTCTAAAAGGAGTAGAGCATGTTCACTTTCAAAATGAATTGTAACTTATCTAAGTGAAACATAGCCAAAATTTACTTTGCAAAGGATACCCTAATATGTGTAAGGAAAATAGAAAAATGTCCAACAAATAATCCTGTTTTTAATTTTCCTTGCACATAATTGGGTATTCTTTGCAACGTAAATGTTCACCCTATTCTATAAGTGAAAATCGACTTTGAAAAAGACCATGTATTACTTTAGTAAATCAGCTCAACTAAATAAATTCAGCTCTATGTGTTTAAGCCACATAATGCCTTCTGCAGAGTATACCAAAGTCAGAGGCAAGGAACAGTCCAATACATAGGGGAATGCTGGGTACTGCACAAGAAGAGAAGCAGGTAAGTAAAACTGCATTTTCCCAACCCCCTAGCATTTAAACAAGCATTTAAAGAGGAACTGCAGTCTGCTCACATAATTTGTAATAAAAACATATTTGCCATTCTGAAGCTTCCCTCCAACCACTTTGCATATTGTTTTATATATACTGTGATTCTGTACTTGCCAAATATACTGCAGAAATCTCCCTCCACTGAGTGAGGCTTCTGCCATTTTAACTGTGTGCAGCTGAAGCTGCTGCCTGTTCACTTCCTGGATTTACACAGACACACAGAGGCACACCTCCAGCTCTGCAAGTGTGAGAGAGCTGTGCATGATGTCGTAAGCCTAGGCTTTTTACCAATAAAAGAAACAGGAAGTGGGCTGTATAAAGTATTTACTGGCAGAAAAAAAAAACGTTTTATTATCCAAAGTTAAAACAGCAAGGGCACAAGATTTAATAGATGGAAAGTTGAAACAAATGACTGAAGGTCCGCTTTAACCCTTGTAGTGAGAGGGCAGCCCACTGCAAGTTAGGATTTTTTTACTTTCCCCATTTTGTCACAGACCTATATAAAATTGAGCCTGTATTCCATGTACCTTTTTTTTTTTTTTTTTCTTTTATTCACAGGGATATTTTGGGAAGGGGATTTTGTCGAGAAGTAGACCTGAATATAACATTGAGCAGGGTGAGCTGAGGGTCCGGTGGAAAGGGCATAATCGTAAGTATAATGAGTAATGTACATTATTATTATTATTATTATTATTATACGAGATTTATATAGCGCCAACAGTTTACGCAGCTCTTTACAATGTATAAGGGGGACAACACAATTACAGTACAGTTCAATCCAAAAGGTACAGGAACATATTCTACTTTGTGGGTAGGTTTCTCTAATTAAATGTACTATAATACATTGTGCTATCTTTTTAAAAACCTGGAATGTGTCCAATCAGAAATTGTAGTGGCATATAATATTCTTTATTAAAGATTAGCGCTTATGTTTTTATATATATATATATATATATATATATATATATATATATATATATATATATATATATATATATATATATATATATATACACTTGCTGCTGACAGGGTTAGATAAACAATGAATGCATTCATATTTCTGCTAGCACTAATACCTGGTACACACAATGAGATTATTGGACGAATGATCGTATGGTTTTATTTATTTTTTTTGCATGCAAATTTTAAATCGAACCTGAAGAGTTTACTAAAGTCACGAAAATCTTCGTACGACGGAATAAAAATTCCAAAGTGATGTAATGTGTTGTAGTGTATTAGTATTGCATTTTCGAATGACAGATATGTTGATTAAACAAAAATCGTACAATCTGGTATTGTACGAAAAAAACATTTGTGCATGTCCGATCAGATAATATTGGATGGACTGTCATGATAAGCTATCGAAAGCTGTGTACTAAGGATCAGATTAACATGTGATTGCTCCAAAATCGGTATTTTTTGTATGATTTTCTGATCGTGTGTACGGGGCTTAAGACTCCAGCCAGTATGTAAATCACAGAAAGAGCTATAAAACTCAGCAAAAAGCAATTTAAAGATGCAGTATGCATCTTGGTCTCCTAAACCATTGGAAAAAACGAAAAGATTACATTTACTATACCAAGCTAGAAATCTTAATTGATTTAGAAACCTTGTTAAAGCTGAACTCCAGGTCGGATTTTTATTTCATACTTATTTTGGTCTCGCTTGGGTCAATATAAATATGCATATCTCATACTTGAAGGGCCACTGGGGAAACTGACAATCAATGTAGTAGTTGGTGATGCTACAATGATAGCCCTTTCCTTCTGCACACCTGATCACAAGAGGTCACTCGCAGGCACTGCTGTCGATCACAGAACACTTTTTTTTTAAATTTTATCTCTGTCTGCATGGCATATTCTGAATGAGGTAGAGATTGTGACATTACTGCCCCTCTCCACCTTGTCCAATCAGAGAGAACACCTTGTAGTCATTGGAAAAAATACCAGGTATGCTGTGAATGGCGACAGTGCCGAGCGAGCAAATCCATGTGGTCAGTGTGCAGCGTAGAAGCCGCTGAGAAACAGGACCCAGGAGGTCACAAAGTAATTGTCAGCTTCCCCAATGGCCCTTCAGGTATGAGATATGCAGGATTACATTAATCCAAGCAGGACCCATGTAAGTATGCAATAAAGGTCACATCTGGAGTTCAGCTTCAAATTTATGTCTTGTGTACCAGGTATCACAAATATCTTCGATAAACCAGTTAAAAAAGCAATGGTGATGTGCAAAAAATTAACTGGTTGCAAGTTATTTCTGTTTAATGAAGCAGATTACTAAAAATGAATTCTAATTGGTTGGTATGGAATAGCCACTTCACCTCTGGAAGGTTTTGCACCTTCATGCCTGGCCATTTTTTGCTATTTAGCGCACAACTACTTTAACTGGTAATGGAAAATTAACCTAACTCTGTGTCCCATGATGTATGAAAAAGAAAATGGGATTTTTTCGTCATATTTGTAAAATCCTTTTCTTTGAGTACATCATGGGACACAGAGATCCCTCCCCTCTTTTTTGAGGATTCAGTGCTTGCTACAAAACTGATGTACCTCCTGTATGGGAGGGGTTATATAGGGGATCACTTCCGTCTAAGACTTTATTTACCAGTGTCCATTCACCTAGAGATGGCGTATAACCCAGTAGGTAATGAATATTAGCCTAACTGTGTCCCATGATGTACTCAAAGAAAAGGATTTTACAGGTAAGTATGACAAAAAAATCCTATTTTTGGCGGCACTATTTGATCACCACTGGGTTTTTATTTATTTATTATATAAACGAAAAAAGACTGAAAAAAAAAAAAAAAGCTATATTTTTTAACTTTCTACTATAAAACGTATCCAATAGAAAAAAAATGTAGAAAATCGAATTGCTTCATTTAGGCTAAAATGTATTCTGCTACATCTCTTTGGTAAAAAAAAAATCCCAACAAGTGTATATTAACTGGTTTGTGTGAAAGTTGTAGCATCTACAAACTGGTATATACAGTATACTGTAATTTTTCGTTATTTTTTTATACTAGTAATGGCAGTGATCAGCTACTTATTGAGGGACTGTGATAGTGTGGCAGAAAATCTGACACTAGCGGACACTGGGTGGGAACTGAATAACTGTTACTGACCTCAGCAGCGACACTAATATAGTGATCAGTGCTAATAATATACACTGTCACTGTACTAATGACACTGGCTGGGAGGGGGTTAACATCTAGGAGTAATGAAAGGGTTAACTGTCTAACTAGTGTAATGTGCGTAATATGTGCTGCTTTTACTAATAGATAGGGCTGATTTTTTCTCCCTGCAATGCAAGGAAAAAAAAACAGCCCCATTGCTGCTCCCTGTAGAGAGCCCTATTTGTTAGTAAACACAGGGCTCTGTGCTGTGATTCGTTAAGCCAATCAGCAAGTCCCCTCCATAAATCGTTGGCTGGGACCTGCTGACTGGCTTGTGCTGTACTGAATGACAGCACAGATGGGGCGTCACATGTACGTGATCCGACGCAGAGTGGCTGCTCCACCGCAGTGTAAGTGTATGCACATGGAGCTGTCCACTAGTGGATATTCTGTATTCTGCATCAGTTGGAAAAAAAAACATTTTGGGTGAGCATGCTCTAAGATTGTGCTGTTTTTTAGTTGCATTCAAGTTTTATGCAATGTATTATATTACTAAATCTAGGACTAATACTAAAAAACTTTAATTATTTTACAGCTTCTAAAATGAAACTACCAATTATTTCATCCAAAAAGTAAGTATTATTAGTTATCTTGTAACTGCGAGGCTTGCATCATCTCTTCAATGTAAAAATGTACATTTTTGTATAAAGGTTAATTTTGAAAGCAATAATTACATAACATCACACCTGCCCAAGTAAAATCCATTCGAAAATACGGCTGCCTGGTGATGTCATCACCCTTGCCATCACCCTTGCCATAGTACGATTCAACCCTACTCTAAAGCTCTTTTATGTGCAGCCCCAAAACTATTAAGACACTACTGAACAATTTATAATAAATTGCTGTGGGACCATCACTGTCCTCTGAGACCTCCTGTCATTTCCAACAAGGGTTTTGCCACCAAGTACTAAGTCATGCGAGGATAATTTCTTAACCATGGACAAAACACCAAAATTAGCTCCACATCCCTGAGATAAAGAAGTATTGAAGTGTTTATGGTATTTTTAAGATGCATATACTAGTAAGTAGATCCAAAGAGATACATTTAAAAAACTCTTTATTTTAACGTTGGTTAAAAATGTTTAAAAACTGTTTACAGCAATTACATGTAGTACAGTCCTTGTAGATACAGCAAGATTGATGTGATTCCCAAAATGTTTCACCCTGAAACTTGGCTTCCTCAGGGGATGCTGTCCACTTAGAAACAAAAGCCTTCTAATAGAAAAAGATATATACACTAGTATCAATATAAAGCATTTTAGCAAAACAAAAAACAATAAAATCAATGAAGTATACAGATAATTAGACAAATAAACATGCATGTGCATATTCAGCTCAGAGCTATCCCTACTCACCCCAGGATCTAAGATGGATATATCTGATAGGGTAAATGGAATAACTATTTATCAAACATTTAGTTATGATTATCAAAACATGTATTCTGATTAAGCAGAGATATTTTACAAATGTTTAGTTACAGGATGTATGAGTTAACAGCTGTTTTTGCCATTCACACCTTCAGCTGTGGAAAGGTTTATCTCTGATTTCCCACAGAGATTGGGAAGTGACATCTATATGACATCTATATGTGAATTGACCATCTGTTTAGCATTGTAAATGACCAACAATTTAATCAGGACTTAAAAGACTTACAAGGTAGCCCACAGCTATGCATAGAGTATAAAAGCTAGTTAGGTCCCAACTATAGTCAGAACAATCATATTGAATGTCACCATGTACTTACTGTGTTGTTCTCCCTGCCTATAGCTAAAACTATGGGCTTGTATATTAAATACATCATCTATAATTTGGCTTCAGAAGTCAACGTTATTGAAAGTCCTTAAGTTCTGGGCTTTCCCTATCATATCAAACTGCAATCAATGGAGATTTGGGAAACTCTACAAATGCCACAGCAAGCCAAGGACTGCAGGTGTTCATAGGAGGCATTTAAGGACCAACTAAATGAATAGAAAAAAATATTGGAAACCAGAATATCTAACAAAAAAAAAAGAAATGTGAACAAACCTCCAAAAAAGGGGACTTACAAAATATAGTTTGCAGAAACGCGAAACAACCAGGGACACAGAAACACAGTCCAAAGCTGATAAAACAAACTAGTACAGTATATTTGCTGAAGACATGCAGACTAAGGACATGGATTACTGGAACCATGTCCTGTGGTCTGATGAGACCAAGATAAACTTATTTGGTTCAGATGGTGTCAAGCGTGTGTGGCGGCAACCAGGAAAGGAGTAGAAAGACAAGTGTGTCTTGCCTACAGTCAAGCATGGTGGTGGGAGTGTCGTGGTCTGGGGCTGCATGATTGCTTCCGGTGCTGGGGAGCTACAGTTTTTTTTGAGGGAACCATGAATGCGATATATGGAGCTAAACAGTCAGAATAGAAAAACACTTAAAGGGGTTGTAAAGGTGTTTTTTTTTTTTTTTAAAAATAACAAACATGTCATACTTACCTTCACTGTGCAGCTCGTTCTGCACAGAGTGGCCCCGAACCTGGTCTTCTGGGGTCCCTCGGCGGCTGTCTCAGCTCCTCCCCGCAAGCATTTACCACCTTCATGCGAGCTCTCTCGCACGGTGGTGAGTGCTTGCGGGCGCGCTCCCGTGATACAGCCGGCGGCTATAGCCGCTCGCTGTATCACTCGGCCCCGCCCCCCGGCGCGCCGCGTCATCGGATGTGATTGACAGCAGCGCGAGCCAATGGCTGCGCTGCTTTCAATCCATCCACTGCAGCCAATCAGCGGCCAGGGTGAGCGGAGGAACAGATGTCGGGAACGCGAAGCTGACTTTCGAGGCGTCAGGTAAGTAAAACGGGGGGGCTGGGGGCGGCGGTTCTGTCAGAAGTTTTTTCACCTTAATGCATAGAATGCATTAAGGTGAAAAAACTTTTACCTTTACAACCCCTTTAATTTGTATATTCTGGTAAAATAAACCAACATCCAAACATTTAAAGCAGATGCTTTATACTGAAGCAAATAAATCCCCAAACCACAAGAGATAGCAGGGAAAGAGTACTGTATCATTAACGTGCAATATATGAAGAATCTTTGTTTAAAAAGCTAGTCCCTGAAGTCCTGCAGTGTGTGAGCGTGTCCCTGTGGTTTCCGGCAGTAATGGCATAAACAAGCGGCTTTAAATACCCCCCCCCCCTGTCCGACCAGCAACCAGCGCGTCTGGCTCATATGTAAAAGACATTATTGACCTCTTGAAGATCATTGAGGTATTCACATCCCTAAATACGCTTGGTTTGTAGCCATTGACGTTGAGAGTTTGCATAATACAATCCCACATGAGTTGGGACTTCGTGTTATAGCAGAACATCTACATGAATGTGGCCATTCTGCTTACAAATACAATTAATTTTATATTGGACCTTAGGTTTATCCTTACGACGAGTGTGTTTGTTTGGTCTCTCCCATTACCTCCAGGTGCACGGGGTCGGGATGGGGACACAATGTATCGTATGCCAACCAGGGAGAGGCATTTATTCACCCGGGAAGATATCAGCAAATACCTGGAATATATAATCGCCTTCAATCGATATATTGATGGTATGGTCGGTTACTTACCAGGAGTTAAATGAATTCGTGAACATCATAGGTTCAAACAATTGTAATCTAAAATTTACAATGTCTTGTGACCAACAATCTATCACATTTCTTGATGTTACAATTTTTGTCTAATCAAACGGGTCCCTGGGCATTTCCCTGTTCAGAAAGCTGTTTGCCAGCAACACTATTTTGCTTCTCTGTCCATAACCTGTCACTATCTCAATCCTTCCCTTTTAGTTCCCTAGCCCTGTTCCTTATACGCTAAGCCGCTGTTATGTCCGGGGTGAAAGTTTCCCCTCCAGCCACTAGAGGGAGTCCATCCTGCCCTCCCGCAGCTTGAGCTTTGGGACCCAGCAGCGGCTTAGAGGACAAGGGAAATAACGTGAGTGGCACATGTGGTCTTTTTGTTCATATCCGGCTGCGCTGGTTGGATGGGGGTTATTAAAGGATGCTTGTTTCGGCCATTACAACTGTCGGAACCACAGGGACAAGCTCTCACACCGCAGGATTTCAGGTACTAGCCTTTTAAACAAAGATTCTTCATATGTTGCACGTTAAAGATACAGTACTCTTTCACTGCTGCATCTCTTGTTTGGGGATTACTTTGTTTCAGTAGGAAGCATCTGCTTTAAATGTTTGGATGTTGGTTTATTTTACCAGCATATACAAATGAAGTGTTTTTCCATTCTGACTGTTTAGCTCCTTTATATGAGTATCCTGCTTTGGAAATTCTGCATCCCTGCTGTGTTTTGCGTTTCTGCAAACTATATTTTGTAAGTCTTCTTTTTTGGAGATGTTTGTTCACATTTTCTTTTTGTTATTTTGCTTTCCAGTATTTTTTACTATTCATTTAGTTGGTTCTTAACCACTTCAATACCAGGCACTTAGACACCTTCCCGCCCAGCCCAATTTTCACCTTTCAGCGCTGTTGCAATTTGAATGACAATTGCGCGGTCATGCTACACTGTACTCAAACAATTTTTTTATCATTTTGTTCCCACAAATAGAGCTTTCTTTTGGTGGTATTTGATCACCTCTGCGGTTTTTATTTTTTGTGCAACAAATAAAAAAAGATCGAAAATTTCGAAAAAAAACAAGTTTTTCTTTGTTTCTGTTAAATTTTTTTGTAAATAAGTACGCTTTCTCCTTCAATAATGGGCACTGATATAGCTGCACTGATGGGCACTGATACGGCGGCACTGATGGGCACCGATGAGGTGGCACCAATGAGGTGGCACTGATGAGGTGGCACTAACGGGCACTGATGATGGGCACTGATAGGTGGCACTGATGGGCACTGATAGGTGGCACTGATGGGCACTGATAGGTGGCACTGGTATGCGGCACTGATGGGCACTCATAGGTGGCACCGATGGGCACACATAGGCGGCACTGATGGGCACTCGTAGGTGGCATTAATTGGTATATATGGGTGGCACTGATGGGTACTTATGTGTGGCACTGATGTGTGGCACTGATGGGCACTGATAGGTGGGCACTGATGGGCACAGATGGGCACTGACAGGTGGCACCGATGGGCAGTGACAGGTGGCACAGATAGGCAATGACAGGTGGCACTGATAGAGCATTGCTGGGCATTGCTGGGCATTGCTGGCAATATCATTGGCATAATAGTGCCAATCAGTGCCTATTTGTGGGCACTGATTGGCACAGATTGGGCACATGTGGATGGCCATGGGGTACATACCTGGCCATCCACGTTGCCCCTTCCCTGGTGGTCCTAGTGGCATCCCTGGTAGTCCAGTGGGGTGATCTGCGGGGGGGCTGCGCTGATAAACAATCAGCGCAGACCCCCCCTGCCAGGAGAGCCGCCGATCGGCTCTCCTCTACTTGCGTCTGTCAGACGCGAGTGAGGAAGAGCCGATCAACGGCTCTTCCTATTGACAGCGTGATCAGCCGTGATTGGACACGGCTGATCACGTGGTAAAGAGCCTCCGCCGGAGGCTTTTTACCAAGATCAGTGTAGCGGTGTGTCAGACTGACACACCGCTCCACCGATCGCCGCGATGCGCGCCCCCGGGGGCGCGCTGCGGCATGTTATCCTGAAGGACGTCATATGACGCCCAGTCAGGATAACACAACCACTTCCCGGACGTCAATCCGCCATAGGGCGGGCGGGAAGTGGTTAAATGCCTCCTATGGTCACCTGCAGTCCTTGGCTTGCTGTGGCTTTTGTAGAGTCCCCAAATCTCCATTGATTGCAGTTTAATATATCTATCTTAGATCCTGGGGTGAGTAGGGATAGCTCTAAGCTGAATATGCACTTGTATGTTTATTTGTCTAATTATTTGTATACTTTATTGATTTTGTTTTTTTTGTTTTTTTTGTTTTGCTAAAATGCTTTATATTGATACTAGTGTATATTTTTGTTTCTATGTGGACAGCATCCCCTGAGAAAGCCCAGTTTGAGGGTGAAACATGTTGGGAACCACATCAATTTTGCTATATCCATAGGATTGTACTATATGTACTTGCTCTAAAACAGTTTTTAAACATTTTTTATTTTTGTTAAAATAAAGTGTTTTCCTTTAAATGTATCTCTTTGGATCTACTTACTAGTATATGCTCCTTATAAATCCCATAAATACTTCAATACTTTAAGTACTAAGTCATGTTTTGCGAAGGGGACAAATACTTATTTCACTCTTGAAAATGCAAATCAATTTATAACTTTTTTGAAATGCGTTTTTCTGGATTTTTTTGTTGTTATTCTGCCTCTCACTGTTAAAATAAACCTACCATTAAAATTATAGACTTATCGTTTGTCAGTGGGTAAATGTACAAAATCAGCAGGGGAACAAATACTTTTTTCCCTTGCTGCATATGCATTTTATCTGTGCAGTTAGTGGTTTGCCTGGAATTCATCTTTACCAATTATAAACTAATTATAGATACCAGCGTCACGTGGAGTGGGCTAGAAGTCTCTTGGAAGGGCAAGGAATGGACAGGAGTTCTGCTGACAGGATTCTTGAAGATTATTGCTCTCCGCTTGATTTGCCAGAGGATAAAGATGAAACTGTGGAGTCTGTAGACCTTAAAGCTCAAGAAGAACTTAATACTGCAGATGAAAGAAATGAGGTTTTGGAAGGTAACCCTCTTTTTGATCCATTATCAAAGTATAGCTCACAGGAGCTGGAAGCGGAGGAACCGTATATTGTACCAGATAAAGAGGTTCTGGAGAAGATGCATTGTCATAGGCATGATGACTTGATCGTACATTGCGGCTGTAGGCCAGCCAAACAGACTGTTCAAGATTATGCTTCTGAGAAAAGTGTAATCGATGGGCAACAGCATGAATATGTCTTGGTGGAAGAGGAACAAGACACTGCTGGTCTAAAGGATGAAGATGTGCAGGAGTACAAAAATGTAAGTTTTCCTGGCACTAAACCTGGTTACAAACCCTGAGCAAGTGTTACATAGTAGTATGTATTATATAATTAGAGCAATGGTTGTAATAGTCATTATATTTAATAAGCTAGTGATAAAATTTCCCTTATGCTGAAAACCAAACAACTTTGTGTCTACCTGCCAAGGGAATTTCAATAAAGCACAACTAGAGTTTTTATATAGTTAATAAGGATGAATAAAGACACCGGACATTAGGGCTGTTGAAAATAATCGCAAAATTGATGCATCACGATGCAGCCTCAAACGATTCTGCATTGATGCAGAAAATGGAGAATGGCTGCATCGATTGCACAGATGACGTCATCCTGGCGCCCCCTGTCTCTCCTGTGTTAGCCCTGCCAGCGTACTCTTCTCTTCCGGTTGTAGCCCTTAGATAGGGGAGGAAATTGGCCAGAGGTTTTGTGACCGGCCATGAAAGATCGGAGATAATAAGATATTTACAGGCATCGATTTACATTAACCCTTACACAGGGTAGGATGCATCCATGAAACAGAGGAACTGGCAGTGATTTTTTTTTTTTACTTTAGAGTATGCTGGCAGGGCTGTCCCAGGAGACTGGGGGTCTCCTGGGAGCGCAGGGGGATAGTGGAATGTAAACAGGGGGATTGTGTCATGTAAATGGGGTCTGTGGAATGTAAAGGGTGGCTGTGTAATGTAAAGGGGGCTGTGCCATTTTTAGTATTTACTGTTCTAAATAAATACTGTTGTCTGCTGTGTTCCGACTTTGCTACATGCAGGGAGTGCCCTTTATTTTTTTAAGAGCAGATAAAATAAAAAATGGAGTTCTTCTGACTGCTTTAACTTTTTGATGAAAACCATGGGCATTAATCGTGATGCATCACAAAATTAGGGCTGAAACAACTAATCGATTAATCGACAACTAATCGATTATGAAATTAATCGATTACTATTTTCATAATCGATTAATCGGCCAGTAACATAATGGGGTTAAAAAAAAACAAAAATGAGCCCTTTATAGTACAAAAAGAGCAAATAATCGTTACTGTAAATATTACTTTTACAGTTCTACAATAAAAAAATTAATCCCTTACAGTAGTGATTATCTGAAGGGCTAATTTTATTTTTTTAACTCCATTATGTTAATAAACGTCCTAGACCTGGTTCACATGTATGTGATTTTTGGTGCTTTTTGCAGAAACGCACTGCAGTTCATTTACATGGTTTCCTATGAGACACGTTCACATCTATGCTTTTTTCAGCCGCTGCGTATTTGGAAAGGGTCAGGGACTTTTTTTTCTTTTTTAACGCAAAACAGTGCTTTTTTGGTTCAATATACTTTAATGGAGAAGCTGCTAAAAAGCATGTAAAGCGTTTTTGCAGCAATTTGTGTTTTTTAATTTGCCCAACAACAAATTGTCAAAAAAAAATGCAAAAACGCAAATCGCAGCAAAATCACGTGCGCAAAAAAGAACTGCAGAAACAGATCAAATGCAAACTGCATAGGTGTGCAGCAAGCCTTATTATGGCCATACGGATCAATTTTCAGACGAGAATATTCAGACGAAAAATCTTTGTACATTTGCTGAATGAAAGAATGTTTGAAATTTTAACTTGTTTTTAACAGTCTGTTATGTAATTTCTGAAGTTTTCTATTATTTCTAAATTTTCCTGTCACCGTGGTTGAAAATGAACGTCGATTTGACCCCACTAATGATTTGAAAATCGAACGAACATTCTTAAAATAACTTCTTTTTTTTTTTTTTGAAGGAAGACCTTGTTTGTTTTTTAAATAAAAAATGATCTCTGAGTCTGATGATATTTACTAGAATCACCCTTTAATAGTATATATCCTCTAATAGTATATACAGTATATATCTCCTCTAATAGTATATACAGTACATCTCCTCTGTCTTATTCTCAGAGTGGATTAGAGATTTTGCTCCCTAACCATAAAGCTGGTAATTTATATTTACCACTGCATAGAGATATTTAAGAATACATTTCCTTTTTTTTTAAACTTTACATATTAAACTAAATTATACACCACACTTTTTTTTAAGGTTATTACCGAATAATCGATTAATCGAAACAATAATCGGCCAACTAATCGATTATGAAAATAATCGTTAGTTGCCGCCCTACACAAAATCAAAACATTGACTGGATAATCATAATCGAAAAGTGAGACCAATGAATTTTTCAATATCTCTGTACATTATGTTTGCTAATAAACACATCTAAAAGTTATTTGAATTTATCTACACTATTCACTGACCCCACCAACTGTGGCAGGGAGTTCCACATCCTTACTGCTCTAAAAATAAAGAACTGTTTATGCCAAAAAAAGCCAGACAGGCTGTTGTACACGGGCTGAATGTCGGCCAGTTTCTGTTGAACTGGCCGATATTTGGCCCGTGTGTGCCAAGCTTAAAGTGTTTGTTAAGGTAAACAAAATTTCTATAGTTCCCCCTGTTATATAACAGTAAGCTCCGCAGTGCATGTAATTTCTAAAAATATGCTGTATAACAGCTTACTTCAGAGCGCCGCTCAGCTGACTGCCCGCTGGTCTCCTGTCTCCATGTGATAGCTGCAGGGGGAGGTGCTGGGAAACCCCTGCTGACATCAGCCGAGGAGAGGGGAGGAGATCGGTGGGCAGTCACATAAGCGCCGAATGGCGCTCTGAAGTAAGCTATTATCCCGCTTTTTTTTTTTAGAAATGACATACGCTGGGGAGCTTACTATTCTATATCAGAGGGAACTATAGAAAATACAAACTTTTTTTTTTTAGAGCAGAAGTTGAGGATCGGGGAGCTGACACTCAGAGAGGGGAGAGAAGAGGAGGGAATGCACACAGGAGACACAGAGCAGGCTGCGGATGACGGAGACACGTACGTTGACTCCACTGTCAGAGCTCTGCAGCCCTGATGGATCGGAGTCAGCGCAGGGAAGGGAGGGCAGAAACTGGCAGGATCAGCCAGGTGTTTCAGGTGTTACAGAGGGCCAAATGACACAAGCTTTGTGCTGTATAACATGCGTTATGGGAACAAGATTTAATTTTTTTTTTTTTGGGTTAACAAACACTTTTAAGGGCTTTCTTCAACAGGCCTCTCTCCCCAAACAAGTCAATGGAAATGAAAAACCAGCTTGGAGAAGGTTGATATAGTGTAGAAGGAGGTCAAAAATGTCCTGTCAGTGAACTGTTAATAAGCTCTGAATCCTCTGAGAATGATTCTTAAAAGTGGAATTTAAAGCGGAACTAATCCCATTAATTTAACGGTTTCAAAAAATTGTTACCTGCCAGACATGCCGTGAATGCTAACTATCACATTCGCTTTTGCTCTCAACCAACCTGTCAAACCATCAAATAGCTGGAGTCACAACTGATCACATGTGCAGCACCATGGCAGTTGCAGATCCAACTGAAGCTAAGATGGCAACTTCCATGGCTAAAAAGGATAGGAGGGTTTAGTCCTGCTTTAACTGAAAGCATGCTGAATTTTCCATCATCACAAGCCTAAAGCCTGTCGGCGCAGGCCCTGAATTTGTGGTACAGTGGGGACGTGCTTTAATTTCCAAACTTCACTGGAATCTGGTTGCTTTGAACAAACCCACAACTTTTTAGCCCTTACGTGGTTGAGTATTATATTACCTTCCAGTTCAAGTTGCCTGTATTCCAGGCTAAATAAAAAGTTGAAGAGCTGTTTTATTCTCTTGTATTAATCTTACCATATTCTTATCATTCTAGGAGACACACAAGCTTGTTTGCCGGAGAAATCCATTCCAAATGTTTGAATATTTACAGCTCAGCCGTGAAGAGGTAATAGTCCAAGCAGTAAAATTATAGTAAGAGATTTTTGAAAGACATTTTCTGTGGAAGAGGTGTCTATCAGGAACCTTTCCTTGTGAAGCCTTCATCTCCCATATTCCTTTGTATAGAATCATGTGATCCTAACATCCTTCTTTTAGCTACCTGGAAGAGTAAAGTACAGTCTACTCGCTCTTCCTATGGGATTGCAACTTTTATGTATCACTTATTTTTTTCGTTTTGGATAGAACGAGGAAGATTTAGAAACTCTGCCAGCTTTTTCTTGTTGTGTCCCCACTAGGGAGACCTAAGCTCTCTTTGTCACAGAAAAGAAAGTGATAGGAATTCCAACATGATATATTCTGATTGGGACACTTCTTCAGGTGACAGTTGTTAGAGCCCTTTCACACCGGGCCGCCCGCAGCGTCAGCGGTAAAACGCCGCTATTTTTAGCTGCGCTTTTACCCCCGCTAGCGGCCGAGAAAGGGTTAAAACCGCCCGCAATGTGCCGCAATAGCGGCTTTTTGCCGGCGGTATCCCAGCGCTGCCCCATTGATTTCAATGTGGAGCAGTGGTGGAGGAGCGGTAAACACACCACTCCTTTACCGCTCGAAAGAAGCTGCTGGCAGGACTTTTTTTCCCGTCCTGCCAGCGCAGCGCTCCGGTATGAAAGCCCACGGGCTTTCACACTGCAGACAATGGAGCAGCTGTTTGAGGGCGGATTGCAGGTGCTATTTTTAACGCTATAGCGCCTGCAATACGCCCTTGGTGTGAAAGGGGTCTTAAGAATTGGAATTTCCCCTTACTTTGGAGAGATTTTCACCTGTTTGCTGTTGTATTGGGGTATAGACAGCACTAATAAAAAGATTCCTAATATGGTATATGATGTAATATTAACATAATTTACATTTTTGGGTTTGATGTTTTGAAGCCAAACCGCTGATTTTCTTTCACTTAAAATAGTTTGGGCCAAGCTGGCCCAGACTAACTATTTCCTTTACTAAGTTACGCGGCTGCTGTGAGCTCTGTATCATATCAGCTTGACCCAAACAATCTACTTAAAAGTAATGTCACAGGATGCTCTGACGAGTCCCCACATACTTCTGTATGTGCTCAAAATTTCCTAGGATGCGGTTTTGCCACTTCTCAAAAGAGCCTAAGGGCCTGTGTTGACAGGCTTTCCATTAGACCTGCAGCTAACTTCCTTCTGAACTGCAGTTGACCACCTTCAAGCAAATTTTACATTCCCATACATTCCCTTGTATGGAAATGCAACCCTCGTCTGATGCAATCATAATAGGAAATCATTGTACTGAACAGAACACTGATCTCTCCAAATGTGTTCAGACCCCAAGTGCCAAGCCTGCGACCCTTTGGCACTTTTTGTGCTGCACTCCAGACCCCTGCAGACACTAATCTGTTTCCCTATTGTCCTGTCGACCAGTGATTTCTAGCAGATTAATGCAATAGGTCTTCAGTCTCTGGCAGTCTCCTGAAGCATGTTCCCAGTCTCCAAAAACTCCTATTCATAGTCTGTTTCATGCATCTTGTATGCAATCTCTGATCATCTCCTATACCATGTCCGCAGTCTCTGACTATTTCTTGTGTCATGTCTGGATTC
The DNA here is from genome assembly GCA_037952925.1 of Lithobates clamitans. Lineage (NCBI taxonomy): Eukaryota > Metazoa > Chordata > Amphibia > Anura > Ranidae > Lithobates > Lithobates clamitans. The sequence continues at coordinate 1,540,964 of JBBGZY010000490.1, forward strand.
TCTGGCCAACTCTTATATCATCTCTGCAGTCTCTGACCATTTCTTGTGTCATATCTCCAATTTATGACCATCTCTTGTATCCTGCCCACAGTCTCTGACCATCTCTTGTACCATGCTTATAGTCTTTGACTATATTCTGTTGTGTTTCTGCTGTCTCTGACGCTGCATATTCGCGCATATTTTATGTGCACCCTTTTTTTGTTGAGGCCCTCCGTATCAAGTTGACCACCACATGTTTATACCATATAAACCATCAATACAATAAAAGAAATTAAAATATGAAGTAAGCGGCTGCTTCAAAATTTAACATAACTTCCCAGAAAAGACTAATGTACAAATTGAACAGGACTGTCTTTACACCTGATACAAATATATACACTCAATGATCAATATATTAAAATAAAAGGGTTTGTGAATAAAAGTCCCAACATCCAAGATTGATGAAAAACAAAATGTAATAGTCATTCAAGTTCAAATTGGTGCATCTTCATGTATCTTTCCACATGCTTTATTGTTCATACACCCAGTGAGATATTGGTTATCGAAGGTCAAAGTTGCAGAGGATATGGATACAATGTGGCTTATTTACTAAAAGCAAATGCAGTGATCACTTTGCAAGTGAAGTTGCATTCTGAAAGGGAATTTTCCCCAAAGCCTAATGAATGTGGTGAAGCGTCACTTTGCCAAAAACAACAAACAAGGTGAAAGGGAAAAAACTGCATTTTTCTTGCACATGGTTGGGTGATGGAACTTAGCAGAGCGACGCCTCATTCAGAAAGTTCTTGGGAAAATTCGCCTTGTAAAGTGCAACTGCAAAGTGAACAATCTATTTGCCACTTTCGTTCGTTCAGTCAAATGGGACAACTATAAAAAGACATATACTGTGAAGCCATGATCTGAGGATTTCATCATAAGATTTCACCCTCATGCTGGAAATATTGTATGCATGTCTTTTGTACTTTTGACCTTCTATAAAGCCGGGTACACACTGCAAGTTAAAGCGAAGTTCCACCCAAAAGTGGAATTTCCGCTCATTTGTCTTCTCTCCCCCTCCAGTGCCACATTTGGCACCTTTTTTGGGGGGGGGGGAGATACATGTCTTTGGTATCCTGTTCCCACTTCCGGGAGTCCGGGCCGTGGCCTGTGACATCACCACAGGGCTCCCTCCTCCTCCCTGTCGCCGGGCCCGTAGAAGAGAGGTGCGGGGCATCGCGCATGCGCAGTAGGGTTCCTGGCGTGAAGCCGTAAGGCTACACTGCAGGGTAATCTCACCCACAATGGCAGTGGCAGCACCCGACAGCAGATGGAAACATCAGCTGCAGTGCCGACATCACTGGACTCCAGGACAGGTAAGTGTCCTATTGTTAAAAGCCAGCAGCTGCAGTATGTGTAGCTGCTAGCTTTTAATCTTTTTTTTTGGGCGGAACACCGCTTTAACTATCTGAAGTTAGTACAGCGATCTCTCCTGCTGAGCTGTTGTGTTCTGACAGGCAGGATGGCCTCCTGCCAGAACACTCCTATTAGTGCTCTCTACGTCATTGATAGAGTGCTGATTGGGAGCTGGTCGGCTGCTGGCTTTCCAGCATGCTCGTCCGAGAGAAGCCAGCTTCTGTCGGACAGGGTGCCATACACATGGGCCAAACGTCGGCCACTTTTTTTTAACTGGCCAATGTCTCCCGACATTCGGCCCATGTGTCCGGGGCTTAAGAGTTTGTTTACCATCAGGTGGAGGATTGTTTTCTCACTGGGTGTACACACAAAAATCATTTTGAAAGATACATTAAAATTCATATCGTTGATTATTGCATTTTGGTTTTTACTGCTCTTGGATGACAGACTTCAGAAGCGGACCCGCCTACTCAGTGGGCAATCTGTCCACTGATCCCCGCTGAGTAGGCGGATGATATAGCCCACTTTCCTCTGTGGGTGGTCGGATGTAAACAAGCCGCCTGTCCGTTTTCATCCGACTGTTATTCGATCCCCCAGACGAATGGGGGACGGATCCCCATCCGTCTGTTTTTAGCGGATAGGATCGGATGTCGACACATGTCCATTGACATCTGCCACTCTATAGAGAGCAAAGGATAGTCTGATTGGGTCCGCCTAAAAAACTGACAGGCGGACTCGATCGATCCATCCGCGCGAAAAGGGGCCTAATTCACCTTTTTGTGTTTTGAGTGTGCATATTTATATTTGTACCTGGTGCGGCTATAGCGCTGTTCATTTTGTACATTACTTTTAACACGAACATAAGCCTCCTCTACACAGGTCCAAATTAATATTGTTAGGGGAACCTTTGTTGTTTTTCTTGGGTTTCTGGTCAGAATTCGGCTTAGGGCTTGTTATAACAGCAGAGAATACTGTGTCATAAAAGGTTGGGCGTTAAACAAAATACTTTATATGTTTTATTTCTTCTTTCCTCAGGCTTTCTTTTTGGTGTATGCCCTGGGCTGTCTGTCAGTCTCTTATAAAAAGGTAACCACTATTGCTTTATTATTCTGTTTCTCTTATTAACATGATGGTTAAAATGATTGTAAAGGATTTTTTTCTAAATAACAAACATGTTATACTTTCCTGCTCTGTGCATTGGAATTGCACGGTGCTTCTGGCTTCTTCCCTTTCTCCGTGTGCCACAATAGTAACTGAAAAAAGAAAAAGGACCAAGGAGGAGCACAAAGGAGTGATTGGTCCAAAAGGTGGCTACTATGGATATGGTGGGCAGTAACGGGAGAATAATGTATATAAAAAATCTTAATAAAAATGTATTTGAATAGTCTAAAATATACAAAAATAACTCTGACAATTAAACACATATGTATAGAGCTGATCCATCAGACACAAATTAATGGGCCCGTCCGGTGCAGCCAGCACAGGGTACGCCCATTAACCAGCAACACAATAACAACACACAGTACCACACATATAAACACTTCTAGAAAACATATTAAGTGCAGGCGCCTATAATCCCACAGATGCATAAGGTCCCTATGGCCAATCGCCAAATCAAATAGAATAAATAGAATATATATGAGAATTAACAAAGGAACCTTATGCATGCGTGGTCCCCCGGGGAGATGGGGAAAGTGGAATAAGTATAACCTGGATGTTGCCTAACTCAAAAGCCTCACTGAATGGCATCCACAACAGCTGTGTGAATACTGAATCTTGGTAAACGGGTCAGGGGGACTTTTGCGATATATATAGCATGCGCATGCACAGATCATTTTTTTTTCACCAAAGTCCATTCCTGAAGTGTATTGGATAAATATGCAATTCGGAGAGTCTCTAGTGAGTGTGGGGAGTAGTGAAACGGCACAGTATAATGAGTACTATTGTTGCCAAGAGCAAGTCACATAACATCTCAGAGTGGCTGGATATTGCCCGGAATTGTTGGTGTGCTATAAGGTATATCATAAACCTGTACGAGACAGAATGTCACTGTATATTATCCTACAGTCCACATTAGCCAGGGCAATGCCACATCGAACATCAAAGAGTGGAGATATCAACTGTATACAGGAGCTAAAGGGGTTACGTTACCACCTCTCGGTTGTGCGAGGATCAAAGCAGCATCTCATGTATTCCGGTTTCTCCACTGCTCCGTGATTTCTCCATCTACGTTGTCAGTGCTGGCTGTGATATGCTGTATCCTCTGAGCACACAGTAAGCGGCTCCCCAATAGGAAGCTGTTTCCCATGGTGGCACATCTGCAAGCTCAATCCCCGAGCCGCGCTGCCTGCATTCAGAGACAGACAGCATGGCTCGGCCCCACTCCCTCCTCACAGGATTTGACTGACAGAAGTGGGAGCCAATGGCCAAAGTGGGAGCCAAAGCCTGTGAGAGCGTGGAGAGAAGGCAGCCGCTGCAGATGGGCACAGCACTAGATCGAGTGAAGACCCGAGCAAGTATAAGGGGGGGGCATACTGATATGAAAAAAATTTACCTTAATGCAGGGAATGCGTTAAAGTGGTTTCAATCCAAAACATTTTTTACGTTAATGCATTCCCTGCACTAAAGTTAAAAAAAATACATTTTTACAGCTTCCTATCCTCCCCTACCTCCTTAAATGCTTATCTGAGTCCTCAAATGATCCCGTGCTGTGCACAGCTACATCTCTTCTCTCCCCTCTCTTCCTCTTCACACAGAGACTCTGTCAATCAAATGCTGAGGAGAATGTGGGGGGCAGGGCCAAGCCACATTGTGTGTGTGTGTCTATGAAGCTCGGCTCCATAGACACACACAGCTTAGAAGCGCGCACGCAGCTGTCTTCCTGTGGGGGCACTTAGAGAGAAGGAGGAGCCAAGATTACCAGCAGAGAACCCCAGAAGAGGAGGATCGGTGCTGCTCTGTGCAAAACCATTGCACAGAGCAGGTGAGTATAACATGTTTGTTATTTTAATTTAAAACAATTTTTTTGCCTTTAGTACACTTTAAGGTAAAACATGTTTACGCTTTACAACGACATTAAGGTTGTGATAAAGAATTAAAATTTGTTAGACTGTAAAACACATTTCTGTATGCAAGGAATCCTGCTTAGGCACACCGCTGCCTGACCTGCATTTATGTAAGACGGTCATTCTCACCTTTCCCAATATTCAGTTTCAAGAGAGGGAGGGAGGCTTTTTGTCAGGATATTTATCTATATTATATTTATATATATTTATAGAGGGTCCACCTCCCTGTTTTTCCACTGTGCACTGGGGACAGGGCTGACAACTACAGGGCTGACAACTTCAGCTGTTAGGGACAGGACCCCAATGTTAAGGATGCTGTCTTTAAAAATATGGTTCCCTGTGTTTAAGTAGTACTTAAAGTGAATCTGTGCGCAGATCATGCTTACTAAATCATTTAGATATCCTAAACAATTAAAACATTTTCAAACAAACCCTTAGTCATGTCTGTGTCTTCAAGCATTGTGGAGCAATTACATTTTCAGAGTTCCAGCACTGGTATTAAAATCTTTCGAAGTGCAGATTTTGACAGTGAGCCAGTCAGTGAAACATGACTGTGAGCAACCATTCTCAACCAGGGTTCCTTTAACCACATCAGCTCTGGAAGGTTTTACCCACTTCCTGACCAGGCCATTTTTTGCGATACTGCACTGCGTTGCTTTAACTGACAATTGAGCGGTCGTGTGACGTTGTACCCAAATAAAATTGATGTCCTTTTTTCCCACAAATAGCTTTCTTTTGGTGGTATTTGATCACCTCTGCGATTTTTATTTTTTATTTTTTTTGCTATAAACAAAAAAAGACAGACTATTTTGAAAAAAAAAACAATATTTTTTTACTTCCTGCTATAAAACATTCTCAATAAAAAAAATTAAAAAATCTAATTTCCTCATCAATTAAGGCTAATTTGTATTCTGCTACATATTTTTGGTAAAAAAAAAAAATCGCAAAAAGCATATATAGATTGGTTTGCGCAAAAGTTATAGCGTCTACAAACTATGGGATAGATTTGGGAACTTTTTTTTTTTTTGTTTTGTTTTTCCTAGTAATGGCAGAGATTTTTAGCGGGATTGCTGCGGACAAATCTGACACTTGGTGACACTTTTTGGGGACCAGTGACACCAATACAGTGATCAGTGCTAAAAATTCACTGACACTGTATAAATTACACTGGCAGGGAAGGGGTTAACATCAGAGGCAATCAAAGGGTTAACTGTAACTCAGTGTTTTCTTACTGTGTTGGGGACGGATGCACTCGAGGAAGAGAGACATCTGTGCTCCTGATTAGCAGGAATCACAGATATCTCTCTTCCTGTCTGACAGAAGGACGATCTGCCTTGTTTACATAGGCAGACCATCCTTCTCTCTCTCCAGGGTGCGATCGCGGGTGGCCAGCGGGCATAGCGGCCACAGGGTGCCCTAGAGCTAAGCATGAGAATCCCTACAGGTATGGGATTTTGCACTTAAGGGTCGCCTTGCTGCAGTAAATGTACGTGGGACAGTCCTTAAGTGGTTAAAGGTTGCTTGGGCTGTGTCAAATCGCCTTCAGTTTGATGACACCTTCATAGTTTCAGGGTCAACAGCACATGGCAAACTATCAGCATAACACCAATGATGGCTGTCTGTATGGGGGGGAGTTCTTGCCACCATTTTTAAGGTCAACATTCTTCCCACTGAACACCAATGTAAGGCACATTCTTCCTAATGGCCACTAAGGATGAGCTCAGGCGTGTTTGCAACTCCACGTGCCCGCGCCCGCCAGGAAGCTGACACACCGCAGCCCTAATCATAGGCAGTGAGACATTTCCTGATCTGTGCAGCCGCGGATCGGGAAATGTCTCACTGCCTGTGATTAGCGCTGCAGAGTGTCAGCTTCCTGGTGGTCGAGGACTTCCTTAATGGCCACACATGTAAGGGTTTTTTTTCTCACAAACTGCCAATAAATTGATTTTAGTAAGGGTTCCCTGAGACATGAAAAATTGAGTTTGGGTTCCTCCAGGGTAAAAAGGTTGAGAGAGGCTGCTGTAGAGTCTTTGTTGTGATCTTTGAGAATGAATAACTTCACATTACAAACACCTAGAGGGTCAATAATATGTTTTAAAGCTCTATTATTGCTTGTTAAGAATATGTAAATAGTTTGATATCCATAGTTTGTCCATTTTTAAGGTACAATGTGTGAATGCCAGGTATTTTGATTGCTGACCTGGTAAAGTAATTGGTAATAAAGTGCATGACTTGGTTAATTATTGCAGACCATCAATTCCTTTTAGGAAGCTTTAACCATACAGAAACTCTGGGAAATTTTCTGTGCAGCACAGCAGAACTTCCAGACAGGTTATATGGCATACCACCACTTCCGAAGCAAAGGCTGGGTGCCCAAAGTGGGACTGAAATACGGGACAGACCTATGTAAGTTATCACTGAGATTAACTAGTAAGTCTACTCAAAACTAATATTTCAGTTTTGGCAGCTGCTGACAATTGTTATACATGTATCACAAACAAAAACCTTATTTATTGATATTTTTTATGTTTTCTAGTGCTATATCGAAAAGGCCCACCCTTCTACCACGCAAGGTTGGTAACTGAAAAATATATGTGGCTATTGCCTTGGCTTAGAACCTGCTATATAGAGCTTACTTCCCGGTACGGGTGGATTTACTAAAAGCAAATAGACTGTGCACCCTGCAAGTGCAATTCCACTCATTTTCACCAGAACTTAGTAAATGTGGAAAAGCTCTGTTGATTTCCATCATCCAATCATGTGCAAGCAAAAATGCAGTTTTTTTTTTTTTTTTCCTTGCACCTGACTGGGTATTCTTTACAAAGTGGAGCTTTACCACTTTTACTAAGCTCTGGGGAAAATGAGTGCAACTGCACTTGCAAAGTGCACAGTCTAGTTGCCTTTAGTAAATCAACCCCACAGTTTTTTTTTTAAATAATACCAATTATTTATACTTGAAAGGATATATTCCTCTAGATTTTGATTCCAACAAAACCTAATTTAAAATTCACATCATATTTCTAAAAACTTTAGAAATTTAAAGGGAAACCTCTGCTGCTGCAGGCAGAAGTCTGACACCCCCCCCTTCTGGATTACCACCGGACTACAGCCTGCCTGGCTGCAATAATCAGTCACAAAAAAGTCCAAAAGCCATGGGAGAGCTGGAATTTAGAGAGTTGTTATTAGTGTAAAAACACTGTGCAGCAGTATTCATCTAGACAGTGCCATGACATGTTTTACAGAATACTCATGATGGATTTCTGAGTAAGCGTATATCATGCAAAAATGTATCTCTGCACTTTGTATAGGAAAATTCGGGGGCTTGGTACTTTGCTGTTTTAAAGAATTAAAAAATGTAAAATGGAATTTCAGGTAAAATATTAGTTTGACTCGGTTGCTAAAATCAAACCCTGAATACAAACTTTCCCTGTAAAGAAGATAGTTAATACTCTTGTGCTTAGATTACCTAAAGATAACCTTCAAAATAGTTTGTTCTAACAAAACTCATAAAAAGGAGGACTTTGAAGAAACTTCCATTCAAACTGACAATTCAAAAATAATTTATTATTATGTATTTATTTAGTGTATAACATCATTTTAAAGACATTGCAATTGTGTTGTGTGAATACAATCACCTCATCTACAGTATTTTATGGTGTGTATATATAAAAGGAAAGAAGACCACTGATGTATTCACCCCATTGCATTATAAATTCGATAGATAGTCTGGTTACAATGACACTAATAAGTATCCTCTATAAATGTATATTGATTGCATTCTTACCAGTTATAAGTAGCAACCTAGGTTATTGCTCAACGTGTCCCTCACGGGGCTTCAAAGGGAGCTCAGAGGTGCTGTTGAACAAAACAATATTAAACAAAAATCAATCCGTAAATAAAGCCAAATTAACATATTTACAATGTAACATATTTACGCATACATGTTAAATACAGTGCCTTGAAAAAGTATTCACACCCCTTGACATTTTCCACATTTTGTCATGTTACAACCAAAAATGTAATTGTATTTTATAGGGATTTTATGTGATAGACCAATACAAAGTGGCACGTAATTGTGAAGTGGAAGGAAAATGATAAACGTTTTTCAAAATTATTTACAAATAAGTATGTGAAAAGTGTGGTGTGCATTTGTATTCAGACCCCTTTAATCTGATACCCCTAACTATAATTTCTTTATTGTACATCACGGGACACAGAGCCACAGTAATAACTTTATGGGTTATATTGCACCTTCAGGTAGTGGACACTAGCACACTCTAAGCAGGAAATTAAATTCCCCATATAACCCCTCCCCTTACCGGGAGTACCTCAGTTTTTTCGCCAGTGTCTTAGGTGTTGGTCACGAGTAAAGATGTGCTGTGCTGAGGGTCCTTCCATTCGCCTTTGTATGAGGTTGTTGGGGAAGATGATGGCTTCATTCAAAGCAGTTCCCTATGCTCAGTTTCATTTGAGACTGCTGCAAAACAGTATCCTATCGGCCTGGAACAAGAAGATTCAGGCACTAGATTTTCCAATGCGTTTGTCAGCAAAAGTGTGCCAGAGCCTCAGTTGGTGGAGGATATCCGAGAATCTGCAGAAGGGGAAATCCTTCTTACCGTTTACCTGGAAAGTGGTGACAACAGATGCCAGCCTTTCAGGTTGGAGAGCAGTCCTGGAAGAAGCATCTGTCCAAGGGAAATGGTCCAGAACCGAAAGGACCTTGCCCATCAACATTCTAGAAATTTGGGCGGCGCGTCTACCCTAAGGGCCTGGACATTCAGGTTGCAGAATTCTCCTGTCAGGATTCAATCCGACAATGCCACAGCAGTGGCTTATATCAATCACCAAGGATGGGGGCACCAGAAGTCAGGCAGCCCAGGAAGAGGTATACCATATCCTAACCTGGGCAGAAAAAAATGTGCCGTGCATTTGGCAATCTTCATTCCAGGGGTAGAGAACTGGCAGGCAGACTACTTATTGTTCCCGGGGAATGGTCTCTTCACCCCGACCTCTTCCTGGCTATATGCCAAAGATGGAGGATCCCGAATGTAGATCTGTTTGCGTCCAGGTTCAACAACAAAGTCTACAACTTTGTGTCAAGAACAAGGGATCCACTCACATGCAGAACAGATGCGTTGGTGACCCCGTGGGATCAGTTCTCGCTGATTTATGCATTCCCTCCTATTCTGCTGCTACCTCGACTTCTTCGCAGGATCAAGCGAGAAAGGAAGTCGGTAGTTCTTGTGGCCCCAGCGTGGCCCAGAAGATCTTGGTATGCAGAAATAGTAAAGATGGTGGTAGGGGCCCCATGGCCCTTGCCACCACGTCCAGACCTGCTATCGCAGGTACAGTGTTTCATCCTACTTTACAAACGCTAAATTTAACGGTTTGGCTATTGAAACCCACATTCTAAGAAATCGTGGGCTTTCAGACTCAGTGATACCTAGCTTGATTAATGCAAGGAAGCCAGCTCCCAGAGTAATTTATTATAGAGTCTGGAAGGCATATGTTTCTTGGTGTGAATCCAGGGGTTGGCATCCTAGGAAGTATGTCATAGGTAGAATTCTTGCCTTTCTGCAAATGGGGCTAGAAATGAAACTGGCCTTGAGTACTATCAAGGGCCAGGTCTCGGCCTTATCAGTATTGTTTCAACGTCCACTTGCTTTGCATTCTTTGATCCAAAGCTTTATACAGGGGGTAACGTGGCTTAATCCACCAGTTAGGGCACCCCAGAACCCTTGGAACTTGAATTTAGTTCTGTCGGCATTACAGAAACAGCCTTTTGAGCCGATACGACATATTCCTTTGGTCCTTTTGACAAGGAAGCTAGTTTTTCAGGTATCCATTTCTTCTAAAGAAGTTGGCATCTCTTTCTTGTAAAGAGCCATATTTAACCGTTCACAAGGATGGATTAGTATTGCATCCTCATCCTAACTTTCTGCCAAAGGTGGTTTCAGGTTTTCACCTAAACCAGGATATTATTTTACCTTAATTTTTTCCAGAACCCTGTTCTAAGGAAGAAAAGTCACTACACTCTTTGGATGTAGTGAGAGCAGTCAAGATCTATTTGAAGGCGACTGCTCAGATTCGAAAAACAGATCTTTTGTTCGTGTTGCCTGAAGGTCCTAGGAAAGGACAGGCAGCATTGAAATCCATTATTGCCAAATGGATTTGGCAGGTAATTAATGGATTTGGCAGGTAATTATTCAAGCTTATGGCTTGAATAAGAAGGTTTCACCTTTTCAGGTCAAAGCGCACTCCACCAGGGCTGTTCGTGCATCGTGGGCGTGCATCACCAAGACTCCATGGCTCAAATCTGCAAGGCCGCAACCTGGTCTTCAGTCCTTACATTCGCCAGATTCTATCAGGTGGATGTAAGAAGGCATGAGGATATTGCCTTTGAGCGCAGTGTGCTGCAGACAACAGTATAGGTCCTCAGGTCTGATTGCACCCTAATTTTTTCTGTGTCCTCTCCCCTCAGGTGGCATTGCTCTGGGACATCCCATACAGATATTATGTGGCTCTGTGTCTCGTGATGTGCGATAAAGAAAATAGGATTTTTTAACAGCTATCCTGTAAAATCCTGTTCTTAGAGTACATCATGGGACACAGAGGTCCCTCCCCTCTTTCTGGCTACACATGTATTGCTTTGCTACAAAACTGAGGTACTCCCGGTAAGGGGAGGGGTTATATGGGGTATTGAACTTCCTGTTTAGGGTGTGCCAGTGGCCACCACCTGAAGGTGCCATATAACCCATACAGTTACTACTGTGGCGCTGTGTCCCGTGATGTACTCCAAGAAAAGGATTTTACAGGTAAGCTGTTATAAAAATCCTATTTTAGTGGAACCTATTGCCTTCAAAAGTCACCCAATTAGTAAATAGAGTCCGCCTGTGTGTAATTCTATCTCAGTATAAATACAGCTAATCTGTGAAGTTCTCAGAGGTTTGTTAGAGAACCTTAGGGAACAAACCGCATCATGAAGGCCAAGGAGCAAACCGGACAGGTCAGGGATAAAGTTGTGGAGAAGTTTAAATTGGGGTTAGGTTATAAAAAAATATCCTAAGCTTGTAACATCTCACGGAGCACTATACAATCCATCATCTGAAAATGGAAAGTGTATGGTACAACTACAAACCTCTCAAGACATGGCCGTCCACCTAAACTGACAGGCCGGGCAAGGAGAGCATTAATAAGAGAAGCAGCCAAGAGGCCCATGGTAACTCTGGAGGAGCTGCAGAGATCCACAGCTCAGGTGGGAGAATCTGTCCACAGGACAACTATTAGTCGTGCACTCCACAAATCTGGCCTCTCTGGAAGAGTGGCAGGAGGAAAGCCATTGTTGAAAGAAAGCCATAAGAAGTCTTGTTTGCAGTTTGCCAGAAGCCATGTGGGGGACAAAGCAAAAGTGTGGAAGAAGGTGTTCTGGTCAGATGAGACCAAAATGTAACTTTTTGGCCTAGAAGCAAAACGCTATGTGTGGTGGAAAACTAACACTGCACATCACCCTGAACACATCATCCCCATCGTGAAACATGGCGGTGACAGCATCATGTTGTGGGGATGCTTTTCTTCAGCAGGGAAAGGGAAGCTGGTCAGAGTTGATGGGAAGATGGGGGGAGCTAAGGACAGGGCAATCTTAGAAGAAAACCTGTTAGAGTCTGCAAAAGACTTGAGACTGGGGCGGAGATTCACCTTCCAACAGGACAACAACCCTAAACATACAGCCAGAGCTACAATTGAATGGTTATTTTTAAAGCATATTCATGTGTTAGAATAGCCCAGTCAAAGTCCAGACCTGAACTAAATTGAGAATCTGTGGCAAGATTTGAAAATTGCTGTTCACAGATGCTCTCCTTCCAATCTGACAGAGCTTGAGCTATTTTGCAAAGAAGAATGGGCAAAAATGTCACTCTCTAGATGTGCAAAGCTGGTAGAGACATACCCAAAAAGACATGCAGCTGTAATTGCTGCGAAAGATTGTTCTACAAAGTATTGACTCGGGGGCTGAATACAAAGCACGTCACACTTTTCACATATTTATTTGTAAAATCATTTCGCATTTTCTTTTCACTTTACAATTATGTACCACTTTGTGTTGGTTTATCACATAAAATCCCCAAAAAATACATTTTATGTTTTTGGTTGTAACATGACAAAATGTGGAAAATTTCACAGGGTATGAATACTTTTTCAAGGCACTGTATGTACAGTACTAGACAAACATTTTAGGCAGCTGTGAAAATTTTTTTAAATTGTTGGTATAAATGGCACCACCCATAATAAAATTGTGCAAAAAATATTATATGATAGCTGCCCCTTTAAGTGTGAGAACGCACTAAACCATCAAAAAAACATAAATAAAATGGGCGCTAGTCTTCCTACACATCGTGCAATCTCTGTGTCTCACAAACCATATTTTTTTACCATATACCCGTATTTATCGGCGTATAACACGCACCCAAGTTAAGGAGGGAATTTTAAGGAAAAAAACTTTTAGGAGTAAAGTTTAAGGAAGAAAAACTTACATTAAAATACCCATCAATGCAGCGTTATCGGTGTCCATCTGCAGCCTTGTCAGTGTCAGTGCAGCCTTGCCCCAGTGTCCATTGCAGCCTTGTCAGTGCAGCCTTGTCAGTGCAGCCATGTCAGTGCAGCCTTGTCAGTGCAGCTTTTCTCCAGTGCAGCCTTGCCCCAGTGCAGCTTTGCCCCCATGCAGCCTTGCCCCAGTGCAGCCTTGCTCCAGTGCAGCCTTGCCCCAGTGCAGCCTTGCCCCCCCGTGCAGCCTTGCCCCCCCGTGCAGCTTTGTGGGATCGCCGCGATCCCTGCCGTCATACACAGCCCTGTGTAAATTTAAATATGGCGCCGAGACTGCAGGGACTCGGCGGAGCGCTGATACACATAGCTGAGAGTCTTCGGGTTTTCTCGGCGCCGCTTACAGTCCCGCCCAGTTCCGCCCTATGGGCGGGACTGTAAGCGGCGCTGAGAAAACCCGAGGACTCTCGGCTATGTGTAGCTCCACTCCGCCGAGTCCCTGCAGTCTCGGCGCCGTATTTGAATTTCCACACGGCTGTGTATGTCGGCGGCGATCGCGGCAATTGCCGCGATCGCTCCGATCACACACAATTGGGGGGGGATCGGCCTATAACACGCACCCACGATTTTCCCCTGATTTTCAGGGGAAAAAAGTGCGTGTTATATGCCGATAAATACGGTATGTGTGTTTCCTGATTCCAAAAAACCTGAAATGCTCTCACATTAAATATAATATCCATATCATGTGACTTTTCATCAATATAAATAATTGTGAAAGAAAAACTGAAAAAATATATGGTAAAAAAAAGGGTTTGTGAGACACAGAGATTGCACGATGTGTAAGAAGACTAGCGCTCACTTTATTTGTTTTTTTTCATGGCTGTGAAAAAACTGTAAATTAAGAGTGCTTTCTGAAACATAAGTGTTAATAATTTATTTTTATCAGTTAACAAAATGGAAAGTAAACAGAAGAGCAATCCAAATCGAATCAATTTTTGCTGTGAACGCCCTTTGCCTTTAAAACAACATCAATTCTTCTAGGTATACTTGCACACAGTTTTTGAAGGAATTTCGCAGGTAGGTTGTTTCAAACATTTTGGAGAACCGATCACAGATCGCGCCAGATGCATGCCCCAGGGGGCTTGCGGAAGGTGTGTTCTGGGAGGACGTCCATGGATGCCATGCTGTAGCTGTAGCTGTCTTTCCGCTATGTCGCGGTATTGAAGTGAACTATCTTTAGTCTAAAGAAGAACAAGGAGTCCTGGAAGTGATGGTTTGGCCCCCACAGAACCCTGATCTCAACATCATTGAGTCTGTCTGGGATTAGATGAAGAGACAGATTGATACTGGTTTAAAGCTGTTAACATATATATATATATATATATATATATATATATATATATATATATATATATATATATATATATATATATATATATATTCTTTGAAAGCATTCTTATTTTACAGTATTTCTTCACACCTGCCTAAAACTTTTATATAGTACTGTAATATATGTTATTTTGAGTTCGTTTTAGGATTGCATTTATTCAAATTATTCTGTTCAACAGCCCTCTTATCTCCTGTGTGAAACGTGTCAAGCAATAACTTAGCCCCAATGCTTAGTACTGGTAGCAACGCATTATAACAATTAAAGGAGGGTACTTTTAAGCAGGGCGGCTGATAAGGCAGTACAGCCAGCGCTCCTGTACTGGACCTGGGCCCCATCAGTTCAAAAGGGGGGCCCAGGCACCTGCTGAGCAGGAGGGTCAGCTGTACTGCCTTATTGCAGACACCGATCCTCTTCTGTCTCCCACTGCAGTGCTGCCAGCTTCTCCTCCTCTCCCTAACTCCGGCTGCACTGCAAGAGGATGGTTTCTAGCACATGCACCCCTTCTATTTGCTGTGTGGGCCCCACTGTGTGCCCCTTTCCCCCCACAGTACTAGCGCCTTTCCTCTTCTCCTGCTGGCAGCTGCTGCGGGCACACAGGGGGGATGTAATTTACTGGCCCCTTCCTTTCCTCAAGGAATTCAGTGAGCGATCGATACTAACCACTCCTGTGTCCATTCATCGCTGAAACATAGTAAACTATGTTTACTATGCTTCCGCCTGTGAATGAGCAGGAAGCCTCATAGCGCTTCCTATTCATTCTTCTGTGCAGCTGAGGCTGTAGAGAAGGGAACTGATAACTCTATGTCCTCAGTCACTTTCAGCCTGGGGGAGGGGGGCCCTGTCAGGTACGCTATATGGGGCCCCCGTGAATTCTAACAGCAGCCCTGCTTTTAAGTGTCGTCACCTAACTCTAAATCAAATTTATAATTGCAGTAGGGGTGAATACATCAGAAGTCATCTTTATATATATATATATAAAATCATTATTAGCTGATCTGATTGTATCCATACAACTCAATTGCAATATATTTAAATGGTGTTTCCACTTATTGAATCTTTTATTTATTTATTTTATTGCTGTCTGTTTAAATGGCAGTATCTTCAAAGTTCTGCTTTTCATTATGGGTTTTGTTAGAACAGCTCTGTGGGATGTTAAACTGCCCAGCCACCCAGGGGTTCCATAAATGATAAATGAGTTTAACGATTTTTAAAATGGTTTGGAAATGTAGTTGGGAAGTGAGCAATGGTCTGTGAGCCTAGTCAGAATTCCTTTCACAGAACAGACACTTAGAAAAGCTCCAGTAATCTTTTGCTCATACTGTACGAATAAGGTTTTCGGTATATTTATTTAAGGATGATGTTTATCACATTTGTTCCTTTTCCACTTGCAGAGAACATCTGTAAGGTGTCCTTTTATGAAACTGAGATCAGCTGCGATCCTCAGTCTCGCCGCTGATCTCAGGTCATTACCAGTTTATGAAACTGAGATAATCAGTGGAGAACATGTTCTCCGCTGATTATCTCAGCACAGTGAGAATCTGTAACGGACTGTCACAGAAACGGCCAGTTTATGAAGGTGCGATCTCAGCACCTCACTGGCGATCTGTGACAGAATTCTCACTTTCTGATTCACCATTTCAGAGGTGGAGAATCAGAGTGAGAAGCGTGAAACTGGCTGAGTATTCTGGAGAAAGCGAGTATGTGTGTATATGTATGTGTGTGTGTATATATATATATATATATATATATATATATATATATATATATATATATATATATAAGATATAGATAGATAGAGACTATATATAGATATATCTATATATAGACATATCTATATATCGATACATCTATATATATATTTATATATATCTAGATATATAGCTATATTTTTTTTAGATGTTCACGTCTCTGGCTGGGTTCACACTTGTGCGATGCATGAACCAGCGTGATTCCTGTGCGGGTTTTCACATCGCACCTACATTGACATCTGCGCACCACTGCGGGTGTCAATGTAAAGTTAATGACACCCCCAGATCATTTCACAGATTGCAGTGCGAACCATGTAATGGTGCAGGAATCGGATCGCATGGGTGTTCACACCCATGCGATCCGATTCCAGTGCGGACCAAATAAAGGGTCCTGTACCATTTTGGTGCAAATGCAATATGATTTAGGGCCAGTTCCCACTGCTGCGGTGTCCGAGATCGGATGTGATTCTCACTGCACTGCAGTGCAAAATCACATCCGATCTCTGTGCGATGCGATTTCAGCCATACAGATAGTATTGCTGAATTTGCAATGCACTCAGACCAAACTCATACAGAACCCTTTTTTTGGTACACAGCAGAATCGGATCGCATGGGTGTTCACACCGATGCGATTTGATTCCTGTTCGAGTTTGCAGATCACACTGCGATATGCGAACTGATTTGGGGGTTTTGTTAACTTTTAGGCCCGGTTCACACTTGTGCGATGCCGGACATCGCACAGGCATCGCATGCAATTCGCAGCTCACTACCGTTCACATTACATGTGATGTCTGTGCGGTGCGATATCAGCCGTACAGATAGTATGGCTGATATCGCACAGGACCCTTTTTTTTGTTCGGACCAGAATCTGATCGCATGTGTGTTCACACACATGCGATCCGATTCATGTCCGAACTGTCAGTTTGCAGTGCGATATGCAAGTTGAGCTGGGGGTGTCATTAACAATGTATTGACACTCCCCAGCGATTCTCATATGGCAGTGTGAACTGACATGCGAGTCGGTGCGATGCGGGAACCGCAGTGTTCTCGCATTGCACCAGTTTATCAATTTTTATGTTTATCAATTATGAAATATATTTTATTTTAATTTATTAATAAATATTTATACTTGTATTCTTTATTAAAATTATTTTTTTAATGATTATAAATGTATTTTGCATTTATATGAATGGTGTATAGCTGCATTACATATGTGGATTACATTCATTTACTATATATATATATATATATATATATATATATATATATATATATATATATATATATATATATATATATATATATATATATATATATATATTTTTTTTTTTTTATAATTAGGTTAATGTATATTGTGTAGGGGGAATTTAACTTTATTATTTTATTAATATGTTGGGGAATATTCGTGTTACACTTTTGTATTCTATGGTTCCTCATACTGTAATCCCGATACATCACACGAGATTATAGTGAGAGGAGCTGTTCTCAGGAGTTCCTGGCGTTTGTAGATCGCTTCTCAACTCAACATGAGAAGCGATCTACACACTTTCATAAACAGGCACTCAGAGGAGAGCGATCTCCTCTGAGAATGCCTGAGAACTGAAAAGCGATATTCTACCGCAGTTTCATAAAAGGACACCTTAGTGATATACAGTATCTCACAAGAGTGAGTACACCGATCGCATTTTTGTAAATATTTTATTATATCTTTTCATGTGACAACACTGAAAAAATAACACTTTTCTTTTTTTTTTGATCAAACTTTTATTAGTTTTCCAACATATCCATTAAAACATACTTCATATCGCTAGTATTCATATATTTTCAAAATAGATACATCCTTATCCATGACAACTCTTCCCCCTCTCAAAAAAAACAAAAAACAATAATAACATACAAACAAATCCTTCCCCTTTCCCCTCTCCTCTCTTCTCCCTCCCCAACTCTAATAATACCTCCCCCCCCTCCTGTCTCCTCTCTTCCTCCAAATGTAATGTGTTCATTGTGCTTTACACCCCCCCCCTTCCAACGAAAAAAAAAATAGTATTAACACTTTTCTACAATGTAAAGTAGTGAGTGTACAGCTTGTATAACAGTGTAAATTTGCTGTCCCATCAAAATAACTCAACACACAGCCATAAATGTCTAAACCGCTGGCAACAAAAGTGAGTACACCCCTAAGTGAAAATGTCCAAATTGGGCCCAAAGTGTCAATATTTTGTGTTGCCACCATTATTTTCCAGCACTGCCTTAACCCTCTTGAGCATGGATTTCACCAGAGCTTCACAGGTTGCCACTGGAGTCCTCTTCCACTCCTCCATGACAACATCACAGAGCTGGTGGATGTTAGAGACCTTGTGCTCCTCCACCTTCCGTTTGAGAATGCCCCACAGATGCTCAATAGGGTTTAGGTCTGGAGACATGCTTGGCCAGTCCATCACCTTTACCCTCAGCTTCTTTAGCAAAGCAGTGGTCGTCTTGGAGGTGTGTTTGGCTTCGTTATTATGTTGGAATACTGTCTGCATTCTGAAGGGAGGGGATCGTGCTCTGCTTCAGGATGTCACAGTACATGTTGGCATTCTTGGTTACCTCAATGAACTGTATCTCCCCAGTGCTGGGAGCACTCATGCAGCTCCAGACCATGACACTCCAACCACTATGCTTGACTGTAGGCAAAACACACTTGTCTTTGTACTCCTCACCTGGTTGCCGTCACACACGCTTGACATCATCTGAACCAAATAAATTTATCTTGGTCTCATCAGACCACAGGACATGATTCCAGTAATTCATGTCCTTAGTCTGCTTGTCTTCAGCAAACTGTTTGCAGGCTTTCTTGTGCATCATCTTTAAAAGAGGCTTCTTCTGAGATGACAGCCATGCAGACCAATTTAATGCTGTGTGAGGCGTATGGTCTGAGCCCTAACAGGCTGACCCCCCACTGCTTCAACTTCTGCAACAATGCTGGCAGCATTCATACGTCTATTTCCCATAGACAACTTCTGGATATGACGCTCAGCACATGCACTTAACTTCTTAGGTCGACCATGGCGAGGCCTGTTCTGAGTGGAACCTGTCCCATTGTGTTTATTGGTCCAGAAACGCACCAGCACCTTTGCAGCCATGGTGCTATTTGCTGGGTGTCTGGTGTGCTTCTGTACCTTCAAGAAGGGATGGGCTGCCCTTCAGTCCACCTGCCAGCATTTATCCATCAGAATGCATGTGCCTCCACTGTGGGGACACTCATATTTTAGTGTTAGGACCACAGATATCAGGGTGCCGTGACGAGGCTCTGTGGCTTACGCATGCATTTGCAAATGGACTAAACCCCTGTTTTTAACGCGTACTGTTAGACAGGTCAATTTGGTTGTCTGCGAGTTGGTGGTAAGTAGGCTTTGGTTTTTTCCTGGGCATTCCCCAGGCTTTGTTTGCATCTGTTTGTAGCCCTCCAAAGCCGCTTACTGCGATAGCCAGCTATAAATGAAGGCGGTGGCAAGTTTTTTGAGATCACCTTGGTGTGTTTATTGGTCCAGAAACGCACCAGCACCTTTGCAGCCATGGTGCTATTTGCTGGGTGTCTGGTGTGCTTCTGTACCTTCAAGAAGGGATGGGCTGCCCTTCAGTCCACCTGCCAGCATTTATCCATCAGAATGCATGTGCCTCCACTGTGGGGACACTCATATTTTTGTGTTAGGACCACAGATATCAGGGTGCCGTGACGAGGCTCTGTGGCTTACGCATGCATTTGCAAATGCGTGCGGACTAAACCCCTGTTTTTAACGCGTACTGTTAGACAGGTCAATTTGGTTGTCTGCGAGTTGGTGGTAAGTAGGCTTTGGTTTTTTCCTGGGCATTCCCAAGGCTTTGTTTGAACCTGTCCCATTAAACCGCTGTATGGTCTTGACCACCATGCTGCAGCTCAGTTTTACACTGTTAAACAAGCTGTACACTCACTACTTTACATTATAGCAAAGTGTCATTTCTTCAGTGTTGTCACATTAAAAGATATAATAAAATATTTACAAAAATGCGAGGGGAGTACTCACTTTTGTGAGATACTGTAAAATCATCTAATTAGCTTTCACTGGAGATGTAAGGGCTGTTTGAGGACTAAGCCCCAGGGCCGCTTGAACAGGGGGTATCACCAGTCAGATAGGCTGTATGTGGCCGCCGTGATTTATAACAGCAGTTCTGCTGAGCCCCTATGTTAAAACTGAACTCCGATCAGCTAAAAAAAAATAACCTTGCAGTGACTCCTGCATTTTCCTACTTTTCCTTTTCACCACTTAATTGAGTGCAGGTCTCCAACATAATCTTGAAGGGTGCAGAACCTGTAGTCCTGCATGTATGTAAGGATGAAGAGGGCTCACCCGAATACCAGGGACAAAGAAGAGTGCCGACTGCCAGGAGAATGATAAAAACATTTTTTTTACCTTATCCATTACCCCTAGACAAAATGAGCAATGCAAGGTGATTTTTTTTTTCTGCTCAATAAAGTTCAGCTGTGCTGAGGATGATAAGCTATAGGTACATATCGTGTCTTAGAATTTTGGGCTACTATGGCAGCATATGGTGTTTGCTTAGCTGATTTCATATAAGGGATCTGATTACTGTCTTCTATGGAACTGAACATGTTGAGAGCTGTGAATCACTAAACAGCCCCCATATTATGAATAACTGAAAAGCATTTGATTCTTTCCTTTGAAAGTCTCTTTAAGTTGTATAAAGCTGGATATGTTTATAGTTTTTTGTTTTTTTTTCTTACAGTTATTCTGTGATTGTGGAACTTGTTGATGCCAATTATGAAGGTTCCCCACTGCGACCATTGACCTGGAGGTCTTTATCTGGTCTTAATAGGACAACAATGAATGTGTCTAAGGTAAAAAAGGACAGGAGGGAAGCTTTGGACTTTTATGGGTGAAGCTGACACTGCAAATAGTAAGAAACTGGCAAGAAGCAGCCAAAGGATCTTGTACAATTCACTACAATTGTACAAAACAAATTCCCCAGAACACACAATATAACTTATTAAAATCCTGCTTATGAAATCATAATAAATGCATATATTTCATTTACATATATTTTCACATGTATTTGTGAGCAAAATAAAAATAAGCTATTTAGCACAGCTATCCAGTAGATGTACATCCCCCAGGGTTATGGGAGTGGAGCAAGTGTTGAGAGTTGTGTAAGAGGAGAAGATGCTAATGTAGGTGAGAGCTTCGTGGCTGACAGCACTGCACGGAATTTACTTAATAATAAAAATAAATTAAAAAAAGAAGGTATTCACCCACGTTTGTTTGTTAACAGGAGTTGATGATCTGCTATTTAATCCAGCCTCAGGATTTTACAGAAAAGGAAATGAAGTCTCCAGAATGCATAAAAACATTTAAAGTGCAGGCAAGTTTTTGTACTTATTTCTATGTATTTTACCAATCAATTACCTGGTAATGCTCTTGCTGTACAAGGTAACCGAATTACCATAAAAACGTTTTGTTTATATGTGAAGTTTTAAAGAGGTGATGTTAGGTTTCTGAGCTCTGTAGCCGTATGTGGAAAAAGAGAGGCTGGTGCTAGAATCTGGGACACACCAACCTGCATATTCACATGCTCATTCAGTGGAAGCCACCAGATTATAGAAACGTTATAAGCTAGCTGCTGAATTGATCGATGAACATTGAAAGCATTCAGCAGATATGTTTTGTCACTGGAGTTTGTTACAATGCTTCATGTTTATCTGAAGTTTCTGCAAATGTACAGTAAACCATAAAGATTTAAAATGGTAGTCTGACTGAGTTATAGATTAAAGGAAGAGTATATCTTAAAGGAAGACACATTACTTTAGTCACAGTATATAGTTACTGTCATGTTATATTTGGCGCGCAAGATAATTTTATGAGTCCCGGGGAGAAATAATGGCAGCGTATTATGTGTAGAGGATTATCAGTTCTGTTTTAGGTCTTAAACTAAATTCAAGTATTCCATTTAGTAAAGAATTGGGGCATAGAGTCCTGTAGGATGTGTCGGACCCTTAACATGAGCAGCAATGCATCTATTCAGTTTATAATGTGGACATTTTGTATGGTAGGTAAATATAATTTATGGGCTATGGTTCATGGGACTTCTCTTAATAATGTGTTTGTTTTTCTTTCTTTTTAGTTTTTTAAATTGGGGAATTAAAGGAGATGTATGGTTACTTAGTTGTGACCCATATTCAGCCGACAGCAGGCTAAATTTGGTGTCGGCTGATGTCTCTCAGATGGTCCATACTCTGTAGGGATCCCAACTTTAATATCGGGATCTACCCAGATGCCTGACCGGCAGCTGGCTCAGGTTCTGTGTGCCACTGAGAGCCTGAGCCAACCGCTCCCGTGCCCTACACAGTCTGGTTCTCCAGTAAGCACTGGAAGGGCAGAGCCAAGAGCCAGTGACTGATCTCTCAGTTCTTGGTCTTAGAGGCAGCTGATGACAGATGCAGCATTGGACCGATGCTGAATCCACCTAGGTGAGATTATGATTGTTTTTGTTTTTTTTTAATCCCACACTTTTTTTTTCTCTCTTCTAAAAATTAGCTTAATTTTAACAAAAAACCCCACAAGATTATAGTTGCAAATAAAATATTTTAGACATGTCATTTTAATGTAAAAGCCATCCTGGATGTGATGCGAGTATCCCCAGCAGACTCAGAGCTGTCAGACAGGTGCTACTCTATAGCCAGGGTTCTTGAATTAAAATTTACAGGGGTCCAGTCAGTAAAATTTTCTTCCAGCAGAGGTCTGAGTCTCATTTTTGAGCTATACACATCACTGCCCCCCCCCCCCACCCCTTCACATCATATTCCCCCCTTTACTGTGGTGTCTTCAGCCTACCCATCTACCTCTTTAGATTAGTGTCCTCAGTCCCCCCTTCACATCATAGTTCCCTTAGTCCCACAGTGTCCATTCCCCTTTACATTACAGCCCCCCTCTACACTGCAGTGCCCTTCACATTGCAGTCCCCCTTTACATTGCAGTCCCCCTTTACATTGCAGTCCCCCTTTACATTGCAGTCCCCCTTTACATTGCAGTCCCCCTTTACATCGCAGTGCCCCTTTACATCGCAGTGCCCCTTTACATCGCAGTGCCCCTTTACATCGCAGTGCCCCTTTACATCGCAGTGCCCCTTTACATCGCAGTGCCCCTTTACATCGCAGTGCCCCTTTACATCGCAGTGCCCCTTTACATCGCAGTGCCCCTTTACATCGCAGTGCCCCTTTACATCGCAGTGCCCCTTTACATCGCAGTGCCCCTTTACATCGCAGTGCCCCTGCAGTGCTTCCCTGCACAGTCCTACCTTCCACAGGGCAGAGACAGTTATCAGCCTTGGGTATCCTCTCCAGGGTTTCCTGCCCGGCTGCCACTGTCATTCTCACAGCAGGGTAGAGGGTGCTGCAGATCTGGACAGAGAGTGGAAGCTGTCCAACCTATTATGTTAACAAGTGGGTGATTGTCTGTCCAGATCTGCAGAACCTCCCGTCCCCTTTTCCTCCTGCAGCTACATAAAATGTTATGAAGAAAGGAGAGGGATGGAGAAGCTGTGACAGGAGATGAGAATTAGACACTACCAGAAAAGCACAAGGCTATTATGTTAGGGATGGGGATGTTCTGGAGAATTGACTCTTCCTGAAGTAGTAAAGTTTCTAGCAAGTTCAAAGGCACCTTGTAAGTGAATAAAATAAGATTGTTTTACTCACTATAAAATACTTTTCTTGGAGTCCATTGACACAATGAGTTCTAGACCTTTCAGATTATGCTGCTGCCTACAAGAAAATCACACAACAATGGCAAACACTGGAGGCCAATCCAAGATATAGGCCTTCTCACTACTAACATGCCCCAGTTCTGTGGCAAAGCAGTACTGTGGGTATGATCAAAACACAAAGGGGGGGGGGGGGGGTGACAAGTGACCAAAAGCTGAAAAGCCAAATAGACTATAACTTTGATTTAAGAGATGAGATTCCTCTTCCAGCCTAGTTCCCTGCACTGACAAGATACCCAAAAATTCCTTGCTCTTTCCCCCAGCCCGATTAAGTTGGCATCTGTTGTGAGAATCTTCCAAAAGGCAGGAAGCTAGGTTCCTAAGCCACCAAGCCAGGGAAAGCCGTTCCATGTGCATCCTACTGTAAATAGCTACTTATAAGTTGATTGGAGCAGTTGCCATTTTTGAGCTCAGAAATTTCGTATAGAATCCAGTGCGTCTGCCATAGCCCTCTTCACCTGGGAGACTTCCTGGACTTTGTGGACATCAAGGATTTGTATCTTTTATGTTCCCATATTTTGAGCATATCAGTGTGCCCTATACTTTGCTGTGGCCCCCCCTGCACTCTGTGCTTTTGCCATTTTGACCTTTGAGATGATCTCTTGCGGAGGGGAAAGTTGGCAGAAGCTTTAGCAGAAAACATAGACTTAACTGTCCATATATTCTGATGAATCCTAAACCTTCAGAAATTAGCATTGAACTGTGTAAAAGCTGTGCCTGGACTAGATCAAGGTATTTTAAGCAATGAGTTTTTCTTCCCTTGGAAGGATTGCTTCAATCTCTCAGATCTCAGTCTTCAGTCAAATGTCTAATGGTAGTCTTCTTCGAGTAAGTTCCATTTGCTCGATTTCACACTAGACCTCTACATTACCATATTTTGTCATCATGGGACAAGTTAGTCCACTCTCTAAACAGAACGATTCATTTGAAGCAGAAGACCAGGTTGTCCTTGGCCTGGTGGCTCAGAAATCTGTCTGTAAAGTAAGGGAAGTCCTTTTTTCTCACCTTTTGGAATATATTTCTGATGGATGCCAGCTTGTGGAGCATGGGGAATATATCAGAAGAATCGTCTTCTGATCAACAGCTTGGATTTTTGGGTAGTTTGTCTGTCTCTGCAGCACTGTACCATCTGGCTGGAAGGCCTAGAACTCCCTTTCTACTTATGATTGTTTCGGCCTTGCACCTCAACCAGTACATTGTCCTTCCTTCTCTGTCCAGAGATTTATTTTTATTACCTCAGCTTTATTCAAGCTTATGGTCTCAAGGATTGGTTTCCTCCTTTTCCCATCAAGGCGGACTTTATTAGATCTGCAAGTGCCTCTAGGGCTTTTCAGCATCAGTCTACTTTATCCTAGATTTGCAAGGCTGCAACCTTGTCTTCCATTCACACATTCTGTAATTCCTATCTGGTGGATAAGGTCTATTTTGATGCCAGATTAGGCCTAAGATTCTACTGGTGGCTCTTTGAACCAGTGCCCAGGTCTGCTGCTATTTTCTTGGGCCTGTTAGCATTTTTTTTCTCTTACCCACCCCTCAGGTGGACTGATTTTGGACATGAACGTTTCACACACCCTGTGTTCCTGTGACGCAGGTCCCACCCTCTATGTTTATGATCAGGCTTTCAGTACTGCTTTGCTACAAAACGTAAATTTTTCTAATAGTAGGAGTGGTTATTCAGGATAAAAAGGAAGGGGCACGGAACAAAACTCAAGTTTGAACCTTAGGACACCACCTCTTGCACCCAGGCGTCTGGAATGCAAGCTGTCCAAACATCTGCAAATGTCAACAGATGTCTCTCTACTCTGGAAAATGGGGGTGCACCTTCATGCAAAGTTAGACTTGTCTGAGGAATGTCAGACTTGGAATGCCAGACTGGTGTGGATATGCATGGATGGGGAGCCACGCTTGGGGGTGCTGGATGCAGAAATTGAGGGAGTGGAGAAAATAAAGGGAAGCTTCTTAGTGCTTAGAGAGGGAGACAACTTCAAAGTTTGTTCTTTAGGCTTCTACTGCTGGGGAAGATACTCTTGCCTGCAGAAATTCAGAGCAGAGTTGCCACTTTGATGTGGGCTTTATCTGCCTTTACTAAAGTTTAAAGGGTAACTCCACCTCCGTAGGGAAAAAATAGCAAATAAAGAAAAAGTAATATAGCGTGTACAATTGTGATACAAGTCATATTGGAATTGAATGTTGTTAAAAATTACCTTTCCTTTTCAGTCTGCAGCCATTGTAATTTTCTATAAATGCAAACAAAATGGCTACATGGAGTTGTTCTGTACACAGAATGTGTACTGACCACTCCCCAGAAAACATAATTTCCTGCTTGTGTGATTGGCTCACCAATTTTCCCAGAAGTCTGCACTAAGATACAAGTCAGATTTCTGGCACCCCTTGCAAAGAAATGTCATTTTTGGTGAGATATTTCCAATAGGAGCACGTCTAAAGGGATGCAGGTGCAGCAGCTTTCCTCATTAGTGCCATGCAGCTACCACAGCTGACTGATAATTATGAAACCACTCGGATTAGACTCACTCAGCCCAGAGGCACAGACAAACGCACATGGATTTCTTCAGAATAACAAAAGGTAGAAATCACCTAGCCATACCTAGTCTTGTCCACTCAACTCACTGTGAGGCATTGTAGACATTGTATAGTGTGAAGAGGGCACATAAAACATTTTTTCTCAGTGTCCATGAGTTGAGCCTGCATTGATCAGCGCACCTGGAGTGAATGAGCCTTTAAACACCAAAAGCAAGGCTTGGGAGGCAGGAGAGATGTGCCTTGGCTCAACTTTATTGATAGACTCAAGATTTGCTTATAACTTCCTTGCTTATCTCATTGCATTGCTGATCTGAAAAGCAGTTTTTACAGAAGGCAACCTCTTCTTGTTCCGTTATTTTTAAATCTGCGACTTGCACACATTTGAGACAGATTGACTTTCTTTATCTTACATCACGGGACACAGAGCACCATAGTAATAATTATGTAAGTTATAGGCTACCTTTAGGTGAATGGACACTGGTATAACCAAAAAGGAAACAGGAAGTGCCCCTCCCTATATAACCCCTCCCATACTGGGAGTATCTCAGTTTTTTCGCCAGTGTCTAAGGTGTTGGTCACGGTTGATGAAGTGCTAGGAGAGCTCCGCTAAGCAATCCCTGTCGGGATCAAGGAGCTGTACAAACGGATCCATCTAAAATGCGTGGGAAAAAGGAATTTTTTTGGGGGGATGGGCTTAGACGCCGCCGTTGTGCATGTGGAACGGAGTGCACGTGAGACACAGCACAGGTGCAAGACTCACTGGCTTAAAAAGTTTGCACTCTGGAAGCGTCTGGTTGGCTGACGGAGGGACACAGAGCATACAAGTGGTATGTAAGCTATATGGGTGTGTGGATAAAGGCATTTTTAAGGGGCACGTTTTACTCAACATTGAGAATGAGCATTTATAGCAGCATGTTATGTAATTGCTAGACTAAAGCTCGGCAGTAGATGCACTTTGTTTAGTACCTCTGCTTTTTTTTGTGCTTAGGACTATGTCTTCCTCCAGGAGGGGTAATTCATCGGGGGAGTGCAAAGTCGCTGCAGTCAGAGCCTGAGGCTCCTAGTCGCATGCCCGCAGTTCCATCCTTCCCTAAAATACTTGGAGCATCTGGTGAATCTGAGCCATTTTGTCTCACAGGCATGGTGGCTAACTTTAATGTCCTAGCCTCTGCATACGTCACTAAGGACGATTTGGCTATGGCTGGTTTGGAAGGGAAAATAGCCGAGATGTTAGCGTCTTCCTCCCAGGAGGTGAGAAAACGTGTCAGACCCCCCTTCTCCTGCCCTTGACCTTCCAGTATTGGAGCAAAAATGGGCAGATGATATTGGGGTATCTTTGAGAGAAGGAGGTTCAGGTGGTGACTCTTCAGCGTCTGAAAAACCTTTCTCAACTTTGCAATTGCAGAAATTGCTAATCCAATCCCTTACAGACTTGGTTCATTCTGGGTATAAGTTGCCTTCTGCCGAGGTGGACGATGTTTCCTTCCCCTCCTTGGGTTTGCTAAAACCCCCACAGGGTTCTCATGCTTTCCCTATGCACCCGTTACTGGAGCAACTGATTTATGCTATTTGGGATCACCCAGATAAGCAGTTTTCTCCTCCTAAAAGATTTTCAATTCTTTATCCTATGGAGAAAAAGTTCTCAAAGAGATAGGATTTGCCAGCGGTAGATTATTATTATTATTATTATTATTATTATTATTAATAAACAGGATTTATACAGCGCCAACAGTTTACGCAGCGCTTTACAACATGAGGGCAGACAGTACACTTACAATGCAAATCAATACAGGAGGAATCAGAGGGTAGATGCGGCTATCTCCTCTGTGAACAGGAGTTTAACTTGTCCAAGTGGACAATGTACAAGTCTTTAGTGATCCAGCTGATAAGAAGTTGGAATCTCTACTTAAGGCCTCATTTGCTGTAGCTGGTGCGGTAGTACAACCTGCAGTGGCAGCAATAGGTATCTGTCAATCCCTTTGGGATGAATGCAAGCAGGTTTAAAAAAAAAAAAAATTCCTGCTCAAACTAAAGAGGCCCAAAGTTTAGCTGAGCTCTCTAGGGCCCTATACTTTGCAGTGGACGCTATCAAGGATTTTATCCATAAGGCGTCTCGCCTTGCTCTCATGTTGATATATATGCGCAAGGTTTAATGGCTAAACAGCTGGTCAGCTGAGTTACCATGCAAGAAGCTTTTGGCTGGGTTT
The DNA here is from genome assembly GCA_037952925.1 of Lithobates clamitans. Lineage (NCBI taxonomy): Eukaryota > Metazoa > Chordata > Amphibia > Anura > Ranidae > Lithobates > Lithobates clamitans. Next base: position 1,569,636 of record JBBGZY010000490.1, read on the forward strand.
CCGTTTCTTGGAGAGAAGTTGTAACCTTCTCCTTAGATGTCTGGGGCAACAGCCTCCAGGCAGTCTTGACAGCCTCCACCGCCAGGGGCAAAGGATAAGCCTCATAACCAGACACAGGGCTACAAAAAGCCCTGAAGTCAGAAGTCCACAAAACAGAGTCCCAAGGCTTCCTTGTGAAGGGGTGCCCCCGCTTGATCGAGTGGGGGGAAGACTGCGGTGGTTTACAGAAACTTGGCAAGAGGAGATCCAGGACAAGTGGGTCCTCTCTGTAGTTGCCCTAGGCTACAAATTAGAGTTCCAAGAGTTTCCACCATCGTGTTTTCTAAGATCAAATGTTCCCAAGGACCCAGTAAAGAAAAAGTCCTTATTTCTGGCACTGGACCGATTACTGTATCAGTAAGTAATAATAGAGGTTCCCTCAGAAGAGAGGGACATGGGTTTTATTCACATCTCTTTATGGTACCAAAACCAAATGGAGATGTCAGACCCATTCTAGATCTCAGGAATCTGAATCACTTCCTAAACATTCGCTCCTTTCAAATGGAGTAGATTCGGTCAGTTGTTTCCACCCTATGGGGAGGAGAGGTTCTAGCATCCATAGATATCAAAGATGCGTATCTACATGTGCCATTATTCCCACTCACCAGAAGTTTCTGCGGTTTGCAGTAGAGCAGCGCCACTTTCAGTTTGTGACCTTGCCTTTCGGGTTAGCCACCGCTCCCCGACTGTTTACAAAAGTGTTAGCTCCTGTACTACCAAGACTAAGGGGCTAGGGTATAGTAATAATAGCATACCTAGATGACCTGCTACTGGTAGATCAGTCAATAGCAGGGTTAAATCAGGTGGTATCCAGAACAGTCAGTTATCTGAGACACCTGGGTTGGATTCTCAGTCTAGAGAAATCATCCTTACAGCCGGTAAGACGGCTGCAGTATTTGGGCCTGGTCATAGACACAACCCAGGAAAGGGTGTTCTTGCCTCAGACAAAGGTCAACGCTCTAAGAGAGCTGGTCCAGGCAGTCAAGGAAAAGAAGGGTCCTTCCATTCGCCTTTGTATGAGATTACTAGGGAAGATGGTAGCTTCCTTCGAAGCGGTTCCCTATGCCCAGTTTCATTCAAGACTGTTGTAACACAATATTCTGTCTGCTTGGAACAAACGGATCCAAGCCTTGGCTTATCCAATGAATCTGGCTCCAAAGGTACGCCAGAGTTTCAACTGGTGGTTGATAACCAGGAATTTACAGAAGGGGAAATCCTTCATTCCAGTTTCCTGGAAAGTAGTAACAATGGATGCCAGCCTATGGGGCTGGGGAGCAGTTCTAGAAGAGACCACTGTTCAAGGGAAGTGGTCAGAGTCCGAGAAGATCTTGCCCATCAATATCCTAGAGATTCGGGTAGTACGTTTGACTCTAATAGCATGAACGTCCAGGTTGCGGAATGCTCCTGTCAGGATACAATCCGACAATGCCACAGCAGTGGCCTATATCATTCACCTAGGGGACACCAGAAGCCACGCTGCCCAAAGGGAGGTGGACCATATTCTGTCTTGGGCAGAAAAACATGTTCCTTGCCTATCTGCAGTTTACATTCCAGTAGTGGAAAATTGGCAGGCAGATTTTCTGAGCTTTCAACAGTTGTTACCGGGAGAATGGTCTCTACATCCCAATGTCTTTTTGGCAATGTGCCAAAGATGGGGTATGCCGGACGTAGATCTATTGGTGTCCAGGTTCAACAAGAAGTTGGACAACTTTGTGGCGAGAATAAGGGATCCACTTGCATTCGGAGTAGATGCGTTATGATCCCGTGGAATCAGTTTTCACTGATTTATGCATTTACTTCAGTTCAACTGCTACTATGACTGCTTCACAGGATCAGGGAAGAAGGGAAGCCGGTGATTCCAGTGGCCCCGGCATGGCCCAGAAGACCCTGGTATGCAGGGATCGTGAGAATGGCAGTAGGGGAGTCTTTGACTCTTCCAACTCGTCTGGACCTGCTGTCGCAGGGACCGGTATTTCATCCTGCCTTACAAATGCTAAATTTAACGGTGTGGCTATTGAAGCCCACATTCTAAAAAATCGGGGGCTTTTAGGTTCGGTAGTAACCACCCTGATTAATGCCAGAAAGCCAGCCTCCAGGACCATTTATTACAGGGTCTGGAAGGCCTACATCACTTGGTGTGAAACCAAGGGTTGGCATCCTCGTAAGTTTGTCATAGGAAGAATTCTGGCCTTTCTACAATTACTAGTAGAAATGAAGCTGGCCTTGAGTACAATCAAGGGTCAGATTTCGGCCTTGGCAGTGTTTTTCCAAAGGCCGCTTGCTTTGCACTCTTTAGTCTGGGCATTCATACAAGGGGTAACACGGATAACTCCGCCAGTTAGAATATCCCTGTGCCCATGAGATTTGAATCTGGTTTTGTCGGTGTTGCAAAGACAACGCTTTGAACCTGTATGGAATATTCGTTTGATCCTTTTGACAAGGAAATTGGTATTCCTAGTTGCAATAACCTCTGCAAGAAGAGTATCAAAATTGGCTGCTTTCTCTTGTAAAGAGCCATACTTAATCATTCATAAGGATAAGGTGGCGCTGCATCCCCACCCAACCTTTTTGCCAAAGGTAGTGTATAGTTTTTATCTGAATCAAGATGTTTCTTTACCTTCCTTTTTCCCAGAACCTCGTTCTGCAGAAAAAAAATTATTACATTCTCTCGCTGTAGTAAGAGCAATTAAAGCCTATCTGAAAGCGACTGCTCAGATACTGAAAACTGATGTTTTGTTTGTGTTGCTGGAAGGCCCTAGAAAGGGTCAGGCAGCATCGAAATCTACTGTTGCTAAGTGGATTCGTCAGGTGATTAGTCAGCCGTATAGCCTGAAAAGAAAGGTTCCCCCCTTTCAGATTAAAGCACACTCTACCGGGCAGTCAGTGCTTCATGGGCAGTGCATCACCAAGCCTCTGTGGCTCAGGTTTGCAAGGCCGCTACTTGGTCGTCAGTATATACATTCACGAGATTCTATCAAATGGATGTAAGATGGCAGGAGGACACCGCCTTCAGGCGCAGTGTGCTACAGGCAGCAGTATAGGGTCCTCACGCCTGGCGGCGGCTATTTGCTTTGTGTCTCCCTCCCCTAAGATGGCATTGCTTTGGAACATCCCATATAGTTATTACTATGGTGCTCTGTGTCCCGTGATGTGCAATAAAGAAAATAGGATTTTTATAACAGCTTACCTGTAAAATCCTTTTCTTGGAGTACATCACGGGACACAGAGGTCCCTCCCCTCTTATTGGGATATGTGTATATATTGCTTTGCTACAAAAACTGAGATACCCCCAGTATGGGAGGGGTTATATAGGGAGGGGCACTTCCTGTTTCCTTTTTGGTTATACCAGTGGCCATTCACCTAAAGGTGGCCTATAACCCATATAGCTATTATTACTATGGTGCTCTGTGTCCCGTGATGTACTCCAAGAAAAGGATTTTACAGGTAAGCTGTTATAAAAATTCTATTTTTTTTTTTTGCTTGACGAACTTACACTTTTGGCCATTTATGAAAAATGATTTTGTAAAGGAAAATAGCAACTTTTTTTTATCATTATCTAATTTTGTTTCTTTTTATAGGAAGTGATTGTCAATCGATGGATTTCATCGCAGGAGCGAGTGGAGCATGAAGAGTTGTAGAATCATGTAAAAAAAATTAAAATCATAATAAAATATTTTCTTTTTTTTTTCTTAGAACTATGTTTTCCTTACATTTTAAAATGTGCTATAGTAAAAACATTTGAACACAAATATTTGAAAATGGTTGCTAAAAAATGACGAGCTATTGCATGGTACAGTACCTGACCGCGAGATTGTGTTTCCAGCGCGATACCATCGCACTGGTTCTCGGCGACAGGGTACTGTGAATGTCGCGCTGGCTCGCTCATCGGGAAAGGAAAACTTTGTTTTCCTTCCGCGATGAGTGACAGGCAGCGCTGACAGCTGTCTGGTATGAATCCTGAGGCGGGAACACCGCGCCAAATTTTAAATGAAAAAACTGGCGTGGGTTCCCCCCTCGGAGGCATACCAGGCCCTTAGGTCTGGCATGGATTGTAAGGGGAACCCCCTATGCCGAAAAATCGGCGTGGGGGTCCCCCCCAAATCCATACCAGACCCTTATCCGAGCACGCAGCCCGGCCGGCCAGGAAAGGGGGTGGGGACGAGCGAGCGCCCCCCCCTCCTGAGCCGTACCAGTCCGCATGCCCTCAACATGGGGGGTGGGTGCCTTGGGGGAGGGGGGCGCCCTGCGCCCCCCCCCCACCCCAAAGCACCTTGTCCCCATGTTGATGAGGACAAGGGCCTCTTCCCGACAACCCTGGCCGTTGGTTGTCGGGGTCTGCGGGCGGGGGGCTTATCGGAATCCGGGAGCCCCCCTTAATAAGGGGGCCCCCAGATCCCGGCCCCCCACCCTGTGTGAATGAGTTTGGGGTACATGGTACCCCTACCCATTCACCTAGGGAAAAGTGTCAATATAAAAAAAAACACACTACACAGGTTTTAAGAGTAATTTATTAGTCAGCTCCGGGGTCTTCCTCCGACTTCAGGGGGTCTCCTTCCGACTTCTCCCGGTGTTCGGCCTCTTCTCCCGGGCCCCGCCGCTATCTTCTTCCAGCTCTATTGCCAGCGAGGGGCTCGGTCTGCTGCCGCTGTCTTGTCGCCGTTGTCTCTTCTTCTCTTCTTCCCCGATGTTGACACGACGCTCTCTCCGGCTCGAATGCTGTGTGCGAGCTGCGGAGCCATTTATATAGGCGGTGACCCCGCCCCCTTACGACGTCATGGTCCCAGCATGCGCAGGGACTCTGGGGCCACGCCCCCTTATGACGCCAGAGTCCCTGCGCATGCTGGGACCATGACGTCGTAAGGGGGCGGGGTCACCGCCTATATAAATGGCTCCGCAGCTCGCACACAGCATTCGAGCCGGAGAGAGCGTCGTGTCAACATCGGGGAAGAAGAGAAGAAGAGACAGCGGCGGCAAGACAGCGGCAGCAGACCGGGCCCCTCGCTGGCAATAGAGCTGGAAGAAGATAGCGGCGGGGCCCGGGAGAATAGGCCGAACACCGGGAGAAGTCGGAAGGAGACCCCCCGAAGTCGGAGGAAGACCCCGGAGCTGACTAATAAATTACTCTTAAAACCTGTGTAGTGTGTTTTTTTTTATATTGACACTTTTCCCTAGGTGAATGGGTAGGGGTACCATGTACCCCAAACTCATTCACACAGGGTGGGGGGCCGGGATCTGGGGGCCCCCTTATTAAGGGGGGCTCCTGGATTCCGATAAGCCCCCCGCCCGCAGACCCCGACAACCAACGGCCAGGGTTGTCGGGAAGAGGCCCTTGTCCTCATCAACATGGGGACAAGGTGCTTTGGGGTGGGGGGGGGGGCCGCAGGGCGCCCCCCTCCCCCAAGGCACCCACCCCCCATGTTGAGGGCATGCGGACTGGTACGGCTCAGGAGGGGGGGGGCGCTCGCTCGTCCGCACCCACTTTCCTGGCCGGCCGGGCTGCGTGCTCGGATAAGGGTCTGGTATGGATTTGGGGGGGACCCCCACGCCGATTTTTCGGCATAGGGGGTTCCCCTTACAATACATGCCAGACCTAAGGGCCTGGTATGCCTCCGAGGGGGGAACCGGTTTTTTCATTTAAAATTTGGCGCGGTGTTCCCGCCTCAGGATTCATACCAGACAGCTGTCAGCGCTGCCTGTCACTCATCGCGGAAGGAAAACAAAGTTTTCCTTTCCCGATGAGTGAGTCATCTCGGCGCTGGCTCCTGCGACGGGGCTCGTAGGTGTCAAATCTCGCCGAGAAGTGCGGCGAGATTGACACAATATCGCGGTCACCTACTGTATAATCATTCCAATGCATGTGACAGCGAGCGGTGCGCTGGCAGGACGTCAGGAAAAGTCCTGCCAGCAGCTTCTTTGGAGCGGTGAAGGAGTGGTGTGTTTACCGCTCCTCCACTGCTCAGCGCTGGGATACCGCCGGCAAAACGCCACTATTGCGGCGCATTGCGGGCGGTTTTAACCCTTTCTCGGCCGCTAGCGGGGGGTAAAAGCGCTCCGCTATCGGCCGAAATGCGCCACTAATCTGATGGTAAAATACCGCTAAAAATAGCGACGTTTTACCGCCGACGCTATGGGCGGCTCGGTGTGAAAGGGGTCTTAGAGGTCAATGGAAACAGCAATATGGCAAATAGGTATTAGAGCCTTCAGCAGTGACAACAGTGAACAGTGCAATAGTAATATTACCAAATTACATAAGAGTTCACACAAATGGTATACAGTTATGAGGCTGTAGTCGGTGCTGTTCCAAGAAATGCTCACATTCCAGGAAGTGCACTGATATTTTTCAGAAGGAATTCTGGACAGAAGGTAAATTTTTTTTTTTTTGTAGGGTACTGCTTAGGCACAAATAATATATCAATTTTTTCTTACAGAATAAAGCAAATCTTCAGTTTTTTTAATTGGAACAAATCGTACTTCATGACTATTTGGGTTATATTGCCACCTTCAGATGAATGGACCACTGGCCAAAAAAGGCAGGAATTCTCCACCCCTTTCTGCTCAGCAAAGACTTACCTAGTCTCCTTTTGAGCCACTCTGAGAGATTTCCTTGTCGCTCCTTACACACAAGGTTGTCTTTTTAGGTTGCCATTACTTTGGCCTGCAGGGTATTGAAGTTGGCTGCACTTCTTGCAAGGGACATTTCTTGGGTTCTTCACCAGGATTAAGTGGTCTTCTTTTCTTTCTTCTTTCCGAATTAGGGCATTGTGTTGCCATCTTTTTACCTTAAAGTGGATGTAAACCCAATGTCATCCTTTCTAAACTACTGTCATAGGGGTTATCTATAAGGATATACATGTCTCCTGCATGTATCTTTACCTGTCAAATGTTTCCCCTCTGTCTGTTATGAGAGCCAAAAAACTGCATATTCTGTGGGTGGGTCTGTTTGGAGCTCGGTGGGTGGAGTCATGATGTCAGTAGACTTCCTGCCCACCTATACACTCCCCTTGTCAATATGTATTTTCTCCTGTGTATTTCTAACTGAACTTCTGCTATGATCTCTAACATCCAGTGAAAAGACAGGAAAGTAACTACATGACTTCAGCATGCCAAATCATGCTGAGGTGTGGAACAGCCAATCCTTGCAGAGCTGCTGAAGAAAGGAGTGGGGGAGGGAATTAAAAAATAATGCCTGTGTCTTAGGCTGTCACTCACAGCAAGGGGGAGTATTTGACAAAGTTTTTGTCAGTTTGTCAAGATTTTTCTCGCTGAACAATAAAAGAGGATTGCTCAGAGATGGATTAACTCTGTGTGGCAAGACTGGGCTCAAATGATAGGAAATCTTATACTCTACAGTATGATAAAAAAAAAAATCGGGTTTACATCCACTTTAATCCTAAGGAGAAGGTACTTTACTCTTGGGATTTTGTTTGAGTTGTTCCAATGTATCTGAAGTTTACAGGTTTGTTCCGATAGTCTGAATCTCTGTTCTGCCTGAGGGTCCTGAGGGTTTTTTTGGTTACATTTTAATAAAGGTAGTAAAATAAAAACTTAAAAAAAGAGAAAGAAACAGCTGTAACCATACCAGACTTACTTCAAATAATTGTAAAAGCTTTTTTTTTTTAAACAATTACAACCTTAGAATCACTTGAAGAGCTTGGGTAATGACATCCTCTGTTGAACCAAAGCAGCTCTATTTCATCCTGGTCATCTGGGGTTGTAGAAGGGACAGACTGTTTGGTGACTGCCAAATTTAGGATACTATAATCCGGACAGAATGGAGCCGACGAGTACAGCTAGCCTGAGTGGTGCCATGCATGCACCTTCCCAATTGTATAGTTATAGAGAAAAAATCCAGGATCATGTGTCCTCTATATGTACCTCAGAGCCAATTTCTTCTGCTCCAAAGTTTGTCACAGCAGATATCAACTCTGTGCACCCTGTGCTGTGTGGGAATAACCCAAAATCTGCCTACAGGGCCAAGAAGGAGCTCTGGATGACCACAGAAATAAATGTAGAGTAGGTACATGCTTGAACTTAGTAAGGATCAGAGAATTATGGCCACATAGGTAAGTGTAATGCAGATTTTCACACGTTTCTCACAGCATCACTGATTCAGAGATTTGATCCCAGCGTTCTCTTTTCTAGTTGGCTGAGGCGTGTGGATGATGTCCTGTTCTCTGCTTCAGCCAATCAAAGGAAGCTTTGTTTTCATTTATAGAATACAAAGATTTTCGTGAATGGCTGTGCAATGCTCAACCCCGGATTGAGACAGAAAGTATCCATCCCTCTGTGGATTGCTATATTGTATGTAGCTTTGACTACATATAGGTAATACAGCATGCCCAGCAAGTACATCTGTTAAGACTCGTTCATACCAGAATGTGGTGCAGGAAACCAGCATTCTGTGCAGTCTGCAGCGGGTGTCAGTGTATTCCTTACAACACCCAAAATGCAGACCACCAAAGCAGTGCATTACCATGCCATTTGGTGCATTGTGTTCTCGAAAAGTAGTGCATGCAGAGAGTCAAGCTACTTATGTGGACAAGTTTTATAAAAACAGCAATATTCTCTGTATTATAGATGTGAACTTTACCTGGATACAACACATGGAAGTGGTTACTACTATGTTTTTTTAACTTTTGTATAATAAAATTGGACTTGTATGGTAATATACTGGTATTTGTTTTGTTGGTTTTGCTCACTACAGTATCTCACAAAGGTGAGTACACCCCTCACATTTTTGTAAATATTTTATTATATCTTTCCATGTGACAACACTGAAGAAATGACACTTTGCTACAATGTAAAGTAGTGAGTGTACAGCTTGTATAACAGTGTAAGTTTGCTTTCTCCTCAAAATAACTCAACACACAGCCATTCATGTCAAAACCGCTGGCAACAAAAGTGAGTACACCCCTAAGTGAAAATGTCCAAATTGGACCCAAAGTGTCAATATTTTGTGTGGCCACCATTATTTCCCAGCACTGCCTTAATCTTCTTGGGCATGGAGTTCACCAGAGCTTCACAAGTTGCCACTGGAGTCCTCTTCCACTTCTCCATGACAACATTACGGAGCTGGTGGGTGTTAGAGACCTTGCGCTCCTCCACCTTCCGTTTTGAGAATGCCCTACAGATATTCAATAGGGTTTAGGTCTGGAGACATGCTTGGCTAGTCCATCACCTTTATCCTCAGCTTCTTTAGCAAGGCAGTGGTTGTTTGTAGGTGTGTTTAGGGTTGTTATCGTGTTGGAATACTGCCCTGCGGCCCAGTCTCCGAAGGGTGGGGATCATGCTCTGCTTCAGTATGTTCACAGTACATGTTGGCATTCATGGTTCCCTCAATGAACTGTAGCTCCCCAGTGTCGGCAGCATTCATGCAGCCCCAGATTATGACACTCCCACCACCATGCTTGACCGTAAGCAAGACACACTTGTCTTTGTACACCTCACCTGGTTGCCACCACACACACTTGACACAATCTGAACCAAATAAGCTTATCTTGGTCTCATCAGACCACAGGATAGGGTTCCAGTAATCCATGTCCTTAGTCTGCTTGTCTTCAGCAAACTGTTTGCGGGCTTTCTTGTGCATCATCTTTAGAAGAGGCTTCCTTCTGGGATGACAGCCATGCAGACCAATTTGATGCAGTGTGCGGCGTATGGTCTGAGCACTGACAGGCTGACCCCCCCTCTCTTCAACCTCTGCAGCAATGCTTGCAGCACTCATACATCTATTTCCCAAAAACAACCTCCGGATATGATCTGAGCATGTGCACTCAACTTCTTTGGTTGACCATGGCGAGGCCTGTTTTGAGTGGAACCTGTCCTGCTGTATGGTCTTGGCCACCGTGCTGCAGTCCAGTTTTAGGGTCTTGGCAATCTTCTTATAGCCTAGGCCATCTTTATGTAGAGTAACAATTCTTTTTTTCAGATCCTCAGAGTTCTTTGTCATGAGGTGCCATGTTGAACTTCCAGTGACCAGTATGAGAGAGTAAGAGCGATAACACCAAATTTAACACACCTTCAACCCATTCACACCTGAGACCTTGGACCTTGTAACGCTAATAAGTCACGTGACAATGGGGAGGGAAAATGGCTAATTTGGACATTTTCACTTAGGGGTGTACTCACTTTTGTTGCCAGCAGTTTAGACATTAATGGTTGTATGTTGAGTTATTTTAAGTGGACAGCAAATTTACACTGTTATACAAGCTGTACACTCACTACTTTACAGTGTAGCAAAGTGTCATTTCTTCAGTGTATTCACATGAAAAGATATAATAACATATTTACAAAAATGTGAGGTGTACTCACTTTTGTGAAATGTTGTATGCCCTTTTACAGTCTCTTTGCTACAACACAAATTCTGTTATATATACAGTATTTTAGTGGGATATGGGAATACTAGCATGGTATCATCATCCCCTACTAATAAAACTCACTCTAAAAACACCACACCCATAAAAAAAATGCATACTGAAGGAGGCCAGTGGATGGCTTGAAGGCTATAACAGATGGGTTCCTGGATGTCCTTTATCTTGCATATACATACTACAGGTTAATTTTATTAAATTGCAAATACATTAAAAAAATGTAGCTGTGCCTATTGCCAGATGTATATTTTCTCAACAGCCTTCTGTTCTATCTGTAACATAAATACTGCTTTATTAATATACATTTTTGCAGTTTACAAAGAAAAATATCCTTGAGGCTGGGTTCACACTAAAAACGGATGCGGCTGACAACAGGGGTCTGGTGCATCCCTGTTCTCCATTTTAGGGATGAATCCAGCCCGAATTTTTACCTGAATTCGGACCTGAAATGGAGCCAAAGACGCACAGGACTCCTGCGCAATTTTCTCCGCAGCCGCTCTGAAGATATATGAACCAGCTCAATTGAGAACCGGTCACAATCTCCTGTCATGCGAATCGAATGTGGTGAAAACCGCATCCAATTCGCACTAGTGTGAACCCAGCATGAAGGAAAGCAGTCCTAGGTACAAAAGCATTTACTGGCATTAAAGTATTTATTGACTACTGATAGTCCATTGTATGCACTACACCCTAATGACCACAAGATGTCACCCCATGCTTATAGCTTTAGAGATGTTTAGAGCATGTTTCTGGTTCTTGTTAATTCATATGTTTCTCCTGTCATTCTCTTTGTAAATGTCTGGTATTGTGGGAATATAGACACAGTCCTATTATAATATATGTTAAGGACTGTACGCACATAGTATATTACTAGAAATCCAATGGTAATTGTTTATGGATATACAGCGTTTAGCAAACGAAATGCCAATCAGTTTATGGCTGGCGGTGCAGGGATTGTTTCAGCATCACCACCAGCTGATGCTGCAAGTTTTGCTTATTTTGTCGATACAAAACACTAGCGAAGCATATCTGTTCAGCCCTAGGGGTTGTTTTGTGGGATCTGTTGAAGATGTACTCCATCATACCCCCCTAAGTGTACACCATTTGATAGAGAGGCTATATTGCAAACAACAGTGGAAAAAGTCACCAAAGGGCCCCCTGTGCCAGACAATTTTTTGCTCCCCACCCCCTGTGCAGCTGTTGGCCAAGTAATTGTGTATTGATTTGCAACTAGATGGAAGCAAACCATGTCCAGATCTATATGACAGTGAGAGGGGGTTGCAGCACCCATCTGACCCACATCTAATAAACATGGGCCCTTTATCTTGGAGCGCCTTTGTACAGCTGCGTGGTCTGTACTAATGGTGTATTCGCTCCTGGCTGCTAGTGTCTAAAAGGAAAGGACAAATGTCATGTGGACAGCCATCAGTAATTTGATACTAGAATAACTTATTAGCACACACAGTTGTGTGAAAAAGTATTTGCCTCTTTTCTGATTTTTTATTTTTTTGCATATTTGTCACACTTAAATGACACAGATCATCAAACAAATATTATTACACAAAGATAACCCGAATAAATACAAAATGCAGTTTTTAAAAGATGGTTTCATTTATTAAGGCAAAAAAGCTGTCCAAACCTGCCTGGCTTTATGTGAAAAAGTTATTGCCCCCTTAAACCTAATAATTGGTTGTGCCACCCTTGGCGGCAACAACTGCAATCAAGCATTTGTGATGAGTGGCAATGAGTCTTTTACATTGCTGTGGAGCAATTTTGGCCCACTCTTCTTTGCAGAATTGTTTTAATTAAGCTACATTGGAGGGTTTTCCAGCATGAATGGCCTGTGTAAGGTCATAATACAGCATCTCAATTGGATTTAAGTTGGGGCTTTGACTAGGCCACTCCTGCTGCATAACCCAAGTGCACTTAAGCTTGAGGTCATGAACTGATGGCCGGACATTCTCCTTTAGGATTTTCTAGTAGAGCTCAGAATTCATGGTTCCATTAATTATGGTAAGTTGCCCGGGTTCTGAAGCTGCAAAGCAGCCCCAGACCATCACACTACCACCACCATGTCTGACTGTTGGTATGATCTTGTTATGAAATGCTGTATTCGTTTTATGCCAGATGTAATGGGACGCACACCTTCCAAAAAGTTACATTTTTGTCTCATCTGTCCACAGAATATTTGCCTAAAAGTACTGGGGATAATTAAGATGTTTTTTGGTAAATGTGAGATGAGCCTTTGTGTTTTTTTTGGTCAGCAGTGGCTTTGGCCTTGGAACTCTTCAATGGATGCCATTTTTGCCCAGTGTCTTTCTTATTGTTGAATCATGAACACTGATCTTACCTGAGGCAAGTGAAGCCTGCAGTTCTTTAGATGATGTTCAGGGTTTTTTTATGACCTCCATGATGAGTCATCGTCATGCCCTTGGAGTATCTTTTGTAGGCCGGCCACTTCTGGGGAGGTTCACCACTGTTCCAAGTTATCTCCATTTGTGGATAATGGCTCTCCCCATGGTTCACTGGAGTTCCAAAGCCTTAGAAACAATACATGTATGTTACTTTGTTTCTAGTCTGTTCTTGAATTTTGATAGATTGTGGCATGATGCTTTTTGTGATCTGTTTGCGTGCTTCACTTTGTCAGACAGCTTCTATTTATGTGATTTCTTAAATCAACATGTCTGGCAGTAATCAGGCCTGGGTGTGGCAAGTGAAATTTAACTCAGCTATCTAAAAAATTGTAGTTAATTACAGTTTATTCATGATTCAGCATGGAAGGGGGCAGTTACGTTTTCAAATGGGGCCAGATAGGTTTGAACAGCTTTTTTCCGTAAATGAAATAATAATTTAAAAACTGCATCTTGGATTTACTCAGGTTATCTTTGTGTAATATTAAAATGTGTTTGATGATCTAACTCATTTAAGTGGAAGAAATATGCAAAATAATAAATAAATCAGGAAGGGGGGAAATATTTTTTTACACAACTGTATATGAGCTATAAGGTAACAATTTACCTCCCAACTTTTTGAGATGGTAATAAGGGACACCTATTAGCAAAAATATGTAGACTTAGGACACACCCCCTGCCTTGCCCCCTTAAAGGAGTATTGTACAAAAAAAGTCCTTTTTTTACCACTACTATTCCTTTATAGGCTTTGGAAATTTACAAAGGCAGCAGTTTGGAATTTGGATGAAAGGTTTAGCACTGTGAAACACTTTTTGAAAGATAAACAGTTAATTTACAACTATATAGATCAGACCAAAATGAGGGACAAAGAGACTTTGTTCCAATTCAGGGACAGTTGGGAGCTATGGATAACATTCTGTGCTTGAGACAAAGAAGCAGAGGTAAGTTAATGACTGAAGAGAGTATGTTCAGCCAGCCAGAAGTTTTATCATAGGTTAGGTTCACACTTTTGTGTTTCCATGTTTGTGCATTCTATAATTAGTTTTTCGATGGGCATTGTGCAATTCATTGTACACAAATGCTGACAGACCAGGAGAAGTGGTTAAGACAGAAGAGAGGGTCAATATGGTCTCTTCTGTCAAAAAAATCCTACTTGTCTGCCATTTTTTATTTTTTAAGTTTAATTCCACTTTAATTGTTTAATATGGAAAAAGCAGCATGTGAATGACAGGAGAGCTTATTGACTTTCAGGGTAGATAGAAGTGGTACAAATTTGTTCTAGTTAGTGTTACTACCTCAGCTTTTTACTCAGACATTAAGATTATTTACCAAACGTTCCTAAAGGTTTTTGTATTTAATAAAGTTCAATTTTATTTCCCTGTAAAATGACATTTAAACATTAAGGACGTTGTGAAGATCAACTCCTTAAATGACTCGCATGTTCAATCCGGTCCCTTGATGTCATGGGTCCTCTTCCTTTAATGGGCCCTAATTGGTAGAGTCAGCAGTGCCCTGTAATGATGTGGTACTATGATCTGCAGCATTCTCCTGTGAGCCCAGGCTGATGTGCTTCCAGGCGTATTTAACAGCCTTTAGTACCTGATGGGATATATGTGTATAACCTATTGGGATTTAAGCACAGGTATATCTCATTTATATTGCATGGTGCAGGTTAGTGGACCGACCTGCACCTGTAGCTCTCCTACACTTTCGGTCTATCTGCCCATATTGGCCCCAATTGAGTGTTTGCAGAGTAGGGACTGGCCAGAGAGGGACTACTTTGATGCAGTTGGATGGCTTAAGCATGCATTTCAATATATGTGAACTAAAAATTCCTGATTTTATGCAAAGTTTGATAGAAAGGGTAGACAGCTGTGTGCAGAGGGTTCTTCCAGAATTTTTAGTCTCTGACAGCCTAGGCTCAAAGGAAGTGGATTAAGTGATGCTGCTGGCTGTCATTCAGCATTGAAAAGGAGTAGTGGTTGTGGACAGCACTGGAGTTTTGCAGCAAGAGCTTTAAAAAAAAAAAAAAAAAAACTCTTTACTATGAGCAGGAAATTACAGACAGTTAGCTAATGCGGTTGTTTTCATGTACATTAAGTATGACACAACTGTTGGTAAATATGTCATCATTGCAGTGATGTATTGAGATATTCCTGTGAACCCAAAAGAAAGCCAGATGTGGATACAAATTTCTCCTGAAATTTTAAAAAGACAAACAAAGAAACAAATATTATGGATTTATACACAACAAAGGGAGGGGGTTTGGAAAGATGTGTTAAACTAGGGAATCGGTAAAGAGAAAGGGAGAGAACAGGAGGAGGGTGGGGTATAGGTTTAGTGAAAAAGGAAGGGCTAGGGTTGTAATACTCACCTTTCTGTAATTTTTCGTTCCTGGTGCATCTTCATGGCAGCATACATTGGGTTGTGGCTCTGCCCCTGAGCCTGTTAGGACCAATCGTGATACTCACCCGGGACAGAAGCTTTTGGAGGGGACTGAGTGCTAGCCTCTTGCCTACCAACTATGGACCCTGGCATTTGAGGGAGCTACAAGCATTTAGGAAGATATCCTTTTATGTAATGCAAAATGACATTATTAAGGAGGCCATGATGGTTTCTGCCACATAGAACTCAGTAGACAGATGTGTGTGAAAAGAAAGATGGTTAATGAGATCTGGAAAGCCCTGGGTCTCCTGTTGTCTACTAGGCTAAGGAGGCGGGAGGTCACTGTATTGTAATTGTTCTAATTAACTCACCTATTGTCTGCTAGGGGATGTGTTTACACTTGTAATAATGTTTATTGTACTTTGTCAGCTCAATGATGCCAAGTCTTACCTGGAATGAGACCAGGTGGCTAGTTTAATTAACTTAATGTTCATAGTGTTAATTATTCTTCTATATACAGTTGTGTTTGCATATGATAATGTGATCAGTCTCACCTGGTTGTGTAGTATAAATTCTCTGAGTTTTTAAATAGTTCCAGTTTTGCAGCCAAACGAGTCATGCCTAGTTCTTGGTTGCAATAGGCTAAAATATCTGATATCTATGTTCAGACTGGAGGAAGCTTATACGGCGGACATACTACACTTGAGTACAGGGTCCATCACATTATCTTCATGGTGGCATATATTGGGTTGTGGGGGCCGTCACATTTTCTTCATGGCAGCATATATTGGGTTGTGGCTCCGCCCCTGAGCCTGATAGGACCATTAACCTATAAAGCTTTGCAGAATCTGGCCCGCTGGTACTCTCTGTAGCCATCACCTCTAGGGTGGGTCTATGTGTGCTGCCATGAAGATGCACCAGGAAAGGAACATTGCGGAAAGGTGAGTATATATTTTTCCATTTTCCTGGAACATTATGGCAGCATACATTGGGAAATAACAGGCCAAATGAGAGGGTAGACAATAAGATAAGTTTTAAAGACAAGCCTGAAAAACAGATCTGCCAAAAACCTCTGTAGTCAACCAGGCCAGATCTATTTTATAGTCAAAGATAAAGGTACTGTATTTCTAGATGAGGCAGCTGCTTTACATATAGTTTGTGGGGTAACTCGACAATATGCTGCCCGGGAGGTATCCACTGTCCTCATTGAATGCCCCCTTAAACACTCTGGAGTGGAAAGTTTCTGTAGTGTATAGGCTTTCTTGATGTTTTTGACAAGCCATCAGGGTAGAGCGCAGACTGACACAGCATGACCTTTTCTCAGACTGTGTGGTACCACAAACAAGTTGTCTGCTTTCCAAAGTGAACTGGTTGCTGACAAGTAGGCTTTTAGTGTGAGGCCTACTACCAGAGGATGCGGAGAGCCTGATTTGCTAAGAAGGATGGTAGTGCTACTTGGTTGAAGCAGAAGGAGGTAGCCACTTTTGGAATTAATTGTTTTGAAGGCTTTAAGATCACTTTGCCTGGGGAAAACACTAAATGAGGTTCCTTATAAAGTAAGGCCTGCATTTCTGAGACTCTCTTGGCTGAGGTTATTACTGCTAGGAACGTTGGTTTCAAGGTAAATTTCCAGATACACAGATTCCAGCAGATGGAAGGGTGACCTCGTGAGTGCTTCGAGGACCACTGTTAAATCCCACTTTGGAAAGGTTGGCTTTCTGGGTGGTCTTAACTTTAAACATGCTTTCATCAACTGAATACCTAGCAGACGGAGGTCCCATTCGATGCCCTTCATGGCTGATAGCGCTAATACATGAACATTTAAAGTATTGATGCCTAAAGCTGCGTACACACGAGCGGAATGTCCGACAGAAAAAGTCAGGCGGAAGCTTTTCATTATCTATTCCGATCATGTGTATGCCTCATCAGACTTTTGTTTTTCGAAAATTCTGACGGACCTAGAAATGGAACAAGTTTCTAAATATCTCCGACGGAACCAATTCCTATCAGGAAAACCGCTTGTCTCTATGCTGTTTTGATGGACCAAAAACGACACTCTGAAGCAAGTACGAGATGGAAGCTATTGGCTATTGGCTATTGAACTTCCCTTTTCTAGTCCCGTCGTACGTGTTGTTAGTCACCTCGTTCTGGACGGTAGGACTTTGATGTGACCGTGTGTATGCAGGACCGCTTGAGCGGAATTCCGTCAGAGAAACCTCCGGAGTTTATTCCGACGGCAAAACCGGTTGTGTGTACATGGCATTAGCCTCTGCCTATTCCTGACTGAAGGAGTTGCAGGATCTGAGGAATCTCTGGCGATAGTAGGTTCTAAGAATTTAGTTTACCAAGTTCTGCAAACATTTCCCAGATTTTAGGATATATTTCATTTGTTGTGCCCTTTCTGGCATGTAACCGTGTAGCTACCACCTCTGCAGAGCAGCCTTGATCTAACAGCCTCTGCCTTTCAATTTACATGCCATGAGGTGTAATTTTTTTGTGGAATCCCAGTGGGCCAGATCCTGCAAAGCTTTATGGGTTAGCGGTCCTGACAGGTTGAGGGGTGATGCCACAGTCCAATGTATTCTGTCGTTATGCGCCAGGAAATGTAATTACATAGAAAGCATGCTGTGAAAGTTACTCATGAACACCAGGTGGCACAGAATTTGTCATATTTATTACACATGGTGGGTGTGACATTATCCATCAATATAGTTGCACTGATTTTATTTGAAACCACATATTTTATGGAAGGTGGAAGAGTTTATGTGTTGGTGGTAAGCATGTTCTCACTGCATTCAGTATGGGTTGCTTATTATGTTTTCAGACATGCTACGCAATACTCTTAGGCCTATTAAAATTAATCCACAGTGCTACATTTATTGTATGAGAGTTATCATATAAATGCTCTCTGTACTCAGGCCGATCTGTCTAACTACACATTTAAACGTCTCTCCTGGCTTGGTAGGGTGAACACCTTGAAAATGGATGTCCTTCCCCGGTTCTTGTACCTATTTCAGACAATCCCTATATACATACCTAACTCCTATTTTCGGAAATTGCGCCAGCTGTTCTCTAAATTTAGGAAATCAAAAAAAGACTGCGCTAGAATACATATTGAACACCATATATGATTAGGTAATTAATAAAAGAGCAATAAGTCAATTATTCAAAGGTGAATGAATGAATAATAGGTGAACCGGATATGACACAAATGATGACATTGAAATATATGTGTCAACTGCCAAGAATATGTCCAAAGGAATGGTGAGAAAGTTAAAAAAAAATGAGTCTCTGAAGACAGAGCTTAATAAAGGGTGATCAAACGGTTACACTCAGCACCCAGTGAGAAATCCTCCACCTTATAAGATGTACGCTTACCAGAGGTAAGCTGGATAATAGCTTATCTATGGATATCCACACGGGGGACACAACTCTATGGACCTCCTCGCCAGGAAGGGGTAGACAGGAACTCTCTTGCAGCGGACCTCAGACAGCATACCAAGGGGACCTGTAGCAAACAGAGGAGAGACAGATGAATCATGCTTAGTGGCAAGCAAGGTTGCTTGCCACTAAGCATGATTCATCTGTCTCTCCTCTGTTTGCTACAGGTCCCCTTGGTATGCTGTCTGAGGTCCGCTGCAAGAGAGTTCCTGTCTACCCCTTCCTGGCGAGGAGGTCCATAGAGTTGTGTCCCCCGTGTGGATATCCATAGATAAGCTATTATCCAGCTTACCTCTGGTAAGCGTACATCTTATAAGGTGGAGGATTTCTCACTGGGTGCTGAGTGTAACCGTTTGATCACCCTTTATTAAGCTCTGTCTTCAGAGACTCATTTTTTTTGAACTTTCTCACCATTCCTTTGGACATATTCTTGGCAGTTGACACATATATTTCAATGTCATCATTTGTGTCATATCCGGTTCACCTATTATTCATTCATTCACCTTTGAATAATTGACTTATTGCTCTTTTATTAATTACCTAATCATATATGGTGTTCAATATGTATTCTAGCGCAGTCTTTTTTTGATTTCCTTTATATATTTGTGTGCACGCCTCACTCTAGGATTGCAGCTTGTTTTACTCTACTAATCATTAGTAGCACAACCTTTATGTTAGCGCGGTATTTTTTATGGTTTATTTTGTTCTCTAAATTTATTTGGAATTCAGCCTGTCCTAGAATTAGATACAAAACGTTATCTCTTCCGAAAGCGAGAGGGGGAGCTGGAGCCCCGGACGCTTCATTGTACCTGTAAGGTACCTGGTAATTGAGCCTGACTGGTAGAAGGAGACCTCTCTTAAGCGCTGGTTCAGGAGCCACTGGAGTGGGGACAGTAGTCTCCTGAGCGCAGTGGGTAGGAGGGCCTGATGCGGTTCCAGCAGAAGCAGATGATGGTCTGGAAGAATGCCCCTCAGGGATGGCTGAGCTGCGGATGCAGGTATGCGGATGCAGGCCGGTAGACAGGCAGGTAGCTGAGAAGGCAGCGGCAGGGTGCTTGACAGGCAGGCTGGAAGCAGCGTCCCAGGACACAGGCAGGAGCAAGTCAGACAGTCCGTTTCAGCAGGAGATCAGGCAGGTATGGCAAAGGGGTGATCCAAGAGTAGTCAGGCAGGCAGGGATTCGGCAACAGATGATCAGATAAACAAGGTCAGGCAAGCCGGGTCGGATTGGAGACTGGAGAGTAGTCAGACGAAGCCGGGTCACAGGTAAATGCAAATCAAACGGGAAACAGGAACGCAGGTACAGAGCTGCAGACAAACAGCATCTGACAGAAGCACCTGTCATCCTTTTAAAGGCGCCTTGGCGCCAAACAGCGCTAGCGCGAACGGGCGCGCGCACGGGCACACGCGGGAGCGCTCCGGCGCCCCCTGGTGGGGAATTGAGCAAAATTGCCCTGGAAGAGCTTCTTGTGCACCTGTGTGCACGCATATTTGCCCGGCGGCCACTGATATGCCCCTGACATTGCCCCCTCCCAACGGGCAGCCTCCGGATGCCCAGAATACCCTTCTTTTCAGGATGAGCAGAGAAGTAAGCATGGATTAAACGTCTGGCATGGATATTACAATCAGGTTCCCATGAATTATTTTCAGGCCCATACCCCTTCCATTTAATCAAAAATTGTACTTGCCCAGCTCTCCTCCTGCAATCAAGGATGGCCTCCACTTCATATTCCTCATTGCCGTCCACCAGAACCGGTTCAGGGACCCTGGTGCCCCTGTCAGGAAAAGGGTCATCTACAGCAGGTTTCAAGAGTGACACGTGAAACACAGGGTGAATCTTGAGTGAATCAGGTAGACACAGTTCATAGGACACCTCATTAATTTTTCTTTTCACAGGGAAGGGCCCAATGAACTTAGGAGCAAGCTTCTTAGTGGGACAGGTTAATCTAATATTATCAGTAGACAGCCATACCTTGTCACCAAGCTGAAGGTTTAGGTCTCCTCTCCTTTTCTGATCAAAGAACCTCTTGTTGTCCGCTTGTGCCTTGGATATTGCTTCCCGTAAGATCTGGTTATTATGACTAAGGAACTGCACTGTGTCCTGGACCGCTGGAACTGGAGATTCTGAAAGAAAATCTGGTAAAAAAGATGCATGAAAACCATAGTTGGAAAAGAAAGGGGATTGACCGGTAGCAGAGTGGCTGGCATTGTTGTAAGCGAATTCCGCTAGGGGCAGCAGAGATACCCAATCATCTTGTACAAAAGATGTAAAACACCTTATGTACTGCTCTAGAGTCTGATTTGTCCTTTCAGTCTGCCCATTTGTTTGGGGATGGTATGCTGAGGACAGGGCTAGTTCAATTTTCAAGATTTCACAAAGTGCTCTCCAAAAACGTGATGTGAATTGCACCCCTCTGTCGGACACTATATTTGCAGGGATTCCATGTAACCTGACAATCTCCTTGATGAATACACGGGCCGTCTCCACAGCAGAAGGTGTTCCCTTTAGGGCCACGAAGTGGGCCATTTTGGATAGTCGGTCGACCACCACAAGGATCGCCGAACATCCTTCTGAGCAAGGCAGTTCTACTATAAAGTCCATCGCTATCATCCTCCAGGGTCTATCTGGTATAGGTAATGGTCTCAGTAGACCCCAAGCTCTGTTCCTAGGAGTTTTATTCTGGATGCAGACAGAACATGAGTTGACGTATGTTTTGCAGAATTCTTTTAGGTTAGGCCACCAAAAGGTGCGCTGCACCAGCTCAAGGGTCTTACGTACCCCAAAATGTCCTGCAAGTGGGTGGTCATGCAGAAGTGTCAGCACCTTGACTCGGGCACTCTCTGGTACAAAAATTTGACTTCCTCTCCACAAAAGTCCATCACGAGGTGTTAAAGAGGATCCCTGAAGGCTTGAAGGTTCTGGAGATGCTTCTCTGATCATGGACAGAAGGTCTGTTTGAAGAAGGAGAAAGCTATTTGCCGGCAAGATAGTGTCAGGTACCGAAGAGTCTTTAGGGTTATCGAACATGCGCGACAGCGCATCCGGTTTTACATTCTTGGATCCGGGCCGATAGGTAATATGGAAACAGAATCGAGTGAAAAATAGAGCCCAACGGGCCTGTCTGGGTTTTAACCTCTTGGCGGACCTTAAGTACTCGAGATTTTTGTGGTCTGTGTAAATCAGTACTGGGTGAACTGCACCTTCTAGCAAGTACCTCCATTCCTCCAAAGCTGTCTTGATAGCGAGTAGCTCTCGATCCCCCACATCATAGTTCCGTTCTGCAGGTGAAAGTTTCCTGGAAAAGAACCCTACGGGGTGCATCAAGTCCTTGTTGCCTTGTCGTTGGGAAATAACAGCACCCACGGCTACTTCGGATGCATCAACCTCCAGGATAAAAGGTAAGGATGGATCCGGATGGCTGAGGATCGGAGCAGATGTAAAACGTTTCTTTAATTCCTCAAAGGCTCTCTGGGCTTCTGAGTTCCAATGGAAACGGGAATTCTGCTTGGTCAGCTGCGTGATGGGGGATATAATAGCAGAAAACCCCCTAATGAACTTCCTATAGAAGTTTGCGAACCCAATGAAGCGTTGTACACCTTTTTTGTCCATGGGAGCAGGCCACTCTAACACCGCAGATACCTTCTGAGGGTCCATTTTGATGCCGGTTGGGGAGATTACCAATCCCAAAAACTGGATCTCCTGCTGTTCGAATTCGCACTTCTCCGCCTTAGCATACAGTCTGTGCAAACGGAGTCGGATCAGGACTTTACGGACATGTTCCCTGTGCTGCTCAAGTGAACTGGAGAAGATTAGAATGTCATCCAGATAGACAATTAAAAAGATGTCCAGGAAATCTCTAAACACGTCATTGACCAGATGCTGGAACGTGGCGGGGGCATTGCATAGACCAAAGGGCATGACGAGGTATTCGTAGTGTCCGAAACGGGTTCTGAAAGCCGTTTTCCACTCGTCCCCGGCCCGAATGCGGACCAGATTGTAGGCCCCTCTCAGATCCAGTTTGGTAAAGATAGTAGCAGCTCTCAGCTTCTGGAACAGTTCAGGTATCAGTGGCAGTGGGTAACGGTTCTTGACTGTAATGTTGTTTAACTCTCGATAGTCCACACAGGGGCGAAGAGACTGATCCTTCTTAGAAACAAAAAAAATTCCGGCACCAGCTGGTGAAGTGGAAGGTCGGATAAAGCCCTTTTCAAGGTTTTCGTCTAAATAAATCTTAAGTGCTTCTTGCTCTTTTTCAGACAGCGGAAAAATGCGCCCGAAAGGAATTTCAGCCCCAGGAAGCAGCTCAATTGGGCAGTCATAGGGACGATGGGGAGGCAAGGTGTCTGCCCCCTTCTTGCTGAACACATCCGCAAATTCCCGATAGACCTCTGGTACATCTTGGGGTAGGTCTGGATCAATGTCCATACAAAGTAAGGCAGTGGCAGGATTAGAGGTTTCTGGTAGACAATGTTTTTGGCAGTAGGGTGACTGGAACTTGATCTCGCCCGTGACCCAGTCAACCAGAGGGTTGTGGGCCTGAAGCCAGGGCATGCCCAAGATGATTGGAAATAATGGGGATGAAATAACATCCAGGGTTAAGATCTCTTGATGCTGGGATGAGCAGGTGGCAGGCAGCGGGAAGGTTTCCTGAGAGACTTGTCCAGATTTTATATGGGAACCATCGGCCAAGAAAACTGAGAGTCTATGTGTTTTGTTTTTTAAAGGCAGATTCTGTTGGGTGGCAAAAGCAGAGTCCACAAAGCAACTACATGCCCCGGAGTCAACAATGGCGTTGACCTGGATTGTTCTTCCCTGGAGCTGCAATGAGAGGGGAAGGACAAGTTGAGTTGTATTGGCGGTTAAAGCAGATAAACAGGTTGGAGTAGAAGAAAAGCACTTACGAGTCTTTACTGGACAGTTGTTCACATAGTGGCCCGTCCCACCACAGTAGAGACAGAGGTTTAACTGGCGTCTGCGTGCCCGTTCCTCCGGGGTCAGGGTAGCCCGCATAAGTCCTAGCTGCATCGGTTCAGGAGCCTCGGTTGTTTGGGTGACTGGACTCGGGTAAGCAGAAGGTAGGTATCGGGAGGCAGGAACCGGAACTCTTGGAGTCATCCACATAGGGCGTGTTGGTTGGGAAGAGCGTTCAGACCGGCGCTCACGAAGGCGTCGGTCAATCTGGATGGTAATGGTGATGAGTTCCTCAAGGGTATCAGGCATCCCTACTCGAGCAAGCTCATCCTTCAGACCCTCAGACAGCCCCATGCGGAACTGATGACGCAGGGCTGCGTTGTTCCATTGAGTGTCCGCGCTCCAGCGTCGAAAGTCTGTTACATAGTCCTCGGCCGGCCTACGGCCTTGCTGGAGCGCGAACAGAGCTGCCTCAGCGGTGGCAGTCCGTTGAGGATCTTCATAGAGCTGGGCCATGGCTTCAAAGAAGGCGGACAGGGACTGGACCTGTGCAGCGTTGGTTTCAAGCAGGCGGTGAGCCCAGGTCAGGGGTTCCCCCTGAAGGAGGGATATAACAAATCCCACCTTGGTGGCCTCCAAGGAAAAAGTCCGTGGCTGTAGGGCGAAATAGAGTTGGCAAGTGCTGCGGAAGGCCACAAATTTTGTTTGATCACCAGAAAACTTTTCGGGGGTAGGCACTCTTGGTTCAGGTGGAAGCATTACCACAGAGGGCGGTGCAGCAGCCTGTACTGGAGCGGCTGCAGCAGGGGCCATATTACTGGGCCCACTGAGGTTTAATACTTGGCCCTCCAATCGGTTGTAACTGTCCTGTAAGGTTTGTACCGCCTGGGTAAGTGCTGCTAAGTGCGTGCAGATCTCCTGGATGGGAGAGGTCTCTCCTGCAGGCTCAGTCATGGCTGTTTGTACTGTAAGGTACCTGGTAATTGAGCCTGACTGGTAGAAGGAGACCTCTCTTAAGCGCTGGTTCAGGAGCCACTGGAGTGGGGACAGTAGTCTCCTGAGCGCAGTGGGTAGGAGGGCCTGATGCGGTTCCAGCAGAAGCAGATGATGGTCTGGAAGAATGCCCCTCAGGGATGGCTGAGCTGCGGATGCAGGTATGCGGATGCAGGCCGGTAGACAGGCAGGTAGCTGAGAAGGCAGCGGCAGGGTGCTTGACAGGCAGGCTGGAAGCAGCGTCCCAGGACACAGGCAGGAGCAAGTCAGACAGTCCGTTTCAGCAGGAGATCAGGCAGGTATGGCAAAGGGGTGATCCAAGAGTAGTCAGGCAGGCAGGGATTCGGCAACAGATGATCAGATAAACAAGGTCAGGCAAGCCGGGTCGGATTGGAGACTGGAGAGTAGTCAGACGAAGCCGGGTCACAGGTAAATGCAAATCAAACGGGAAACAGGAACGCAGGTACAGAGCTGCAGACAAACAGCATCTGACAGAAGCACCTGTCATCCTTTTAAAGGCGCCTTGGCGCCAAACAGCGCTAGCGCGAACGGGCGCGCGCACGGGCACGCGCGAACGCGCGCACGGGCACACGCGGGAGCGCTCCGGCGCCCCCTGGTGGGGAATTGAGCAAAATTGCCCTGGAAGAGCTTCTTGTGCACCTGTGTGCACGCATATTTGCCCGGCGGCCACTGATATGCCCCTGACAGTACCATAAGGCAGCAATACTTACTCGCATATTGGACTGGTTTCATAACCATTCGACTAAGCTCTGGGTTCACTTGGAAAGCCATATGAACTCCATCGATCTCTCAGCTCTTCCATGGACCACACCCGCAATTCGTAGGGGTTCACTCCCCCTCTGTGACCTCACCTGCCAAACGATCCAAATTTGGGATCGCCTAAACTCTGGAGGTAACATATCCAATCCTTCGGGACCTATGACCCCCTTATTTTGGACCCCAGCCTTCCCACCGGCTATGCACGTGACAAGCTTTGGACCTTGGCGGAAAGAAAACCATAGGAGGCTATCTCAGGTTCTCCGTACAGACCCCACTCTAATACCAGATACTCCCCCCGAATCATTTTCTAGATACCCTATGCAATGGCTTCAGAAACAACAACTGACTTCCTATATCCAAACCTTCCAATCAATACAAGATATTTTAGCTGAACCCACAGGATTTGAGGATATGCTCCTCCAAAACGATCCTCCAACGCACGTGGTATCACAGCTTTATTCCCTGTTGTTGAATGCTCTTCACCCTGATCTCCCACCCTACACGAAGGCTTGGGAAAAAGATCTCCAACACTCCATCTCCCCCATTGACTGGCAAAAATGCTTTATTCTAACACACAAGCTCTCCCTAGCCATTAAAACTCAAGAAAAGGGGTTTAAACTGGTGACGAGGTGGTATAGATGCCCTTCGACAATACATCACTTCAACTTGACAAACCCAGATACTTGTTGGCGATGTTTAAACTCCAGGGGCACCATGCTCCACATTTGGTGGGAATGCCCACCCATACAAAAATTCTGGCAACAGATCTTCCTACTATACTGCAGGCTGATGGCGACGGCTCTCTCTCCTTCACCCGAGATAGCTCTCTTGTCCATGCTCCCGGGCACGCTCAAATCCATTAAAAAAGATGTATTACGCCATTTCTTGGCTGCTGCTAGAATGGTGATCCCAAGATATTGGAAGTCAAGAACTGTACCTTCCCTGGGGGAGTGGGCTATTGAGGTGGATCGCATCAGGGACCTTGAACGCCTGTTGGCTGAGGAATCTAATAAAGACAACCAGTTCTCTCTTACGTGGACTTCGTGGTCCATGTTCCGATACTCAGCGGACTTCATCCCCTGGGCAGAGGGCAACCTGGACGGTACCGCCCCATGACCATGGTGGAGCGACTCCAGTTCCTAACCTTTCTGTGTCTCTACTTTCCCCCTAATCCTCCTTTTCATATCAATGTACTCCTTAAAATCCAGATTCAGAATACGACCCGCACAAGCTAATCCTATACAACATAACAGGTTCCTGGAATAAGTTGATTGTAAAAACACACGAAGTTTACATGTAATCCCCTCCCATATATGGTGAGGGCTCTATGGTTATCCTTGTTATATCTCATTATGCTAATTAAAACAATGTTTTTTCCTTGTGATCTGCACACATAACGTACTACAATATGTATCCTGCGAATATACTGGATCTATTGTTATGAACACTACTACTACTAATGATGTATATGTGAAGTACATTTTCTTGTATGTTTTCTTTTTTCAATAAAATAAGATTGAATTAAATGCTCTCTGTAAAGCAGTGACCCTGTAGCTCTTGCTGTTATTTGTTAAATGACCACAAGGTGGTGATCTCCTAATGACAAAACAGAACTGGAATCAAAACCCCACTCAAATGCAAACCTAATGCTTTTTTTTCCCTCAGAAACCGGGTACAAATGAATGCCACGTTCAAAAAAAAAAAAATGCTGAAACACATCAACTGTTTAGTATTCTAATCAGCTTCTTCCTGCCTCATTTTTGTGTTCACAGTATATTTCTGCGATCAAATTCTGAATCTAACTGGATTAACGATGTAAAGCAGGTGCTGTGACGGTAGAACACACATACTGTACATTACAGCACTCAAATCTACATATATATCATTTTGTTTTATTAAATAAGACTCGGAGAATAAAAAAACAATTGACAATAAACCCTTCATCTTTGAGTTCAGACATTTTACTTTAAATTACATTTTTCTTGCTTTCGCAAATATCACTATCATGAAAACAATTGATTCACCTTTGAATGTGTCCCATGTCGGTATTTTAGAAACAAATATAGGGTGAGATAATTCAAAGTATATGTAGATCACATTACCAATGCCTCTAACACAATGCTTTAGCAAACTAAGTATCATCTACTTTGATATTTATGCTAAAACATTTTGCTTATATTTCTTTATCTCTCAGATCCAAAATTAAATCATTTTAAATATATTTAAAAATAAAAAAAATATATTTATTGAAATCTGCTTCCTACATAAAGCTTTACCTCTCCCATATATATATATATATATATATATATATATATATATATATATATATATATATATATATATATATATATATACACCTATATTGCATAAGCAAGAAATCCTAAAATTCTGGAGACCAAGAGCAGTTAGACATTTATTAGGTAGTGTCACAAACCGATATTCAGTAAAAGAAAAACCATTCTGATGGATATGTATATCCAGCGATGGCTGGATACACAAAAAATGTAAATAGAAGAATAAATTGTCAGAGGAATAGTCAAGACCCCTACCACTATGATCTGTTTTACTACTGTGTAAAAATAATTTAAGAAAATTAGCACCAAGAAATAAATCTTGACTCCTCATACCAGAGGTGTCATTAATATTCTTTGGAAGCAATTCAGAAATGTGAAAAGAAATGAACATTTGAGGACAACAAAGGACATCTGAAGTAGCAAAGCCTCATAAAGATTAAAACAAATCCAGAAGCTGACCCCCAGAATCTGTGCTAAGATGTTAGGGGAAATGGGTCAGTAATAAAATGTCATCTTCAACAGCCATTTTAAAGCATTTTTCCTGGTGCCAACATGGCAGCATACTACCACAGGTACTGCGAATTGGTGCCTGGAAAATAAAATAACAGTAATTATTTGTGTGTAAAGTTCTAAACTATTGGAAAGAAATAACTAATGATTCTGATAAACATGATGGAGCAGGACTGCAAGTTGTCAGAAAGGGGTGCTATAAAGAATATGTGGCCTGGTAATTGGCCCATGTACAGGTTGCTACTGAGTGGGCCCCA
The DNA here is from genome assembly GCA_037952925.1 of Lithobates clamitans. Taxonomy (NCBI): domain Eukaryota; kingdom Metazoa; phylum Chordata; class Amphibia; order Anura; family Ranidae; genus Lithobates; species Lithobates clamitans. Next base: position 1,598,028 of record JBBGZY010000490.1, read on the forward strand.
GAATAAACCACACACTCATCCTTGTATTCACGGGAATTTTTCCATTTACACTGACCTTCACTGAAGCTGAAACACAGACCTTTCTTATGTAAAGAGGCCACAAGGAACTGGATGCTAGATTAAATAGATTTATTATGGCAAGGCAGTTAAACAATACATGAATCAGGCAACTGAGCATAGCCTATAATATGGCAATTAACTGTACTGTGACAAGGCTAACCAAATGTTAACTGGTATAAATGCTGAGAAGTACAACATATTAACTAACACAAAAAAGTGTCCTCAAGTGCGCTCTTCGCATACAACCCTACAGGCAGGGTGTACACGTTCCTAATAAGGGGCACCTGGAGGTGGCTACAAAGTACCTGGTGCCTAACTGTCGGTATTAGCTGGCTATAATTGGGTCCCATCTGTAAGGAGGAGCAACTGAAGCTTTCCCTTTAGGAACTTAGTGGATGGCTGATGGGCTGCTAAGTAAGGAACAGTCTTTCTTTTTCATGCATCATGGGACACAGAGTCAGGCTAATATTCATTACCTGCTGGGTTATACTTCATCTCCAGGTGAATGGACACTGGTAGACCAAAGGTCTTTAGACAGGAAGTGATTCCCTATATAACCCCTCCCATACAGGAAGCACTTCAGTTTTTTACCAGTGTCTGCAAGGTGGATGGCACGGTTTGTTTGAGCTCTTTGAGCTCCAGGTCTCTAGTCCCACAAATGGTTCTTAAATGAATCAAGGGATTGACCGATCGGATCTATTTGACACAGGCTTTATATGCTTAGATTAATGGTACAATGGCTCGCAAAGAAGACTCAAGATCCTGCGAGGTTTTGCCTGTAATGCGGCCTCTGGGCGCTGGACCCTGTGAAGTGGAATCCTGAACAGTGGACACCACAGCGCTAAGACATTCCTGCAGGGTGCTGTACAGGTCCAAGGGAGTGGACCCAAAACATGAAAAGGGTACCCAGTCCTTGAAGTTTGGCCTATTAGTTTCTAAGCTGCCCTGCGTCTGCAGTGGTAACTGAAACCCCTTTACTTATTGATGTGGGGTTTCCCAGTGATTGTAACAATCAGTCAAGTTAGCTAGAGACTGGACACCTGTGTGCGGTGACCATACGGGGGAGTTTTGGGCTAGCTGTGGGTGTTTGCAAAGTGTACCTTTTTTGCTTGTGTCTGGCTGTTTTTTACCTGTATGATGGCGCACAACGGTGCGCCATTTCACCTTGGTTCACTATGGCACACGTGCGTTTGCAAGAGTGCCACTGTGCTCAGCAGTTTTGTTTTGTTGGCCTTGGCGCACGTGCATTTGCAGAAGCACCGCTGGACTTAGCAGTTTGCTTGGCGGCCATGGCGCACGTGCATTCACAAAAGCGTCGCTTGACTTAACAGTTTGGCGGCCATGGCGCACATGCGCAGTAGCCTTTATCTGGGCGCACTAAGATTCGTGTCATATGCAAATACAGCCACGTCCGTTCGCCGGGACAAGGCACGTACATGCGCACGCATGAACAAAGAGGAGTTGGACTAACACTACAGGGAAGTGCACACCTATGTTGTCAGTAGTTCCTGATGAACCTAGTCATATCCCTAGTGTTGTATCCCCTGAAGGACCAGAGGCTTCCGGGCAATCTGAGCCGCTGCGCCTATCTGATATTGTGCCTACAGTCAACGCTGATGCTTCACCCTTTATCACAAAGGATGAACTGTCCTCGGCCCTAGCTGGGTTAGAGCACAGGATGCTGGCAGGATTGCCTCCATCCCGCATGGTGGCAAGAAGCGTAACAGATCCCCCTCCTTGGTGCCTCCTAGTTTTGTGCAGGAATGGGTTGCGAATGGGGAAGAGCTAAAAGCTCAGGATTATGTGGAGGGCCTGGCGGATGAGTCTGCTTCCAAGCAATCTGGACAAAAAGATATCCAGTTGATGACTGCCTCTCAGTCGCAGAGGCTTTTCATCCTGACTCTGACCGAAATGGTTCGTTCTGCCTTTAAGTTGCCTACTGCAGAGGTGACTGAGCCCCCTGGTCCTCTTGGGATCCCTGAGGCCTCTTCAGGCCGCACAGGCTTTCCCCCTACACCCCCTGCTGGAACAGGCGGTGTATGCTGATTGGGAACATCCTGACAGGATTTTGTTTTCCCTTTTTATATCCCATGGATGAAAAGTTGGTTAAAAGGCAGCATGCCAGCTGTAGATGCAGCAGTCTCTTCCTTAAACAAGAACTTAACTTGTCCGGTAGATAACGCACAGGGCTTGAAAGAACCTGTTGACAAGAAATTGGAATCATTATTAAAGGCTTCCCTTTCTTTGGTGAGTTTAGCTATTCAGCCAGCTGTTGCAGGAATTGGTATCTGCCAGTCCATAAAGGATCAGGTCAAACGGCCTGATAGGCCTAAGGAGGATGATCTGCCTGAAAATAAAACAAATATTCTTTGAGCGCTGTGTTTTGCTGTTGACACCTTAAAAGGATTCAATACAGCAGGTTTCTCATTTGGCTCTCTTGTCTGTACATATGCACAGACTTTTGTGGTTTAAGAACTGGTCAGCCGAGCTTCCTTGTGAAAAGTTATTGGCAGGTTTCCCTTTTCATGGGGAACGTTTGGTGATCATTTGGACGAAAATATCCAAGAGATTTACGGAGGGAAAAGTTCTCTACTTCCTGTGAAGAAAAGCACCAGGCATCCCTTGTTCCGGCGCTAGGGCCAAGAGCAAGCCGCAAGGCCAGGGCCAGAAAAAGTCCTGGGTCCAAAATTCTTCTAAACCCAGCACCAAGCCCTCCCTTCGAGGGGACGCCATTGGGTGGGGGGAAGGCTGCTGCACTTTGCGGACATTTGGAGAACGATAATTCAGGATGAGTGGGTCACTTCAATTATATCCAGCAGTTACAAGCTGGAGTTGCGGGGGGGGGTTCCTCCTCAGAGGTTTTTAAGATCAAGCGTTCCCTCGGATCCTCCAAAAAGAGACTTATTGCTTCAGGCACTACATCATTTAGTGCATCAAGGAGTGATTTCCAGGTTCCTGTATCCGAAAGAGCAAACCTGTTTTATGGTTTAAAAACCAAACGGGGTCACAAGGCCCATTTTTGGACCTAAGATCCCTGAACCAGTATCTACTAATCCAGTCCTTTCAGATGGAATCTGTCCACTCAATTGTAGCCTCGCTTCAGATGGAAGACTTTTTAGCCTCTATCGATATAAAAGACACGTATATACTAATCCAGTCCTTTCAGATGGAATCTGTCCACTCAATTGTAGCCTCGCTTCAGATGGAAGACTTTTTAGCCTCTATCGATATAAAAGACACGTATTTACACGTACCTATCTTTCAGCCTCATTAGAGGTTCCTGCGATTTGCAGTAGAGGAACGCCAATTTCTGTTTATGGCTCTACCCTCGAAATATCAATCGATATAAAAGACACATATTTACACGTACCTATCTTTCAGCCTCATCAGAGGTTCCTGCGATTTGCAGTACAGGAACGTCATTTTCAGTTTGTGGCTCTACCCTTTGGGCTCGCTACAGCTCCCCGGGTGTTCACAAAGGTCCTAGAACCAGTACTGAGTCTCTTAAGGGCCCAAGGGATCCTGGTGATTGGGTAACTGGATGACCTTCTGCTCAGAGATCACTCATTACAGGCTCTAGAACAGAACATAACATGCACAGTGTGGTATTTGAGCCTTGAAACCACCTCAAGGTCTAAAGTATTTAGGTCTGATCCTAGATACGGTTCAAGCAAGAGTATTCTTGCCACCCGCAAGAATCTGTGCCCTGAAGAATCAGGTGCATCAGATAAGGGGGGGCAGACAACCCTCCATTCAGCTCTGTATGAGTCTTCTATGGAGGATGGTATCCTCCTTAGAGGCAGCGCTCTATGCCCAGTTCCATTCCAGGCCTCCATAACAAGACAACTTGTTGGCTTGGAACAGGAGAGAACAAGCCCTGGATTATCCAATGTTCTTATCTCCTCAGGCATGCTTAAGCCTAAACTAGTGGTTCCAGGATCAGAACCAGTGAAAGGGAAGATTCTCCCTCCCGGTAACTTGGAGAGTACTGACTGCAGATGCTAGTCTCTCAGGCTGGGGAGCGACCCTAGGGGGACTCACAGCTTAAGGGAAATGTTAAGGGACAGAACAGGTTCTGCCCATCAACGTCCTGGAATTACGGGTGGTATGACTGGCCCTACGATCATGGACGGTGGAGCTTCAGGACTGCCCTATCAGGGTTCAGTCTGACAAAGCCACTGCAGTGGCCTATATAAACCACCAAGGCCATACCAGGAGTCGTTCAGCTCTGAAGGAGGTGAACCACATACAAGCCTGGGCAGAGGGACATGTGCCGATTCTATCGCCAGTCCATATCCCGGCAGTAGAGAACTGGAAGGCAGATTATCTCAGCCGCCAGCAGATCTGCCCAGGGGGATGGTCCCTACACCCAGGGGTGTTCCAATAAATTTGCCAATGTTGGGGATGGCCAGAGGTCGGCCTACTGGCATCCAGGTTCAACAACAGGATACAGCAGTTTGTGTCCAGAACAAGAGATCCTCTGGCAATCGGAGCAGATACTCTGGTAGTTCCATGGAGCCAGTACTCCCTGGTTTATGCTTTCCCTCTGATCCCTCTCCTTCCACATTTGTTGCACAGGATTCGGAGGGAGGGGGTTCCAGTCATTCTGGTGGCACCAGCCTGGCCCAGAAGGCCCTGGTTCCCGGAGATTGTGAGACTGACAATAGACGGGCCATGGACGCTTCCACGTCACCCCGATCTACTGTCTCAAAGTCCTATATTCCACCCCGATTTACAGTCTCTAAATTTGACTATTGAAGCCAGGGTGTTAAAGGACCATGGCATCTCAGGACCAATTTTTAGTCCCGTGCTGTGTCCCGATATTTCAGTGTAAAGTTCTGTTGCTGCCCAGCTCTGCCCTTTTGCCATGTACAGATGACTCACCTGCAGACCCTGTGTTTACAGGTAAATAACCTGCATTGATATGTAAATAGTGACAGCATTAATATGTAAATAGTCGTGGAACGCGTCATTGATATGTAAATAGAGGCAGCATTCCTATTTATATCATGTCCCCCTGAGGTCATATCTACCATCACTTCTGCTGAATGCTGCCCACTGGGGAGGTAAAGGAGCAGGCTTGAAAGTCCTGCCTACAACTAGAGTCATTAGGCCTAACATCAGCCTGTTCTGCAAAGGTAACCCTTCAAAATAACATGGTGCCACAGCACCCTGAATTTTGATGCATGTGAATACGCACATCTCAGCCGATGCATGAGGGTGTCATTAGTAGTTAATGGCACTTCTGTGTATCTGCTTAGGGGCAGCATGTTTCTGTGGTTTCAGGAAAGTGATTTTGCATGTGTTCCTGATGCACACAAATGTGAACGCAGGCTAAATGTCTTGGTGGTCACTGTAAATCTGCTCATTACGTTGGGGCTTGGTGCACAATCCTTTCATTCACACTAGTGACCAGTGTGAAGGTCCCCCTTACAATGGTGGTCAGTGTAAATCGCGCTTTACATTTGTGGTTACTATGAATGCTCCTATTACATTAGTGGTCAGTGTAAATCCCCATTACATTGGTGGGCAGTGTAGAAACTCCTCTTTAAGTTTGTAATTGTGAAAAAAATCAAAACTTGCATTTGTGGTCAGTTTCAAATCCTCCCTTACATTGTTGGTCAGTGTAAATCCCCCTTTATATTGGAGGTCAGTGTAAATACCCCCTAACATTGGTGGTCAGTGTAGAAGTGTCACCTTACATTGGTGATCAGTACAAATCTCCTCGACAATGGTTGTCAGTGCAAATTTCCCCTTAAATGGAGGTCATTGTATATTCCCCCTTACACTGGTAGTTGGTGTAAATCCTCTAATTACGTTGGTGTCAGTGTAAAAATCCCTAATTTCTATTGGTGGGTGGTGTAAAATCCCCTGTTAAATAATGGTCAGTGCAAATCCCCCCTCACATTGGTGGTCATTGTAAATTCCCCATTACATTGGTAGAATCCCCCATTATATACTTACCAAAGATTTCCAGCTTTGCTCTACATGATTCAGAATTAGCCGCTGTGTACTGCCTCCTAACTAATACCATCCCCCCACCACTGTTATTGTGCCCATCAACCCCCCAGCATTGCCACTGATCACACCCCTCCTCCCCCAGCATTGCCACTGATTCCAGGAGTCCTAGGACCCCTAGAAGTTTTCTGTCTATTTATGGGTCCCCTCATCTCCCCAATCCATGAAGTGCAGGCAGTGAGGAGATTATGTACTGTAACCTTTAGCAACCAATCAGTGAGCAGTGATGCTGTGCACTAACTTCTTGCAAACAATCATTGAGCAGTAAGGATATGCAGTTACCTCTAGGAACCAATCAGTGAGCAGTAATAATGTGCAGTAACTTCTAGCAACCAATTAGTAAGTGGTATAGATGTCCAGTAACCTCTAGCAATCAATCAGTGAGCAGTATTGATGTACAGTAATCTCTAGAAGTCATGTGCTGTAACCTCTAGCAAATAATTAGTGAGCCATAATGTGTGCTGTAACCTCTAGCAGCCAGTCAGTGAGCGGTAATCATACACTGTAACATCTGGCAACCAATCACAATCGCTGCCTGACCTGATTCATTAAAATGATTTTGAGTCTAGCTGCTATTTATTGTATGTCTCAAAGCATGTGGAGAGTGAAATTTCATGGAAGAGGGGCCCCAAGAAAATGTTTGCCCAGGGTCCAGTCAATATTAAAGACGGACCTGGCTTTGAGTACAATCAGAGGTCAAGTTTCGGCCCTATCAGTATTCTTCCAAAGGCCTTAAGCCTCCCATTCACTAGTCTGAACCTTGCTTCCCCCCATTAGGTCACTTATGTGTCATTGGGACTTGAACTTGGTGCTGTCTGTGTTACAGAAACAATCATTTGAACCTATCAAGGAAATTCAATTAGACTTGCTGTCACGCAAGCTAGCCTTCCTGATGGCTTTTACCTCGGCTAGAAGGGTGTCGGAGTTGGCAGCCCTTTCATGCAGGGAACCGTACTTGATCCTTCACCATGACAGGGTCGTGTTACGACCTGTTCCATCCTTCTTGCCAAAAGTGGCGTCGGCCTTTCATTTACATCAGGACATTTTTTTGCCTCCTTTTTTCTCTCAGCCTGGTTAGGCGGAAGAGAGACAACTGCACTCCTTGGACGTTGTCCGGGCAGTCAAGGTTTATTTGTCTAAATCTGCGGAGATCTGAGGATCAGACTCCTTTTTTGTTTTACCAAAAGGACCAAGGAAAGGGCAGACAGCTTCCATTACCAACTGGGTCCGTCAATTGGTCATTCAGGCCTATAGTCTGAAACGTAAAGCTCCTCCCTTTAGGTTGAGAGCTCATTCTACCAGGGGTGTAGGAACCTCCTGGGCTTTTTGCCATCCGGTATCTGTGGCTCAGATTTGTAAGGCTGCTACCTGGTCTTCAGTGCATACGTCTCATACAAAATTTTATCAAGTGGATGTTCGAGCAGCTGAGGATTTGGCTTTCGGCCGCAGTGTATTGTGGGCTGCCGTATAAGTTCTGATAATTGTTTGGCAGGGTGTCTCCCTCCCCTCAAGGCTATTGCTCTGGGACGTCCCTGCAGGTAATGAATATTAGCCTGACTCTGTCCCCGATGATGTATGAAAAAGAAAATAGGATTTTTTTGTCATATTTACCTGTAAAATTCTTTTCTTTGAGTACACCATGGAACACAGAGATCCCTCCCCTCTTTTTTGAGGATTCAGTGCTTGCTACAAAACTGAAGTGCTTCCTGTATGGGAGGGGTTATATAGGGGATCACTTCCTGTCTAAAGACCTTTTGGTCTACCAGTGTCTATTCACCTGGAGATAAAGTATAACCCAGCAGGTAATCAATATTAGCCTGACTCGGTGTCCAATGATGTACTCGAAGAAAATTATTTTTACAGGTAAGTATGATGAAAAAATCCTATTTTATAGGCATTAACTGTGGACAGTAATGGATTAAGCTTTGTAGTTCTGCTCACCACTCCTGGTATGTAAGGGATTTGATTTAGTATGCTTGACGGTCAGTTGTCCCAGAAGGCTTAGTCACCACAGACTTTCAATGAATCCGTCCTTCCTCAGGCATACACCTGGCAACAGGTCCCTCCAGGTCTGGTCCGAGCTCAGCTGGTGACCTTACTGTGACTTAGTCCTCTGGATCTCTGGGCACACAGAACACCAAAATAGGCACCCCCGACTCCACACAAGCTTTTTTCTCTGTTGATGTGCACAGACTCCAGCAACAGGTCTGTGGTTTCTGGCTGTCCGCACTAAACTTCCCAGACCTCTGGTAAATTGCCTGGAAATAGTCCTGTCCTCTCCTCCTCTGTGTGCAGAGATCTCTGTGCAGTGAATTCCATAGCCCCATAGCTATATCTCATAATACTCAGCAGCTGCAGAGCAAGTCCTTTCTGCCACTGTTGATTGGCTCAAACAATGCTGCCAGGAAAGGGTGGCAGGGGATCACACACAGCCATTCCGATCCCCAGTCCACAGCTGCTCTGTAAACAGAGTCCAGCGCTCCCCCAGCTGACAGGACAATGGCGGGAACAGAGGGGGGACACAAACTGGCACAGGAATACAAGCCCGCTCCTTATACTGATATACTGTATATGGCAAGAAATATGGAATAGGGAATATTGAAATTTAGGCCTCATGTACACTGCTGCTGGTAAACAGATGTTTAGGAGCAGTTGGGAGTTTTTTTCAGCTGCCCCTGAACTCTCCTCTGTTATCTTATCTGTCCATGTACACAGGGCCGTTTACAGTTGTTTAGAGGCATTTTTTGGAACGCAAAAAAATGCATTCAGAAGATGAGTTTACAGGCATTTCAAGCGCCAAATGCTTCTAAATGCGGCTAAACGTGGTATCTCGCATTTAGCCACGTTTTGTTTACAGGCGTTTTTCATTTTTGGCTATTTTGGAAAAAAAACACTTTTTTTTCCTTAAACGCTTCTAAACGCAAACGTGGCTAAACACAGCATGTAAACGTGTCAAAACGGACGTTTTAAACGTGGGTTACTATCTGTCAAGTTAAATCGTTCAGGAGAGGTTGTAAAAACATCCCATGTACATGAAGTCTTAGGTAATTGTTTTTGAGGTAACGAGATTTAACCATAATTAAACATTAGGGATGGGCAAATGGTTCAGCCCGAGCATTGGCTGTTCGCTCGTTCGAACACCCGAATTATCGGGCGTTCAACCATTTGTTCGGCCCACCGAACGACCACAATGCACTGCGCCGCTGCACAGTGCATTGGAATCCCTGATTGGCTGAAGCAATGAAAGCTTTGCCTAATCAGGGTACAGAGCACTGTCAGAGCCATGATTGGATGCTGTCAAGGTGAGCTCATTGCTCTTAGTCCCGCCCCACACTATAAAAGTATTCTTTCAATAGCCGCCATTTTTAGTGTGATATTGGCATGGAGAAAGATAGAACAGGGCTCTGTATAGTGCAACTAGATAGTGTGCTAATAGTGTGCTATTCTGATTCTATTGCCAGTGTAGAACACCAGTTAGTGTGAATCTAGTAATAGTTCAGTCAGTGTGAGTGTAGTGACCACCATCCATCTTTACATTAGTGTGAATCTAATGATAGATCAGTCAGTGTGAGTGTAGTGACCGTATATTTCAGTGCGTTATTGCAAGTTTAACGCTGTATATTTTGGTGCATTGCGTGCCGTTTAATGCAGTATATTTCTGTGCGTTAGTGCACGTTTAAGTCAGTATATTTCAGTGCATTACTGCAAGTTTATGCCGTATATTTCAGTATTTTACCTGCAAGTTTAATGCTGTATATTTCAGTACATTACTACAAGTTTAATGCTGTATATTTCAATGCGTTATGTGCTATTTAATGCAATATAGTTATGTGTGTTACTGTAGGTTTGATGCAGTATATTGCAGTGTGTCAGTGCAGTTTTACTGCAGTATATTATAGTGTATCAGTGGAGTGTGTCTGTTTAGTGAGTACTCCCATTGAAGTGCACCAAACACCACTTTCCATTGATTAAAGTGCATCCAGGTACACATTTCCACATCTTACATTACATTTTGTTAATAAGCACCCCCCCCATCATATCTAAGAGGACAACATGAAGAGGCAGTTCCCATGGTGGCACTGTGAGGGGGTAAGCAGCGTATGTGTCCACAGGCAAAGGTGGACGTGGTCAGTCCTCAGGCAGGGCATAATTTCCTCTGTTTAGTGATGTTGCCCATGCTGTCCAGCCACAGCATGCAAAGGAGGTGGTGGACTGGCTTACTAAACTATCCTCATCCTCTGTCACCCAAGCAGAGACTAGTGTGCAGTCCACTGCAACTGCCAGAGTGGCTAAACCTGCCTCCTTGTCCACAGCTATTCCTGCCATAGCCCCAGCATCAGGCATGGAGGAGTCAGCTGAGTTATTTGAAAACAGCGTCAGCCACTTGCTCCTTAATGCACAGCCATTACTTTATTCAGATGTTGGTTCTGAGGTTGAGGAAGGCAGGAACGTGAGCCTACAAGGAGGGGAGAACACTGGTACACGAATTGGGAGTCATGTTCCCCCAGCCACAGCGTATTGCCAAGATGTCTCCAGTGGTAATGTGGATGGAGGAGATGATGATGATGAGGTCACTGATGTGATTTGGGTGCCGGATAGAGCAGAGGAGGAGAGTAAGGGTGAGGCACAACCCCAACAAGGCAGCCATCTTGGAAGAGTAGAGCAGCCACCCTATTCCATCACATTGTGGAGCTGTTATCTCCCGGCCCATTTCCCACAGCTCAGCTGTCTGGGCCATTTTAGCACATGTGTAGCCGATCGCACTGTTGCAATTTGCCAACTTTATCTCAAGCACATCAATCACATTTGGGTACCACATGCTTGACAAGGCATTTAACCTCCCACCACTAAGCCCATTGGCAAGAGCACCTGAAAGTGTAATAGTGTCCCTTGCGCTGGTCGAATGTGAAAGTAAATAAGATAAGTGGCAGAGTGCCACAAATAAAACGCATAAAAGTGACCAATAATATTGCAGCAAAATTAGGGTGTTTTCACACAGCACTTAATAAAATGTAAGATAAAAAGATTTCGCGCAATATTAAATAAGAATAAAGTGAATGGAAATGAATGAATAGTAGATGTGTGTCATAAATGTGCAAATCGCATAATAAAGTGAATTGTGACAATGGTAATGCTAATAATGAGTTAGTTGCTACCAGGGATGTAAATCTCAATAGCGTGGCGTCTAGCTGAAAACATTATCCATAGATAGTAGGTGTGTCATAAATGTGCAAATCGCATAATAAAGTGAATAGTGACAATGGTAATGCTAATAGTGAGCTAGTTACTACCAGGGATGCTAATCTCAATAACATGGCGTCTAGCTAAAAACATTATCCATAGATAGTAAGGTGAATAATCATAAAGAACGTGTATAAAACCACACAAAAAATATCATATAAAAGCCATAAATGAAGATAAAGATGACATGTGCAATCCTTAAATGCTGGTGCAGGTGTATGTATAATATCACACTTAGGACATCACTCAGTGTTCATAAAATATATAATGGGTAGCAGATCATAAGCACTCTATAAAGCATGAATAGTGCTAATGGGGGATGATGGGTTAATTGGAAAAGTCTATGAATGGATGCCGTTTTCCTGTTCAATTGGGATGCATGAGGTAGATAGGGTGTATGACCCTATTGCTGTTAAATCCTCTAATGGTCTCTTAGGACCCTCACCTTCATATTGTAGAAAAAACGGCATTCAGCAGTGCAGTATGGGTGGTTCTGGCAGCTGTCACCGAAGTCTCTGCTTTCTCTGTAGTGAATCTTTAATCCATCTCTCCCTGTATCTCCAGAGTGACTCTCTCAGAAATGGGGGAGATAAAACAGAGATTGGGGAGGGGGAGAGAATGGAGGCTCCACTAGTGTATTAAAGTTTATTTAAAACCAGGGATATTTATTCAAAAGTGTTGCTCTTACATTTAAAAAACATATAACAGGCAGAGTTGTTGTAACAAAAGTTGTGGCGTCCTGAGCGCCCTCTCACTTGTGCTTCAAAAATGTGTTGTACCGCTCAGCCAATCCCTACGCGTTACGACACCGTCATGTGCCTTCATCTGGGGAACCGGATTGGCTGCTGAGGGTTAGCTTAAATATAATGGGACCGGAAGTTCTCGGGCCGCCATCTTACTTATGGTTCATATATTTTAGTCTAGCGCCATTTTTCTTGAGACTAAAGGGAGTATTGTAGTCTCCATTTTGTTGAAGGTACCTGCTGTTGTTCCTCTATCGCAGGTTACAGTATGCGCGTGGCCATTTTATTGGTGGCATATTTGTTAAAATGACATGGCTTATATGCATTGCGATCGGGCAGAGAAACGTCACACCATGCAAGATAGCCCTGAGTTAAAACTCATTATTAAGTGATCAGATTTCTGTGGATATTGATTTGTTGGAATTGATGATATAAGTGATAAATGTTTAATCAAGTTAAACTACAGCGTCCCTGAGTCTCATAGCACATAATACATAGAATATTGTTCATTATTAGGCTATATAGACAGTATGTACATGAAGCAGGCATGAGAGTGCTCTGAAAAACTACCTCATATCTACATAGATTTTTTTATATGCATAAATCATTTTACATTTAATTCAATCATTAAATAGCTGTTGATTTTAAAACAAGATCCCAAATAGGTTAATTTAAAAAGCAGATAAAAATTATATGTATATGAATATGTATTAAAAACAGAAAATAATCAAATCCACATAAAAATATTATTTTTACAGATAAAGTATCAATATAATAAAAATTAAAATTAAATTTAATTAAAAATAAAAATAAAGATGAAAATGAAATGGGAAGTACATTATCAATATTGACTATTAAATAAATGGACTATTAAATAAATGGACAATAAGGCTGAAATTTTACTGTGTACACCAGAAGACTAAGATATTAATATATTATAATATCCCATACATTAGTGGGTATTCTGTACCATACACCAATGTCATGGTAAATTATTAGGGTCATAGGTCCTGTGATAATGGGGTGAACACATCCGAGGAATAGATATAAATGTGTGAGATAACACAAATGGTTATCTAATCCCTTATGCATAAATTATTAAAAATTGCTTAAAAAACAGTTCATATCGAACTCTACGTTCAGGCCCCCAGGTACAAGGGTCCGTAAAGTATGAATCCATTTGGATTCTTTGCGGCTGATATCTCTTACCAAGTGGCTCCCCCTCCATGATGGTTTGTGTTTTTCTGTTCCCCAAAATTGGAGGTGTGTGGGGTCTTTGTTGTGTACTAGTGCAAAGTGTTTTGACACATTGTGTTTAGGGAAACCAGATTTGATGTTCTGTACGTGCTCTTGTATTCGTGTCTTCAGAGCTCTTTTTGTGCGGCCTACATATTGGAGATTACAGCTACATTGTAACATGTAGACCACCCCTTCTGTGTGGCACCCTATAAACTCTCTAATCTCGTAGGTTTGTCCTGTATTGGTTGCTGTGAATTCTTTGCGTTTTCCTTGAAATTTTTTCGCATGACGACACGCATAGCAATTGTGACAGGGGTAAAAACCTTTCCCTGAGAAGAATGTAAAGGAGGGCGCTGGTGGTGGGTCAACTACTGATTTCACTATTAAGTCTCTGATAGTCGGTGCTCTTTTGTAGACATTAGGCTTCTCCGGTAATATTCCTTTTAGGTCCTTGTCATTCTTTAAAATGTGCCAGTGTTCCTCCAATTTAAAATAATATTTTTATGTGGATTTGATTATTTTCTGTTTTTAATACATGTTCATATACATATAATTTTTATCTGCTTTTTAAATTAACCTATTTGGGATCTTGTTTTAAAATCAACAATATGAAGGTGAGGGTCCTAAGAGACCATTAGAGGATTTAACAGCAATAGGGTCATACACCCTATCTACCTCATGCATCCTAATTGAACAGGAAAACGGCATCCATTCATAGACTTTTCCAATTAACCCATCATCCCCCATTAGCACTATTCATGCTTTATATAGTGCTTATGATCTGCTACCCATTATATATTTTATGAACACTGAGTGATGTCCTAAGTGTGATATTATACATACACCTGCACCAGCGTTTAAGGATTGCACATGTCATCTTTATCTTCATTTATGGCTTTTATATGATATTTTTTGTGTGGTTTTATACACGTTCTTTATGATTATTCACCTTACTATCTATGGATAATGTTTTTAGCTAGATGCAACGTTATTGAGATTAGCATCCCTGGTAGTAACTAGCTCACTATTAGCATTACCATTGTCACTATTCACTTTATTATGCGATTTGCACATTTATGACACACCTACTATCTATGGATAATGTTTTCAGCTAGACGCCACGCTATTGAGATTTACATCCCTGGTAGCAACTAGCTCATTATTAGCATTACCATTGTCACAATTCACTTTATTATGCGATTTGCACATTTATGACACACATCTACTATTCATTCATTCCCATTCACTTTATTCTTATTTAATATTGCGCGAAATCTTTTTATCTTACAAGAGCACCTGAAAGCCACACAAAAGGGGCACCATTCTGTTCCTTACTCACCTCAGTCTGCCGCCGCTTTTCCATGGTATGGTATAGCGCAGAATGTCCCAGGTCCTTGCAGCACATCTATCAGCTGTAGACTATAGCTGCCAAATTTTTCTGCCCCATCTGCTGCAGGAAAAAAAATAGTCACCGTCACCCACATGCCCAGCATTTAAATGCAAGCTTGTCAAAGCTGCTGGCTCTACAATTTCTGCCTTTCTGTCTGGTGGATTCTGCCCTTTTCCATGAATTTGCAGAATGTGCTGTATCACAATGGCAGGTTCCCAGTCGCTATTTCTTTTCACGTAAGGCCATTCCAGCTCTGTACCATCACGTGGAAGGCAATGTTGTCACATCGTTGCGCAAGGCTGTCAGCGGCAAAGTCCACGTTACTGCTGACATGTGGTCCAGCAAGCATGGTCAGGGACGATATATTTAGTTCACAGCACACTGGGAAACTGCTTGAAACTCAGAAGGATGCAGGATAGAGCTCAGTGCTGCAGCTTGTTGTGTCCCCATATCTCCATACAGCTAGTGGAGATGATGCAAGATTTGTCAGCTCTACCCCCTCCTCCTCTACCCCCTCCTCCTACATGCCCTCCTCTGCTGGATTGTCCTATGAACGACAAGTACCCCCTAAGCGTTCAAGGGGCTATCCATAGAGTCAGGCTAAAAGGTGCCATGCACTGCTTCAGCTGGTGTGTCTAGGGGACAGGAACCACACCGGAGCAGAGATTCTTTCAGATCTGCAGGGGCAGGCCCAGAGGTGGTTCACGCCATGCCAGCTGGAGCCAGGAATGGTGTGCGATAATGGCACAAACCTCCTGTCCATCCTTAGAAATGGAAAGTTGACACATGTACCATGCCTGGCACATGTCCTCAATTTGGCGGTGCAATGTTTCCTAAATAGGTACCCAGGGTTAGAAGATCTGCTAAAACAGGCCAGAAGAGTCTGTAGCCATTTCAGACAGTCAAACACAGCCAGTGCTTGGTTGGCTGAAATTCAGCATGAATTCCACCTGCCCATAAATCGCCTGATTTGTGACATGCCCACCAGGTAGAACTCGACTTTAGCAATGCTGCAGCTGCTACACATACAGCAGAGGACTGTCAACGAGTACCTGTGTGAGTATGGCACAACAGGCTCAGAAAGGCTCGGCTTTTTTTCCCTACGCCAAAGGATGCATGCAATGTACTGTCACCATTTGAGGAGGCCATGAGAACGGTGAGCTGTGACAATGCATGCATCAGTGACACAATCCCTGTTGTGTTCCTGCTGGAGCAAACTCTGCATGGCATTACAACCCTTGGCAAAAATTATGGAATCACCAGTCCCTGAGGATGTTCCTTCAGTTTTTTATTGTTGTAGAAAAAAAAGCAGATCACAGATATGGCCAAAAACTAAAGGCATTTTAAATGGCAACTTTCTGGCTTTAAGAAACAATAAAAGAAATCAAGAAAAATAATTGTGGTGGCCAGTAACAGTTAGATTTATAGAACAAGCACAGGGAATAAATTATGGAATCACTCAAGTCTGAGGAAAAAATTATGGAATCATGAAAAACAAACAACAAAATAACACTCCAACACATCACTAGTACTGTGTTGCACCACCTCTGGCTTTTATAACTGCTTGCAGTCTCTGAGGCATTGACTTAATGAGTGATAAACAGTACTCTTCATCAATCTGGCTCTAGCCTTCTCTGATTGCTGTTGCCAAATATTCTTTGCAGGTTGGAGCCTTGTCATGGACCATTTTCTTTAACTTCCACCACAGATTTTCAATTGGATTGAGATCCAGACTGTTTGCAGGCCATGACATTGACCTTATGTGTCTTTCTTCAAGGAATTTTTTCACAGTTTTTGCTCTATGGCAAGATGCATTATCATCTTGATAAATGATTTCAGCATCCCCAAACATCCTTTCAATAGATGGGATAAGAAAAGTGTCCAAAATTTCAATGTAAACCTGTGCATTTATTGAAGATTTAATGACAGCCATCTCCTCAGTGCCTTTACCTGACATGCAGCCCCATATCATAATTGACTGTGGAAATCTGCATGTTTTCTTCAGACAGTCATCTGCATAAATCTCATTGGAACGGCACCAAACAAAAGTTCCAGCATCATCACCTTGCCCAATGCAGATTCGAGATTCATCACTGAATATGACTTTCATCCAATCATCCACAGTCCACGATTGCCTTTCCTTGGCCCATTGTAAGCTTGTTTTTTTGTGTTTAGGTGTTCGAGATGGCTTTCTTTTAGCTTTTCTGTATGTAAATCCCATTTCCTTTAGGCGGTTTCTTACAGTTCGGTCACAGATGTTGACTCCAGTTTCCACCCATTTGTTTTGTTGTACATTTTCTGTTTTCAAGGCATATTGCTTTAAGTTTTCTGTCTTGACACTTTGATGTCTTCCTTGGTCTACCAGTATGCTTGCCTTTAACCACCTTCCCATGTTGTTTGTATTTGGTCCATGTTTTAGACACAGCCGACTGTGAACAACCAACATCTTGTGCAACACTGCGTGATGATTTACCCTCTTTACCTACATACTAACAAGCAGATTTAATCTTATGCAGGTGTTATAGTTTGTAATGAAAATTTACAGGGTGATTCCATCATTTTTTCCTCAGAATTGAGTGATTCCATAATTTATTCCCTGTGCTTGTTCTATAAATCTAACTGTTACTGGCCACCACAATTATTTTCTTGATTTCTTTTAGTGTTTTTTAAAGCCAGAAAGTTGCCATTTGAAATGCCTTTAGTTTTTGGCCATGTCTGTGATCTGCTTTTTTTCTACAACAATAAACAACTGAAGGAACATCCTCAGGGACTGGTGATTCCATAATTTTTGCCAGGGGTTGTATGTACAGGGCACTTGAGGCAGAGCAGCGGAAGTAAGAGGAGGACTTCCTTTCCTTTCAAGGCCCAATTTATGCGGACACCATTGTTCCTATGCCACAGAACAAACAAGTTTTTTACAAACTTCTTTTTCATTGATACATGTCCCCCAGGGCAGTACCCGGACTCCCATAACCATTGTATGCCCAATTACTTGCATATAAGCCTTCAAAATGGGCACTTTTGATTTTTCCAGTTCGGTTCCATAGACTTCAATAGGGTTCGTTATTCAGTTCTGAACTTTTGCTATGTTCGAAAGCTCTGGTGCAAACCGAACAGGGGGTCGTTCGACCCATCCCTATTAAACACCCTTTATTCTCTATTTAAAATTCTTATGTACTGAAAGCTGTTGGGAGAGTAAATATAAAAAAAACAAGATAATCCACTGAAATTTCTACATGCTTTCTTTATAATTTCCTCATGGATTAAGCCATTACAGCATTCAAAATGTTTCTCACCTATAACATCATAGTGTATGTGGAAAGCTTGCAAACAATTGTTAAATGTTCAGGGAGCATTTCATGTTTATCATCATCAATTTTGTCGAGTTTCCTGTTTTCAAATCTATTATCTTTAGGAAGGAAGTAATTCAAGGATGTCAATATATTCTTCCTGCAAAATATTTCCTAATGGAAACACTTAAATGAAATCCCAGTGGAGACAATTTGCAAGATAAGGCCCCTTTAAACAACTTTCTGGTACAGGAGAAGATAAAGTAGGAACTGACAAAGGCAGCAATGGAGCCGACATTGAGGCATCAGCCTTGTTAGTAAGGGCAAAATAAACTGTGCTGTTAGGATTAGGGTCTATCCACACATTTCCAACTCCAATTCAACAAATGGAGCATGAGCAATGAAAGAAATGTGAAAATAAACGTATCTACTGAAATAAAAATAACCAAGCAATATCTAACATGAAAGTTTAATTGTCAGACTCCCCCTGTGTTTGTGATGGAGGTCTGTTGCTGTAAAGTATCAAGCACAGAAATAGGTAATTCTAATGAAGCTGCTTGTGATTGTGAAACAGAGCTAGCATATGGCCAGTAAGGTTCGAATTTTGATCCATGTATGGCGATTCCCATTCATAAGAAGGCAATCTATTGATTGCCTTCTCATGAACGGGCTTTTTGGGAAATTTTGCTTTGATTTCGGCATGCAGCCAAAGAGCTGCAGCACTGATCAGTGTAAAAGGTGGGGGAATCCAGTTTTCAGAATACAGTGGCACAACAGGAAGAAATTTCCTCATCCACTTCAAATGTTTGGATGAGGAAACCGATTCAGTTTTTTTCATTCAGTTGACTGGCTGAATGAATAAAGTGATCCATGTATGGCCCGCTCTAGACTGTGTATTTTCTAAAGTTGGATAAGGACTGTTATCAGCCCCAGGCTTAGGCTTTCTTTACATTGTGCAAAGTCAACTCGTGGGCAGTCCCCCCCCCCCTTCCCAACATCCCTTGATTGAAAAAAACCAAAGGCACCACACAAACTTGTCACAGTGGCTGCATCCAATGATGTAGCTGCTTATTGGGTACAGTAGCCCAGTTATATAGCATGGATGGAGGAATATGTTGATTTTTTTTTCATCAGCCTGAAGGCTGAAGAAAAAAGTCTGAGTGTATGGGCAGCTTTAATATGTCCTTCTTTTACTACTGCTCTGGAAGCATGTTGCCTAAGGGCAGGGGGGACTACCACGAATTTCAGTTACCGACCCTCTGTCTGCATGGAGGAGAAGAAGAGTCATCCTGCTGCAGCCTAATTAGTTGATGTTTGCCAGGATCTGGAACCTGAAGTGCTCATGTCTCAGCTTGCTCGCTCCAGCAGGAAGTTGAGAAGAAGGAGGAAGACTAGCAAATGATGGTGGTGTACAGTGGACATGGGAACTCTGGGTAGCTTAAATCTACGGATCACTATACTAGTGCTAGATGACAGACAGGGACAGAAGAGGCTGAAGGAAGTAGATATGTCAGAAGAACCTGATGATGATGATGAAGCTTGTGTCAGGACCTGGATTCTTAAGCACTAGTGCATCATCAGTTTCTCCAGTCCGATCCACTAGTTTGCATAAGAGAAATTATATTGCGAGTATAGCACTAAAAGGGAACAGCAGATGCTCGTGTGTCAGCTGCCTATCTGTTACTGACATAATGACACATTTCTCTTTCCTTTTACAGGTCTATGGATGTCTGTGGAAAAACAGTTACCTGACATCCATGTGTGAAAGCCGTTGGTTAGAGGTGAGTGCTACTACAGTGCAGTGGTTAGACCAAAAGATCTGTAAGGTTTACCATGGTCCAGTTGGTGGGGCTAATATAAAACTGCTCTGCTTGCCCACCTTACAGAGGTACAAAACATATAGGCCCTAAGGCTGAACTTCAGGAAAATGTAAAAAATGTTGCTTAAATGCTTGTTTTTTGTTTAGGGTACCATAAAACACCATTTTACCTACCTTATTGATCTCTCCTGCCACCTCTTGCTCTCCATGCCACAGTTGCTTCTCTTTGATACCCCACTCATTGGTCACTTTCTCATGTCATCGCATACAATGCAAAATTAGCAGTCCTGCATTGTAAGTGAAAATGCTAAAGGCCCATCCACAAATGAGAGCAATGGAAGGAAGAAAGGAGCGCTGGCTGCCAGGGGAATGCTGGATAAATGGATAAAACTGCTCTTTAATGGTACCCTAGGCAAATAAAAGCAGAAGCCCCACTGCAAGGGTAGTTTTTTCATTTCCCCAGATTTCATCTTTGAGACACTGCTCCCAGGTTTTCATCTCAAAAACATATATATATATTTGAAGCCCAGATATGAACCACATAAACACGCCACAAGACATACAACATAGCATAGACCTGAGGTGTGCCCTGGTCTACTGGTCGGTATGCCAAAAAAGGGGGCATCGGAGGGAGGGTATCGTGCACCGAAACCGACAAGGACCACAGGTGAGTGGTCTGCTGAACTACCCCCAGACTCCTCCCATTAATTCAGTCCACCATACTGGCCTTATATATATATATATATATATATATATATATATATATATATATATATAAATTACCAAAAGTACTGTGACACCTGCTTTTACATAAACTTTAATGGCATCCCAGTCTTATAGGGCGTACACACGGTCGGACATTCCGACAACAAAATCCTAGGATTTTTTCCGACGGATGTTGGCTCAAACTTATTTTGTCTACACACGGTCGCACAAAGTTGTCGGAATTTCCGATCGCCAACCACGCGGTCACGTACACCACGTACGACGAGACTAGAAAAGCCGGTTCAGAACCAAGCACGGCACCCTTTGGGCTCCTTTTGCTAATCTGGTGTTAGTAAAAGTTTGGTGAGAGAGGATTCGCGCTTTTTCAGACTCGCGGCTTTCAGATCGTTTTCTGATCGCCATTCAGTTTGTGCTTGTGGGTTTGTATCTGCTCTTCAGTGCGTGCAAGCAAGTTCCGCGTGACTTAGTCATTGTATTCTTGTTCGTTACTGTTTTTCAGTTCGCTCTTCACAGGCCTTGCTGTTCTTCAGTGCGTTCTGTTACTTCGTTCTGAGCAGCCGACCGTTTTCTAGCCAAGTTTCATATGCGTACTCCTCGTAGAGTTCGTGCTGTGCGGGGGCTTGGTGTTGGGGTCCTGACCTTGACACAAGTCCAGTCCATGAACAGGGTGGGGAGGAGTTCATGGACCAAGAATTGGTTGCTTCAGCGTGACCAGTTCTCTCATATGCCTTTGCTCCGTGAGATCCGTGAGAATAATCCTGATGATTTCAGGAACTTTCTCAGGATGACGGACCCCGTGTTTCACCGTTTGTTGGCTTCGCTGACCCCCTATATCAGCAGGCAGGATACCTGCATGAGGCAAGCCATCACTCCGGAGCAGAGGTTGGTCGCTACCCTGCGGTATTTGGCCACAGGGAGAAGTCTGCAGGACTTAAAGTTCTCGACAGGCATCTCCCCCCAGGCTCTGGGTATCATTATCCCAGAGACCTGTTCTGCCATCATCCAGGTCCTGCAGAAGGAGTATATAAAGGTAAGATTTTTATCCTTTAATATCACATTTTATTGTATTGAATATTTGCTAATATATTGTATTTCTTTCCTCATTCCCTAATTACCATGATTGGAATATGCTGGGAATGTCCCCTTTGTCCTCATGCATGCTGGATTTTTATGTAATTATTATTTTATGTCCTTCATACATATTTGCCCTTCACTAACCTCCCCAGCATGGTGTCTCCTGGCCCTATATTCACCTCATGTAGTCACTTAACAATGTATTTTATCAGCTCCATAGTAGTGCTTTACCCCAAACACCCCTAAAATGTTTGGCAATGTTATTTTTGATTTAAATTCAGGCAGAGTGCCAGAGGTTTTTTTTTTGTGGTGTCCCCAAATAATTTTTAGTAACCCTCCCTCCCCCAACTGCTAAGTCAGCTGATCACAATTCTCTATCCTCAATCATCTATCTGCTGACTTTGCCAAACCCATACACACTATACCCATCTCTTTAGTGCTCAGATTTATGGATGAATTCCCCAAAGCATGTAGTGCAAGGGCCTGCCTGTATACTTTCCAATGGTACTGTTTAAAGTTTTTGTATCCTATTATTATCTTGATAGATAATAGCAAAATGTCCAAATGTCCTCAAATGTGTACAACGTGTATTTATATCTTTGTATTATGGCACTTCTTACCTGTCCAGTGGTCTGCCAATAGTGTAACTAAGGAGGGGCTGTTCCAAGTAATACCCATTATTTAGGCATTCATCTCTCAATGAAGTGAAGAGGGTTACCTGTCCAAGATTTCCATACACCCCCTATAATGTTAGAAATGGCCCATGAGAGGGGGGAGGGGGAATATGATAGGTGTACCTTATACTTTGGCCTTGTTAAATTCCCCTTAATAAATGCTATCTGGATTTTGCCCCATAATGTTTGTGTATAATCTGCTTGCCATGTTTCAGAGTAAAAATAGTAATGTTTATTGTTTTTTCCTCAACAGTTTCCTTCCACGCCACAGGAATGGCAGACTGTGGCCTCCCACTTTGCCAAGCGGTGGGACTTTCCTAACTGTGGAGGGGCAATTGATGGGAAACACGTCCACATTGTCCCACCACCCAACTCGGGGTCGTACTATTATAATTACAAGGGGTTTAATAGTATAGTGATGTTGGCGGTGGTGTCGGCTAATTACGACTTCTTGTATGTGGACATGGGGAAGAATGGCCGGATGTCCAATGGTGGAGTCATCGCCCAGACAGAGTTTTACAGGCGTCTCAAGAATGGCAGCTTGGACTTGCCAGCTCCACAGGACAATGTTGAAGGACTCCCATTTGTGTTCGTTGCTGATGAAGCGTTTGCGCTGGGGGACCACCTGATGCGGCCATTCCCAATGACCCTCACCCCGGAACAGAGGGTTTTTAATTACCGGCTGGCCAGAGCCCGAAGAGTGGTGGAGAACACATTTGGAATCCTGGCCAGCCGGTTCCGCCTATTTATGACACCCATCCATATGGCGGAGTATAAACTGAACCATATTATACTTGCGTGCTGTGTTCTCCATAACTTTTTAAGGAAACATTCGGCCAACTATGCTGGCTCAGTTGGGCCTGAGGCCGGAATGATACATCAAACCACACTGACGGCGCTTGAAAGTGGCCGTCCTGGCTTGCCCTCCCTGAGTGCCCGTGATGTCCGGTTACGCTACCTGGAGTTCTTTGTGGGTAGGGGGGCTATCAATATGCCAGACAATCTGTGAAGCCTTTTTATAATAAAACCAAAAAAGAAATTCTTTGTGGACATTTACTGCTTGTGTTTGTTTTAGCTGACCCTGACAGAAATGTTTTGAGTGCAGAAAATGTCGTGATTGTGTAACCTTATACAAAGCACTGTTGGCTGTTATTTACTAAATGCAAAAACACATTTCACTACAAGTTCACTTGCAACTGCACTGAAACTGGACTTGTAGTGCAAAGTGGATTTGCCCTTAGGAAATAACCCCCATTTTCTCAGAAAACAACAATTACATCACCCCAAAAGTGTTGTAGCGTTGAGACAATAATCCACACATTCTTGATTAACAATCTTTTTAATACCTGCACAATCACATGTGCATTTACCAAAGGTTTTTCAAACAAACCAACATGTTTGTGGTATACCAATTTTTGTGGTGGCATTATCAAAACTCAAAATGTCCATTTTACATAAAACAGGTATGTGTAAAACCAACAAGAAAGACACAAATCTTGAACTTACAAAGTTCATATTTGGTAGAACTTGAAGGCAATATCAGACATGAGTATTTAGGAACTGTGTTTGATATTGCGTTCAGATGGGGTGAAGTCACCCCTGGAAAAGCCAAATTTGGAAGATGCACACAATTTATGAATGTCAACATGTGCTAGCTGCCATCACGGGGGATCAAGGGATGTGTTTTGGGGGAGCAAGCCCTTCCTCTCAGCTACTTTATTATTGAGGAAGGGTTGCACCCCCAAAACGCGTCCTTTGATCTCCCGTGATGGCAGATAGCACATGTTGACACACTGTGTGCATCCTCCAAATTTGGCTTTGGGAAAAATCACAAAAACATTTAACACATTGTAGCACACAAAAGAAAGTGATTTGGAGGGGCTTTAAACTCGCCCCAAAACATCAATGATGTTTTTATATTTTGGAATAACATCATTGATGTTTTGCTTGATGATTTCCAATTGTAAATTACACCCCATGATCTCCCCGATCAGGATCTGGGCACTTTCGGATGTGAAAGGATCTGGATCCACACCCTCACGATCACCTAAAAAGAGAGGAACCCCAAAATAAATTAGGTCTAAAAAAAATGCCGCCATCCATCTCTTATCTGAGCCTGTGGTTGCAGACACTCACCTGTTGTGGTGACTAGTTCCAACACATCTTCTTCCTCCTGCTCAGCTTGTGTTGGGGGGATTTCCCCTTCTTCCAGAGGTGGGGGGTCTGTGGTCTCCTCGGATGAGGGATGTCTTCCGAGTCTTTTCTCCCCTATGTAAAGCAAAAATGGTATAATTAGCACACAGATATTTGATGGCAGAACTATAAAGATGAAACATTGCTTGGAAGTGGGGTACAATTGTCTATTTTAGCAGAGTTCCAAGATGTAGCTTTTTTAGTGTCCCTTGTCAAGCTGCAATACTTTACCTGTTTGGTACAAGCTTCACAGATGGAGACCCCCCCTATAGTATACACTGGAGCACCTGTGTGGCCCCCTAATAAAAATGGTGTTCTTGTGTCCCACACTAGTGCTCCAGTGTCCAGATGTGAAAACAGCTGCTCAGTGTCCTCTCCTTACACACGATTTAGTTTGCATTTCATTCTAGTAACAGAGCCATCTACACAACCCAATTCTTTGAAGACAAGTATAGGGCGTCAAAATGGTGGCCAAATGCATATGGCCTAAACAATGGTATTTTATAGTTGGAACGAAAAATGTTTGATCCGAACGAATAATGTGCCCATGAACATGAAAGTTGCCATTTTAAACTGTACAACAGTTCCTAAAAGCACATGGAGCAGCACGAACATCATAAACATAAAGAATAGGAACACAGCACAACTACTTACTTTTTTGCAGCACTCTCCGGATCTTTCTGTACTGCTCATGTTCTCGTAATTTGAGGTCCGACCACCGCTTCCTGAGCTGATCTTTCGATCGTCGTAACTCGAAATTCTGGTGCAGACTCCTGACCACTTTCGCCATGATCTTGGCCTTTCGGACATTGGGGTTGGGGTAAGATCCATACTTTCCATCATAGTCGGCCTTCTTCAGGATGTCCACCATTTCCAACATCTCCCCAAAGGACATATTTGAGTCCTTAAATCTCCTTCTGGATCTGGACGTTTCAGGCTCCGGCCTTTCCTCCCCCTCCTCCTCGTTGCTACAATTAGCACGCACCTGCTGTCTATCCGCCATGTGCTCTTCCCCCACTGCGCCGAACGAAAAGGGGCGGGAATAGACTAGAAAGAACGTCGGGCGGGCGGAGTTATACGCATGCGCAGTGTGTATAAAGCGTAACACACGTGCGTATTACGTACGATCTGTGAGCGGAGGAAGGAGCATCGGAGACGCCGATCGTGATAACGAAGGTAAGATCTAAACTTGCGCCTATACTGCTTCCAAATGGAAGCCTATATTGTAACAAGATTAGGGGAGTTTGGCCTGACATTAGGGTTTGTCTTGTGTTGTGTCTTGCAGAGAAAATGGATGGGTTCAACGACCACAATTTTTCTGCCCCTGTTCATTGACAAATACAGGGAGCTGCCCTGTCTGTGGCAGGACAGACACCCCCACTATAATCACAAACAGAAGAGGCAGGCAGCGCTGGAGAAACTGCTGGAGTTGGTGAAGCCGGTGGTCCCCACAGCAACCATCCCTTATTTAAAAGCTAAAATTGGTGGCCTGAGGAGCACTTATCTTAGGGAGCGCAAGAAGGTCACAGATTCCCAGAGGTCTGGAGCTGCAGCAGATGACGTTTATGTCCCCAGGCTGTGGTACTATGAGAGACTGCGATTTCTGTCAGACCACACTGAAGTCAGGGAATCCCTCTCCACCCTTCCTTCCACGCTTCCTTCCACTCCAGCTGAGGCTTCCGATGTCCAACCTGGGCCTTCCAGCCAGGAAGAAGTGGAGGAGCCCAGCTGGAGTCAGGTATAGCATTCTTCTGCAGATTTCTGGTCAATAAATAAATTATGTTTACTAGATGTTATTATTGATCACTAATTGCTGCTTGAAAGTGTTTTACATATCAATACACAGTAGTGGGCACCCAAAATTGGGACAAGAATGAAAACTGCTGGGCTCAGAAGGATAGTCTGTTATATTTGTTAACATTCAATTTGCAGCAGTCAGGAGGTGAAAATTGTGTGTGATTGATGAAGAAAAAACTAAAACAATGTCCCTTTTTCATACACAGGAAGACCTCAGCCAGGAGGAGGTTGTGGAATGTGGCAGTCAGGAGGAGGCGGGGATTAGTGGCAGCCAGGAGGAGGCGGGGCTAAGTGGCAGCCAGGAGAAGCCTGGGACCAGTCGCAGCCTGACTGAGTCTCAGGTCCCTCCCCTCCGCCTGCCACATAAACGAGCCAGGAAGGCCACTCCGAGTCCCGTGCAGGATTCAGCATTCAGGCTGATCCAGGAGGCTTCTGCGTCCCTCAGAGCCTTACCAACTCCTGAAGAGGCCTTTGCCTGCATGGCTGCCACCAAATTGCAGGGCATGCAGGAGGGTCAACGGTGTGAGGACCTTCTGTACAAAGTCCTACGTAAGGGGTAGAGTGGGGAACTAACACCCAAGATGGATGTCATTGAGTTGGACCATCCTCCTCCTCCTCCGGCTGCCACAACTCAACCACCACAGCCACCGCGTGGAAGGAAGCGTGGAAAGAAGACAAGAGAGTAATGACCCTGGGTTCAGTCTGGTCTGACAGAAGATGCAGTCTCTCGTATGACTACAGCCTGGGGACACAGATGTCATCTGCTGCTTTCCGGATCTCTGGGACTTCTGGACCACACTGCCCTCCCTTAGATAAGGACTCCTCAGGCCACCAATTTTGCTTGCAAATTATTGATGTCTGCCCAGGGGGTCCAAGGCTTCACCCACTTCTGCAGTTTCTCCAGCGTTGCCTCCCTCTTTGTTTAGTTGTGACCCCTTAATAACATTTTTTAGGTAAATTCTACTCTCCTGTGTGTGTTTTCATCCAAAAAGGACAGTTTGTTGGTGACGATTCAGGTACATTTCTAAAGTACAATGTGAAATTAACAAGGGACAACAACAGCAAACAATCTCCTACAGATTAAATAGAACAACATATCAATGGTGTTGTGGGAACTTGTCACAAAAAACACACACAAACATTTTCAGGAGTACAAATCAAAATCGGCTAAAAAAAAAAAAAATACAAACACAAAAAAAGAATCTACATTAAAGCCAAAAAATATATAAAAAATATACAAAAATATATTGTCAGATGTGAGAAATCAAAATATATTGAGAGAATCACGATAAATAGTAACAAAATAAGTTTGTGAGAAGTGTGTGTGAATATGAGCAGCAAAACTACTTAATTCTTGTCACATTATAAAGAAGAATAGATTGCGCTGTATTAAACCATTTTTAACATTGCAGCGTGACGAAAGTGCTGTATCCATTGCGAACGCTAAGTTTACCAGAACAAGCTGTTCCGTCTTGCAATTTCTTCTGGGCATGCGTGGCACTTTGTGTGTCGGAACAGGCCACACACGGTCGGAATTGACGCGATCGGATTTTGTTGTCGGAAAATTTTATCTCCTGCTCTCCAACTTTGTGTGTCGGAAAATCCGATGGAAAATGTCTGATGGAGCCCACACACGGTTGGAATTTCCGACAACATGCTCCGATCGGACATTTTCCATTGGAAAATCCGACCGTGTGTACGGGGCATTAGTCTGTTGTGTTCAATATTGAGTTGGCCCACCCTTTGCAGCTATAACTCTTCTGGGAAGGCTGTCCACAAGTTTTTGGTGTGTGTCTATGGGAACGTTTGACCATTCTTCCAGAAGCGCATTTGTGAGATCAGGCACTGATGTTGGGTGACAAGGCCTGGCTCGCAGTCTCCGCTCTAATTCATCCCAAAGGTGTTCTATCAGGTTTAGGTCAGGACTCTGTGTAGGACAGTGAATTTCCTCTACCCCAAACTCGCTCACCTATGTCTTTATGGACCTTGCTTTGTGCACTGGTCCAAATCATTTGGTGGAGGGGGGATTATGGTGTGGGGTTATTTTTCAGGGGCTGGGCTTGGCCCCTTAGTTCCAGTGAAGGTAACACCTAAGGCGTTCGCATTCCAAGACATTTTGGACAATTTCATGCTCCCAACTTTGTTGAAACAGTTTGGGGATGGCCCCTTCCTGATCCAACATGACTGCGTACCAATACACGAAGGTCTGTAAAGACATGAATGAGCGAGTTTGGGGTGGAGGAACTTGATTGGCCTGCACAAAGTCCCGACCTCAACCCAATAGAACACCTTTGGAATGAATTAGAGCAGAGACTGTGACCCAGGCCTTCTCGCCCAACATCAGTGCCTGACCACACACATGCGCTTCTGGAAGAATGGCCCATAGACACACTCCTATACCTTGTGGTCAGCCTTCCCAGAAGAGTTGAAGCTCTTATAGCTGCAAAGGGTGGGTCATCTCAATATTGAACCCTACAGACTAAGACTAGGGTGCTATTAAAGGGGAAGGCATCCCAATACTTTTAGTAATACAGTGTATATTGTGTGTATATGTGTGTGTAATATATATATATATATATATATATATATATATATATATATATATATTATATTATATTATAAGGTATGTAAGGTATTATCCTTTGTTATTTGGCCTAGGATCCTTGGTAAATATCTTCTATGATCACTCTACAAGCTGCCCCAGCTCGCTAGATAGCTGCATTACATCAGCATCACCCTGCAGACACAGAACTGTCACAACAGTGTTGGTCTGCTCCCTGTACTGTGCACTGACAGATTTCAAAACTGGTTGTGTTTGCAGTGGCAGGACTTGTAAACCAGTGTTGACTGCAAATGCAAGCAAGGCATTGTACACTTTCAAATGTTTTTGTTGTATTAAGTAGGTATTAGTGTAGTTATATTCCCTGTGATTTGTTTACATTACACTGTATTAATGGGCTCACATGTTGTAGCAGCAGTTTGTAGTGTCATGGCTTATTGAATCCCCTATGTTTTATCTATACAAAATTTAAAAGGAGAGCCCTTCCTTAAAAGATAATACTGTATATCATGAACGTGGACAAATAATACAAACGTCTGTATACAGATGGATATCACGTCCCCCCAATAGGTTGATCTTGCATTATATTTCAAATATTTCAGATTTGTGTGTTTTTTTCTCTCTATTTCCTCAAATCTCACAGCTATATTGAGTTAACTACTTGCCGCCTGCGCTATAGCCGAAAGACGGCTACAGCGCTTGCCTTAATTGCTGGGAGTGCGTCCATGGACTTCCTACCTTGCAAGCGCTGTCTGCACTACCTGTGATCACCGAGTCTATGAGACTCGGCTGATCACAGATCACTGGATATCATGGACAATATAAGAAGATGGAACACATCCTCAAAAAACACTGGAACATCTTAAAACAAGATCCCTTTTGACCACCACTCTATGTGAAAGACCCAAGGTCACTTATAGGAGGGCTCCCACACTAAACAATAAAATAGCACCTAGCAAACTAAAATGTATCAAAAAAGACAATCCCTTATGCCTAATCCCTCTCAAGGGTTGTATAGATGTAACAAGTCCTTGTGCAAGACCTGCAAATTTGTAAGACATGGACAAAAGGGCTTCACGCACAAAGAATAGATCTATCATCTTTACAACTTTTACAACTGTTCTACCGATTACGTTGTATATTGTCTCACTTTTCCCTGCAAGCTGCTTTATGTTGGTCGCACCATCCGTCCACTGAGACAACGCTTCGGTAAACACCGCCGCTTCATGGAGGTGGGCTGCAATGAA
Source organism: Lithobates clamitans (assembly GCA_037952925.1). Classification (NCBI taxonomy): domain Eukaryota; kingdom Metazoa; phylum Chordata; class Amphibia; order Anura; family Ranidae; genus Lithobates; species Lithobates clamitans. The sequence continues at coordinate 1,628,099 of JBBGZY010000490.1, forward strand.
CACAGTGTACCACGTCACTTCTTAGAGCATCATAATTAGTCCACGACGGGCTTGTGGGTATGGGCTATAGAAGCCATACCCAGAGGCCTGTCTGAAGCCGAACGTTTCCCCAGATTATGTGAACGCGAAACGTTCTGGACACCCTTGCGCCTAATGGACTTAACGAGGAAAGGGAAGTAAGCACTATCATATAACCCTTTTAATTATTAATCATTGATTTTCTGATCATTAATCATTATCTTTAACTTCACTTTTAATGTTAATAATATTTTTTTACATATTTACATTCTTCTCTCATCCTTCCCTTTTTGGTACAGCGACTTTGTGCGCGTGTGTGTGTATATATATTTACCACACCAGGACATCCCTTCTTCTATTGATATATGTCAGCATTATAGTGATTATATATATATTTTATAATGATTTTTTACTATAATGAATTGATTAATTTCTTTTTAACATTTTATGTACATTATCCATTTATTTAATCATTTACTATCACCAACCCCCCGCCCCCCCCCCCTCTTAATTTTTGTCTACTAATGGTTATAATATGATAATATAACAAAAACGTCTTCTCTACTACTATCCAATTTACCCCTCATTATATAATATATTTTATTATATTATTACTCATTGTCATGGTTATGCAATAGAGTTTTCTCTGTCAGCTTACCTGTCTCCATGTGTTCATCTCTAAAGACCAGCTGCCTCTCACCTAACTGGTTTTATAACCTCTCCTCTAAGCATGGCCCCACCCCAGGCCCTTTCAGGGACCCCTATATTGACCTGTGCACTGCAACCCAGCAGTGCTGATAAACCATTGTGTGTTAGCCTCCATGTGTACTTGCTGTGTTTCCTACGTCTGATTCCTGTTATCGACTTTGGCCTGTTCTCGACTCTCCCTGTCTGCTTGTTACCCTGACCTTTGGCATGTTATGTTTATCCTTGTCTGCTAGTCGCCCTGACCTTTGGCTTACCCTTTACTTCCCTATCGTTCCAGCCTGCTGCCTCCTTCCTCTTCTCCTGTAGTCTACGGTGAGCGTGATCTGTGAGACCCTGGGGGCCGCGACCTGGAGCCAGACTGCAGCGCAGTCCATCCTCACCACTAGAGGCTCTGGTGAACACCCGCTGGCTCTTAGACTCCGCGCCCTGGGGAATCTATGCTCTAGCTCCCACTGGGACCCATGTTAGTTATCCTGTAGACCTGCTTCCTGAACCTTCCAGGGTTCAATCCGCAGCAGTCAGTCCACTACCTTAGCGGTGCACTTCCGACTCCTACAGAGTGCATCTGTCACCTGGTCCCAGGTGACCTGACACTCATATCCATTTGGATCACTTTTTCATGATATTTCTTTATCGTACATCATGGGACACAGAGCACCATAGTAATGACTATCTGGGTTATATGCCACCTTTAGGTGATTGGACACTGGCAACCAATAGTAAGAAGGTTCCTCCCATATAACCCCTCCCATACAGGAAGTACCTTTAGTTTTTTTGCCAGTGTCTTGAAGGTGATGGTCACGGCTGTGGAAGCTCTTCAAATTTTCTTCAAAAATGTCCCAGTGAGAATGTTATATCGGATCCATTCGGATGGCATTAAAAGCTAAAGTGGATGGTACCCGAGCCTTGGTTCAAGAACACGGTTTTGCTTGTAATGTGTCCTTTTAGGCGCTGGACCTTTGTTACATGGTATCCCTGGTCTTTATTTGCCCAAGGGAACCAAAAGGGTGCTTTTCAGGTCCAGGGGTGTGGACCCCGTACAATGGGGGACCCGGTCCCTGAAGGTCCTCAGAGGCGCTACCCACCGTGATGGGGGAAAATTGGGCCTCTATCGGGTCCTGCAGCGAGGACTGGTGAGTACTCCCTTTGGGAGGCCTATCAATTTTCTGTTGTTTCCAGTATGTATGTCTTATGTAAGCCCTGTGTCTCATTACAGGTGGTTCTGTTACAGAGCAAGCTGACAGATGCAGCTTATGTTTGTATCTCCCGCACATGGCGGCGGGTGCGTGCCTGTGTGTGTGTCGTACAGGGTGCGCATGCGCGGTAGAAGCACGGCCGCGCGTGCGTCACTGGGTGGCGCACAGAATAAAGGGAGGTACGCTCCGACATGTCATTGCTGCTAGTCAGTTAATCTCTGCAGGGCCTCGTACGCGGTGGGATACAGAGGTCTGGGATTTTGAAATTGGACATTTGCAACAAGTTGAAGGCTGGTAAAGCTGTGGTGGCGGCTGTGCGCTGGGCCCAGCTAGATAACTCAGAGGGAGTGCCTTTTTTTCCTCAAACTTGTAAGCGATGTGTTCCAAGAAACGAGGTGTGGGGAGCAGGGCAAGTCCTGGGGTTAAAAGTACTCCTTCAAAAACAGGAGATCAACCTCAGGTTGCTGCAGCATCAGTCTCCCCTGAAAGACCTGCGGCATTTGGCCTGGCTGAGCCATTACAGTTGTCAGGCATAGTGGCCACTACCAATATCCCTGCTTCAGCCTATGTTACTAAAGATGATTTAGCATCAGCCCTTGCTGGCCTTGAAGGCAAAATAGCAGGTATGATTGCTACAGTAACACAGGGAGGGAAGAAATGTCATAGATCTCCCTCCCCTGAGCCTGGGCCCAGTGATGAAACACTTGAGCACCAGGACCCGGTTGGCATGGTTCTGGATCCAGAATGGGCAGAGGATTTGGAGGAGGAGGCCGTTAAAGACAAAGAGGAAGGGGAGGCTGAACAGTCCTCGCCTGAGGATTCAGGTTCTGAAGAACCAATTTCAGCTTCCCAATCCCAAAAGCTATTTATCCAATCCTTGACTGAGATGGTGAGAGCTGGATTTAAATTACCTCCGGTACAGGGACCGGCGGGACCCTCCTATTCTACATTAGGGTCCTTGCGTCCTCAACCAGGTCCCCAGGCGTTTCCTTTGCAACCTTTCTTGGAACAGGTAATTTACACTGACTGGGACCACCCGGACAGGACATACTTGCCTCCTAAAAGGTTTTCTTTTTTATATCCTATGGAGGAAAAATTCAGGAAGAAGTGGGATATACCTTTGGTTGATGCTGCCATTTCTTCAGTGAATAAAAGGTCTGACCTTCCCAGTGGATAATGCCCAGGGATTTAAGGATCCGGCAGATAAAAAGCTGGAATCCTTAAAAAGGCTTCTTTTTCAGTAGCTCGGTTAGCAGTACAACCGGCAGTGGCAGCTATCAGGCATTGAAGGACTGTTTTAAGAAATTGGTCCGGAACCTGCCTGTTCCAGAGGAAGTTTCTGATGAACTATCAGAACTTCCTTGCGCCTTATGTTTTGCGGTAGATGCATTAAAGACTAAATTCAGCAGATGTCTCGCTTTGCGCTACTCTCAATCCATATGCGCAGGGTACTGTGGTAAAAGAATTGGTCGGCCGAGAAACCATGCAAAAGGCTACTAGCGGCTTTTCCTTTTCACGGTGAGCATCTTTTTGGGGAAGATTTGGATAAATATATCCAAAAAATCTCAGGCGGGAAAAGCTCCTTGCTTCCGGTTAAAAGATGGGGTAAACAGCCTTCCTTTAAAATTCCCAACGCTCCTGGGCCGAGTGCCTCTTCCCCTAAGAGGTATCGACGGCCTCAGCCACCTACCTTTTAAGAAGCCTCAAGGTCAAAAAAGACCTTGGACCCAGAAACCAGCCAAGACCAATTCCAAGACTTCCTTGTGAAGGGGCGCCCCCACTCCTGTGAGTGGGGGGCAGACTGCGGTGGTTCGCAGATGCTTGGGGAAAATTGGTTCAGGACAAGTGGGTCATTTCCACCATTTCTCAGGGTTACAAAATAGAGTTTCGGGATTTTCCCCCAACTCGGTATTTGGTATCCAGGGTTCCAAATTTGGGCAGCTCACTTAGCTCTCCTATTTTGGACATCCAGACTGCAGGGGTTCCCTGTCCGAATCCAGTCCGACAACTCCACGGTGGTGGCATACATCAACCACCAAGGGGGCACCCGGAGCCGGGCGGCCCAAAGGGAAGTAGATCACGTATCGACGTGGGCAGAGAGACATGTACCGTTTCTGTCGGCAGTGTTCATTCCAGGGGTGGACAATTGGCAAGCAGACTATCTAAGTCGCCAGCAGTTACATCCAGGAGAGTGGTCTCTTCATCCTGAAGTTTTCCTTCAGATTTGGCAGCATTGGGGGGTGCCAGATGTGGACCTTCTGGCATCCAGATTCAATGCCAAGGTAGACAGGTTTGTGTCCAGGACCAGGGATCCACGTGCTATCAGAACGGATGCATTGGTAGTTCCCTGGGACAGGTATTCCCTGATTTATGCGTTCCCTCCAATCCAGTTGCTGCCGCACTTCTTGCGCAGGATACAGAGGGAGCAGAATACAGTGATCCTGGTGGCCCAGAAGGTCCTGGTATTCAGAGATGGTGAGGATGGCTGTGGAGGACCTGCTGTGTCTCCCAGACGTCCAGATCTGTTATCTCAAGGCCCCATATACCATCCTTCTTTACGGTCGCTGAATTTGATGGCATGGCTGTTGAGACCAGGGTACTAAGGGACCATGGTATCAGGGGTTCAGTCTTATCCACTGTGATTAATGCTAGAAAGCCAGTTTCTAGAAGTATCTACTGTAAGGTATGGAAATTGTATATTTCCTGGTGCGAGAAAAAGGAATGGCATCCTCGCAGGTATGCGATTGGGAGGATCCTTGCCTTTCTTCAATCAGGAATTGATTTAGACTTATCTTTAGAAACCATTAAAGGACAAACTTCGGCCTTATCAGTTTTTTTCCAGAGGCCAATTGCATCCCATTCTTTGGTGCGAACCTTTGTCAAGGGGGTAATACACTTAAAACTGCCGGTTAAGCCTCCCTTAAGCCCTTGGGACTTGAAATTGGTGATATCAGCTCTGCAGGTTCAGCCTTTGGAACCGATTAGGCATATTCCTTTAATCCTGTTGACCAGGAAATTGTTATTTCTGGTAGCCATAACTTCGGCTAGAAGGGTGTCTGAATTGGCCGCCCTTTCATGTAAAGAACCGTTTCTATTTTTACATCAGGACAAGGTGTATCCCCGTCCAGATTTTTTACCTAAGGTGGTTTCCAGGTTTCATTTAAATCAGGATATCATTTTACCCTCCTTTTTTCCAAATCCTAGGTCTAAAGAGGAATAGTCGCTTCATTTACTGGATGTGGTGAGAGCGGTCAAGGTTTACTTAAACATGTCAGCTCCTTTTCGGAAGACTGATTCCCTTTTTGTCCTGCCAAACGGTCCTAAGAGGGGACAGGCAGCAACTAGTTCTAGGTGGATTTGCCAGCTCATTATCCAGGCTTATGAGTTAAAACGCAGGGTTCCACCTCAATATTTCAAAGCTCACTGTACTAGAGCAGTTAGAACATCATGGGCAGTGCGCCAGCAGGTGTCTATGGCTCAGGTTTGCAAAGCGGCTGCTTGGTCTTCAGTTCATATGTTCACCAGGTTTTACCAGCTGGACGTTAGATCTCAAATGGAGACTGTCTTTGGCCACAGCGTGCTGCAGGCGGCTTTATAAGTCCTGGGCCGGAAGGGGATCTAGGAATACTGTGTTCCCTCCCCTCAAATGCTTTAGGACATCCCAGATAGTCATTACTATGGTGCTCTGTGTCCCGTGATGTACGATAAAGAAAAATGGATTTTTAAAACAGCTTACCTGTAAAATCCTTTTCTTGGAGTACATCACGGGTCACAGAGGTCCTTCCCCTCTTTTCTGGGATATTCATTGCTTGCTACAAAACTAAAGGTACTTCCTGTATGGGAGGGGTTATATGGGAGGAACCTTCTTACTATTGGTTGGCAGTATCCAATCACCTAAAGGTAGCATATAACCCAGATAGTCATTACTATGGTGCTCTGTGTCCCGTGATGTACTCCAAGAAAAGGATTTTACAGGTAAACTGTTTTAAAAATCCATTTATCAATTAGATCCACCCTCTGTATATCGATCACCAAATTCGCTCTATGTACTCATATATTAATTGACCCTTGCCCCATCTATCCAATAGCTGTTTTGAACTATCAATTCATATCATCAGTTTTAAAATTAAATTCATATTCATTTTTATTTATTTTAATCACAAATTTTATCTAACATCACCATGTGTGTGTGTGTATATATATATATATATATATATATATATATATATATATATATATATATATATATATATATATATATATATATATATATACCATATATATATATATACCATATATATATATATATATATATATATATATATATATATATATATATATATATATATATATATATATATATATATACCATATATATATATATATATATATATATATAGTTTTTCAACCATTATTGAGTTTATATTTAAGACAATTGACCTTGCTTAATTGTTATTTCTTCCTTTATTGCATAGTTCAATTACACTATTGGCTGTTCAGTATATGCATCAAGCAATCAGCGATTTGATGTTTTCTATGAGAAGAGCATTTAAATCTCGCCCCTTCCTTTCCCCTGTACACTTGAGAAAAGAGCGTGCATGCTCTGTACGAATGATCTGCCTGGACTGAATGATCGCTCAGGACATGCTTTAGACTCTGGAAACAATCTTAGGTATTTCAATCTCCCACGAGCATACCAGTCCTTACCTAGATGTAAGTGTTGGATATTTTTATTATACTGCATATTAAACATTGCACTTAGAGGCGCTTTTCTGTGTTTTTTTTTTTCTATTCATAAATTTAGGCCAATATGTATTGTGCTACATATTTTTGTTAAAAAAAATCCCAATAAGCGTATAGTGATTGGTTTACACAAACGTTCTAGCGTCTACAAACTATGGGATAGATTTATGGATTATTTTTTATACTAGTAATAGCGTTGATCAGCGACTTACAGCGGAACTGCGATATTGGGGCAGACAATAGGACACTCGTGACACTAATACAGTGATCAGTGCTAAAAATATGCACTGTCACTGTACTAATGGCACTGGCTGGGAAGGGGTTAAACATCTAGAGAGTGAGCAAAGGGGTAACTAGCCAGTGTTTTTGTGTAGTGCTTCTACTGCCCTGCTTTGCAGGGACACAAAATCCATCCATCTCTCCCCCCGTCAGAACAGAGATCTGCCTTGTTTACATAGGCAGATCTCAGTTCTGTGTGTTTTACCTACGATCGGCGGGTGCCGGAGGACATCCAGAAGATCGGCTTCTGCTGTGATTAATCACAGCATAAGCGGCCCGCCAGCAGAGTGCACATGCCCCCTGCTGGCGAAAGTGCAGAATCACGTATACAGTTTATACATGATCCTGCACAAAAGAGCCACCTTGTAGCAGTAAATCTGCTATGGGGTAGATGGCAAATGGTTAAACTAATGTGTCAAATGTGACAGATGATTTACAAAAAAGACCCTCATGATGTCTTGAAAGTAAAAAAACACAGAAATATAAACCCCGACATTATATGCAATGTTTTCTTAACACTTACTGTATGTTGTCTTTAAAGACCTTTTTAAATGTGTAAAAACATTTAACACCATCTCCACACTACACTCAAGTGTTAAAATAAAAGAAAATACATTAACATAAAAGACATTGCTACCCATTCTTGCATATAATTATTATGAGAACATCTGTCTGGAGTGTCACATTCAGAGCAACGTCTTAAGGTAATTAGTTTAAGATGCAGTTAATGATCACTAACCGTTTATCATACCTTTGGCAAAGGTATCTTTACTGGATGTGCCCTCCGGAGATTTTGGTGTTCAGAATTTGCATAGTGCTAAGACTGAATGCCTACATGACCTCAAGTGCTAAGTGCGGGTTAAAGCATTATGCTTGGCTGCTCTAGTATGCAATTTCCAGCTGTGATAGCAGCAACCTGATGTGAGCAGTATGGCATACCTATCAGGCAGAGCTGAGAAGGTAGTTATTTATTTCAGGTACTTGTATAGCGCCGTCAATTTTATCCTGCGCTTTACATATACATTATGCATTCACATCAGTCCCTACCCTCAAGAAGCTTACACTCTAAGGTCCTTAACACACATTCATACATACACCTACTAGGGGCAATTTAGGCAGGATCTAATTAACCTACCAAGTAGTTAAAGCGGTAGTAAACTCAGACAATCTAACTCCAAATATGCAATATGCAACTTCATGTAGCTCTTTATAATCATTGCGCCGCATACATTATGCAAATGAAAGGTTCTTACTTGCTCAAATAAACTTTTATGAACGCTCCAGCTAACACGTTGCTGCTGCCCTCATAAGTCCTGTCTTCTGCATCCCAGTAGTAATATATTTCCGCCCTCAATATATCTCCGTGGCCAAAATCCCACGCATGCTCATCAGTCTTCGTCTCCGCTCTCTGTCTTTCCGTCTGTTCACCTCCACAACCCCTGTGACGTAGCGAGTCACATGGGGTTAAGGCTCGGCATCTGAATAGGGAATTCGGAGCCAGAACTGCGGTCTCTGCCAAAAACAGTCCCCATCCCCGGGACACAAGCAAATTCCCGGAATTTTCATCGGGACGGACTCAGATCGGGACGAGGGTCCAAAAATTGGGATTGTCCTGAGAAAATCAGGACTGTTGGCAAGTATGCAAGGAGTGACGATGTTTCACACATACATTGTGCTTCTTCAAAACTCCTTTTGAAGAAGCACAATGTATGTATAAAACGTCGTCACCCCTTGGTCCGTTGTTTTAGTCCTGGTGGCAGTCTTTCAATAAACCTGTTGGATGGATGTTGGTGTGCAGCTAATTTTTTTCACTTGGTCTACATATTCTCTGCATGCCAAGAATGAAGCCAGGTCATGCACTGCATGGTACATGCACCGTGCAGTCTAATAAAAAAAAATGTTAGAAGCATGGGGGGAAAGTTGTTTTAGCATAAGAGACTTTTCGTATCGATTTTGCCAGAAAAAATCCTATTCCTACTAGTTTTTCAAAGTTGGACTTTTGTTCTGCTTTAATATACAGTGCACTCCTCTTCCAATAAAAAGCAGTGCAGAAAGAACAACACTGGAAATGATACTAAAATAAGGCACAGTGTAAGCTTTGTGATTGTTATCTGAACACTGGAAAACATGGGTGGAAAGGGGGAATTTGGTCTATCATCAGCAATGCAGGACCTTAAAGTGGAACTACACTGGATCTGAGCACCGCAAACCAAAAATGCTATATAATTAATTTTTATTATTCAAAGCAAAAATGTCCATCCTTTCATGTCTCCATGCATTATTTTGTTGAAAAATCGCATTAAAAAACGCCCTACTAGCATTTCTGGCCATGGTCATCTTGAGTAAGGGCAGGTTATTCATATACATTTACTTCCTGGAATCCATCTGCCTTTAGCTCAGGCATGCAACCAGGAGAGGGTGTGCCTAACTGACAGAGCCTCCTCCCCTACTGAAGACTCCTGGGATGTATGACATCATTTGCCTAGGCATTGAAGCTAGGAAGTAACTGAAGACATGTAAAAAAAAAAAAAAAAAAAGGTTAAAACAAGCAAATATAATGTACTTTTCTATTCATTTACTAATGCTAGTAGCATAAGTATTACAAATAGTCAATGTTGATTGAGAGAGTCAAGTTCCACTTCTATTAAAAATCGCTTTTTCTAAAATTTTATGCACCAGGTTTAAAATATTAAAATAAACTACCTAAAAATTTAAATGCTTAAATTGAAAAGTTTAAACTTAAAACATTAAAAAGTTTACACTTAACATTTTAAACGTAAAAGTTTAGGTTTAAGGTTTGAAAAAGCTTAACATAAACTACTCTTAAAGTAAACATTTTGTCAGAAAATTATTGGGACTGGCATGGTTGACCTCTTTCTGAGAATTCTACTAACCTGGCTTTTATGATGCCTGTTAAAAAACCTTCTGGCTTTAAAAGCTTCTGGGTCTCTAACCTCTAACAAGAATTTAAATGAGACTGGAAATCAGAAGTGCTAGTCTACATAATGAAAATAGTGTATAAGCTGGGCAGCCAAACAACTGGCAATATTCAGAATGAGAGGTCAACAATGGCAATCACTCACAATAAGTTTCCTTTAAAGCCCAACTCCAGCGCAGCCTGCTTCAAACCCCTCACGTGTTGAAGCATTCCCACACCCTTTTTGGTTGTAAAAGTTCTACAAACCATTTTTAGGAGTCTTTGATACCATCTAGTGGTGTCAAGGGTCTTCTTCTTTCTCTTCTGTCCTTGACAGTGGACTGGCCCTGCAGGGAGTGGCACCAGTTGGCACCACCTTCTGCAGCATTTTCTTGTGACACCCGAATGGCTGAATAATGTAATCCCAGGGGGTGGGTCCTTGACACCTCTTCTTTAGCACTGCTCTCTGCAGCATTTTACTGAGTATTGGGGGATCCTTGAAATTGTTGGCTCACGGGAAATGGGTTTAATGGATTTATGCAACACAAAAGAAGATCATAATCTAACCTTAGAGAGGACTTTCTTTTGGGGCAAGACTTCAGATAGAATGAGTATTGAAGCCAGGGCTATTTTATTATAAATTCTCCTGAGCTCTTTATTTTTACTTTTTTTTTCTAAGCAGTTAAGTTTAAGCAATTTTTAGAGCTAGTTACTCAACAGTGGTTGGTAAAGTTGCACGAGGCAAGCCTGTGTGTTTAGATATTATTTACCTTCAAGCCCTCTTTTACTGATATATGTCTATAGGAAACCCGTACAGTTATTACTGAGGTATACCCTGCATTCTATTGATATCTTATACTGTTGTTAAATATTACCGTTACTCACCTAATTATTGCTGTTTGCACTTACCATATTGTCAACCGACAGTGTATTACTGGGCAAAAATTCGACCATGAATATTCTTTCTATGCAAACATTTCAACTGGCTGATGGACTGCATGCAGTTATACCTCTTACTGTTTTTTAGTAGCATATGTATACGTTTTCAATTTTCTTGCTGTTACCAAGTCCATAATGTTGATGCATGGGCTGCCTTGAGTTTTTAGATGAGCTGCACTCCGTGTCACTACTAATATCTCATCTTGTTTGTTTGCAAGGCCGGTGTCAAAAACATGCAAGTCTAAGAGAACTGGCTGAGGCTTCCTATGCAGTAAAATATTGGGGGGAAATATGAAATATAGAAAACAAAACATAGCAGTAGCTGTAGGTATTGGAGTATTGTGTATTGGAGTTAAATCCCAACTCTGGGATGAATTTTATTTGTTTAAAAATGTGGTAAAAAAAAAAAGGCCACAAATCTCACCCTTTGACCCAGAGCTTCCCCCCACAGTACCTCTGTTTACCACAAGATGCCTTCAGCCTTCCAGGTTGTTTGACTTTCAGCATCTCAACCTGGAAGACTGACCACTCTACTGTCTACTGTGATTTTAGGGTCTTGCCCCCTGAGGCATCACCAGTACACCTTTTATTCACATTGTACTGGTGTAGAAAGCAACACTCACATCATCACATGAGTTCTGCTCTCTGCATCAGTATGGACCACCCAGTAAGGTGATAATAAAGGCCTTATGGCATTGTGTGACCTCCCTGTAGACTTTGGAAAAGGTAAGTATTGAAAAAAAAGACATATAGCCAGTTGGGACCACAAGGGGCAGGGGAGTTGCTTTTTAGGTATGAGCCCAGAGCTCAGAGTTAAGCTTTAACCATGCCAGCTGGTAGCAGTTAAAGCCTGACCCCACTACTGTCATTTAGGAACTAGATGAAGTACCACCTTGGCTGTATTTAGAAGCATTTAGGGAAAATGGTTGAATCAGTTGCTCTACATACTGTATAGAAGAAAATTGGGTGTCACACTATCCACTAGAGGTGTATGGGTTGGGAATTTCTGATGCTTGTTTCTTCCTGTAACATGACATAACTACACTGTTATGTCTTGTTGCAATGGTTGCCATGCAATTAATGCTTGCTAGTGTTCCTCTTTAAATAGTTTATACCAAATACATTTAATTCTGCATGTCCATCAAATTAAATATCTTTCTACCCAATTGTACTATTGAATTGAAATGTGAACTCTGTAAATAAAGAGTTACAGAAATCGCCTTCTAATCTTGTTTCAAGGCTGCTAGGTTTTACTGATCTAATTGGTTATTTCATTTGGAGAGAGCAGGAGAATCAGTCATTGAACCATTCTGTCACTGATTCTTTAGCGGATGTCCTCAAAAGCCATGGCAAAGTAATGTATTAAACACACAAATAAAGAGCGTGGAATTGTAATGAAGCTGTATTCTTCTTCCCTGTAGTATTCAAAAGGAGACTATAGTCTTTCTAATGTTGTTTTAGATATATCTGTAAAACAGATCAATTTAAAACAATTTTGTGGCTAGAAAAAAATGCTGTCAGGTATAAAATGCAGGCATCGCCATATCCCTTCCTACTCCTACTCCTATGGCCAAATCCCTGGATGTTCTAATGGGCAAACCTCCAGCACTCCCCCTCTTTTCTGTTTCCTACACATTCTTTCTTTTTTTTTTTTTCAAGAAATTTTATAAAATTTTTCAGGTTTACAAAAAAATCACAAACAGGGAATACAATGAGCATTTGGTAAGACAAAGGTTCAAGAAATACATTGAATAGCAAAAACGTAGCAGGAATGTTCGGGTTTTGGACGTTGTCTTGACTTAGGAGTTAGACTTAATATTGATGTGTCCAGATATTTCTGAGCTTATAAGGGTGTATTTTGATTATCTTGTGCAGAAGCTTGGTGTTTCGATATGTCTCTATGGTGGGGTGTTGGGGTGGGTCTATGGGTTGGGATCCAGATGGTAGTTTGATATATACCGACATAGACCACCTCCAAAACCCAGTCACCCCCAAAGGGATCTAGCTGTGAGTGGGTGGGGGCCATAGGTAATTGTATATGTGGTCCAGACAGGTTTGGTATAATATGGTGTATGAGTGAACCCTTATAAAGTAGTTTGTTTTCCAGGAGTAGGAGGAATTGGATCTCCAGTGACCTTTCAGGAGTACAAAACTACCTGGGCAAGTTGGCAGGAGTGTATATCCAGGGGTCTGATAAGGGTGTTTAAGGTGTATTGTAGTGTTATGTGGGTCAGTTGGGTGGGGGGGGGGAGAGGGGATGGTGGGGTTTTTGATGTTTTATGGGGTCTAGGGATGTTCTTTTGTTTTCATGAGGGTGAATGTAGGCCATCGGTCAACCTGATAGTCGCTGTAGAATCCCTAAAGTGTAGCCAGCTTGCCCAGGTGTCAGTGTATTTTGTTGGGTTGTCTTTCACTTGATGTATGAGTTTTTCCATATCTGCCATACTATCGATCCGTCGGAGCCATTCTGCTACTGTAGAAGGTGTGGTGCTCCTCCAGTGGACTGGCAAGCACAGGTTAGCGGCATTGATGAGGTGTAAGATGAGGGATTTTTTGTAGGTTGAGATAGGTAAGGAGGTGTGATGGAGCATGAATAGTGCGAGAGTGAAATCAGGGGTGTAGCAGGTGATTTGGGTAGTTAGGCGGTGGATTTCTGTCCAAAATGGTTGGATTAGTGGGCATTTCCACCAAATAAATCAGGGAGCCTAGAGCGGCATTGCATTTCCAGCATATTGATGGGACACTGGGGTGGAATTTGTGGATCTTGTCAGGCGTCCTGCACCACCTGGATAATATTTTGTATTGGCTTTCTTGGGTGGAGACATTAATGGAGCCTTTGTGAATATGGCTGTATTTGTGTTCCCACTCGTCTGTTGTTAGGTCTAGGGAAAGATCAGATTCCCATTGTCGGACAATCTTATCCTCTGTTATGTTGTAAGTCGAGAATAGGAGCGCATATACAGCTGACATCAAGTGTTGTTGGGGTTCTCCGCTGTTGCATAGCGATTCAAAGGGCGTGTAGTCCTGGTACCAGAGAGTGTTAGGTTGGGCATCTCTAAAAAGTGCCTAAGTTGTAGATATTTGTAAAAGGGGATGTTGCATTCTGGGTATTTAGAGGAGAGTGCTTGGAAAGACAAGAGTTCGCTGTTGTGAAAAAAGTCAAGATACTTGAAATAGACAGGTTGGTAACCACCGCCCCGGGTAACTGGGTTCAAATTTCCCGTTCTCCGCTGGGTGAATGATTGTGAGAGCTCCAGGTGCTGGCAATTGCTATTCCAATAGTTTAGGTGCAATGAAAAATCTGGACTGCCGCACTCTGGATTGGAATAATAAAAGTAAAATCTTCTTTATTGAAAAAATGACATGATTTAAAATCCGTACATAGCTCTGTTGAAATGATGCAGCATAACCGCTAACGCGTTTCACGGTCCCATAGATCGCTTACTCATTTCAATAAAGAAGATTTTACTTTTATTATTCCAATCCGGAGTGCGGCAGTCCAGATTTTTCATTGCACCTAAACTGTTGTGAAAAAAGTGTTGAGCCCTAATGTGGGAACCGTGGGTCGTTGGTTGAGTCGTGTGGGGAGAGTCCTGGAGGGAAGTCGGGGTTTCGGTCCAAAGGGGTCATAGGCCCGGGAGAGGGAGAGAATGCTAGGTTTTTACATGCTGATTTAAAGTGCAACAGTGTGGCTCCAATGATATGGTGTGTGGAGTACTCTTTAGGGATGGATTTGTGGTTAAGCCAGAGTAGATGGGACACCGGTATCTGTGCAAAAAGAGTCTTGATCCAATCTTCATTGGTTTTATGTATATGCCAATCGACAATCCTAGTTAGGTGACATGCCCAGTGGTACTTTTGGATGTCGGGGAGGCCAAGTCCCCCGAGTAGTTTGGGAAGTACAATCTATCCCAGCTTAATCTGGGGGTTTTGGAGGCCCAAATTAAGTTCCTGCACATTCGTTTATATGATGTGAAGAAAGAAGGGGGAAGTTAAATGAAGGATGGCCTGGAAAAGATAGCGGAGTCTAGGTAGGACATTCATTTTCAGTATGGTTGTTCTGCCAAACCACGAAAAAGGGCCTAAATGCCATTTATGGAGGTCCCCCTGGATGGTCTGAAGAACTGTTAGAACGTTTTGTGTGTAGAGATCGTTTAACTTAGTGGGGATTTTTGTGCCTAGGTAAGTGATTTCACGAGGTTCCCAGCCGAAGGGAAAGTTATCTCTACATTGTGAGACCAGTGTTGCAGGTAGGGAAATGTTTGGAGCTTTTGATTTTGCAAACTTGATTTGGAGGTTGGATAATGTATTGAAAAGTGAGAAATCTTTAAGGAGGTTAGGGGTAGTGGTGATCGGGTCTGTAAGGAAAAATAGGATATCATCCGCATAAGCAGCTATTTTATACTTGTTATTGTTGATATCAACACCTTTGATGTCCGGGTTGTCTCTCAACTTGTGGAGCAGGGGTTCCATGGTAAGGATAAAGATTAATGGAGATAGGGGGCATCCCTGATGAGTACCATTTGAGATGGACAAGGCGTTAGACAGGTGGCCGTTGATCCCAATTTTAGCTGTAGGGGAAGAATACAGAGCCGGGATCATTTGGAGTAGGTGAGGTGGGAAACCCATCACAAGTAATGTTGCTTCCATATAGTCCCAGGCCACTCTGTCGAACGCCTTCTCTGCATCTAGGGATAGAAAGAAGCCTTGGGTAGACGTTTTAGAAAGCCAGTAATATATGTTCAAGGCTTTGATGGTGTTGTCCCTGGCCTCCCTACCAGGGACAAAACCAATTTGATCCAACGAATTTGATCTGGGTAGTAGGGGGAGGATGCGGTTAGCTAAAACCTTGGCTTAGAGCTTTACGTCTACGTTGAGAAGCAAAATCGGAGGATAGTTAGACACTAACATAGCGTCCTTACCCTGTTTAGGGATGAGTGTAATGTGAGCCTCTAGGATGTCTCTGTTGGCAGTATTGGGTGGTGATAGATTGTTGAATGCTCTAACGAGATGGGGGATAAGGGTGTCGGGAAAGGATTTGTAATAACTGACAGTCAGGCCGTCTGGGCCTGGACTTTTGCCTGTTTAAATCTGTTTTAGAGCTGTCAGGGTCTCCTCTACGGAAAGTGGGAGATCTAAGTCTGTTGATTCCTCCAGGGTGAGGGGGTATGGACTGTATTGTGATAGAAAGTCTGTGTTCGCTGTCATCTGGTCAGTGGTGACGTCAGTTGGGTGTGTGGAGGGGAGATTGTATAGGTTGGAAAAGTAATGAACAAATTGGTCAGCGATGTCTTCTGATGAGACAAGGGTGTTACCAGCGGGGTTTTTGATAGTGTGGATAGTTTGGGCTGCTCTATTAGCTTGAAGGGCTCTGGCCAGTAGTTTTTCGGATTTATTACCGAATTCGTGAACGATTTTTTGGGTCAGGGCGAATTTACGTTTCAGCGTGTGATTGAGCTCTCTTAGGAGTTCTTCCCTGGTCTATGACAATTCTGTCAGGAAACTGGCAGCTAACTATGATTTGTGCGTTTGTTCGAGTAGGCGTATGCAAGTAGTCAGATCATTAATGCATGCTTTCCTGAGTTTTTTCTTTTAGCGGTTAAAGAGATAAATTCGCCCTGTATTACACATTTATGTGTGGCCCAGATTGTGGTAGGGGATGAGTCTTCTGGTGTATTTGCAAAATAGTGGGAAAGGCTCGTGGCTATCTGTTGTATATTTTCCAGATCTGTCAAGAGGGAGTTATTGAGTCACCAGATATTGGATCTGGTAGAAGTCGTCTGGAGAGTTACTGTCAGGGAGATGGGGTTGTGATCAGAGAGTATCATAGGATCAGTCGTGGCTTTGGTGAGGTATGTTAGGTCATTTTGGAAAATGAAAGAGTGGTTGATTCAGGAGTATTTGTTGTGTGGTGCGGAAAAAAAGGTGAAATCCTTTACATTGGGGTGTAGCGTGCGCCAAGCATCGTGTAATGTCAGTTCACTGAATTGCATTTTTATTGCTCGTAGGGCTCTGTATGTCAGGAAGGACGAGCCATTGGATGTGTCAAGGGGGGGGTCAGGGCTATGTTGAAGTCGCCCCCAATGTTCAAGGTGCCTGATTGGAAGCTTATGAGTTGTTGGTCGGTATTTCGGAAGAAGGCAACTTGTGTGTTTGGGGCGTAGATGTTAGCGATTGTGATAGGCCTATGATGTAGTATGCCTTTGGGGAACAGGAATCTCCCCTGGGTGTCTCTTTGAACCTCCGATACCTAGAGGGGGCAATGTTTAGATATGAGGATAGAGACTCCCTTGGATTTAGCATCTTTATTGGAAGCATAATAAACCATAGGGTAATGGTGATTATGTAATTTAGGAATATTGTCTGTTCTGAAATGGGTTTCCTGTATGAGGGTTATATGTGCTTTTGACACATGTAGGGAATATAGCAATTGTGTCCTTTTTTCAGGGGTGTTAAGTCCCCGTATGTTAATGGAGCAGAGTTTGAGTTCCAGGAGGTGTTGTGTCGGTCGGTGTGGTGTAGCCTGGGGGTCTGTGTTGTCCGCCATGAGGAGAGGGTGTGGGGGGGAGGGGGTATAGGGGTAAGGTGTGGAGATCTGTTGTATGCGAGGTAGGATTAGGTGAAGTAGTGTAGTCACTGGAGGTAAACTGATGAGGCTAGGGGGAACTTGTCCACTGGCCTCTGTATATTCTAGAATCGGTGGAGTACAGAGTGTGGGCAATGTGTGCACCCCAATAAGCGTGCCAGCACCTTGCCACGTAACTGTATGGGGGTTGGCTAGCACGAAGCGGTGAAGGGGGACTACAGGTATAGGACAGTCCGCCGCCACGGGGCATCGAGATAAGAAGGAGGATAGTACTGTGCACTTTCTGGGAGGTAATTTTTGGATAGGGGGTGAAGCTCAATTTTAGTAGGTAATGGAACAAGGGTGTAGTAAGTATCTGTAAGGAACAATAATGGGTAAGAGCCTGGGACCACCACACAGTCCTGCCTTGTTGAGGTGTTCACATGTCCACCGGAACCGTCCCCGAGATGTCAGGGAGGTTACAGTGGGGAAGCGATGGTCTGGGCTGTGTGGTGGTGTCAGATTATACAATGCAGTGACCCTAAAATCCAGTCCTGCGTAATAGTAAACTTTGTTATAAAAAAAAGAGGAGAAAAAAAAACAAAACTAGGAAAAACAAGTAAAGTACATAGAATGCTGTGGAGGAAGCATGAGAAGTTAGGCTATTGGACAGTTCATGCCTAATCTGTGCGGTACCGGTTGACAGGATCGTCATATTACAATACTTGCAGTTTAGTTGCTGCAGTATTGGTGCAGGTGTTGATCCCCTCCATTCCAGGGGGGGTTTAGGTCGGCAGTATCGTTCAACAGGAGAAGGGAGCGTACTGGCAGATGCGGTCAGTCGATCAGTCTTCGGTAAAGGGGCATTATTTCCTTCCCAGGGAAAGAGTTTGTGGGTGATGTAAGTAGCAGGAGTAGAATTGTTCCTGTTGACTTGTAGTGTAGACTGTGGGGTATCGCGGAGGGGGGAGGCCGTAAATTGTTCGTCTTTGCAGTTGGGTTCTGTGGGAGCAGCGCTCTGGGTGGGGGTGTTCAGGCAGTGACTGCGGCTGAGGCAGTCCGAGTCCAGGTATCCCAGCTGCGTGTTGCGTCTTGGGAGACCCGCTGCTGGAGATGGGGCATTGTGCGAGAATTGCCAGTCAGAGATAGGATGCAGGCCGCAAAGTGTTGTGGGTATTGTAGTTCTAGCAGCTTACTGCGGCTTGTGGGTGGGTTTTTACAGAGCTAGCGGTAACTTGGCTAACGGCAATGAGTATGCAATGTCCAAGTCTGGGAAACTGTTAGTATAGTGTGTAAGGAGATTGACACCATTTGACGTGGTGTGTAACTGGAGGATGTAGTCTCGTTAAGAAGAGAAAAAAGTCAAATAAAACTTAGTGGAGCCGAACATGGCTAACATGTATTGTGTGGTTGAAAGTACCTGTAAAGGGTTAGCGATCCCAACATGCTCTCCTGGTCCTTGGAGAGTTAGAGGGGCTTGCGTCTTGGTAGAAGCTGCGGGAGGCGGTATGGTGCCTAGGATCTGATGGGGACCTTCTCCTGCGGTACCTGGTATCTTGAGCCTCCATGGGTTCTTCTTGTGGGGTGTCTTTCCTATCGGTGGTGCGGCAAAAATCTGCATACCAATTAGGTACATCCACCAGGGGGATACCCAGAGTCCCGCAGAAGTGTGGTAGATCCTCTGGCACTTTTAGGAGAGCTGTGCGGCCCTGTGTGGAGGCTGACAGACAAAACGTGAATTTCCATTTATATTGGATGCCTTTCGTGGGCAGGGTGTCTAACAGGGGTTTCAGGTCACGCCGGTGTTGCAGTGTGATGTCCGAGAGGTCTTGGTATATTTGGATAGTTTTCCCTTTGTGTAGAATTTGTGGTCTACCTCTCCCTTGTCTCAGTATTTCGTCTTTAAGTTTAAAGTCCACTATGCAGCAAATGATATCCCTAGGGCAGTGGTTCTCAACCCCTGTCCTCAGGATCCACTTCACCGGCCAGATTTTAAGTATTACCTTGGGGAGATGCAGACTAGAATACTGCAATCACTGAGTAGCAAATGTTATCACCTGTGATGTATTTCAGTTATCTTGCAAACCTGGCCTGTTAGTGGGTCCTGAGGACAGAAGTTGAGAACCACTGCCCTAGGGGGATCAGTGTCTCTTCCCTTAGGTCTTAAGGCTTGGTGGATCCTTTCCATTTCAATAAGTGTTGGAAGCGGTCTATTGAGCAGACTGTTAAAGAGGCCAGCGACGGTGGGGGATATTTGTTCTCCCTCAATCGATTCAGGCAAGCCCCTGATCCTAAGATTATGACACCGACCCCTGTTATCGAGGTCTTCCATATGGGATTGCATATCCCTCATTTGCAGGGTATGTGTATCAATGTGTTTTGTGGCTCTGCGAAGAACCGCATCATGGCGGTCCATTACCTTCTCCACAGTAATGACTCTGTCATTCAGCACGTGGATGTCCAGTCTGAGCTCAGAGATGGTGGCAGACAGAGTGTCCTTAATGTCTGCGGCAATGGTCTGCAGGTCATGTATGCTCAGGTGGGGTTGGGGTGGAATCTCTAGGTCATTCCTTTCTGTGGTGGCGCTTTGAGGAGCTGTGGGTGGCGGCCCTCTTAATGAGGGAGCTAGTGCATGAGAGTGTTTGTGGCGGGAAGGCGCCATGTTCCCTCTGTTGGTCCGGAACATCTCGGGGATGTTCTGGCTCAGAGCCCCGGTTTGTTCCCGGGGGGAGTGGGATCGGGAGGTGATGGAGTTCCACGATGCAGTCCCCATGTTTAGAGTGTGGTCAGGGGGTATATTACCTCTGATAGAAGGCAGATTTATCTTGTGGTGGCAGGAGCTCAGGGAAGCGTTCCGTGTTCATGCCAGGTCAGGCCACGCCCCCCTACAAATTCTTATTGACCATTGGGAAAGCCTGTTGCAGGGCTAGTAGAAATATATAATGGTGGTATAGAGTAGCAAGCCCTGACGGAAGCAGGATTTAGAGGTTGCCGCAGGTCTAGGTGCCTACGATTTATACCTTTATACCTGTGTATATTTTTTATATACAGTAGGGATGGAAAGTATTCAGACCTCCTTATAATTTTCTCTCTTAGTTATATTGCAGCCATTTGATAAAATCATTTATCATTCAAATTTTATTCAAAGTTCATTTTTTTTTCTCATAAATGTATACACAGCACCTCATATTGATAGAAAAACACAGAATTGTTGACATTTTTGCAGACTTATTAAAAAAGAAAAATGGAAATATCGCATGGTCCTAAGTATTCAGACCCTTTGCTGTGACACTCATATATTTAACTCAGGTGCTGTCCATTTCTTCTGATCATCCTTGAGATGGTTCTACACGTTCATTTGAGTCCAGCTGTGTTTGATTATACTGATTGGACTTGATTAGGAAAGCCACACATCTGTCTATATAAGACCTTACAGCTCACAGTGCATGTCAGAGCAAATGAGAATCATGAGGTTGAAGGAACTGCCTGAAGAGCTCAGAGACAGAATTGTGGCAGGAATAAATCTGGCCAAGGTTACAAAAAAATTCTGCTGCACTTAAGGTTCCTAAGAGCACAGTGGCCTCCATAATCCTTAAATGGAAGACGTTTGGGACAACCAGAACCCTTCCTAGAGCTGGCCATCCGGCCAAACTGAGCTATCGGGGGAGAAGAGCCTTGGTGAGAGAGGTGAAGAAGAACCCAAAGTCACTGTGGCTGAGCTCCAGAGATGCAGTTGGGAGATGGGAGAAAGTTGTAGAAAGTCAACCATCACTGCAGCCCTCTACCAGTCGGGGCTCTATGGCAGAGTGGCCCAACGGAAGCCTCTCCTCAGTGCAAGACACATGAAAGCCATTATGGAGTTTGCTAAAAAATACCTGAAGGACCCCAAAATGGTGAGAAATAAGTTCTGATGAGACCAAGATAGAACTTTTTGGCCTTAATTCTAAGCGGTATGTGTGGAGAAAACCAGGCACTGCTCATCACCTGTCCAATACAGTCCCAACAGTGAAGCATAGTGGTGGCAGCATCATGCTGTGGGGGTGTTTTTCAGCTGCAGGGACAGGACGACTGGTTGCAATCAAGGGAAAGATGAATGCGGCCAAGTACAGGGATATCCTGAACGAAAACCTTCTCCAGAGTGCTCAGGACCTCAGACTGGGCCGAAGGTTTACCTTTCAACAAGACAATGACCCTAGGCACACAGCTAAAATAACGAAGGAGTGGCTTCACAACAACTCTGTGACTGTTCTTGAATGGCCCAGCCAGAACCCTGACTTAAACCCAATTGAGCATCTCTGGAGAGACCTAAAAATGGCTGTCCACCAACGTTTACCATCCAACCTGACAGAACTGGAGAGGATCTGCAAGGAGGAATGGCAGAGGATCCCCAAATCCAGATGTGAAAAACTTGTTGCATCTTTCCCAAAAAGACTCATGGCTGTATTAGATCAAAAGGGTGCTTCTACTAAATACTGAGCAAAGGGTCTGAATACTTAGGACCATGTGATATTTCAGTTTTTCTTTGTTAATAAATATGCAAAAATGTCAACAATTCTGTGTTTTTCTGTCACTATGGGGTGCTGTGTGTACATTAATGAGGAAAAAAAGGAACATTTTAAAATGATGTTAGCAAATGGCTGCAATATAACAAAGAGTGAAAAATTTAAGGGTCCCCACTGTGTATGTGTGTGTATGTATATATATATATATATATATATATATACTTTTAATTTTTTTTTATCATTTTGAATGGGAACAAGGGCCTCTTGCCTACATCACTGGCCTAGTGGATGTGGGGATCTATGAGGAGGGAGCTCAAAATTTGGAAGCTCTATTTAAAAAAGGGGGTCCTAAATATTCACCCCTCTGCATGTACATAGTACCTCTGGTTACTCATTTTGAAGGACATTATACATAGTAAATAAACACGCACACCATACATAAAGTTCTTTATAAAAAATAATGATAAAATAATGTCCTACAAGTAAATGTCCCATAATGATCCTCTCCAGCCAATACGCCGTTATGACATCTTTATGGTCAGCCGATAATTGTAAAAAAAACAGCAGGAGTGCTTGCATATGTCATTGACCAACTAGCAGGGATACCGGCTGACTTGTCTACTGTAAAACAAGCCAACAGGTGGGCTGGAAATCAGTACTCTAGTGGCAGTAGAGATACCACCATCAACTGAAAAGGTGACTGCTGCAGCAGCAGCCAGAGATTGCATGCTGGTGAACAGGCCAAACCTGGCCAATTAGTTTGCCTCTTTGGAGAACCTTGAACAGCAAAATTTTGGCTCAAACTCAAAGCTCATCCCTACCTACCAGCATCTTTTTGGTTTCTGGCAGTGAATAATATAACATGTGATTGGATAATATTTTAAAAATCATTAATCTCTGCCAGTGGATGGAATAGATTCGAACAGATAATGCATTGGGTGTCTAAGATTGCCTGGTATGCTTTCTAGCTAAGTGAGCATATAGTCTGTTTTACTATCTATCTATCTATCTATCTATCTATCTATCTATCTATCTATCTATCTATCTATCTATCTATCTATCTATCTATCTATCTATCTGTCTATCTGTCTATCTGTCTATCTGTCTATCTGTCTATCTGTCTATCTGTCTATCTGTCTATCTATCTGTCTGTCTGTCTGTCTGTCTGTCTGTCTGTCTGTCTATGTGTATACAGTATATGCTGCATATTATATACTAGTGCTGGAAGGTTTTTTAATTTTTGCAGATGTCTTAGTTTAACATACATTTATCTTTTAGGTTTGGTAGTCTACCCTCACATATTATACATCAAGTTTTCAGGGCAGGTATTTATATATATATATATATATATATATATATATATATATATATATATATATATATATATATTAGATTGGATCAGCGGAAATCGGATTCAGATCTCCCCATGCAACCCTGCAGCAACAGATCATTTCTAATAGTGATCTATTGCTGGCTGCAATCAACCAGAAATAGATTACTATAGCAGTGATTTGTCGCTGCAAGGAGAGGTGGGATAGAGTTGAAACAGCTCAGCACAGGTCTCCATACTCCGAGCAAGTAATGTGACATAATTTGTGATGTCTCATCCTTCTTGATGTAAACACAATGCAGACGCTTTGTGTTAACATAATAAGCTAGAAGCACTCCTATTGAGTGATGCATAGCACAACCAAAAGCCCAGGAGCTGATCGTTTCTGCACTCCAGGCCATAGTGCTGGATCCAGACTGCCACAGACAGCCGGCTTTTCCAGCAAGACTGAGTATAAACAAAAGAAAGTGACCAGTCGCATAACTAAATATCAATGGCATGCTTCCATCCCGGGTTCATATATAAAAGAAAAAAAAGAGGGGCAAGTGGGACTTTAAATGAAGCATGTCAATTGAAAGTATAATAATGAATACATGCGTGTAGGTAAAATGATTGGATTTAATTTATAGTCAAGTCCATGATTTTGATGCATACAGTACCAATAAAGTAGTATAAATACAGACATAATCGCATGAATTGATATATAAGCATATTTAGCAGTACAATCAAGGAAACTCAGTAGTGTAAACAAATCAATGGACATACATATATGCAATTCATAACAGAAATACATGAATTAAAATCGCCAATCAAAATCACAAAATCGCATGAAATGAGAAAACTCGATAAAAAATTGATAAATGTCAGGGATATGATTTAGGCTTGATAGGGCATCCTTAGTTTGCGAACCCGACGCGTTTCTTGGCTTCTTGCCAGTCATCAGGGGTGGGATGCATAATTTAACTGAGAAAAACAAAGGAATATCATAAATATTGATACATGTGGAACCTCCGGCCCATAGAGAAAATCGTATCAGAAATATCCAAATTGTCTACTTTGAATGGAGAAGCTACTAACAAAATAGCCCAAAAGTCAAGAAGAGTCACCAGCAATGGGATCTGTTAGGGTGTGAGATATAACCGTCTCAACCGGGGTTGAGGCAGGGCACCGACCATCCTTCCAAAGTGATTGGAGGGTGGGCCAGGAGAGACCACAGCCGACTGATTCCTGAGCCCTCAATATACTGGTCAATGAGTTGTAAATGGGAAAATCTGCAGAAAATTGAAAAAAATGGGATGTGTCAAAGAAAGTAAAACTGGAGTAGAAAGTGTTGGATGAAGGGAATGACTGAAAGAAATGTGTGCTTGGTGCATATGAAAAAAGTAAATGTGTGAAAAATAAGATAATAAGGGGAAATGAAAATAAAAATAAAATGGATGCATGAAAATGCACGTGAAAAAAGATGAGTGAAGAAACCCATAGGAAATGTGTGAAGATAGAGGATGTCCTGCACTGGGTAAATAGGTGAGAGGATGGGAATGTGTGTACTGTAAGCAGAAAAAAAGATGTAAAAAATAATATATATTAATTACCCATGTGTTGAATAGTGGCTGCTTAACAGAGCGGTCCCTTCCTAGCGAAGCACAGTGAGGGAGTGAACCGTCAGTCTGTCGGTCCCAGCTGATATACTCTGGCCCTGGGCGGGTCCCTGCCAGCGTCATGCAGGACGTCATTGGTAGCTGAGAGACGAGAGAGCAATCACAGCTGAGAGTAACTCAGTGGATGTCTACTCAGCACAGCTGTAGGCGTCAGATGGAGAAAAAACAAAACCCGGCTCACACCTTGTGGCGTCAATTGATGCCACTTGGGGGGCCATTTTGTGCATGGCGCCGATGCGTTGAGATCGGGCCCCAGCCGCCCCGAAATACATGAGGGGAGGTGGGGAGGGAGCTGAGCGCATCGCAACCCCGGACAAAGAGACTGCAAAATATCAAAACACTCCAGCCCATGTGCTGGATTTAAATCAATAAGTAGATTCCAGGGAATAAAAACCCTGGAATTGGTACAAAATAGTATATCAGCTGGGACCGACAGACTGACGGTTCACTCCCTCACTGTGCTTCGCTAGGAAGGGACCGCTCTGTTAAGCAGCCACTATTCAACACATGGGTAATTAATATATATTATTTTTTACATCTTTTTTTCTGCTTACAGTACACACATTCCCATCCTCTCACCTATTTACCCAGTGCAGGACATCCTCTATCTTCACACATTTCCTATGGGTTTCTTCACTCATCTTTTTTCACGTGCATTTTCATGCATCCATTTTATTTTTATTTTCATTTCCCCTTATTATCTTATTTTTCACACATTTACTTTTTTCATATGCACCAAGCACACATTTCTTTCAGTCATTCCCTTCATCCAACACTTTCTACTCCAGTTTTACTTTCTTTGACACATCCCATTTTTTTCAATTTTCTGCAGATTTTCCCATTTACAACTCATTGACCAGTATACTGAGGGCTCAGGAATCAGTCGGCTGTGGTCTCTCCTGGCCCACCCTCCAATCACTTTGGAAGGATGGTCGGTGCCCTGCCTCAACCCCGGTTGAGACGGTTATATCTCACACTCTAACAGATCCCATTGCTGGTGACTCTTCTTGACTTTTGGGCTATTTTGTAAGTAGCTTCTCCATTCAAAGTAGACAATTTGGATATTTCTGATACGATTTTCTCTATGGGCCGGAGGTTCCACATGTATCAATATTTATGATATTCCTTTGTTTTTCTCAGTTAAATTATGCATCCCACCCCTGATGACTGGCAAGAAGCCAAGAAACGCGTCGGGTTCGCAAACTAAGGATGCCCTATCAAGCCTAAATCATATCCCTGACATTTATCAATTTTTTATCGAGTTTTCTCATTTCATGCGATTTTGTGATTTTGATTGGCGATTTTAATTCATGTATTTCTGTTATGAATTGCATATATGTATGTCCATTGATTTGTTTACACTACTGAGTTTCCTTGATTGTACTGCTAAATATGCTTATATATCAATTCATGCGATTATGTCTGTATTTATACTACTTTATTGGTACTGTATGCATCAAAATCATGGACTTGACTATAAATTAAATCCAATCATTTTACCTACACGCATGTATTCATTATTATACTTTCAATTGACATGCTTCATTTAAAGTCCCACTTGCCCCTCTTTTTTTTCTATCACTAAGACTGAGTGTCATTGTTTTCTATGTAATAGGGAGATATAAATCCCAGAGTGATAAAAGTAGGAAGAAAAGCCCTAAAAACATAGAAAGTGGGTGCAATGAGTTCTGGAAAGTCCACATTTGAAGGTAAACTCACAGGTTGCCACTGGAATCCTCTTCCACATCTCCATGACGACATCACGGAGCTTGTGAATGTTAAAGATCTTGCGCTCCTCCACCTTCCGTTTGAAGATGCCCCACAGATGCTCAATAGGGTTTAGGTCTGGAGACATGTTTGCCCTGCAGCCCAGTCTCCGAAGTGAGGGGGATCATGCTCTGCTTCAGTATGTCACAGTACATGTTGGCATTCATGGTTCCCTCAATGAACTGTAGCTCCCCAGTGCTGGCAGTACTCATGCAGCCCCGGACCATGACACTCCCACCACAATGCTTGACTGTAGGTAAGACACACTTGTCTTTGTACGCCTCACCTGGTTGCCGCCGCACACTGTTGACACCATCTGAACCAAATAAGTTTATCTTGTTCTCATCAGACCACAGGACATGGGCCCAGTAATCCATGTCCTTAGTCTGCTTGTCTTCAGCAAACTGTTTGTGGGCTTTCTTGGGCATCATCTTTAGAAGAGCCTTCCTTCTGGGACGACAGCCATGAAGACCAATTTGATGCAGTGTGCGGCGTATGGTCTGAGCACTGACAGCCTGACCCCCCACCCCTTCAATCTCTGCAGCAATGCTGGAAGCACTTATACGTCTATTTCCCAAAGACAACCTCTGGATATGACGCTGAGCAGGGTGTAGTTAACTTCTTTGGTCGACTATTGCAAGGCCTGATCTGAGTGGAACCTGTCCTGTTAAACCGCTGTATGGTCTTGTCCACCATGCTGCAACTCAGTTTCAGGGTCTTGGCAATCTTCTTATAGCCTAGGCCATCTTTATATAGAGCAACAATTATTTTTTTCAGATCATCAAAGAGTTCTTTGCCTTGAGGTGCCATGTTGAACTTCCAGTGACCAGTATGAGAGAGTGAGAGCGATAACACCAAATTTAACACACCTGCTCCCCATTCACACCTGAGACCTTGTAACACTAACGAGTCACATGACATCGGGGAGGGAAAATGGCTAATTGGGCCCAATTTGGACATTTTCACTTAGGGGTGTACTCACTTTTGTTGCCAGCGGTTTAGACATTAATGGCTGTGTGTTGAGTTATTTTGAGGAGACAGCAAATTTACACTGTTATACAAGCTATACACTCACTACTTTATATGATAGCAAAGTGTCATTTCTTCAGTGTTGTCACATGAAAAGATATAATAAAATATTTACAAAAATGTGAGAGGTGTACTCACTTTTGTGAGATATTGTACATAAATGCACACTCACCGGCCACTTTATTGGGTACACCTGTTCAATTGCTTGGTAAAACAAACTACCAATCAGCCAATCATATGGCAGCAACTCAATGCATTTAGGCATCTAGACGCGGTGAAGACGACTTGCTGAAGTTCAAATCAAGCATCAGAATGGGGAAGAAAGGGAATTTAAGTGATTTTGAACGTGGCATGATTGTTGGTGCCAGATGGACTAGTCTGAGTATTTCAAAAACTGATGATCTACTGGGATTTTCACGCACAACAATCTCTAGGGTTTATAAAGAATGGTCCATAAAAGAGAAAATATCCAGTGAGCGGAAGTTATTTGGACAAAAATGCCTTGTTGATGGGAGAGGAGAATGGGGAGACGACGGTTTGAGATGATAGAAAGGCAACAGTAACTCAAATAACCACACATTACATCCAAGGTATGCAGAATACCATCTCTGAACACATCGAACCTTGAAGCAGGTGGGCTACAGCAGCAGAAGTCCACACTGGGTGCCACTCCTGTCAGCTAAGAACAGGAAACTGAGGCTACAATTTGCACAGGCTCACCAAAATTGTACAATAGAAGATTGGAAAAACTTGCCTGGTCTGAGTCTCGATTTCAGCTTCGATATTCAAATGGTAGGGTCAGAATTTGGCGTAAACAACATGAAAGCATGGATCGATCCTGCCTTGTTTCAATGGTTCAGGCTGGTGGTAGCGGTGTAATGGTGTGGGGGATATTTTCTTGGCACACTTTAACGACACGGCTTACCTGAGTATTGTTGCTGACCATGTCCATCCCTTTATGCCTACAGTGTACCCATCTTCTGATGGCTACTTCCAGCGGGATAATGCACCATGCCGCAAAGCTTACATCATCTAACCACTGGTTTCTTGAACATGACAATGAGTTCACATTACTCCAATGGTCTCCACAGTCACCAATTCTCAATCCAATGTGGTGGGTCCAACCCGGTATTAGCAAGGGGTACCTAATAAAGTGGCTGGTGTGTGTGTGTGTATGTGTGTGTATGTATATATATATATATATATATATATATATATATATATATATATATATATCTATAGATATAGATCTATATCTATATATATATATATATATATATATATATATATATATATCTATATATATCTGAGATAGATATATCTATATATATATATATATATAGATATATATATACTGTATATATTTATATATACAGTACATACAAATTCATGGATACAGTTTAATTACATTTTAAGTAGGAAGCTATAAGGTTTGCATTTGTCTCATTGCTAAAACCCATTTTCAAACATTCACACAAAGAGCATTAGCAAAATGTGAAAACCACAAAAAAATGAATGTTTTAAGTGGAAATAATTTTACAAATCAACAGGATAATAGATTAATTTAAGCGTCGGGGGATTTGAATTCATTTTTTTAAATGTACTTGTATTTACATATTAATTTGATGGAAAAAAAATAGAGCACATCATTTTCACGCTTTACATCTCACATTGTACTTTATTGTATTGCTTATAAACAAAGTCTTTGGAATAATGGAGATTGGAAACCATCTTAGAAGCTGCTCAATGTAGTTGTGTCTCTAGAGCCAGCTAGACACAGAGTATAATGAGTTTGACACTGAAATGTACTGGCAGTGTAATTTGACCATCAATCAATGTCAGCTACGGAAAATACAACATTTTTTACAGCTGGAAAACCAGATGTAACCTGAATCTATTGTCTATGCCACTTCTTGATATATTTCTAATAAATGTTAATGGCCCTTTAAGGATGCTTCTGCATATACAATCAGGATTCTGCCTGTTTAGTTCTCTTCAACAATAATATCTGATTTGCAGAATTTGTTTGGAGCTGGTCTTGGCAGAAAATACATGGCATTGGAAGGGATTCAGTTTCATAAATACTTCCTCCTTTTATTTTAGTACAAAAATGGAAGACACAGAGCAGATGTATGTAATTTCTCATGCTGGGCTTTGTGATCCGGTTTAACTGTTCTAAAAATAGATTCATTTCCTTTTAGTTCTAATTTAGTCCACAATGACCATGAAGTATCATAATGTACCAATACGGAACTTGGCTACAATCAAAGAAGCAAGGTTCTGATTTGGGCAACTTGAAATACAAGGGCATATTTGAAATAAACCTGTCATTGGGGTTATATAGAACGTGCATTTGCTGACCTTTCATTTTGAGATTGCTAGCTGTCAGAAAAAGAGAGAGCCTGGATGCGTGAAGGTGTAGGAGCACCAGATTGCAAAGATCTGCAGACAAGCTATTTAATTTGTGTCTTTGCTCAATTATCCTTAAAATTAGCCAATGCATTTTGGGGGTCTTAAAATATAACTAAAGGCAAAACTTTTTTTTTTTTAGTTTTGAATAGAGTGAAGAGGGATTAGAACACCTTTTTTGTTTATTGCTGTCTGTGCCCTTGTTAGGGAGATTCACCCTCTCCATTTATCCTGTTTACTATTATCATTGAAAGTGAAAGTAAAAGAAAATACCACATTTTGGGTTGTCCCCAGAAAAGTAATAGAGGTGAAATCTTCCAACTAGTTCTGGTAACCTGGGGGTCCTAAAGGAATTCCCTTAATTTAGGAGTTCCTAGTAGAGCAGAGCTAGATGGGTCTTCAATGAACATCAAAATATACAATTTGGTCACCTCTGGACTTTGATGGCTTAGTTCAGCATGAGAATAGTAGGGGGAGAAGGTGATGTTGGAGAGTCATAAGGCTTTTTAAAGTTCATGTTCTGTACCCCTTATATGTATTTTTTCACGTTTATTGTAATTGGAGCACACATGTGCTGGCACAGTATAAACCATAGGAAGAATTGTTCATACTATAGAATTCATTACTTCAGACATTAAAAGGACTGAAGGAATTCAGATTCAGATGGGGAAGAATGCATGGAGGTTTACTCCACTATTAAACCTCCGATACAACCAAATAGCATCACTGTACCTAACAATAAAAATAAGAATAACCCCAATAAGGGAAGTGAAGGTATAATTCCACAATACCAAACTCAATGCCCTCTCATCCCGAATTGTAGTGTTCCTACACATTCTAATGGATATACATCCAGTCCGGGGTGAGATTTTTTTATGGAAAGGTCGTCCACAAAGAGGTCATCTTGGAACCCCTAGTGGTTGAGGTTATGATTACCCAGAACCAATACAAACCTATAACCATTACCAACCCCTCTCAGACTATAGAGATCCTAATAATTACCCTAGCCATGACAATCCCTATTTTTTAGGGAGAGGAAGAGCAAGGAACAGACAGTTCAATTATGCACATCAAGGAGAAAGAGGGAGAGGAGGAGATATGGGAAGACAAGGAGAGGTTGTAGAGCAGGGAGAATACTTCAATCCAAAAAAACGCAGAAGGGATTAGACAATAAAAATCAAGGTATGTGTGTGATGGAAAAATCTGGACAGCCGCACTCCGGATTGGAAAAGTGAAAAATAAAATCCTCTTTATTGAAAAAATAATAACATGATTAAAATCCGTACATGGCTCTGTTGGAATAATGCAGCATAACCGTTAACGCGTTTCACGCTCCCATAGAGCGCTTACTCATAGCTGGTTTGTACGAAGGTGATCACCACTTATATACACATCATATATCTACCACATGACTACATATTGATTATCTGATTCTGAACAGCTGATCGTTGGTCTGTGTGGGGTTTTTTGGCATTGATGTGATTGGATGTGCGTCCTATAGTGGAATCACTAGTGAAGACATGGATGCATAAATGAAATGTATTCATATTGACTATGTCAACATATATAAATGATAAAAAAATTCTTTTGAAGGTTTTCGGAAAAAACATATTTGTTGTCTTCCAAAACCGCAAGAATGAGATGGATGCTGGAATTCGATGTTCAAACGTATAAATTATCATACGGATAGATGCAAGTATGGGCAAACTATATGAGCTGGTGGCTGTGGTATGATGTGAATGGTGTGTGAAGTGAAAATTAGATCCATATACGTGTGGTGAAAAGATGTGGATCCAACACCACTATCGGTGTCTACAAGAAAAGATTAAAAATGTGTGTATACGTGCATAAGTATATACAAAGAATTAAACGATCTAAAAATATAAATAAAAAGCAATTCTTTATATATATGTGTATATGTATATACATGATGATTTCAATGAAAAACTTTCAAAAAACGTGATAACGTGTGTGAATTAGAAGCTGGGCAGAAAATTAGCATCCTGTCTCAAGGATGCGACCAATAGTCTCCTGACTTGCAGGAATCTGTGTGTGAATGAGTGCTCTTGCTTCAATTCCTACATGTGTGAATATTAATCTTTGCAGCACATAAAGGGTTGCGAAACTTATCACTCACTAATAACCCAGCCACTCCAGCTTTACAGAAGCGCTCATTTAAAACCTTGCATCACTCCGTATGGGATGCATTCATCCCAATCAAGCAACAACATTAACGTTGCTGAACGTCCTTCTTTGAAGCAATCACATCTCTCGATGAATCGTCTTCAAGTGTATGGGCAGAACTATATGAGGTAGACGGGAATGGAATAAAATACAGTGTTTGCGCACCTGTCGCTATTTTTTCTATACACAGTATGATATTAGCAGTGACAATATGACAGGTTCATCCAATATATGTGTTTATATCAATGGATAAGTAACAATCTCACTAAACCAGTTACTATGTGAAATAAACAACCAATCTACCTCTATGTAGACAACAGTTCTTGAATCAACTCAAAGTACATGGGAACTTTACAAAGAAAGTAGTGAACCATGTACACATGTGGTGAAAAACATTTATGCAAAGTTGGTGTTATGGTCTGCCTACAGCTACCACCAAACAATAATGTCTAATTAGAAACGAGGTTCAAATGACAGTGAATGCAAAAGATATGGTAAATTATTTCTTTTTTGATGAAAGCATATATGCATGTCACTAGTCATTTGCTCGTAAGAATAGGAGGATATGTGACCCAATAAAATGAATCGGTTACTGGAGATATGTAAAAAGGAGGAACTGATATATTGATATATGTCCCTACATGTTTTTTTCTTTTTACTCGATCATCCACCAAAAAGGATGTGGATGTGTGATCAAGGAGAAAGTTGGGAGGAGAGGGTTACAGGTGTATTACTCGGGGATGTAACTTCAAGGTTGTTTTATTCATAGAAATGTGAAACGTCCCACTCAAAGTTTAACCCCCCGTGGGATCCTAATGTCCAACAAGAATTTCCAAAGGACTTCTCGTTTACACAGTAACTGGAATCTGTCACCTCCTCTCACCGGTGTGATAATTTTCTCAATGCCCTGAATAGTTAGACTGGAGGTGTCTTTGTGGTGTGTGTAAACCCAGTACTTTGATACATTGGTTAAGATCTCCTTCTCAATGTTGTACAGGTGATCATGTAGCCTGTCTCTGAGACGCCGTGTTGTGCGTCCAACATATTGTACCTGGCAAAATCAAGGTATTTTTATTTTAAGTAAAGTTACTCTGACCCTAAAAGAATTGCACATATTTGACTTGGGATTAAAATGTGCTCCAAGGAGGGCTATCAATAAGTTTAACACTTTTATTGATACTCATAAGTTCATTAGGAAAATTAACCTGAAAAAGTATTTTCTTAATAATACTTTAAACTCAATCAGTAGGAAAACTATAGAGAATGTAGGTACAGATAGTGGATTGTGTAATAAATCGATTTTTAATCCACCAGTACCAGGTAATCAGTGTGTGGAGGTGTTTAAAAAATTTGGTGTTACGTGATTTTGAACAAGTTGTACCAAAAAAAGGGTGTTAATCAAAGACATATTAGAGAGGGAATTGAATCTCTTGAAAAACGTAAAGAGATTATTGTCAAAGGAGGAGGTGTTATCCTTGATAAAAAGTTCCACCATCAACAGATGACAGAAATGCTCTTTGATGAATGCACGTATAGCAAATTACGAAAAGAGCCCACATTAGCTTATAAAGATCAAGTGACACGTTTAGTAGAGTATGGTTATAAAACGTATGTATTAAATAAAAATGAAAGAAAATACTTGGTCCCTAATGTGTGTAGAATCCCTAGAATATACACTTTACTTGAACTAATTGTCCTCCAGCCCGCCCTATTGTTAATGGGATAGGATCAGTGACAGCGAGACTGGGTGAACACCTTGACAGGTTTTTACAACCCTGTGTCTTGAAAACTAGGGCTTATTTGAAAGACACCAAGGACCTACTAGTGGCATTAAGAGATATTAAACTAAGTGATGACTGGTCAACATATTTAGTAACAGCAGACGTATTGTCGCTGTGTACTATACAGCACGATGACCCTCTGCTGGCCCTTATTGGGCACTTAGCCAGAGAGATAATTTTCCTCATGTACAAAAAGTATTTTTACAAAAATCTTTAGACTTCTGTTTGTCGTATAATTATTTTTGGTATCAGAATATGTACTTTGGCCTGAAAAGTGGTGTAGCTTTGGGTGCTAAATTTGCCCCTAGACTTCTATATACTACAGCGCTCGCATTCATAAACAATAACTTAGATAATCATATAATACAATTCATTAATAAGTGAATGTCCATAAAAAAATGAATGATGTGCTCCAATCTATAAAAATATGAAAAGTGCTCCAAAAAATTTGAGGTGCGCAACACCCCCTCCTGTGTCCCCACTCACCGGATGGAATGGACCCTTAGCTTTTCAGTCTAGGGGTCGTTTCAGGCTTATTATGATGGCCAGGGATGGCAGCTTTACGTCAATTTACCAGGCAGCTCTCACATGCTCATGGTAATCATCCATAGATATTAGTACCCAAAATTAAATAAAAGGAGGTTGCAAATATGCTGGTTGTAAATATTTTATAGTTTATAATTACAATTTTAACTGGCAGAAGGCAGTTTAAATGGACAGATGGACAACATTGCGGTGGTCCATATCCATTGACTTAAATGTCCTCCAAATTTGCTCACTATGAGTTTAAGTGATGAGGAGGGGGATACTTAAGCTTCGTTGCTGTGCAATGTCGCCACCCCCTGTGACGAAGTCAGTAGTGAGGAAATGCGTTTGAGCGTGGCAACACCGAGATCACAAAACTGAGTCACCTGGCATGTTTGAAATTTTAACAAGGCGATTTTGAATCTTTTGTGATGTAAGTGCATTACTTTTAATAAACCAATTACCTTAAGGTGTTTTTACACTATTGGAGGCTCTGTCTCAGTTTCTATCCCCACATGTGGAGAGTGTCTTTATTAATCTGGATGGAGATTGGCGTGTATAAGCGGCGCAACAATAACATCTACTAAGGTGATATTTGCCAGACACGAGAGTGAATGACAACAGCATCTGGTGAGTTTTATTTTTAAGGGAGTGGAATTGGCACACATCACTTTGGTGAAGGATTTTGGTGGATCAACGAGATTTTGTTTCACTATCTTTTCATCACTTTAAGTTGGACTGTATTACCATATTGATTTGCATATGTTGGAGCATATATATATTTTTTTGGATATGCCATATGGACACTTTTCATTATGTATGGGTGTTTTATGTTGATTATTTCACAATGCTAATATTTAGGAGATTTGTAAATTAATTAGTGCACTACTGGGAAATCATTTGTCTCTTTTTTACATTGAAATTTGTTTCACCTCATTTGCATGTTTATTGAATATTAAGTGGCAGCACAAACAGGTTTTTTTCGTTACCAAAGCTGCACACATATATCAACTTTTTTAATAGGAATCTCACAACTAAGGCTTTGCTGACAGTCTTTCACACAATGAAGGGGAAATATCTAATAGCAATGATCAATTTTGAAAGCGGAATATAATTGAAGCTTCAGAAAATTGTCTTTAGTTGAAATCACTTCACTCTGCTGCACTGATAACCAAGAGCCATTTTATTTGTGCAATCATATTTTCCTTTGACTAGAGAGTTTCTTGATTGCTGATGTGTGCGTTAATGAAAGAAGCAGTTAAAAATACTCATCCCATAAATAAACTTTATCCTATATGTTTTACTAGCAGGCCTCTATAGAAAGGGCATTTAAATATAATACTGTTATTGCAAACTAACAAAAATAAATCTGAAAAAAAAAAGAATTTAAATCCAACAAGCTACAGCTAATCAGCCACATTGAAACCACATTACCGATAAGAAAAGGGGACTTTAAAGGTGCTCAAACACAAACTTAAGAAAAAAAGAGTATGTAACCATGAAGTAAAATTACAAAAGCTTCATTAATCCATCAATAAAAAACATACAAAATATAGAATATATAAAATATATTCTGCGCATCCCTGAGAAAGATGCTAGTTCCTGATAGACACTATAGAGGATGTAAAAGTAAAATTGGCACCAACCTTGACACAAGGACTCAAAAAGTCCAAATGTGCAGCTGCCCCTTTAAGTGGATGAACCACTTCAACGTGAAAAAAGTGTAAATAAAAGTAAGGCGCTCTAACGCAACCTTGGAAACAAAAAACAACAATAACACATCTCAATTCATTTGAAAAAATACAGTCCACGTAATGTTAAAAATCCCTAAATAAAAAAAAATATATGAAAAAGTCCATATAAAACAGTCCTTATAAACTCCAACCACTGTGTCTCTTAATGGAAAAGTGCTCAAAAACTTGCTTCAATTCGTGCTTCACCGCTGTGTGAACAAGATGGACTCTTACCAGCAATACAATATATATACACCTTTGATAACTTGGGGTATCACCCGTTTTCTAATAGCAGTAGATGGGATACACACACATAGTGCTTTATGGAAGTGAGCAAGCCACTGATCTCTCAGTCACCTTCTTTCTCTTCCCTGCAGCCCAGACCCAGAAAAAATAGAATTACAAAATAGCGTAATTCCATTTTAAAAAAGTAGAAAGGATAAAAACAGTTGTACACTTGCATTTTTTGGTGTTCAGGTCAGCACCAACATAAACAGCCTGGTTTAAAAGGTAATCCGTATGCCGCTTGGACAAACCAGCGTGCATTCCAGCTGATAGACCTGCTAACCAAACCCGACAGGAAGTGACGTCATAGATGGCGGTCGCGCAGCCTCAATGCCTTGCACTCCTCCACCTTCTATTTTAGGATGCCCCACAGATGCTCAATAGGATTTAGGTCTGAAGACATGCTTGGCCAGTCCATCACCTTTACCCTCAGCTTCTTTAGCAAGGCAGTGGTCATCTTGGAGGTGTGTTTGGGGCCGTTATTATGTTGGAATACTGCCCTGCGGGCCCAGTCTCCGAAGGGAGGGGATCATGCTCTGCTTCAGTATGTCACAATACATGTCATGTAGGCATTCATGGTTCCCTCAATGAATTGTAGCTTTCCAATGCCAGCAGCACTCATGCAGCCCCAGACCATGACACTCCCAACACCATGCTTGACTGTAGGCAAGACACACTTGTCTTTGTACTCCTCACCTGGTTTCCAGTCAAACTGGTCAAATCTGGAAGAGCATTAAGCCGGTTTTCAGAATCATCACAATGATGAAACTCAGTCAGCGTATCTGGATGCAAGGGGTTGCCTTTTTTAATGTGGTTAAATAATGTTACTAAGTGGGCAATGATAATATCGAAGCATTTCTTGTAAAAGAGAGCAGAACAATCACCTGGAAATGGTCTTTTTTTTAAGTTTCTTTATAGGATTGCAAGGGTAATGATATTTAAATCTAGGATATTTAAAAAAGCAGAAGGTGGTGCAACAATTACCAGAACAATCAAAACCCCTCCAATAGAGTTGGCGCTACTCCAAAAAAATATACACAAATCCATTTTTTACTGATATGCCTGTTTATGTAAACTGGTCTTTTTGCAGAACTGGTCACTGTTATAGTTTTGTTATATTCTCATCTTGTGTTCCTTCTCACACTCCCTATTATTTCTTCCTAAACCCCCCCAATTTACACCTCCCCCAATACCCACCTCTAAACCCCAACCCTTTCCCCTCCCTTCCCCTTCTGACCCTTATATGGTATAGATGCACTGAATTTAATGATAAGTAAATATGGACTGTACTCTTTAATTCTCCATGCTGGCCAATGCTTTATATTTCTCAGATAATATTAATAATCTCAGAATATCAAAATGTGATCTGTACCCTGTATTTATTGTAAAAAGGGAATAAAAACATTTTGCAAATAAACAACACAGAGTGGTTTTAGTAGAAAAATACCTTGAGAAAAGAAATTTATTGTAAAAGAGAGCAGAATAACCATCTAAGCCTGGTATTGTTTGAAGGCTCTTTATTACACCATGTGTTTCAAGGGTAGTTATTATATCTGAATCTAGAATATTTTAAAAAGCAGAAAGTGGTTTGAATATGGAAATATCTGGGTAAAAGGCAAATGCCTGGCTAATGAAAAGGATCTGGGGGACATACAATTTAGATAGATGGAAATTAAATTCATTCAGAACTTAAAATGTTAGCTATATTTTTGATAATGATAGACTACAGGAAAATGTCGCTTGGCTGCACGCAGGATCAGCAGACTGTAGAGCTAAGATAGTAAAAGATGAGGAGAATTGGCTTTAGCTTGGTTACCCACCCATAGAAGAGCCCCCCTAATTTCCTAATGCATTTGCCCATATGGGGCTTATAGAAGCTAATTTTTCCACCTCTAGTCTAGTGGCGTGGGTCCATTTAAGGTTTTACCTGTGTTTCAGATATTGGATATCCTACATGTAGGCTGTGGTTTAAAACATTGGATGCTTTGTACTTATGTGCAATACACATGTCTTGACAGTGGATGCTTCATTCCAACAGTGGCCCTGGGGACTCTTCTGTTACAGACACTGTTGCTGGAGGAAAAGTGAGAATGTTCATCATCTAGCTGTTGCCAAATGTTCATTTGATACTGATGTATATACTCTGGTGGCATTTTGTCCACTGAACGAGGAAGCCGTGAATTATAACTTTTTTGCTAAATATCTATTGTATCCTTGTGCCTTACAGTATTTCAAACAACTATTGGAGGTCCTTATATTATATTGATCTACAACTTTGGAAATAACTAGCTATAAGGTTTGTTTTATACTAGTACATCTACTAAGTTGTTATCTAAGGTTACTTCTATCTAATATGGTAAACCCTCTGGACAGGGGTAAATAATTTGTTTTAAAGGGGAATAGATATACTGTACCTGTATGATTAAAGCTCTTGTGTAATAAATGCTAATTGAAGAGGCATGGCAGTGGTCTGTTTTGGTTTCATTTTTGAAATATTTTATTTTTAAATTATTTTCAGATATTGTTTTTCTTCATAGTCAAATCTGTAGTAGTCCACTAAACATAATAATTTTTTTTGGTGTATTGTTTAACTATATCTACCGGTACGCTAGTTTTTTTAAGGGTTTTTGTTGGCAACAAATATGGGGGATGGTGCTCTACAGTTGTGTGCCCAAGAATCACGTCTAGCTTAAATGTCCGTTACCTGTGAATACAGTGAACATGATTTTTTTTTGTCTTCGGTGTGCTTTAGTTGGCCTGTGCCCTACTGTCAGGATGGGCATGCCAGTAGACAAGATGACTCCTCTGGGCAGACTTCTGTGTATCTTCACAGGCTAATCCACATCCCTTCTCGTGGACATAGGAATGCACATGCTAATACTCATGCATGCATGAATACTCATGCGCACATGCGTGTGCATACTTGTGCGAGTCTGCATGCTCACGTACACCCATGACAGATAGTGGCCCCAAATAAACTATTTTAAATGAGCCCGTGCTCAGGTTTAGTGCAGCTTTGTCTTCATCCTTCTGTGTCCTAAGAACCTGTAATCCTGTATCTTGACTTTAGTTGCTGACCCGGCTCGTCTTGACTACTCCCTGAACTCTGGCTGTACTGATCTCGGCTTGCCTTCTGACCATCATTTCTGGCTGCTGCATTTGCTACTACTCCACTGATCTGCTCCTGACCCAGCTTGTACCTTCCCCACGCTTTTGCCTGTACCCCTGTACCTGATCAGTCTTGCCAGTGTATGACCCGGCCTGCCCGACTCTATTCCTCCTGCTGTCGCCAGGATCTGCCTGCCAACCAGCTGTGCCTGCTTACCCATTGTCTACTTCCAGTATCCACCTCGCCTGCCTGCTATAGCCAGTACCAGTCTGCTTTGGTCTGCTGCTCACAAACTGGCACCCAGCCTGCCTGCTTTACTGAAGACTTACAGGCACTTGCGCCACTTTCCACACCTGCACCTTCTGTTCATCCTATCAGGGGCCCAATGTCAGAGGTGTTTATAAAGGCTGTCAGGGAATTCCTGTGAGATGTCTGGCTAATAGAAATGAGCATGCGCATAAATCTCTGCAGCATGGTAATCTGGAATGCGCATGCGTGTAGGAATGCACTCACACGCCCGGGGCACGCCTGCAGTGCATGTTGGCGCCAGACAGACTTTTTAAGGATGCTCCTGCCTGTGCTCAAATGCTGACTGGTCTCAGCTGTTCCCTGTGTTCTGTGTACTTCCAGTGTTTTCTCTTGGTTACTGCCCCGGCTTACTCCTGACCTGACCTTGTATGCTGCTTTTGTCTTGTCGCTAGTTCCTGACTTCGGCTGTGCTCTTAATTTGGTACCTCACTGCCCGCCTTTTGGTG
The DNA here is from genome assembly GCA_037952925.1 of Lithobates clamitans. Taxonomy (NCBI): domain Eukaryota; kingdom Metazoa; phylum Chordata; class Amphibia; order Anura; family Ranidae; genus Lithobates; species Lithobates clamitans. The sequence goes on from JBBGZY010000490.1 coordinate 1,668,531, forward strand.
ACCCTGGCTAATTCTGTGACTAAGCTTCTGTCTCTGATCCTGGCTTCCCTTCCCGTTCAAGTGTCTGCCTGGCTGTCTGCTGTTGCAGTTCTGCGCCTAACTGAGTGTTCCTGTTGCAAGTCTGCTGAGAGCTCTGACCAGCCACACATTCCGGTCTGGCAGCGCAAGTGGGGTGCTTCCTTAACCTGTGCTCAGCTACTGCTCAGACCTGATGGTTCTGCTGTTTCCTTGCAACCGCATCTCCTGTTTCAAGTCCTGTGACCTTCTTCTGCAGCCACTCGTGTTCCTCCTGTGCCTCTGGCCCATCTGTTTCACTTCCAGTGGGGCCTGAGCTGGAGATACAAGAGAGACCAACCTTGTCATTTTAGTCTCATCTCAGGTACATGACAGAGGCCTTCCTCATCATATCAGGCTCCACTACTAGGTACGTGATACCTACCTCACTCTCTGGTGAGTTTTTGGCAATTGATAAGCACTTTAGGCGCATTAATGTGACTGCCATATGTAGGTGAGCCATTTGTGCCGTGTATATATTTATATCTTATATATGTATACAGTGTATATATCCACTTATTTTCTTTATGTAATAGAAGACAATGACGTATAATATTGACCCAAAAGAAGTCTATGTCTGAAATTTTGGTTTCCTTTCATGTTATACCTACTTACTAAATACCCCAATGTATTTATATTGTCCCCTTTTCTATTTTTTGGTTTTATCTCATTTTCTTTTTCAGTATTATTTGTTCTTCCCCTTTTCCCTTCCCTTGTGTGCTTCCTCTTTGTGCAGCGGTGGTTCATCCACTTTGGATACAGAGCTTTTTGAACACAGAGTTTTAACAGTTCAGGTAAAGGTAGCCTGATCCTAAGTGCATACCTCCCAAGGGCTGTCCTGCCTTTTCAGCTTAGTCCCTTAGTGCAGTGCACAGAGGATATGTTTCACATCACCCTGCTAATCACAGTAAGTCCCTATAGTTCAAGCTCTGCCCACTTCACTGAGCAGAGTTTTGTGTGTTACATAGCTTGGAGCTATACGTCCCACCCATTTCTGACTTTGGCGGGAGGAGTTACCAAATGATGATGGCGAGAGCTGCAGAAAGGGACACGGACTTAATTGCAAGATGAATATTTTCCACTGACACCAATGTTTATGCCCCCCGCTGAGCTTTTTGTCCCCCCCTCCGGGTATTATTGGTCTCCCCTACTCCCAGCATCCACTAAGCGCTATTGTCCTCCCCCACTACCTTCCACTGGGCTTTTTTGTCCCTCACCGGTGCATATTTACTGTTTACATAAGCAGTTGCACACACATCATGTGAGTGGTTTTAACTGGAATTTTAAATCTTTTATAAAATAAATGGTTTTACATCATTTGTGATGTTTTTTTTTGGGAGAGCTTACAAGAAGAGCTTGGGTACCCACTGAACTCCTTGCCCCTCAGCTCACGTAAACAGTGACTGGGCCCGCAGCTCATTAGAGTAAAAAAAAAGTGTGTTTTCAGAGTTGAACTACATGGGTACAAGATGATTTGCCAGTTAATCCCCTCTGGCAAGGTACCTTCCCAATGTTGAGGACATGTGGCTTAGTACAGTTCAGGAGGGGGTGGCACATTTGTGGCCTCCTCCTTTCCTGGCCAGTTAGGCTGCATGCTTACACAAACCAAATAAAATGCCCATTGGTCTTTAAATGAGGCATAACATTGCGTAGATTATATATATATATATATATATATATATATATATATATATACGGACGGAAAGTATTCAGACCCCATTAAATTTTTCACTCTTTGTTATATTGCAGCCATTTGCTAAAATCATTTAAGTTCATTTTTTTCCTCATTAATGTACACACATGCTGTCCATTTCTTCTGATCATCCTTGAGATGGTTCTACACCTTCATTTGAGTCCAGCTGTGTTTGATTATACTGATTGAGTTTATTAGGAAAACCACACACCTGTCTATATAAGACCTTACAGCTCACAGTGCATGTCAGACAAATGAGAATCATGAGGTCAAAGGAACTGCCTGAAGAGCTCAGAGACAGAATAGTGGCAAGGCACAGATCTGGCCAAGGTTACAAAAAACATTCTGCTGCACTTAAGGTTCCTAAGAGCACAGTGGCCTCCATAATCTTTAAATGGAAGATGTTTGGGACGACCAGAACCCTTCTTAGAGCTGGCCCTCCAGCCAAACTGAGCTATCGGGGGAGAAGAGCCTTGGTGAGAGAGGTAAAGAAGAACCCAAAGATCACTGTGGCTGAGCTCCAGAGATGCAGTCGGGAGATAGGAGAAAGTTGTAGAAAGTCAACCATCACTGCAGCCCTCCACTAGTCGGGGCTTTATGGCAGAGTGGCCCGATGGAAGCCTCTCCTCAGTGAAAGACACATGAAAGCCCGCATGGAGTTTGCTAAAAAACACCTGAAGGACTCCAAGATGGTGAGAAATAAGATTCTCTGGTCTGATGAGACCAAGATAGAACTTTTTGGTCTTAATTCTAAGCGGTATGTGTGGAGAAAACCAGGCACTGCTCATCACCTGTCCAATACAGTCCCAACAGTGAAGCATGGTGGTGGCAGCATCATGCTGTGGGGGTGTTTTTAGCTGCAGGGACAGGACGACTGGTTGCAATTGAGGGAAGATGAATGCGGCCAAGTACAGGGATATCCTGAACGAAAACCTTCTCCAGGGTGCTCAGGACCTCAGACTGGGTCGAAGGTTTACCTTCCAACAAGACAATGACCCTAAGCACACAGCTAAAATAATGGAGTGGCTTTACAACAACCCTGTGACTGTTATTGAATGGCCCAGCCAGAGCCCTGACTTAAACCCAATTGAGCATCTCTGGAGAGACCTAAAAATGGCTTTCCACCAATGTTTACCATCCAACCTGACAGAACTTGAGAGGATCTGCAAGGAGGAATGGCAGATGATCCCCAAATCCAGATGTGAAAAACTTGTTGCATCTTTCCCAAAAAAGACTCATGGCTGTATTGGATCAAAAGGGTGCTTCTACTAAATACTGAGCAAAGGGTCAGACCCTTTGCTCAGTATTTAGTAGAAGCACCCTTTTGATCCAATACAGCCATGAGTCTTTTTGGGAAAGATGCAACAAGTTTTTCACACCTGAATCTATATATATATAGATATATACAATTTAAAATCATTAAATTCTAAACAATACTCCATAATGACAATGTGAAAGAAGTTTGTTTGAAATCTTTGCAAATTTATTAAAAATAAAAAACGAACTAAAATCGCATGGCAATACTTTGTTGAAGCTCCTTTGGCAGCAATCACAGCCTTGAGTCTTTTTGAGTATGATGCTAGAAGCTTGGCACACCTATTTTTGAGCAGTTTCTCCCATTCTTCTTTGCAAGACCTCTTAAGTTCCATCAGGTTGAATGGGGAGTTTCAGTGCACAACCATTTTCAGATCTCTCCAGAGATGTTCATTCGGGTTCAAGTCTGGGCTCTGGCTGGGCCACTCAAGGACATTCACAGAGTTGTCCCGTAACCACTCCTTTGTTATCTTGGCTGTGTGCTTAGGGTCAGAGTCCAGAACCTTCACCCCAGTCTGAGGTTCAGAGCACTCTGGAGCAGGTTTTCATCAAGGGTGTCTCTGTACATTGCTGTATTCATCTTTTCCTCGATCTTGACTAGTCTTCCAGTTCCTGCCACTGAAAAACATCCCCACAGCTTGATGCTGCCACCACCATGCCTCACTGCCCGGTGATAAACAGTGCCTGGTTTCCCCCAGACATAACTCTTGCCATTCAGGCCAAAGAGTTCAATCTTTGTTTCAATAGATCAGAGAATTTAGTTTCTTATGGTCTGAGAGTCCTTCAAGTGCCTTTTGGCAAACTCCAGGTGGGCTGTCATGTGCCTTTTACTGAAGAGTGGCTTCCATCTGGCCACTCTATCCTACAGGCCTGGTTGGTGGAGAGCTGGAGAAATGATTGTTCTTCTGGGTTCTTCTGGAAGGTTCTCCTCCCTCCACAGAGAAACGCTGGAGCTCCGTCAGTGACCATCTGGTTCTTGGTTACCTCCCTGACTAAGACCCTTCTGGGTAACGCCTTCAAGGAACAGGATCTTAGTTTTTTTTTGGGTTAACAAACACTTTAGGAGTAGATGCCACCTGTGTAAGCGCCAACTCTTTGTGTATATTTGCTTTTATTTATTTTTTATTGATCCTTTAGATTTATGTAAGTGACACTTACACTCATACCACAGTAATTATGGAGTATGTTGTAGGTACAAGGTCTGCAGACTATGGGGGTCATTTACTATAGCGCCGAAAAATGATCCTGCAGTCCCGGAAAATAGCGCCCATCTAAGGCCAATTAAGACGTCACCTCTCAGAAACAGTCCTAATGCAAATGGAAAGCAGCGCTATTGCCGGCGAACATGCCTGTCAGGTCACATATGCGGGAATAGTGGAAGTCAATGGGGCTCGAACCTGCAAAATCCAAAGTTCTCACTGAAGGCTTATATGCAAGTTCTTTGCCATAAAAAGTGTATGGGGACCTGGGTCCTGCCCCAGGGGACATATATCAATTGGAAAAAATGTTTTTAAAACTTAAAAATTCCTTTAAATATCATGCCTTGGGGGGCGTCTATAGTATACCTGTAAAGTAGCGCATCTTTCCCGTGTTTATTATTGTATCGCAGCAAAATGACATTTCTAAAGGAAAAATTGTAATGCAAAATTGCTCATGGCTATAATGAATTGCCGGTTCCCGGCAATATAGAATAGAAATCAAAGAAAAAAATGGCGTGGCCCTTCGAGTCTGGTATGCATATTAAGGGGAACTCCACGCCAAAATTGAAAAAGAAAATGGCGTGGGGGTCCCCCCAAAATCCATACCAGACCCTTATCCGAGCACGCAACCTGGCAGGTCAGGAAAGGGAGGGAATGAGCGAGCGCCCCCCCCCTCCTCCTGAACCAAACTAGGCCACATGCCCTCAACATGGGGAGGGTGCTTTGGGGCACCATCCCTACAACCCTTGCCCGGTGGTTGTGGGGGTCTGCGGGTGGGGGGCTTATCGGAATCTAGAAGCCCCCTGTAACAAGAGGGCCCCCAGGTCCCGCCCCCCCATGTGAATGGGTATCGGGTTCATTGTACCCCTACACCTTCACCAAAAAAAGCAGTGAAATGTGACAAAAGACAATTCCTTTATCAAAAATGTCTTCTTTCCCCCGCTTCTTCCTCCATTTGCCTCTGGTCTTCCTTCGGTTTTCTCCTTCTTCCTCCAGCTGCTTCTTCCCCGCTGCTTCCACCATCTTCCTCCATTTGCCTCCACTTCTTCCTCTGGTCTTCTCCATCTTCCTCCGGCTTCTTCTTCCCCCGCTTCGTCCTCCGGTCTTTCTTCTCCGCCGCTCCTGCTGAACATTTAAAAAATGAACCTCCTCCGATGCCGCGATGGGGGAATGACGTCACTCTGAGATCCCGCCCCTTGTGACATCACCGCCCGAGGCATGATGGGTCAGTGATGGCATAAGGGGGTGGGGTCTCCTGATAACATCATCTGGCGGCCACGCCCCATAGTTTATATGACATGTGCGCTATGGAAGCGGACAGATTGGCTGGCCGCAGCCTCGGAGGAGGTTTGTTTTCAAGTTCAGCAGGTCGGTGGATGAAGCAGGGGAAGAAGAAACCGGAGGAAGATGGAGAAGACTGGAGGAAGAAGCGTAGGGAAGAAGAAGCTGGCGGAAGGAAAAAAACGAAGGAAGACCGGAGGAAGATGGAGGAAGAAGCGGGGGAAAGAAGAAGACCTTTTTAATAAAGGAATTGTTAAAAAATGGGTATTGTCTTTTGTCACATTTTACTGCTTTTTTTGGTGAATGTGTAGGGGTACAATGTACCCGATACCCATTCACATAGGGTGGGGGCTGAGATTGGGGGGCCCCCTTGTTAATGGGGGCTTCCAGATTCCGATAAGCCCCCCGCCCACAGACCCCCACAACCACCGGGCAAGGGTTGTGGGGATGAGGCCTTTGTCCCCATCAACATTTAGACATATAGTTTTAGGACCTGGAAGATGAGACAACTTCTCTACATGAAGCAGCATGTTTGGGATTTGAACCCAGACACTCAGGGATGCTAAGCAGAAGTTCTAACCTCTAAGCCATGAAGCTACCATGTGTGAAAACCTCCTACACATAAATACTGCATTTCTTTGGACATACAGGTGATGGAATTACATTACTCAACAGTTATTAGTCTTGATTTATTCTGTGATATTTGCTGGTTTTTTGTGGGTGAGTGTAGAATAGTGATGTTACCCTCAAATTTTTGGGAATTACATTTTGATTTCTGATGCTGGTACACATCACATTTTTTGGGCTCAAATTATGATTATTTGAAAATGATAAAAAGCACATAAAATTGTGACAAATTTTAAATTGGCATCAGCAATGGTATTGTTTGTGAATTGTAAAGATACCTGTGTGAGTTTGGGTAAAGATTGTTGTGAGATGGAAAGTAACAAGTAAACAAGTGAAAGTGACAGACAAAAATATATTTTACTAAAACATCAAAACATTCCACATTCTAGCATTCTTAGGCCCCTTTCACACGTGCGGACCGTTCAGATGCGCCTGTCAGTTTTTTCAGGCGGATCTGAACGGGCGCTCCATGCACCTCTATGGAGCGTTGGATGTCAGCGGTGACATGTCCGCTGACATCCGATCTGTTCCGCAAAATCCAGACGGATGCAAACCCTAATTTCCATCCGCCTGGCGGATCAGATGAAAATGGACAGGTGGTCCATAATCATCCGATCCCCCGCAACGGAGCGATCCCCGCTGAGCAAGAGGAGGAGTAATAACGAATCCGCACGTGTGAAAGGGGCCTTAAGAACAAAATATATTAAGTAGACGCAACAATGTTGCAAAGGAAAATTTATTTCAGAGAAAGATACATTTCATCTTAACATTAAAAGGATTTATTTGGGGAAGTTACAATTGTACCATTACAATCAATGGCTAAAACTTGCATTGGACTATAATAGCGCCGATTTTCACTCCCAAAAAATGCTCTTTAACACAGCACTCATTCTGGTATTTACTATAGCACCTTGTAAAAAAGATACTGGAGCTAAAATGAGAGCTATTTGCAGGTCTGAGCATGCTCAGTTGTGTTGGCACCTAGTTGTACAAAAATGGGGAATTGATCTTTTCTCAGACTTTTAAAGATTGTTCAGTGTAGAAATCACTTTTTCACACAGTTTAAAAGCAGATTATCTTTAACACCACTTCCCGACCGCCGCACGACGATGTACGTCCTAAGTTTGAACGGGGATATCGTTGTTATGGCAGCAGCTAGCTGCCATAACCCCGGTATCCCCGTTTTCGTGCGGCGGCCGGCTTTCAGATAAAAGTGGTCCCTGCGGCGGATTCGCCGCGAGATCACTTTTATCGGTGGCGGGAGAGGCCCCCCCCTCTCCCGCCGCGATCCGGTGCCCTCCGCCGCTTACCGGAGCCGTCGGTAGCGGCGGAGACTATCGCGTCCTGTGGTGTGTCTGGAGACGAGTGAGGCCAAGATGGCGCTCACTCGTCTCCATGACACTGCTGGACGGAAGCGATGTCAAAACGTCACTTCCGTCCACGCCTCTTAAAGGCATATTTTTTCAAATGTCATTTTTCTAAATGACTTTTTTTTTTTTTATTGCATTTTAGTGTAAATATGAGATCTGAGGTCTTTTTGACCCCAGATCTCATATTTAAGAGGTCCTGCCATGCTTTTTTCTATTACAAGGGATGTTTACATTCCTTGTAATAGGAATAAAAGTGACACAATTTTTTTTTTAAACAGTGTAAAAATAAATAAAATATTGTAAAATAAATATTTAAAAATAAAAAAAATTTTTTAAAACCCCCCTGTCCCGACGAGCTCGCGCACAGAAGCGAACACATACGTGAGTAGCGCCTGCATATGAAAACGGTGGTCAAACCACACATGTGAGGTATCACAGCGACCGGTAGAGCGAGAGCAATAATTCTAGCCCTAGAACTCCTCTGTAGCGCAAAATATGCAACCTGTAGAATTTTTTAAACGTCGCCTATGGAGATTTTTGAGGGTAAAAGTTTGACGCCATTCCACGAGCGGGCGCAATTTTCAAGCATGACATGTTGGGTATCAATTTACTTTTACATTATATTTCACAATATAAAAAAAAATTGGATAACTTTACTGTTGTTTTATTTTTTTATTCAAAAAAGTGAATTTTTTCCAAAAAAAGTGCGCTTATAAGACCGCTGCGCAAATACGGTGCAAAAAAAGTATTGCAATGACCGCCATTGTATTCTCTAGGGTGTTAGAAGAAAAACCATATATAATGTTTGGGGGTTCTAAGTAATTTTCTAGCAGAAAAACCTGTTTTAAACATGTAAACACCTAAAATCCAAAACGAGGCTGGTCCTTAAGTGGTTAAATAATATACTGCATATTTCAGTACCATTTAGGCAATTATATCATGCTCTAAACATTATTTCCATGTGCACTGCTCCAGGTTTTAGCAGAGTAAGGGTTTGGGCGCTATTTGGTTTCAAGAAACTGTAGTAAATTAGATTTTGGGAGTATTTTTTTTACCAGCGCAATAGTGAATACCGTTTTAGCGTTAATTAGCACTAATTAACACTAATTTGCTGTGATTAGCGTTAATTAGCGCTGCGGTGCTATAATAAATGACCCCCAAAGTATACTATGTATACTATATGTATACATAGACTACTTAACCGTACTCCTTAAGCCACGCCCAATATTCAGTATAATTTAGCAATGTTCATTTTCACTGTCTTAACAGGTATTCTCTATCCCTAGTCTTAATCCAAACTTCCAAATAAACAAGCGCTTGGCGATACTCTTGTGAAGTGTAATGTCACTGCACTTGGTAAATAGATTCCAATCATATATCACTATACCACAATGTTTTTGTAAAACCATAAAACAGTTTATTGTAGAACCGGACAATCATTTTTCATATACAGTAAATCCATATGATTATGAACACAGTGACCACATAAGTGCATGGTATGTCACAACAGATCTCAGAAAGCCTGCATGTGAAATAACATCCAAGAGAAACTGCCTACTTGGCCCAGAGATGGAAGTGGTAGCCTGCCGGTGATGAGATGGAAAGGATTTTTTCAGTACATACTGAAGGTGAGAGCTCCAGTTCCCAGTGGGGTAATGTTTTTTTCCCCTTTTATTTATTAATTTATTTTTGATTTATTATTCCTTTTATATTAAAATATGCAATTCCCTCTCCCTTCTTCCTTTTTCCTTCTGTCTTTTTCTTGGATAGACATGTAAAATAGGTGTATGCTAAAAATTTCAACTTATAGGATAGTATTTTATTAACCTCATTCAGCTTATTTTAATACATGTTAGTCAGTATATTTCCCTTAGAGGTGGCCATATCAGATGATAATAATCATAATTTACAATTTTTTTTTGTCAATTTATCTATTATTTTGTATTTATTTTTTATTATTATATTTTATTTTTAAATTGTATCAATATCTTTTGAGTGTTTTATAGATATCTATGAGTATTTTGTTAGGTCTTTTAATTGTTTATATATTGATTTTGTGAATTACCTTACTAATGTATTGTAATGGTGTGACCCGGGGCTGAGGTACAAAAGGAGTGCATTGCCTTTAAGAATCCAATTGCATCCCAACCGGCCTCCGATTTAAAGTATTACTAAACCCAGGACACTGCATTCACTATATCTGGTCTCACACAGTACACACAACGTGGTAATGCAATTGTTTTAATAAATATAAACTGCTAAATACCCTTTCTCGTTAGCAGTATATAGCAGTCTTGTGGCTTCTATCAGTGTCTAGTTAAAGTTTGTAGGAGGAGTTTTCATTCTACTTTGACTGTTCTGTAAAGCTGTAGGACCCCCGACCCTCTGTCTGGACAGCGCTGATTGGCCCTGTTCTGATCACATGCACCCTCCCCCCAAAAAAAAAAAACACCTCTCTAGCAATACATTCCAAACTGAGGCTGTGTAGAGTGACTCCAAAGACGATGTCTTATCAGATGATGGATTGGGGACAGGGGAAGAAGGGAAGGATCAGAGAAGACAGGATCAAACAGCCGTTTTACACAATGCAGAGGATTAATCCCTTCAGTTCCACAGTGAGTATAACAAGCATGCTTTACTGCATATACAGACTGATTTTACTGTTGTGAGTTTAGTAACACTTTATTTCACCCATGCTGTCCTAGTCAAATGAACTGACACAGAGCCACACCTGAAACGTGTTGTCATGACGCCATAGCTTACATCTGATCCCAGCTTAGCATGCACTCCAGCCCAGCTTTGTTTCCAGCTAGCGACTCCTCTTCCAGGTTGATGACATCACATCTGGTGTGCCATTTCCAGCGACTAGCTGAATACTGGTACTAGCTTGAGCTTCATAGTGGCATTCATCTTTACTGCTCCGGTTTGCATCTTGAACCCATGCACCATCGCCATTGCTCTTGGGGTTACTAGCTACTGTTTTTTCCTTTCCGTCACTGCCACGCTACTACTTCCATCTCTGGGCCAAGTAAGCACTTTCTCTTGGATTTCATTACATATACAGGCTTTCTGAGATCTGCTTTTACATACCATGCACTTATGTGGTCACTGTGTTTTTAATCATATGGATTTATATGAAGAATGATTGTCCAGTTCTACAAAAATTCTGTTCTATGGTTTTGCAAAAACATTGTGGTATAGTGATTTATGATTGGAACCTATATACCAAGTGCAGTGGCATTATACTTCACAAGAGTATTTCTAAGCGCTTGTTTATTTTAAAGTTTGGATGAAGACTTGTTTTACACCACTTCTTGGGTGTTATTTACTCAAGGAAAATCCACTTTGCATCTCAAGTGCACTTGAAAGTGCACTAAAAGTGCACTTGGAAGTAAAGTCGCTGTAGATCAGAGGGGGGACATGCAAGGAAAATAAAAAACAGCATTTTAGCTTGCACATGATTGGATGATAAAATCAGCAGAGCTTCCACTCATTTCAGATCTACCCCTTAGATTTAGAGCGAATGCACTTCCAAGTGCACTTTCAGTGCACTTTCAAGTGCACTTGCAGTGCAAAGTGGATATGCCTTTCGTAAATAACCCCCGTGGTGTTGTTTCTATATAGCTGTTGGGTTGATACATGCACTAAAAACTACTACTACAGGATATGTACTGTTATGGTTTAACCATTCCTCCCAACTTTTTGAGATGGCAACGAAGGACACCTATTAGCAAAAGTATGTAGGCATAGGACACACCCCTGCCACGCCCCCTTAAAGAAGAACTCTACAAAAAAAGTACTTTTTTCCACTACTATTCCTTTATATTGGCTTTTGAAATTTACACATGCACCAATTTACAAATTGTGTAAAAGGTTTAGCACTGTTAAATACTTTTTGAACGATAAATAGTGCATTTTATATACAGTTATATAGATGAGACTAAAATGAGGGACAAATGAGGAGGAAAGAGGGACAGAGGGACCTTGTTCCAAAAGCCCCCAAAATCAGGGACAGTTTTGAGCTATGGTTTAATGCCCGAATTTTATGTTTTATGACATTCTCCATCCCTATTTGTCCTTCTTTCTCAAGTTCCAAAACGGTGAGGTATGTAAATGTATGGTTCTTCTCCTTTACATCTTTTACAGATCTTTCAGGGTTTTTTTCATAAAAGTACTGTTAAGCAATTCATAATAGCACCATTTAGTTCCTCTTTTGTAAAGATTATATTTTAAGCACTGAAAGCAGTGGGGAATTACATTACCACAAAAATTGCAGTTAATGAAGTGTTTTTCCCTCACAAAACTGCTCCATTTCAGTCTAGACTAATGTGATTTTAATATAATAGTTGTTGGCATGTGACAGTTCTTTGTTCTTGTCTCTAAATTCCAGTGGGTATAGATATTTAAAAGGAACTCTCCAGAAATAAAAACTGGAGAGCAACCAGTTCCAGCATGTATGCAAGAGTGCACGTCGTCCTTTTAATCAGTCCCAGGAGAGGAAGAGGTGACTTTCTTTTAGGGCTTGTTAATGCTAGCAACAAGGACTGCCACTTCTTTGAAAAGCGATCCATGCTCGGTCCGCTTTTCAAAGGCATTTGTAGATTGTGCAGAGGCATCACCTCCTCCCCACCTGTTTTATCTCCCTAATCGATCACTGCACCTCTGTGCCACAGTGCAGTGCAGCCCTTCACTTGATTGGGTTGCGTTACCACCTGCCAAATGCGACAGGGGTTATAATTCCTGCCATAGCCATGAAGCAAAGCATGTGTACACCCATGGCCACTACCTCTGCAGCTAAAGGGGAGCAGTAAAAACCACATGGTTTTAGGGCCCCCCAACCTCACATGTGAACAAGCCATTCATATGCCCGAACACATCCTGGGAAAAGTTCATAGATTCTTGCGCAAATGTACCATCTCAGGACGTCATCTTCTCATGCAATCTCTTTCTGTTGTCATGCTCTCGCTTGCAAATGAGAGCATTGCAACAAACAAAGTTTGCATGAGAAGATGATTTCCTGAGATGGTACATTTGTGAGGGAATCTGTGAACATTTCCAAGTATGCGCTGGTGCTTTTGAGACCAGGAAGATTCAACTCCTTATGCGCTATTTGACCAGCTATTAAATAGTTTTTAAATTCCTCTGGTAAGAATCCTGTGTGAGCACTGTGGGGAGCACTGACTGCTGGGTGTCCTTTCCCTACAGCCATCAATATTCCAATCACACATGTACATGAAGATTCATGGTGTGCTGGCAAATATGTGCAATCTTTCCTACCAACCAACACAAGGACCAGATTCACTGGGTGCCTTCTGAGACCTGAAATATTATCACTGGCACAGCACTTCAATATTTTTGGGTGTTTATGGACATTTGTGGACACTAGTAGTGGGTGGCATATGTTTTTTGGGGTTTTGGCACAGTTTAATTTAATTTTTTATAAATTGTTTTTTCTTCATTTTTGATGAAATAGCACATATATGTCCATGATTTATACACTTGGAGAGAAGAAAGTTTTTGCGCTTATTTGAAACAATTTGTATAATATGTGTTAGCGCTGCATTTTTCTTTAATGTCTTAGAACAGGGTCTGAAATTAATAAGGTTTTATGTTTTTGGAATGCCATCTAAGCTTCAGAAGATCATTGGAAGCAAGCATTGTGCTTTGTTAGCTGAGTTATAGGAAAGATGATAGACGAGAAGTTTCTAACACGGGCCAGACAATAGCTATTCTATTGACAGAAATAATAAGTCCCAAAGACTGCATGGATTGTTTTTCAGACTCCCAGTTCTCAGCCTTGGCAAAGAGATGGTGGTGCCTTAAGTGGTCCAACACCTTCTTAAAGCGAGTATGATGAAACTCAATAGATGGTGAAAAGATTTGAATATCATCCAGATAGCTGATCACAAATATATCTAGAACGTCTAAATTTAATTTACAAATGTTGAAAAGTGGTTTTGGGAGTCCAAACGGCATAACAAGATATTGAACGCGCTCAAAATTGTGTCTGAATACCACAATCAGTTTCTACCCTTCTCTGATCAATTTCCAATTATATGTTTCCCAAAGGTCTAACTTGGTAAGGATGCAAGCAAATTGCAGTCTTTTAAATAGTTGGGAGGTAGAGGATAACAGTTTTTAATTGTAACTTAATTAGGATCTCAGTAGTACACACAGGGATAGAGAGAACGACCTGTCTTCTTTACAAAGAAAATGCTACCACCTCCTGGAAGAACAGAAGAGTGAAAAACTCCTTTGTCTAACTTCTCATCAATAAATTGATGCAGAGCTTCAGGTTTTGACTTTGACAGAGGGTAGATTCATCCAAAATGAATTTTGGCTTGGCAGATCTATGAGGCAATCATAAGTCCTGTGAGGTAAAAGTGTATCTACATCTTTTTAATAAATACATTTAGGTATTCATGGTATACTGGGGGCAGTTCTTAGAGGAGGATCTCTGGGACAGAGAATATAATAATGGTGGATTGGATCTGAGCAAAAACCGTGTTGAAGACAATATGGCGATAAAAAAAGTGATATCTTCTGGTCTCCTTATCAGTTTATATGAGGATTTTGCGCCTGAAGCAAAGGGGTCACCGGGATGACAGAAAACAATGGGGACAAAATGACATCAAACCGTAATAGTCCCACACACAAGTACTGACATGCAGAGGCAGAGTTTCTTGAATAACAGGCCCTGATTTAATGCCAGAGCCATCAGCAAGATGGATTCCAAAGCTTTGCCTCTAGTACAAAGAGAAAGTTGTTTTGTCTGATGAAAGTGGATTCCACAAAACAGCTGCAGGTCCTGGAATTAATTATAGCTGAAATAGTGTCCTTACCGGAAGCCGCATGAAGATCACAAGAGCAACATGAGCTGGCTGAGTCCCAGGAGACAACTAGTACAGAAAATATTAGGAGGTGGTGACATACTTAGCCTTATAGGGCAAGGCTACAAAAAATGTTCTGCTTCACCGCAATTTAGTCATATGTTGGCCCATCAGCGGTAAATGCATTCTTCTGTGGAAAATGGTGGATGGAGAAGGCTGATCTGCATAGGTTTGACTGTACATGAGTCAGTATTAGGTGTTGTGGTGGTGGTAGCAGGGATAGTAGATCCATCCATGTGGGCCAGCAACTGCTATTGCTTTCAGACCAACAGTCACACAGTCCATTTGAATATCCAGGTTAATCAATCCATCTAGGGTGAATCTATCCACTGCTATATGTGCTCCAACTTAGAAGACTCTGAAAATTATAGCTTTGGGACCGCAGTACACAGTCTAGCCTTGATGTGGGCATTGAGGCTTATGCATATATTTGCAAATGTGTGCAAACAAAACCCTGTTTTTTCAACATGAATTTTTAGACGGGGTTAATTAGGTTGTTTTGCAGGATAGCTGGTAAGTGTGCTGGGAAATCTTTGTGACGTGCGTTGCCCTTTCATGCGCATCTTATGCAAAGGCTAGGTATAGGTTGGGGTGGTTGGCACTTTTTTGTGCAGTCAGTTAAATGCCTTTAGCTGCCATTGTGTTTTTCCTGGGCGTCACGTGCGTCCCTGTGCCTTTAAGGAGGGGGGCTCCCCTCAGGCATACCCTCCCGTAATCTATCCACTGCTATATGTGCTCTAACTTGGGAGACTCTGAAATCTATAGAGTTAGGACTCCAGTACACAGAGAAACCCGATGTGAGTACTGCGGCTTATGCATATATTCGCAAATGTGTGCAAACAAAACCCTTTCTTTTTAACGTGAATTATTAGACAGCGTCAATTTGGTTGTTTTGCAGGCTAGCTAGTAAATGTGCTGGGAACTTTGTTTGTGACGTGTGTTGTACTTCCATGTGCATCTTGCTGCAAAGGCAAGTTATAGTTTGGGGTGGTTGCCACTTTTTTGTACAGTAGGTTGAATTGGATGCGGGGACGCACTGGATCCCCTCAGCTGCTCTTGTGATTTTGCTGGGCGTCCCGTACATAGCAGTGCTTTTAAGGGGTGGGCTTCCTCCAGGCATACCTGCCGTCAATATATTGACTGCTATGTGTGATCAAACTTGGGAGACTCTGAAAATGATAGAGTTAGGACTGCAGTACACAAACGAGCCTTGACATGGGCACTGCAGCTTACACATATATTTGCAAATGTGTGCAAATAAAACCTTCTGTTTTTAACGTGAATTGTTAGACAGGAATGTGCTGGCCATAGCGCAGCTAAAGCTCAGAGGCGCATGCAAATGCATGGGCCTGCGGGTGTCCCTCTTACTGTGCTCAGGGGCACGCACGTGCACGTGCATTAGCCATTGACACTGGCGCCAAGTGGCCTATAGAAGTGCAGAAGCTGAACTACTTGATTGCTGTCTGATCTGCAGCTGTACCCATGTTCCTGTATCTCAGGAGTCAGCAACCTGTAGATCGCGATCTACCAGTAGATGACAGATGACTGGTAGATCGCCGTTTGGGCTTGCTGACCTGCCATCCCAGAGCATAAAACAGAGTGCAATGCAGAGGGACTACTTGTAAAGTTGCAGTTGTAGTAGGGAGCAAGAGCCGCATATGCGAGGCCTCCTCTGTAGTGCTGGCTCCTGTCCTATGCGGAGTGATACCAACTGCACTTCATCTCTTATCCTGGCTAGTGGTATCCAGAGTGGTGCCAGCGGCAGGATAGGAGAGAGGTCATTGTGAAGCAATATACTGGGCATAATAGTATAGGGCTGCTTTCACACTAATGTGCTGCGGTCTAGCCATACCACGGGTGCAGTGCAGTGTACCTGCAGCTTTCCTCGGGGTTTGCTGCGCTTAGTCATAGACTTTTATTATATCCTGCAGGTTTGGTGCACTTTCTGAATGCAGGAGTTTTGGTGCACTTTCTGAAAGTGCACCACACCTGCAGGATATACTGTAATAGAAATCTATTATAAAGCGCAGCTAACCCAGGAAAGTTGCAGATGCACTGCGCTGCACCCATGGTGCAGGTAAACCACAGCAGATCAGTGTGAAAGCAGCCTTGTAGGGGGCTCAGAACAGTAAGGGTTTATTTACATTTGCAGTTTGAGGGGTGGTAAAACCCCATAGTTAAGACATGTGTAGCGGTACCCCCATTGGGGCTGCTGGTTTGTTCCATTTCCCACTGGCTATCCCGGCTACTCAGGGCTACCCTTACCTCTGACACCTCAGGTTCCATGCTATCAGTAGAGGGACACACACACACAGATGGTGATTGAATAACTAAATAAAAGTAGTTTACTGAAAAGAGATTGGATTAACTTTGGAGAGAACACCTCTCAAGTTCTTTTATACAAACAGTTGCAATGAAGGTATAAACAAATGCTCACCCTAATGCACACAATTAATAAATAGTATTTGCAGGCGTGTCTCCAAGTTTGACTGAGGCTCAGAGTAGTAAGACCTTTTACTCTGCACACCTTCCCAATTCCAGTACAGCCATGCAAGCACACCAAACCCTCAGCACACTATGTAGTGCTAGTTACCAACACAATACAGTATAATTGCTGATGAGCTCCTCCTTGCGGTGTAATGCAGTTCTTTGAATATGTAAATGAACACAAGGCCTTACAATGAATGGTATAGTCTCTTGTCTTCTTTCTTCAGCTAGCCATATTATACTGCAGTAATTGTATTCCAGGGAATGAACAGATGACAATATAATATAATATAATATAAAGTAGTAGATAATAGTGTGCTTAATTATGCAACACTCTTGTAACTTTCCTCTGATGAGAATAGAGTTGAACTGTCAATCAGTGACTAGTGGAGTGCAGGCTTTGAGGCCTAACTAATCACAGTCTATTAGATGAGGCAGTTCCGTGGAACTGCAGGTCTCAGCACAATCTGAAGCACTCTACACCGTGTAGTCAAGTCTTATATAAATCTTGGGCAAACAGCCCTCTCACCACACCAGGCCTGGAATGCTCCAATCCCGTGATCTTAGTCCTGTCTCCAGCCAGCACCGTCACGCTGTGCCGCTCCGCTAGATGACCGGGAACCCTCAGTTGGCTCCATCAGGTGTTCTGATTCCTCCGATCCGATCACGCTGCTGATCCAGCACACTGTGGTCTGAGTCTCTCCAGTGGCTTCAGCTCCGTTCCGTGCCAAGCAGGCCGCGCCTCTTCCGAACACACACCCACACCAGTCCCTGCAGGCAGGTCTCACATCCCGGGAAGAAGAGAGCCCAATATGGCCGCGCTGGGCCTTTTATTTCCCTCCCCAGCATGCAGTTCTTTCACTTGGCCTCATGGGTAGGTAAGTGAGGCACTGTGGGTAAGTAAGTCTTTCCCATATATTTCACAGCATGTTCTGAAGTGTGCACAAAGTTTTGCTTCACAGATATACTCTGAACACTAGGGGGAGACAATTGCTTAAGAAACAATACAGTGCTGGTTCATATAACTTGTGAAACTTCCTGCATTGCATCCTAAATTCAACTAAGCATGGCTACAAATGTATTTACCCCCCTGCCCCAACCGCACCCCCTTTAGCTGCATTGGCCAGGGGTGTACACATGTCGCAGCAGCAGGAGTTATACGCCCTGTCATGGTTGGTGGGTGTAGCACTTGCCAAGCATTATCCATTCAAGTGAATGAGGTCACTCTACAAATGCCCTGCAACCTTGTGGAGTACAGCAAATAAGAGGTTAAAGCAGGCAGATGTGTTGCATTCTCACCACCTGCTTTAACCCCTTGGACCCCGCAGAAGCATGCAGTTGCAGGGTGCTTGCAGAGTGACCCTATTTACTTGAATAGGCCGTGATTGGCAGGCGGTAGCACCCACCAAAAGCAACATTGGGTTTAATTCCTGCTGCGGCATGTGTGCACCTTTGACTGCTGCCTCAGCAGCTAAAGGTGGTGGGGATCAGGGGGCGTAAAAAACCAACTTTATATGTGAACAAGACCTAAGGGTGCTGCAGCCAAATGCAACTAAGGGCTCATTCAAAGGTGCAGCATGCAAATCTGCTCTTCTGAAAAGTGATCCAAGTGTGTTTGACAGGGAGTGAGTAGGCGATAGGCTGCCTCCTCACTACCTGATTTAAACCCCAGATTGCTGTGCAATGCACACGATTGCGATTAGGGGTTTAAATCAGGTGTGAGGAGGCGACACTGTGCCCAGTGATCTTTGACTTCTCCCATGTTGTTCAAGTAGATCTCCACCTCTTTAACCACTTCACGCAAATCGCCGTACCCGTACGTCGGTATTTTGAGGCTAAATACCGGAGTCATGGCAGCAGCTAGCTGCCATAACACCGGTATTTTCCGGAACGGCGTGCGATTCTCTTTATGATGAAAGTGGTCTCCGTGGCGGATTCGCTGCAAGATCACTTTTATCGGCGGCGGGAGAGGTGCCTGCCGCTCTCCAGTCGCCTCTGTCGCTTACCAGACCCACCGGTAGCGGCAAAGACGATCGCATCCTCCCCCATGGATGCCTGGCTGCCGACTGAGGGGAAGATGGCCCCTGCTCGGCTCCATGGCATGGAGGGCGGAAGCGACGTCAAACTTCACTTCCGCCCATAACTCTTAAAGGAGAATTTTGCGTTTTTTTTTTCCAATTATTTTTTTTTTCTATTATTGCATTTTAGTATAAATCTGAGGTCTTTTTGACCCCAGATCTCATATTTAGGAGGTCCTGTCATGCTTTTTTTTCTATTACAAGGGATGTTTACATTCCTTGTAATAGGAATAAAAGTGACCCAAACATTTTTTGTTTAAAAACTGTCAAAATAAAAAATTAAAAGTAAAATAAATAAGAAAAAAATTTAAATTTTTTTTAAAGCGCCCTGTCCCCAGGAGCCAGCGCGCAGAAGCAAACGCATACGTGAGTAGTGCCATAATATGGAAATGGTGTTCAAAACCACACATGTGAGGTATCGCAGCGATCATTAGAGCGAGAGTAATAATTCTAGCCCTAGACCTCCTTGTAACTTAAAACTGATAACCTGTAGAAATTTTTAAACATCGCCCAAGGAGATTTTAAAGGGTAAAAGTTTGTCACCATTCAACGAGCGGGTGCAATTTTGAAGCGTGACATGTTGGATATCAATTTACTCGGCGTAACATTATCTTTCACAATATAAAAAAAATTGGGCTAACTTTACTGTTGTCTTATTTTTTAATTTAAAAAAGTGTATTTTTTCCAAAAACAGTGCGCTTGTACGACCACTGCGCAAATAAAGTGTGACAAAGTATTTCTGCCATTTTTTTCTCTAGGGTGTTAGAAAAAAATATATATATATAATAATGTTTGGGGGTTCTAAGTTTTCTAGCAAAAAAACAAAATGATTTTAACTTGTAAACAACAAGTGTAAAAAAGAGGCTCGGTCCTTAAGTGGTTAAGGTTGCCTACCCCTGCTGTATCTGATTCTGCTGACTTCTGTGTTTGACTTGGCCTGCTTCTGACTGTGCTTGAACGCTACCTGCCCTGACCTTGGCTTGTCTCTGGACTTTTCTCCGCCTTTTGCTTATCTGCCTGATCTCATTTTGCCAACCTCTGCCTATACCCTGACGATACCTTGCCTGCCATCTATGCCTGCATCTGACTGTCTGTTGCCGGCCTGGCTTGTCTGACCTTGCATCCAGTTGTTCATCTGCCTTGCCTGCTCCTGCCTAGCTCCCGCTGGAGCTTCTTCTATGCTGGGCCACCAGTCTCCCTGCTACCAGCCGCTGTCTACCGCTGCCTGTTTTTTACCAACCCAGGGTCTGCTGTTCCTGCTGTCATCTACTGTTCCAGCTTTCTGGCCAACTCTGGTGATACACCTGCTACGTATCACTACGCCCAGTGGAAGACTACACAGCTGCTCACACCTCACCGCGTTCTTGTGCCCACTATTGCAACATCAGTGGTCTCTGAGCTGGGGCTGTACAAGAGGCCTCCCTCTGCACCTCAGGCTCAGCAGCAAGGTATGTGACAAGTTGTTTTGCAGACCAGAGGAGAGAGAGAGGCAGCTGCATTAAACAAGCAAGCACTCTCTGTAGCTGTACAGAGCTATTTATGTTACATAATATGTATATCGCAAATTCAGAATCTTCCTTTTTATAATGTTTTAAAGCCAACACATACCTATTAAGTAAAATATAACTGTGAAATTTAATTCAAGAATATTTCACATCGTTTATAGAATGAGTACATTATAGACTGAGTACATTTCTGTATGCTGCTGAGGATATACACCTGAATCCTGCGCAAGAGTGATAAGAGGATTGAGCTTTTTGTATCTGCTAATCCATTGCTGCTCTGTTGGGCTTTTGCCGGTTACTGTGACATTGTAACAAGTGCAGAGTCTGCTGATTGCATTAAATTTTTTGTGTTTTATTGAAAATCAGGTAAGAGCTCCTTATTAAGAAATTTAAAGGACAGTTTTAAATGAAAGCAACATTCTTTTTAGTGGTCATTTAATTACATGTCAGCGGTCACCTAATTACATGCAGTAACATGATTATCTGCCACTGAAATTGGTTTAAACAAATCTCTCTACTTTGGAAAACATTTAATACATGGATGTACTGTATAACTGACTGTTCACACTCTTTGTAACCTTTTTTTGACATAAGATCTGTCCTATGTTGAGGAGGATTTTGTACATGGTTGAATATAATACCAATTACAATGTATGTATTGTACTTTTATCTATGTCTTGATAAACATGTTTTTTAAAAAAAAGTTCAAACAAAAATCTGTACAGCTTTTAATAGGCAGACTCATTTAGGTTACTAAGAATAACTATTTTCTGTTCAAAGATTTTATTGAGCATATTCAACAGATATATCAACACATCTCTTCAGGAGATTAGAGAACAAGACTTACGGTGCATCTTTTTTAAACAATATACATAATAATAACAGAGAGAAATATGACATAAAAGTTTACATTAGATCCATACAATTTGGGTTGAATGTAGGGACTTATCAACATAAGGTACATTTACTGAGGATGATAACCTTTATGAGGAAGGGTCTCATTATTATTACCGGGTTTAAGCAGAAAATTTCCTCAGCGAATGGAGGAGACAATGACCATAAGCTAGTTACAATCATCAAATAAAATTGCAATAATAGAGATTATAAGTAAATTACCTGGGTATAAATGATAAAGGGGAAGTCGGGTATGGGGAAAGAGTAAAGAAGAGAAGAGAGAAGGATGAAAAACAGGAGGAACGGTCGGCGGGATCGCATGGGTCCCCAAAAGCATGCAAGAGAGGAATGTAAAATCTATGGTTTTCAAAATCTGTGGGGAGGAAATGTTCCACCCATGGTGCCCATGGTTTGTGATGTGGAGGGATTCTATCTAGAATGGTAGCTTCGATTTTACTATGAATCATAGCTTGAGTGACTCTGTTTTTCACCTCTGCTATGCTTAATTTCGGGGCTTTCCAGGATCTGGCTATCGTCTGCTTAGCCACCGTAGTAAGCTGGAGCAAAAGGTGGAGTTGAGCTCTTGTATAATCCCCCTGCATATGGTTTAACAATGCCAGGGATGGGTCAGGATCTAGGGTAACACAGAGTAGTGTAGAGGCCATGGGGAATGATGATGATAAAGCATCTAAAGGGGAGCTAGAGCCTATGATTGTTTGGATGAAATGGGCAATTTGGAGGTAGCGGAAGCATTCATAAGGAGGGAGGTCGGCCTAAGACTGAAGAGCGGAAAAAGGTTTTAGGGTAGTATCGGTGACTAAATCACATATTCGACTCAGCCCTGCTTGGGACCATAGTCGAAACAAGCCTGGTTCAGTGAAGGCTGGATAGAAAAGTGGATGGGCCTAGGAAGGAAAGTAAAGGGGAATGCGGTGAGGTTAGCTTGAAAGGGCCACGTAAGCTATCGCTTCCAAACTGATCCACAGTGGAATTTCAACTTTAGCATGTAACAAAGTTATTTGGGCCAATTGGGCTGTGTGATAGTAGCAGGCAAAATTAGGAAGTACTAGGCCTCCACTAAGCTTGCTGCAGGATGGTTCTAGATACCCTAGGTTTTATAGAACCCCATATACATTATATTTAAATACCAGGGATTGAATGATTTGGTGGAAATAGGAGGGGATTGCAATCGGGAGTACCCTGTAGAGATATTGGAGCTTTGGGAGTAAAGACATTTTAACGGCCGCAACCTGTCCAAGCCACGAGACACAAAGCGGATGCCAGGTGTCTAATACCTAATACCTAATACCTAATCTAATAGGGAGAAAAAGAAATAACCCCTCAAAAATTGGTGGGACTTTGAAGGTAAAAAAGTAGTAAAAACAATTTTATTGATACAAGTATACAAAAATACACATAGGAAAAAATATGATACAATAACATTGAATAAACAAAGGAGTAGTAAAAAGAGGAATATACTGATGAAGAGTTCGAATGTATATTCGTGTAGTCTTCCACCTGAGCCTAAGCGTTTCGGGACTACCCATAGAGTCCCTTCATCAAGGGCAACTTGTAGGAGGAATTACACCAAGTATATTCAGGGAAGAAGGCTCACTGTCAAAGTCTCGGAGGTAAGTACGAACAGAGCGCCACAAGGATCCAGAGAGGAAACGGGTGTATATCTGGCCCCGCCTTATCCACACTGGTCCCACCGTGTGGCCCCAGGGGAGCGAACTTAAGAGGGGCAGCACCACCCCGGTGGGATCCAAAAAAGAGAACCAAAAGGGGATTATCCTAGTGCTGGTTTGGAAAGGATTTCATTGAGGGATATAGGCGGGTACCCCCAAAATACCAGCAGGGGAGCGGGGGCCCCTTTGGAGGCAAAAGCAGCTCCGAAGGTTGCAGGGGATAACAGCTTCCTACACAGGCAGAATCATGTGAGTAGTGGGGCTGCACTACAGTGTGTTAGGGAGCTTGGTTCGTATAGTCTGTAATCACCGCCGCCGAGCAGGACAATGACTACTCACATGATTCTACCTGTGTAGGAAGCTGTTATCCCCTGCAACCTTCGGAGCTGCTTTTGCCTTTAAAGGGGCCCCCGCTCCCCTGCCGGTATTTTGGGGGTACCCGCCTATATCCCTCAATGAAATCCTTTCCAAACCAGCACTAGGATAATCCCCTTTTAGTTCTCTTTTTGGATCCCACCGGGGTGGTGCTGCCCCTCTTAAGTTCGCTCCCCTGGGGCCACACGGTGGGACCAGTGTGGATAAGGCAGATTTTGAGAATAACTATTTTGATCTATAATACTTTGGCGTGATGCCATCCTACTTAAAGTGTTACTAAACCCACAACTGTAAAATCAGTCTGGATATCCAGTAAAGCAGGCTTGTTATACTCACTGTTAATCCCCTGCATTGTGTGAAAGGGCTGTTTGAGCCCGTCTTCTCTGATCCTCCCCTTCTTCCACAGTCCCCAGTATATTTCCTGATAACAGAGCCAGTGGACAGGCTGCACATGCTCAATTTGGTGTGTATAGCTAGAGAGTTTTTCTTTTTTCTTTGGATGATGCATGTGATAAGCACAGGGCCAATCAGCACTGTCCAGATAGAGGGTCAGGGGTCCTGCATCCAGATAGGACAGTCAAAGTAGAATGAAAACTCCTCCTACAAGCTTTAACCATACACTCATAGAAGTCACAAGACTGCTATATGCTGCTAAGAAAAGATATTTAGCAGTTTATATTTACTAAAATAATTGCATTTACATGATCTGTGTACTGTGGGAGACCAGATATATTGAATGCAGGGTCCTGGGTTTAGTAACACTTTAAACATAACTGGGAGATAGTGAGAGCCATTTTGCTTGTGTTTGACCTAGGCATTGGTAGCCAAGCCATGCTAAGCATTGGAAGTGGCCATATGCAGCTCCTATTTTTTTGTTATGTATAGATTACCATAGACTTGAGATGATCTATTGCATAACTTGCCTTGTTTTATTCCTATTATTTCTTCCTGGGGTCAACTGGCACCAAGGCTGTCTCTTTTCCATGCACAGGAATGAGAGCCCCTGATTCCTGCAGAATATTCTATCGTAATTAAAGGAGAAAATGGCATATGTTTCACCACAACTAGACACAATTACAAATAACTACAAATGAAAATATTAGGTTTATTTAAAATGTACTTTCTATTTAACTGCTAAAGTTGTTACCCAACAGTAGCCAGATTTTAGAAACCCATTTTTTTTTAAAGAAAATGTAGGTGAGCAAACTTAGCCATGATACTATCATGAACATTTTCAGCTGCACTATTATCGTAAAGACCTCTTGATCTATCTTTAATTCATGTTTAAAAAAACAAAAGCTGGTACACTTAGCTATAGAAGGGTTTCCCGGGTCCTCTGGGTAAGAACATACAGTACTTGTCATGTGAATGCATGCTATGCAGCCTTACAAATTCAAGTGTGTATGTCTTCAAAGGGCTCAGAGGAGAGAGTGGTTGAACCAGAGAACACATTGGCCAACATTTTCTTTTTTCTCCAGTTCTTCACACTGGCCAACATTTTCTATGACTCAGGTTCAAGGAATATGAAGATAGTAGTATGGAGGTGTTGAAAATAACAGCAGTACCTATGTGGAAAACATTACATCTGATGACATTTGTGGAGGTGGAAATCATTATGCACACTTTCATTTAAAGCTATGACCACTCTCACATCACCAGGAGCCTTCACTGCCACACACCCTAAGCATGCTTAAAGCAAACATTCACGCTAAATGTCTTCTTGTGCTGCCCCCCAGGTTGCCATAATGCACTGAATTTTACAGAAAATTTAAGCCTGCAGATTGAAATGGAAAGGTAATGTTTAATAACATTCAATTGCAATACGACTTGTGTAGCAATTGTACAGTATCTCACAAAAGTGAGTACACCCCTCACATTTTTGTAAATATTTTATTATATCTTTTCACGTGAAAACACTGAAGAAACAACACTTTGCTCAAAGTAGTGAGTGTACAGCTTGTATAACAGTGAAAAATTTGCTGTCCCCTCAAAAAAACTCAACACACAGCCATTAATGTCTAAACCGCTGGCAACAGAAGTGAGTATACCCCTAAGTGAAAATGTCCAAATTGGGCCCAATTAGCCATTTTCCCTCCCTGGTGTCATGTGACTCATTAGTGTTACAAGGTTTCAGGTGTGAATGGGGAGCAGGTGCGTTAAAAGGGATGATCCCTTGAAGAAGTCACGTGATCTGTGATGCAACGCGCCGGATGGAGTTGGTGACGTCATTTCCGGTGGCCACAGTAGCGCTGAGGAGGAAAGCCTCTTGCTCCTCTTGGCATTGTTTCCATACTCTGTTTATCATGCATTACACAAGATGATACTTTTGTAAATGGGATTATTGTTTTTTAATAAATCCATACCTTATTATACAATTTTGCGAGATGACATTTTTGTTTCTCTAGCTTTGAGCTATCCCAGAGAGCAGCGGTTATCTACACAACCCAGGATCTATTGAAAAGATCTGAGACAGCCACACAATCTGGTCAGGTTCATTTGAGATTAGGATATCTCTAAGGCACGATTAGACCCAGTGGGGTCCCTTCCTGAGGTGAGCGGGCATTGCACCTGGTGATGGAGGTGGTGTCACTGTGTCACTGAAAATTTCTTAAATTCGTATTCTGGATCAGCACTTTTATTAACACTTCGAAGAGTCACTTTTTATTAATTTATGAAGAAGACTATATTAATTTTGTATTTATTTTTATCATGTGCATCTATTTTTTTCTCTGGGACTATGTGCAATATATATTTTTGAATACATTATGTGTATGGCTTTGCTACGCACTCATATTTTATATGGTGTTTGAGTGTTTTGTTTGAACTAGCTCATTATTACTCAATTAATTAATTTCTTCAGTATTGTCACATGAAAAAATATAATAAAATATTTACAAAAATGTGAGGGGTGTACAGACTTTTGTGAGATACTGTATATACTGTGTATTGTCAAAATGAAATAAATACAGTATAATGATGATCATTTTCTCAGGACATGCTTGCGACAGCGGTTACCAGCCTGTCATATAGCTTTGTATATAATAAGCAGGATTTCTAGAATTATACTGCCAAGGATGAGATGTTTGGCGCATAATTTGTGATCTGCTGCCAGTGGCCAAAGTACTTTATTAGTATTCACTGCCACATACATGTTTCCTGCACAGATGGAGGAAAAGCTATTAATGTGTTGGCACATCTTCTTGTCACAGTCCCTTTCCGTTGATTCTAGGTATCCGATCAAGTATTAAAGAATGTAATTACTATTGTATAATGCTTTGCTTAGACAAAGCAGCCAAATGCACACTGCTAGGTGCACATACACCCAGCCATCCTGGGTCAGCTCAGAGCACTAAAGGCTGGCAGACAAAGATTGCCATGTAAATTTACTTAGACTGTGTGTCCCATTTCCCTGTATCTCAGTTTAACGTTTATGTGAATATGTGACAGGTTCTTTATATGTTTCTCAGAGGTAGATTCTGGGAGGGTATGCCTACTGTGTGAAAATTGATCCCTTTGTGTGACTGGTGTTAAAAGGGGCAAAGAGAGAATTCTGGGACAGGGCTGCAGATATTGAGGTACCATGGGAAGGGAATTCAGTGCACATAGGCAGGGATCATTTGTGGTTTACTGAATAAGTGGAAGTGCAGCAGTCACTTTGTGCATAGCTTCCACATTACAACAAGTAGATAGGGTGCCTAAGATGTCTCCCTCACTTGATTTATGGGGTCTTTTACAAACAGATTGGTACCAGAACAACATCTGCTTTTAAACCTTTAGGGCTTGTTTACACCAGGTGTGGTGTGGTAACGCATGCAAAATCACGCATTTTCCCACACTACATGAAAATGTGCTGCCTTCTACAGATACGCACAGCTTCCATTCATTCCTAATGGCACCCCCATGCATTTGGCAAACATGCAGTACCATGTGGTTTGGTGTGCACTATCTTTGTGCGTTCACTCACATAAGGCTGCCCATTGAAACTAAAGCCTCGTACACACAGACAAAACTTCGGACTTTTGTCCAAAGGTGTGTGCCTGGATTTTGTCTTGCATACAAACGGCAAGGAATTGTTGGCCAACAAACACGAACGTACTGACGTACTACGTGGTTTTTCAGCTCTTTAGCAACACCCTTTGGACTCCTTCTGCAAATTTTGTGTTAGTAGAAGTTTGGTGAGTGTTGATTCGCGCTTTTCAGTTCGTTTCTAAGCGGCCGTTCGTCAACCAGACATGTTGCGGAATCGGAGGAGATGGCATGTTATTTATTATTGGCCTTGGAGTTATTGCTTTGACCCAAGTCCAGTCCAGGAACAGGAGGAGTTCTTGGACTAAAAATTGGTTGTTTTATTAATCGCGACCAATTATGTCATATACCTTTGCTCCGGGAGCTCCAGGAGAATAATCCAGATGATTTTCGGAATTATCTCCGGATGACGGACCCCTGCTTTCACCAACTCTTGGCATTGTTGACCCCCTATATTAAGAAGCAGGACACATGCATGAGGCTTTTATTTTATTTTTTAGTTTATTAATAATGATTTGATTTGGTATATTTTCTATATTTTTGGATGCATAGAATGCACTTTTTGGTTAAGTTCTATTGGCAGATAGCATGTTTAATTTTATTTGTTTTCTTTTTTTAATGCACAATAAAAAAAATTGTGGAGAATAATACTTGGCTATGTGTTTTACTTCAAATGACAGTTTGGGAGTAGGCAGTTTCAGTTAAAAAAATACAATGTAAAATTGACAAGGGACACAAACATAGTTGTATCTTTGATCTTAAAAACGACAGGGGTAATGGTGTTGTGGTAACTTGCCTAAATAAAAAAAAAAAAAAAAAGCATAATAATATTATCTTGATATCACTAGAAAAAAAAGCCTTTGAAAATTCGTTTGCAATAACTCCATCAGTATCACAAGCAAAGCAGCTTCATTATTATCCCATTAAAGAAGAAGACAATGTGCGCTGCATTTCGACATTTCATAATTTGCCACGTCACAAATGTTAATTCTCCATTACGAACGCTAGTTTACAAGACCGACCGCTTCCGACTCGTCCTTGCTTCCGAGCATGTGTGTTTGTACTATGGACTTTTGTCTGACGGACTTGTGTACACACGCTTAGAAAATCCGACAACAAACATTTATCCATGGAAAATTTTAAAATCTGCTATCCAACATTTGTCTGTAGAAAACCTGACAACAATTGTCCGATGGAGCGTACAAACGGTCGGATTTTCCGCCAACAGCCAGTCATCACACATTTTCCGTCTGAATATCCGATCGCGTGTAAGAGGCTTTATAGACTGACCTAAAACGGGATGCATGAAAACATGCGGAACTGCACAAAAAACACCTGCACCTCATTGTGTGAACAAGTCCTTAAAGTCGAACACCTGAGACATATGAAATAATGCACTTATCTATTATTTAAATGATATAATTTGTATTTTAAAATGCAACAAGTATTGGTATTATTCAGTAATGTTAGTAATATTTTGTCTTGACATCAGCCTTTAATAACACCCTACACAGCAGCACCTTGATTTGGTGGTGGAAGGTCTGCTTTAGGAGCCAATCAGATGAGCTCCATTGCTTGCAAGCCTGGGGGCAGTATTGTATTGCTTAACTGCTGCAGAATAATGTAATCTTTAGGACTGAATTAACAGAATTTCAAATACTTTGGTAGGCATAACAACTCCTGTGTATTTACTTCAAATGTGTATTTAACTGTTTGCCCAGAGTTAATTTTTTTAAAGCATAACTAATAATTATTTTGTTTAAATACAAACACACTAAAATTGCTTTGCATGCATACGTACAAAATTAGGTGTCTATTCAGCAGGGGTCCAAGCTGATATGCAGGCATAGCAGCAGAACCTGTGACTCTCTGCTGGCTGCACAGTTCAATGATCATAGGCTTTCCGCATCTTCCTCTTAGTATGCCATTATGCTCCTACATTTGCATAAGTGGGCAGAGTACATTACTGCGTAGAACAATGTGGCTCGCTCCCAGTTCTGCCCTGTGTGCTGCATTCCTATTTAATAGACAGTAGGGATCAGCTGAACTGCTCGGGTTCAGAGAACTTCAAAGAAGTTTGGATGTCAAACCTGGACTCCAGTGAAATCAATGGGAACCAAATCTGTCAAATCAAAAGTGCCCATTTTCTGGACTAATAGGCAAGGGGTTGTTGAAATATAGCATGGGAGTACTGCTCTGGGGAACATGCACCAACAAAATTTGGCTGGGAGCAGTCATTTTTTTACTGTAAATGCTTAAAGCAAAACGTTAAAAACACCCAATTCCCTTAAATAACATGCCTGCAGTTGATGCCCTAATCCTGCCTATGAAGAAGACATGGGGTCTGCAATGTTTTGAATGACAATAAAATTATTGCATAAAAATTTTTTTGCCACCTGGCAAAGCACATTATCCCCATTTTGATGACAAGGACCTTTTCCCCACAACCTTAGCCCAGTTGTTGTGGGGGTCTTCAGGCGGTGGGCTTTTTGGAATCTGGAAGCACCTTTAAAAATAAGGGAGCACCCAGATAGTGTTCCCTCCTACATGAAGTGTTAGGCTGGGTTTAGACTAGGGTTAGGCTGGGTTCACACTATTGTGAATTGGATAGGGGTTTCTCCGCATCCAATTCACATGTCAAGAGATTGTGACCGGCTCTCTATGGATCAGTTCACACATCTCCAGAGCAGCTCCACTGCAAATTGCACAGGAGTCCTGTGCATCTTCTGGTCCGTTTCAGGTCCAAATTCAGCCCAAAATTGAAATCGGACTGCAACGGTGAACAGGGATGCACCAGACCCCTGCTGCGGCGTGAACCCAGCCTAAGGTGTACAAAGTACCTCTACTCATTTATTAAAAAAAATGTGTAGCCTAGAAATAAAGACACGCAAATGTTTGACAAATACTTTATTGAAAAAAAAAAAAAGATCTCCAAAAAATATCACTCGCAAATACATCGCCAATCACAATGCCCGCTGCCTGCCAACTCACCGAAAGAAAAAAACAACCGACCCAGCACAGATGTAAGGGAGCATTTGACTACCAATGTAATGTGGTACACTGACTGCCAATGTAAGATGGCACTACACTGATCACTAACATAAGGGATAACTTCAGTTACCACAGGTGTAAGAGGGCACTTTTAAATTGACCATTAACCACTTCAATACCAGGAACTTACACCCCCTTCCTGCCCAGGCAAATTTTCAGCTTTCAGCGCTGTCACACCTTGAATGGCAATTGCGTGGTCATGCAGCACTGTACCCATATGAAATTTTTATCATTTTTTTTAAACACAAATATAGATTTCTTTTGGTGGTATTTCATCACCACTGGGTTTTTTATTTCTTACTAAATAAATAAAAAAAGCCACATGTTTCCTTGATCCTGCTATAAAATTTTGTAAATAAATCTTTTGTTAAAAATTTAGGCCAAAATGTATACTGCTACATTTCTTTGAAAATTCCCCAAATCAGTGTATATTATTTAGTCTATAGGAAAATCATAGAGTCTACTAACTATAATATATACAGTATATATGAAAATCGATTAATCCTGATGTACTGATAAATCTAATTTCTTGAGACAAGAAAATGCCAGGACAGTATAAATACCCCTTTTTGGAAAGTAGGCAGTCCAAGGTATTTAGTAAAAGGCATAGCGAGTTTTTTGAAGTTGTAATTTTTGGTCACAATTTTTTGGAGAATAAAGAAATTTAAAAAAAAAATAGTTTTCACAATTTCTTTTGCCATACTGTCATCAGTGCAGTACAGTTTCATATTATAACTGGTGTGGCAGTGATCAGGGACACTGACTTGTGACAATATGCAAAAAAAAAAAAAATTAATATTTTTATAACATTTTTTTTACATACCGTGACCAGAGAAATACAGTGTTACAGTAGTAACTCTTTACTGCTCTGAGGAGGTGATTGAAATTTTCTATTCTTTTTTTACAGACTATGATTGCTTATAACAGTAAATTTTACTATTATAAGCAACCATTCTTTTTTAATGAAATTCATTCATTCAGTGTTTACACACAGAGATCAACACAATAATACACAATGAATGGCATTAATGGAAGCTATCCATTGCGTAAAATTGTCATGTGATCTTCTGTGATTGGTCACAGCGATCACATGATACTGGCAGTGGGCTGGTACACTGATCTGTCATCCGCTGTACCCACTGAGACAGATCGCGCTGCAGCACGGTCTGTGGGGCGCACACGAGATGCGATCCTGGGATTTTGTCCACCCAGGATCATTTTACTATAGGCTAGACGGGAAGTGGTTATAATAAGCAGGTATTTATCCACTAACCAATAATGTGAGGGAGCACTACAATTTTTTTATTGTATAGGTTTATGTTCTTGCCATTAATTTTATTCCTTTTTCCATTTCAATTATTACTAAAATAGTTTAGTTGCACAGAGCAGCCCTTAGTGTCAAATACACTAAGTACACCACTTTTCTTTTTCTGATGTTTATTCTTATATCATAACATACAGTTCATGCTAATGTTCCATGAGCCATAGATGTAGTAATTATCAGCAGGGTTTCCCAGAGACTCTCCATGTTAAAAAAGTTGAGAAAGCCTAGACTCTGCAGGATGGCATATAGATAATAATATAAATGGGACACATGCAGCGCTGAAATGTGCAATAACGTTTTCAACATGTGAATGTGAAAAAGTGCTGGAAACATAACCTATATCTATTGGGTTATGTATATCAATGGTGAACCTCTAACATATAGGTACATAGAAAAGTCCATAAATAAATTAAATAGTGTATCAGTTTGTAAATGCAAGGAGGTTCATAGATAAAAGTGGCGTCAAAGCTCCACATAGGGTGAAGGTTGGAACCAATTCTGTATAAGGAGACACTTTGCGTGTAGATCTTCTAGGTTTCAAATGGAGACAGCAAGCAGTAGCAATGAATAACCTTACTGGAAAAGATGGACACAGTCACCGTACGGTGGAGTGCCTTACAGGCTTGAGGGATCCAACGATTACAAGGATATCTGGCTTAAGAGATCCCGATGTGGAGTTACATCCAAGACGACCATCACCGTTTGGTAGTATAGGGGTTCCCAATCAATCCTGACGTCTTACTCCAATGGAAGGTGTAAACCAAGGGAACTGGTTAAAGCTCAACAAAGTCCCATTCATGAAAGGAGACAAGAATAAAAAAAATTCTCCACATAGGGCATGAATCCGTTAGGAAAAGCTTTTATTAGAAAGCTAAAAAAAGTGCTGGACAATGCACTATAATATATAAAACGTGATCACAAAAAATCCAACAAAATAGAATAAAATCGGGTGATAGCAGGGCATCTGTAGGCATTAGCAACCCAAACCCAAATATAGATAATAAAACATACATTCTGCTTTAACCACTTCAGCTCCAGAAGGTTTACCCCCCCTTCATGACCAGACCTTATTTTGCAATACGGCACTGCATTAATTTAACTGACAATTGTGTGGGCGTGTGACACTATACCCAAATAAAATGTATGTTCCTTTTTTCCCACAAATAGAGCTTTCTTTTGGTGGTGTTTGATCACCTCTGCATTTTTTATTTTTTGCGCTATAACCAAGAAACGACCGACAATATTTTCTGCTATAAAACACATCCAATAATAATAAAAAAAAAAATTAGAAAATATAATTTCTTCATCAATTTAGGCCAATATGTATTCTGCTACATATTTTTGGTAAAAAAATCTCAAAGTTATAGCGTCTAAAAACTATGGGATATTTATTTTTTTATCTATTTTTTTTTTACTAATAATGGTGGCGATCAGCGACTTATAGCGGGGCTGTAATATTGCAGCAGACATTCAGACACTGACACTTTTGACACTTTTTGGGAACCAATGACACTAATACAGTGATCAGTGCTAAAAATATGCACTGTCACTGTACTAATGACACTGGCTGGGAAGGGGTTAACATCAGGGGCGATCAAAGGGTTAACTGTGTGCCTGACCAGTGTTTTTCTAAACTGTGGGAGGTGCTTTTACTAGGGGAAGACATGGTCCCTAGTCCCTGTTTTGCAGAAACACAGGATCAGGGGCGGCCTGTCCATTAAGGATGCTCGGGCACCGCCCCCCTATCCATCGCTACCCCCCCCTATCCATGCATACGGCCCCTTTCAGGACACCAGATCCATGGATTCCAATGTGTGTTTTTTGAAGCACTGATTAGAGGCTCCAATAGGTTTCAAAATAGGGTAGGCTCGGGCACAAAGAATCAATCACAATCGCTATTGTAACACTGATCCTCCTGTTGGCCAATCAGGAATCAGGTTTTGACACCTGTCACCCGATTGGCTGAAAGAACAGGCGATCTTATTGGATTCCTAGGAGGAGGGGAGGAGCCGCACGCTGGAAGCCACCGATGGATGAGCGGACACGGAGCTGATGCACACTGCCTCCTGCCCGCTACCTGCCTAGATGGGGTAAGTGCTGGACCGACCAACATATGGGGGGGAGGAGGTGCCGCCGGCTGCTTGGGGGAGGGGTGTGGTTGCTCCCCCCCCCAAAAATCACCAGTTGCCACTGCACGGGATCCATGCCTTCCCTCCTGTCAGAACGGTAGTCTGCCTTGTTTACGTGGGCAGGTTGCAGTTCTATCTCTCTGACTGATCATCCACGGGTGCTGCTGGACATCAAGTCCTGGGTACCTGCTGAGTAAACACAGCGGGAGCGAGCCGGTGGCAGCGCGTGTTTGCAACCCCTCCTCGGAAGTGCCGCTCTGTAGCAGTAAAACTGCTATAGGGCGGTCAGTAAGTGGTTAAGATTACAGAAATTGTAGACCTCTGTTATGGGAAATGAGGAGATTATATTTTTATTTGACTATTTAACATTAAGCATTTATACACATTATTTATACAGGGAAAAAAAGGGGGAGAACCCCGGGACTTTTAAGGTGCTTACATATCTATATATGGTACCCTATTTTCAGCATCACGGCTAATGTGGTTGCCCTTTTCATACATGGACTTCTATTTATTGTTTACATTTTCCTTTTTATTAGGGATACATAATTTCTATATCCCTCTGTGGCCAAAAATTACGGGAACTTCTGATGTGAGAGAGACGTAGTTGAAATTTCCTATATCATTGATGCCATTTATTGGCCTCTTTTATCGAATAGAATTTGCCATTTGTGTGCAGCAGCCTGGTAAGTTTATGAATTTTGTTGTACTGTATCATTCCCTTGATTAATAGACATTCTGGATGTTTTTCAATCGTATGAATTATTTATCCATATTTATATACTTAGAATTTCTTTATTGTAAATTTTATACTGTCTCAACACAACAGTAAATTGTATTTTTGTTTGTTTTTTCTATAATTTACAATATACCACAATTTATGCCAAAACTCCTGAGGAAGCTCCAAACTGAGTGGTATTTAATCAAGTGGTACTCTTCCAATTACTTGCCCACCACTAGATGTGGCGTCTTTAATACTTATACACTGTTTTTAAGTGAAAATCTTTTTGCTATGTATTTGTTTTAATTGTAATAAATAAAAATTATTTTTATGGATAAGTTGTATATGTTTTTCTACTCTATCCATTGAGCACCTTAAATGTCCCGGGGTTCTTCAACCCCTTTCCCCCTTTTTTCCCTTTTTTTGTTAAAATATATGGGATGTGGTGCTAGATGTTGCCTATGTTTGCCCTTACCAGTCTATTTACATTATTTATACACAATAGCTTGATTTCATGTCACTGTTTACGTATTGTTATGCTATATAAAAGCAAGGCCATATATAATTTTTTAATGAAAAAAGAAGTGCTGAGAATTGTAAGTGTGGCAAAATCCCAAAAGTGTGTGTGTGGGGGGGGGCTTAAAACTTAATTCTGTGTTCAGGGGTCATAAATACAGTATGTAATGTACAGAGTGCAGGTGTCAGGTGTAAATAGATAAATACAGAGTGAACACAATAAAATGATGTACCCATACTCCTTCATGTAGGGGACCTTTTTATTATTAACAGGGGCTTCCAGATTCCGATAAGCCCCTGCTTGCAGACCTCAACATGGGGACAAGGTGCTTTGCCTATGTTGAGGGCATGTAGTCTGGTATGGTCCAGGAAGAGGGATTTAAAAATCACTGTTCTTTGCTGAATGGATATTTAAAAAAAATTGCATTGGTTCATTTTCCCAGGGGTGGTATTCCCCACCCCCAATGCTATTTTTTTACACCCCCCAGTCTATTAGGACAATTTGGCTCATTATTACGTGTTAGGTAACTGTGAAAATGTTTTCTGTTGGTGAGGGGGGTCTGCTGCCACTTATTTCCTGTTCACTATTATATCAGGTGAGGCAAGCATTAGGGCTGGCAAATCCAAAATGGGGTTTGGTTGAGCAGTTGTTTATTTACTTGCTAACTTCTTCTAAGTAAAAAAAACCCTAAATGCTGTGCTTTTGACATATTTTTCTTGGCACAAAAATGTGCATTTCAACCCCTTATTCAGGAATTTTTCAATTGATGCAAAATGCACATTTGAACACACTGTAAATAAGTGTAGAACTAGCTTCTCTTGTGATTGAACACAGCCAAGCTCTAACATACAATTTCATGGGTCTATAAGTCACCTTCCAATAATGTGCAACACTTCAAAATCCAACTTGTATCCTTGAAATTCGTTCACAGGTCATGATTTCAAGGCAATTCTACATCCTGGCTGGTCTACAAGATTAATGTTCTGAAAATACCATGTTAATATGTGTACCAAGGTGAGAGCAATGGCAACACAGAAATATTCATTGTAAACAAGTATGAAAATGGATTCTTGATGTATAAAGGTAGTCATCTGGCAGAGCTTTTAGTGAACCTGTGATTTTCTTACACTGGGAAAGTAACGGGTTCACTGTAATGTAAGGACATTTAAAGCTACTCATTCTATAGACCAACATCAGAAAAGCTGGTGTTGGTATAAAGAGCAGACATCTAGAGGTACCTACACACCTGCAGCATCTTAAAAAGCCTGCAGATTTGGCCAAATAGCGAGCCATTCTGGCATACACAGCTCTAACACTTCCAGGTAGCTTTGAAGCTTACTCCTAAGTACTAATTCCTTGTATTTCCAATAGCCCATCACTATGAATCAGGAAAAGGCAAGCATACAGTATCTGCAGTCGTTCTGAAGAAGTTGCAGGTATGTGAGCACACACAGGTGCTTGGTACTTTATACCTGTAGCAGTTTTTTCTTTCTGCTTTTATGCCACAGTCTATTTAAGAGAATGTATTTACCTACTAATTGATCCCCTGCTAGCCTAATTCATGCAGTGTCCTGCAGGCATGTATACATTTTGACTTTGACACATTATGGGGTTGATTTACTAAAACTGGAGAGTGCAAAATCTGGTGCAGCTCTGCATAGAAACCAATCAGCTTCCATTTTTTTTTTGTCAAAGCTTAATTGAAAAAGCTGAAGTTAGAAGCTGACTGGCTACCATGCACAGCATGCAACACCTCTGTGTTCCTGCCTTAAATGGCTGTACTTGGGTTTGATAAATGGCTGTTCGGGGACCAAACACTGGAAATACTTCTACAGGTTTTGAATTTGAATAGATGCTGTGAGAAAGTGAACGGAAGTAAATCTACTAAAAGGTCCCTACTGTAAAGTGACAGCATGTACCTGCTCCTAGGCTGGACTTTCAATAGCTTTGGTACAGGTAACTATAAATGCTGATTTCAATATTACACAGCACTCATGCAGCCTGTGGAGAAACAGATCA
This sequence comes from Lithobates clamitans, assembly GCA_037952925.1. Lineage (NCBI taxonomy): Eukaryota > Metazoa > Chordata > Amphibia > Anura > Ranidae > Lithobates > Lithobates clamitans. The sequence goes on from JBBGZY010000490.1 coordinate 1,705,773, forward strand.
CAAACTGTTTGATATGTTTTCTAAGCTCTACCCATACACCATCCCCTGTGATTCCAGAGAACCATGTAAACATCTGCAGGGATCTCTGATTCTTTCTTTTGTTTGCTGTCCTGATTTGCAGGCAGGGGATTTCTCCACACTGAATGCCAACAAAGGAATGTTCACACTACCCTGGGCCTAGGATGATAGCTCTCAATGCACACTGTAGCTCTGGCTGACAGTCCTTTTAAGCCACTCAGTAGAGCATAGCCACCCTACTGTAGCTCTTTGGCCTCTCCCTGCCTGTGATTGACAAAATGCAGAGAGGGGAGAGGTGAGGAACCGGAGGACCCTGATTGACCGCAATGGCAGCCAGAACTTAACCCCCCCTAGCAATGGGTAAGGATGTGCTTGAGCTGTCAGGGGTTAAAGGACAAACACAGGGAGAGGCTGTAGAGTTTTTAGAGAGGAGAGACATGAGGCAGCTGTGCAGAAGTGAAAGAGCAGGAGCTGGGGTGTGCGGTGTGTGCTGAGCGTGGAGAGCAGTATGGGACCCTAGGCCATGAGTCAGAAGAAGGTACAGGCTTCAGGTAGACCCAGTGCAGCAGGAGTTACCTTTCACCTAACTCTACTCTAGAAGTGTGCCAGCATCACAGAGGCTATCAGGGACAGAATGGCCTACTCTTCATCTTCTTTAGTAGCCATCTGAGGCCAGATTGCATCTAAAAGGACATCTGCCGGACATTGAAGTGGCAAGTGGCCTTTGGTCTTCCTGTTTGCAATATAGTCTGTATATGCAGCTGTTGGGCTACTATTGCCTGTGGTGAATAAATGCAATCAAAGGGGACCACTTTATCCTTTTTTGTTTGCTACCTTGGGACACTTTGCAAAGATACCCTTTTGATCTATGGCTTACAGTACCCTCTGTTGTAGATTGAGTGCTCCTTCAATAGTTTAAAGGTTGCCAATGCTGGTAGACTGTGTAGACTTTACACTGGCCAGTAGTTAGCTGGGGTCCATAGATAGTAGTTAGGCACTGCTTGAAGAGTACTTGCTGTGTTATATTGCTGTTGTGGCTATTTGCATTTTTGTTCTCCACTTGCCAAGTGCATTTCAGCAAGGCCTTTTACTGGGAAGTAAAGAGAACATAAACTAACCCTAATCTCCTAATTGCGCTATTATATTGTCTCACTGTTGATCTACGGCATTTGGTATTTGTCAATTATGTTAACCACTTCTTTCCTTTCAGGCTTATTGCAAGTTATAATTCAACCCCTTTTTTGCCAATAGTGCATTGGTGTGTTATTGGGGTTATCTACGGGGTGGGTCATCACTGGAAACAGTAGGAGAACCAGTCATACCAGCAGCTCTGGCGTAAGTCAGTGCAACGAGAAAAGGTGAAAATACCAAGGCAAGGGGTTTTATATGCAAAGTTGCTTGTTGACTGTAGATTATGTATGTGTTGTATTTACATAGATGTGTGAGGACCTGGGAGTGGGAACAGGAAGTAGGAAGTTATGACGTCAAACTAGAAGAAAAAGGTTTTACATGCGGCTCTCTGCTGGCTGGTATAAACAAATTCTTCACAAGATTCATCTGACTATTCATCATTACTTCTACAAAATCTACATGGTGACAAAAGTGAGATCGCTGAAACATCATAGCTCAGAATCTACATGGCATAGGACCCCCTAATCCTTGATAATGACATTGCAAACAACTGGCTGAAATTCAAAAGAGAATGGGATGTGTACAGCAAAGCAGGACTCTCAGACAAGTCAAAAAAGGTACAAGCTTACACTCAATTTTCTCAATTTTGCTGGTTCAGATGCACTAGATAAATTTGAGTCATTTCATTTTCAAGATAATGAGGACAGAGAGGATCCTGATGTCTTAATCAAGAAATTTGATGAGATATGCTTACCGCAGTGTAATGTGATAAGACACAGACATGCATTTAACATGATGGCTCAGAAACCTGATGAAGGAATACAATCCCATGCAGCCACACTGAGACTGCTGGCTAATAAATTAGCTTTTGGTGCACTAACAGATGAACTGATACGTGAGAGGATTGTATGTGGGATCTACAATGATGCAGTTCATGTTCAATTGTTAAGGGAGAAAGATTGGAAACTGGAATCAGTCATCGGAATATGTATGTTTTTTGAACATTCTGAAAGGGCCCCTAATGCCCTGTACACACAACCGGTTTTCCCATCGGAATTCCGCTCAAGCTGTCTTGAATACACACAGTCACACCAAATTCCGACCGTTCAGAACGTGGTGACGTACAACACGTACGACGGGACTAGAAAAAGGAAGATCAATAGCCAGTGCGCTACCCTTTGGGCTCCTTCTACTAATCTTGTGTTTATCTCGTGTTAGTAGAAGTTTGGTGAGAGACGATTCGCGATTTTCACCTTTCGTGCTTTTCAGTCCGTTACTGCTCTTCAGCTTGTGGGGTTTGTATCTGTTCTTTAGTGCATGTAGTCAGTTCGTATCTGTTTTTCAGTGGGTTCTTGTCCACTTGTTTCTGATTTTCAGCTCGCTCTTCACAGGCCTTGCTGTTCTTCAGTGCGTTCTGCTTGTTCGTTCTGAGCAGCCGACCGTTTTGAAGCCATGTTGCAGGTACGTACTCATTGTAGTATTCGTGATGTGTGGGGGCTTGGTGTTGGGGTTCATACTTGGACCCAAGTCCAGTCCATGAACAAGGTGGGGAGGAGTTCATGGACCAAGAATTGGTTACTCCAACGTGACCAATTCTCTCATATGCCCTTGCTGCGGGAGATCCAGGAGAATATACCTGATGATTTCAGGAACTTTCTCCGGATGACGGACCCCGTTTTTCACCATCTGTGGGCTTTGCTGTCCCCTTATATTATGAAGCAGGACACCTGCATGCGGCAAGCCATCACTCCTGAGCGGAGGCTAGTCGCCACGTTGCGGTACTTGGACTCCTCAAGCTAACAATTTATTTTCCACAGACTTGATGTCTGCCCTGGAGGCCAAAAGGCTTTGCAAATTCCAAAAGTTTCTCCAGCATTGCCTTCCTCTTTATTTTGTTGCCCAGAATAAATGAAGATTTTATTTTTCACAAATACTTGCCTATGTGTTTTTCTTCAAAAAGGACAGTTTGTGTGTAGGCAGGTACATTTCAAAAAGACAATGTCTAATTAACAAGGGACACCAACACCGACCTCCGTGAGGCTAAATAATACAAAATAATGTTATTGTGGAAACTTGACACAAAAAAAAAAATTATGGAGATCACTAGAAAATAATTTTTTAATAATACAAAAAAACAGGAGATCTTGATGAAATAAAAAAAAAAAGATGACTATAAAAAATAATTCTAAACATTATTATGGAGATCTGGCTTAAAAAAAAAAAAAAAGATGATTCATGAGATCACGAGAAATAGTAAAGAAATACGTTTGTCAGAACTCTGTGTGAATATCAGCAGCAAAACAACGTCATTATTCTAGCATTAAAATATCGAAGAAATTGCAGCACGAGGAATGTGCTATCAACATTACGAACGCTAGTTTTACCAGACCGAGTGCTTCCGTCTCGTACTTGCTCCAGAGCATGCGTCGGAAAAATATAGAACATGTTCTCTATCTAAGTCCGTCTGAATTTTCGACAGAAAAAGTTTGATGGGGCATACACACGGTCGGAATATACAATGAAAAGCTCACATCGGACTCTTTCTGTCGGAAATTCCGACCGTGTCTACGCGGCACAAGGAACTAAAAAGAGAGGCAGAAGTGTTTGTGGTGCAACAGCACTAAAGGCAATGCAGCAACTGTGGTAGTGAACACTACTGAGTGCAACAAGTGTCCGGCTTTTAACAAAAGATGTAACTCATGCAACAAATGGAATCATTTTGCAAAATACCGTAGATCCAAGCCTCAAAATAGAGGTGAGTGGATGACACAGTCATTCTAAACAACAAAATGTGCACAGAATTAATGAAGTGGAACTGTTTTCATTGTGAAAGTGTGGACCTAATTGCAAATAAGGGAGAAATATTTACCACCTTCTCAACTGCATGCAACAAACATGTCAAATTAAATTGACACCGGTGCCAAATGCAATGTCAGGTCCTTATCCGCAATGCACAGCATTGACCCCAAAGCTGAAATTGATAAGTCAAATAAAGTAAATCTGATAGCTTATGGCGGTCAAACAATTCAGACACTGGCACTTCTACCTTAGATCCATCAGGGGACAAGCTGCTATTCCACATTGCGGATAGAAATGTTAAGACCCTGCTAGGCTTACTAGACAGCATGCTCTTAAATCTAATCCAACTCAGTCCAGAAGTACATGCAGTACAACAACAGGCTCCTGAAATGACTGCTTATGAGAACTTATTTCGAACTGACACTGTTGGTAAGCTTCCAGTCATGTATCACACGCGCTAAGATGGAACGGTACAGCCAACTGTGTGTACCCTTTGAAGGGTAAAACTGGATATAAAAGACAAAGTCTTGCAAGAGTTGGAAAGGATGACTAGACTAGGCATCATTGCACCAGTGCAGGAAGCTACCCCCTGGGTTTCTGCCATGGCAGCAGTAGTCCGCATATGCATTGATCTTGTGCACCTCAATAAGGCTCTCCTGGGGCCTTATCACTCATTAAAACTGTAGAGCAAGTGATCGCTGATATGCCACAGGCAAAGGTCTTCATCATTCTAGATGCAAAATGTGGATTCTGGAAAATCCCTCTGGATGAGGAATCATCATTACTCACAAAATGTATGACCCCATGTGGGAGATACAAATGCTTACGGATGCTATATGGAATTTCAACTGGAAGCAAAGTCTTTCAGAGATGTATAGTACAGCTCTTTGCTGGACAGCCATGTGAAATAGTAGTGGATAGTATCTTGATTTGGGGATCCTCCGCTGAAGAACGACAAACAACTTAAAAGCGTACTACACACGTGCAGAATAAGAAAATTTGTTTTGTTTCGGATTGATTAATTATGTTACTAATTTAGTTTCGTTATGGAATTCGCTTAGTTTGGTTTCAGAATTCGTTTAGTTTCATTTTCATTAAATTTTGTTTTGTTTTACTTAAAATTAACTTATTAATTTTCTAGCGTATTCCAACTTTTTAGAATGATTAGATCTAGGTTGTTCAAAAAACGATCGACCGATTTGAATTCTGTGTGAAGAAAAAGCTGGTTGATAATCAGTGGGCCGGGAAACCGGCCTCCCGCATCCTTAATGACCATGAGTCATCATCTGTCAGCTGGCTTCCCCACTGACAGATGAATGTTGAAGAGAAGAATGCTGGCAATTGCCCGGCGATATAAAAATGCCTTTGAGTCTGGCATGGATTCTAAGGGGAACCCCACACCAAAATAAAAAAAACAGCATGGGGTCCCCCCAAAATCTATACCAGACCCTTATCCGAGCATGCAGCCTGGCTGGTCAGCAAACATGGGGGGGGGAGCGAGCGACCCCCCCTTGAACCATTTCAGGCCTCATGCCCTCAACATCGGGAGTGGGTGCTCTGCGCCCCCTACCCCAAATCACCGTGGGCTGTGGTTGTCAGGGTCTGCGGGTGGGGGGCTTATCAGAATATGGAAGCACCCTTTAACAAGGGGGCCCCCAGACCCTGCCCCCCCCCCATGTGAATGGGTATCGGGTACAATGGATCTGTAACCATTCACCAAAAAAATTGTCAAGAAGTAAGAAAAACAGGAGACAGTTCTTGACAAATCCCCACTGTGAAACATGGTGGCAACATCATGTTGTGAGGATGCTTTTCTTCAGCAGGGACAGGGAAGCTGGTCAAAGTTGATGGGAAGATGGATGGAGCCAAATACAGGGCAATCTTAAAAGAAAACCTGTTAGAGTCTGCAAAAGACTTGAGACTGGGGTGGAGGTTCACCTTTAAGCGGGACAACGACCCTAAACATACAGCCAGAGCTACAATGGAAGGGTTTAGACCAAAGCACATGCATGTGTTAGAATGGCCCAGTCCTAAATCCAATTGAGAATCTGTGGCAAGACTTGAAAATTGCTGTTCACGGATGCTCTCCATCCAATCTGACAGAGCTTGAGCCACAGTGCAAAGAAGAATGGGCAAAAATTTCACTCTCTAGATGTACAAAGCTGGTAGAGACATCCCCAAAAAGACTTGCAGCTGTAATTGCAGAAAAAGATGGTTCTACAAAGTATTGACTCGGGGGGGGGGGGGGGTGAATACACATGCACGCCACACTTTTCAAATATTTATTTGTGATGAAATGCATCGGGAGGAGCGACATGCTGATGTCACTGCGCTGTTTTTACGTCCCGCTTACGGGCGTGTTGTACTAGTGTTTGCCGGCCAGCTTTCTTATGGATTTTTTAAACATGTGCATTCTATACTTGTAAGCACAAATCTTTTAGTTTAATAAAATACCACCCGTTTTTTTTTTTATGGCGATTCCTCTTTATTCTGTTTTTGGATTGGTATGAACACTTACACTGAGTTGATTCCAGTGGCTGACTGCTGAACGTTGGACACATCCATAGTCTCCAGGAACGATTGGCTCATTGGCTATCGGAGGTGCTGAGAGGATTAAAAGCCCTGGGTGAGTATTAGCCACAAGCTCAAACAGCTTGTGCAGCTGAAAAGCTCGCACTCTGTGGTGGTGGATTCACGTTGTCTTGCAAAAGTCACAAAAGATTTCATTACACTGTGTTTCTACAATCACTTATCCACTTACTATTGGAGGATGGTAATGACTGTTGATATAATTTACAGATTTGTATTCTTGTTTTTTATATTTATGTTCACTACCATCGGTTTATTCATCATAAACATGGGACACTTACCATAAATAAATTTCTTTATCATACATCACGGGACACAGAGCCATAGTAGTTACTATGTGAGTTATAGGCCACCTTTAGATTATGGACACTGGCACACCTTAAGACAGGAAGTCCACTCCCTATATAACCCTTCCCACTACTGGGAGTACCTCAGTTTTTTTGCCAGTGTCTTGGTCACAAGTAAAGATGTGCTATGCTGAGCTCCACTGGAATATTCCTTGCTGGGGCAAGCTATGCGACCGGATCCATTCAAAGTGTCTTTGAGGCAGCAGAAATGAGGTTTAGCCCGTAACGCTTCTCTTTTTAGAGAGCTGGACCCGGGATCCAGTATTTTTTTTTTTTAGTCACAAGTTTTCTTGGCGTGATTTACGGGTCCAGGAAGGTGGATCCCCTGATAAAAAGGGGCCCCAGTTCCTGAAGGTTTTTTAACGGAGCCCATCGTGAGGGGTGAAGATTGAGTCTGATTTTACCACAGAATCCCTGCGGCAGGAAAGATAAGTGGAGATTTCTAAGGAATTTTAAATTCTCATATGAATTGTCTCCTTTAAAAGTAAATGTTGTCATGCCTAAAAGTCACCACTGGGGGCTGTATAGAGCAAGTACCTTGTCATGCTTTCATCAGGTCACACTGTCTCAGCAGAAGCTTCAGATCTCCCTACGGCTAGCAGTTCCAGACCTCCGGTAAGATGTTGGGGGGGATTTTTTTCCAAAAACACCCCCACCTGGACAGAAGCTCTCCCCCTCTCCCTGGATTGAGGGGGGAGCCAGAAAAATTGGCAGATGCCGCTCCGTTCCCCACCGCCTCTGCATGGCGGTTTTGTCAGCTCTCCTCGCCGCCCCCCCCCCCACATGCCGATCCCATTGAATCGGAGGCCCGCGTTCGCGTGGGAAAACGCTTGCTGAGCACTAATAGCAGCGGCAGTTGCTGGACTATTTGCTCAAGCAGTGGGGGCAATTTCTTCTGGTAGTACCTCTGCATTTTGTGCATCGGGCTTTAGTCAGAAGGGGAGGTTTAATCAACCCAAAAAAGGGCTCAAAAGGGACTCCCTCAAGCTCTAAAAAGCCTAAACTCATCTCTGCAATGGCATCCTCCCCTGAGAGATCTGAGGTGGCTGGTCAGAGTGAGCCATCAGGGCTGGCAAATGTTGCAACTGTTTCCAACACTGCAGCCCCTGTCTGTATTAATGAAGTTTTTTCCTCAGCCATGATAGGTTTGGAAGAAAGGTTAGTGGCTTTAATCGCATCCCAGTGTGGGGCAAAACGTGACAGGTTCCCGTCCATTACCCAGGACCCTCAAACTGAGGAACTAGGGTCGGGAGAAGACGATTTTCTCTCAGGGAACCGTGAAGAGGCTGATGACTCCTCTTCCGAGGGGTCAAATGTGGAAGGATCAGCTTCACAATCTGAAAGATTAATGGTGCAATCTCTTACTGAGATGGTCCGTTCCACATTTATGCTACCCTTAACTGAGTCATTTGATAAGCCAACTTCTTGTTTGGGTTCGCTAAAGCCTCCTCAAGCTGTGCATACCTTTCCTGTCCATTGATTGCTGGAAAAGCTTATGTATTCTGAGTGGGATCACCCAGATAAGAATTTTTTTTCCTCCTAAAAAGTTTTCAACACTTTATCCTATGGAGGAAAAATTCACTAAGAAGTGGGAGATACCAGCAATTGACGCTGCTATATCCTCTGTGAATAAAAGTTTGACTTGCCTGGTAGACAAGGCTCAAATGCTTAGGGATCCAACGGATAAGAAGTTGGAATTCCTATTAAAAAAATTTTTTTCTCTGGAAGGTTCAGTGACGCAGCCTGCGCTGTCAGCAATCGGTGTATGTCAATCCTTGAGAAACCAGTTTAAACAGGTGCTCAAGATTATTCCTGATCAGCAGGCCCAGGATTTAGCAGAGCTACCAGGGGCTTTATATTTTGCAATAGACGCTATGAGAGATTCTATTCTCCAGGCCTCATGCCTTACACTTGGGCTGGCACATATGCGTAGAATCTTATGGCTGAAAAATTGGTCAGCCGAAGCACCATGCAAAAATTTCCTGGATAGTTTTCCTTTTCACGGTGAACGGCTGTTCGGGGATGATTTGGATAAATACATCCAAAAAATTTCTAGTGGAAAAAGTACCCTTTTGCCAGTTGAGAAGAGGAGTAAACTTATTTAATTTTAACAAGCTTTTTCTTTAGTGCCAGAGGCGTCTGCCTCCAGACAGTCACGACAGCCTCCGCCGTCAAGTTCAAGAGGTAAACCTCAGGGTCAAACCAAGGACAAAAGAAGTCCTGGGGGAAGAAACCTAAAAGACAAAATACTAAAGCCTCTTTAAGAAGGGGCACCCCTGCTCGCTCAAGTGGGGGGAAGACTTCTGCAGTTCTCAAGGGTCTGGCAAGAAGAGTATCGAGACAGATGGGTGACTTCCTCTAGGGTACAAGCTAGAGTTCCGAAAATTCCAGTCTCCTCGTTTTCTTAGATCAAACGTTTCCAGGGACCCAGAGAAAAAGAAGTCTCTCTTTCAAACATTGGACCATCTTTTGTCTCAAAAAGTGATCTCAGTGGTCCCCATGGAAGAGCAGGGATTGGGGTTTTATTCAAACCTTTTCACGATACCAAAACCAAATGGGGATGTCAGACCCATTCCAGATCTCAAAGATCTAAACCGTTTTTTGAATATCCGCTCTTTTTGCATGGAGTCAATCCGATCAGTAGTCTCCATCCTACAAGGGGAAAACTTCTGGCATCAATTGACATCAAAGATGCATACCTCCATGTGCCTATTTTCCCCACTCACCAGAAATTTCTACGTTTCAAGGTAGAAAATCTTCATTTTCAGTTTGGAGCTCTGCCTTTTGGTCTAGCTACTGCACCCCGAGTGTTTACAAAGGTCCTGGCCCCTCCTCTAGCCAGATTAAGGGCCCAAGATATAACAATTATAGTTTACCTAAATGATCTGCTCTTGATAGACCAGTCTGTAGCCAGCTTAGACCAAAGTATAATCACCATAGTCAACTACCTGGAATACCTAGGTTGGGTTCTCAACCTAGAGAACTCCTCCCTAAAACCATCAGGGAGATTAGAATACTTGGGTCTGATAATAGATACAGCCCAGAAAATGGTATTCTTGCCTCAGGCAAAGATCAGTGCCATAAAGGAACTGATTGGTAGTCAAGGCAAAGAAGAATCCTTCTACTTTGCATGAGGTTGTAAGGAAAGATGGTGGCTTTATTTGAGGCCATTCCTTATGCTCAGTTTCATTTGAGGCTGCTACAAAACAGTATCCTATCAGCTTGGAACAAGAAGGTCCAAGCTCTAGATTTCCCAATAAGTTTGTCTCCAAGGGTGCGCTGGAGCCTCAGTTGGTGGTTGATAACCAAGAATCTGCAGAAGGGAAAATCCTTCCTACCAGTTACCTGGGAGGTGGTAACAACAGATGCCAGCCTTTCAGGTTGGGGAGCAGTCCTGGAAGAGGCGACTGTCCAAGGGAAATGGTCTAGATCAGAAATTACCTTACCCATCAACATTCTAGAGATTCGGGCAGCGTGCTTGGCCCTGAGGGCCTTGACGTTCAGGTTACGGAATTGTCCTGTCAGGATCCAATCCGACAATGCCACAGCAGTGGCCTATATCAATCACCAAGGGGGCACGAGAAGTCGTGCAGCCCAGAGAGAGGTGAATCGCATACCAACTTGGGCAGAAAACAACGTACCTTGCCTATCGGCAGTTTTCATTCCAGGAATAGAAAATTGGCAGGAGGACTACTTGAGTCACCAGCAGTTATTCCCGGGAGAATGGTCCCTTCACCCCGATATCTTCCTGACAATATGCCAAAGATGGGGGATCCCAGGCGTGGATCTGTTTGCGTCCAGGTTCAACAAAAAGATTGACAACTTTGTGTCAAGAACAAGGGAACCATTAGCGTGCAGAACTGGTGCCTTGGTGTTCCTGTGGAATCAGTTCTCACTGATTTATGCATTCTCTTCTATTCTGATGCTTCCACGACTTCTTCACAGGATCAAGCAGGAAGGGAAGTAGGTGATTCTGGTGACCCCAGCATGGCCCAGAAGATCCTGGTATGCAGAGATCATAAGGATGGCAGTAGGGGACCCATGGACCCTATCACCACGTCCAGACCTTCTCTCGCAGGGTTCGGTATTCCACCCTACCTTACAAATGCTAAATTTAATGGTTTGGCTATTGAGACCCACATTCTGAAGAAGCGTGGGCTATCAGGTTCAGTGTTATCTACCTTGATTAATACAAGGAAGCCGGCCTCCAGAATCATATGTTATAGAGTCTGGAAGACATATGTCTCCTGGTGTGAATCCAGGGGTTGGCACCCCTTGAAGTATGTCATAGGTAGAATCCTTGACTTTCTGCAGATGGGGTTATAAATGAAGCTGGCCTTGAGTACTATCAAAGGCCAGGTCTCGGTCTTATTGGTATTATTTCAATGACCACTTGCTTCGCATTCTTTGGTCCGTAGCTTTATTCAGGGGGTAACGCGGTGTAATCCTCCAGTTAGGTCACCCCTGAACCCTTGGGACTTGAATTTAGTTCTATCAGCATTACAAAAACAGCCTTTTGAGCCGATACGACATATTCCCTTGGTCCTTTTGACAGGGAAACTAATTTTTCTGGTAGCCATATGTTCTGCAAGAAGGGTATCAGAGTTGGCTGCTCTTTCTTGTAAAGAGCCATATTTAATTATTCACAAGGATAAGGTGGTATTGCATCCTCATCCTAACTTTCTACCAAAGGTAGTGTCAGGTTTTCATCTAAACCAGGATATTGTTTTACCTTCATTTTTCCCAGAACCCTGTTCTACGAAAGAGAAGTCACTACATTCTCTGGATGTGGTGAGAGCAGTCAAAGTCTACTTGAAGGCAACTGCTCAGATTCGAAAAATGGTTGTTTTGTTTATGTTGCCTGAAGGTCCTAAAAAAAGGATAGACAGCATCGAAATCTACCATTTCCAAATGGATTTGGCAAGTAATTGTTCAAGCTTATGGTTTAAGGAGGAAGATTCCACCCTCTCAAATCAAAGCGCACTCCACTAGGGCTGTTAGTGCTTCATGGGCAGTGCATCACCAAGCTTCCATGGCTCATATCTGCAAGGCTGCAACTTGGTCTTCAGTCCTTACATTTACCAGATTCTATCAGGTGAATGTAAACAGGCGTGAGGATATTACCTTTGAGCGTAGTGTGCTGCAGGCAGCAGTATAATTCCTCTGGTCCCATGGTGCCCTACTTTTGTTGAGTCTCCCTCAGTTGGTATTGCTCTGGAACATCCCACATAGTAACTACTATGGCTCTGTGTCCCGTGATGTATGATAAAGAAAATAGGATTTTTATAACAGCTTGCCTGTAAAATCCTTTTCTTGGAGTACATCACGGGACACGGAGGTCTCTCCCTTTCTTCTAATACACATATATTGCTTTTTTACAAAACTGAGGTGCTCCCAGTAGTGGGAGGGGTTATATTAGGTGTGTGCCAGTGTCCATCACCTGAAGGTGGCCTACAACCCACATAGTAACTACTATGGCTCTGTGTCCCGTGATGTACTCCAAGAAAAGGATTTTTACAGGTAAGCTGTTATAAAAATCCAATTTTTTTCCATATATGTATTTACCAATTCATTTGCTTCCTCTTTTTGCATTTTTATTTTTATTTTATTTTTGATTTAATATATTTTTTTTTGGATCCACTTATCAGACTGATCCATTCACCTGCACATTATTCATTTACTTATCAATTTTATGAGCGCAACTCCTTATGTTTAGTATTAATTTGTAAAACATTTTGCTTCCACTTCACAATTACGTGCCACTGTGTGTTGGTCTATCACATAAAATCCCAATAAAATACATATACATTTTTGGTTGTAACATGACAAAATGTGGAAAATTTCAAGGGGTATGAATACTTTTTCAAGGCACTGTAGATGTGAGGACCTGGGGTTGGGAACAGGAAGTTGGAAGTTATGAAGTGAAACTAGAAGAAAAAGGTTTTACATGTAGCTTTCTGCTGGCTGGAATAAACAAGTTCTTCACAAGATTCATCTGACTATTCACCATTGCTTCTACAAAATCTACATTGACCCTAGATATATAGAAGAGCTACTATGTTAAAAAAAACACAATTACCCTTTAATCTAGTCAGTTACAGTACTATATACACCTGTACAACGCTGTAGCGTATGGCTCTAAAATACATTAAAAGCATACTTAGTATTTGCAGTGTATCTTTGTAGCCCATTGATCTTTCTCCAGTATCTTTTTCTTGACTTTGGAATCCCAGAGGGTGCCAGGTTTGATTTCATTGTACAGTAATTTACTGCAGGAACTTCAGGTAACAGGATTTCAGCAGGCTGGCCATGTTATTGACTCCTAATATGAAACATGGAAGCTCCCCAGTGACCTTTCCTCTGCATATTTCACAGCCCCTGAGGCTTACTGCTACTTGAGATAGCTGAAAACTGACATATTTGATCTGCGAGTTTGAGAAATCTGCAAATTCATAGGTCATTTCTTGTCCCATTCGACGTGTTGCTTGTCTGAATGCCTGTGACTTGTGGGCATTAAAAAAAGATTTTTTATAAAGCAATAAGGTGAAGCATATACAAAATTAACCCTCTACTCATGTAAGGCATACTGCACAGAATGTATCAAAACGTGAAGAATGAAGTGGTTCACCTAATATTTCCTTTAATTGCTTTGGGATTTATTGAATGGCATAATATAAAGAACAATGATGTAGAACACACCATAGAAAAAAATCAGATTTGGAAAAAGCCTTAAAGCAAAAGTGTATCTGTATAAAATACCTCAATCTTCATTTATATTAGCCTCCTGTAGTAATATGAGCACCAGGATTCAGTATGGGATAGGAAGGGTCAACTCTGCTCCATAACAAGGAAGATGCCAAACTATTTTATTTATTACAGGTATTTATATAGCACCAACAATTTACGCAGCACTCTACAAATATATTGTAAATTCACATCAGACCCTCCCCTCAAGGAGCTTACAATCTAAGGTCCCTGAATTACATTTATACATACTAGGGCCAATTTTTGACAGAAACCAGTTATCCTACTAGCATGTCTTTGGGGTGTGGGAGAAACCCACACAGACACGGAGAACATAAAAACTCTATGCAAGCAGTGCCATAGTAAGGCCGGCCATACACGGTGCAAGATTTCTTTCCTGCAACCATGGGTTGCAGAAAAGAAATTCACATGATTCCCCCATCAACACAGACAGTGCTGACAGGGAATCCCTCCTGCTGAGCTATTGTCTGCTTTCAGCAGGGGGCGTGGGCAGGTGGGGAAAGCCGTCCCCGCCAGGAGAAGACAGTGATTATTGCTAGCGATAAGACAATCCAGCAGGCTGGTTGTACCCAAGTTGATCGATTGATCAACGTGGTACATTCAGCCTGCCCATTAATGGTTTGAATCTCGACCAGTTCAGCAGAAAATTTGAACCATGTATGGCCAGCCTAAATGTCCTGCAAGTCAACCTTATTTTTGCATTAACATTTTGTTCACTTGGTTGAATGATTGCAAAGGATATTTGTCCAACAAACTGTAAGGTTTTTGACCAACACTTCCCTTTTCTAAAATTGGCCATCACTGTTTGTTTCTATATGTAGTTTGTTTTTTGTTGCATGATCCTATTTATTCTGCTTAAAGTGGTTCTAACGTTTAAATTTTTTACCTTGATGCATTATCTGCATTAAGGTAAAAAATGCCCTACCATCTTTCCTACCACACTATCCCTAAACACTTACATTATCTCACAAAAGTGAGTACACCCTCACATTTTTGTAAATATGTTATTATATCTTTTCTTGTGACAACACTGAAGAAATTACACTGAGTGTACAGTTTGTATAACAGTGTACATTTGCTGTCCCCTCAAAATAACTCAACACACAGCCAATAATGTCTAAACAGCTGGCAACAAAAATGAGTACACCCCTAAGTGAAAATGTCCAAATTGGGCCCAAAGTGTCAATATTTTGTGTGGCCACCATTATTTTCCAGCACTGCCTTAACCCTCTTGGGCATTTAGTTCACCAGAGCTTCACAGGTTGCCACTGGAGTCTTCCACTCCTCCATGATGACATCACAGAGCTGGTGGATGTTAGAGACCTTGCACTCCTCCACCTTCCCATTGAAGATGCCCCACAGATGCTCAGTAGGGTTTAGGTCTGGAGTATGTGCTTGGCCAGTCCATCACCTTTACCCTCAGCTTCTTTAGCAAGGCAGTGGTCGTCTTGGAGGTGTGTTTGGGGTCATTATTATTTTGGAATACTGCCTTGCAGCCCAGTCTCCGAAGGGAGGGGATCATGCTCTGCTTCAGTATGTCACAGTACATGTTGCCATTCATGGTTCCCTCAATGAACTGTAGCTCCCCAGTGATGGCAGCACTCATGCAGCCCCAGACCATGACACTCCAACCACCATGCTTGACTGTAGGCAAGAAACACTTGTCTTTGTACTCCTCACCTGGTTGCCACCACACACGTTTTGACATCATCTGAATGAAATAAGTTTATCTTGGTCTCATCAGACCACAGAATTCCAGTAATTCATGTCCTTAGTCTGCTTGTCTTCAGCAAACTGTTTGAGGGCTTTCTTGTGCATCATCTTTAGAAGAGGCTTCTTCTGGGACGACAGCCATGCAGACCAATTTGATGCAGTGTGCGGCGTATGGTCTGTGCACTGACAGACTGACCTCCCATCCCTTCAACCTCTGCAGCAATGATGGGAGCACTTATACATTTATTTCCCAAAGACAACCTCTGGAATAAGATGCTGAGCATGTGCACTCAACTTCTTTGGTCGACCATGGCGAGGCCTGTTCTGAGTGGAACCTGTCTTGTTGAACCGCTGTATGGTCTTGGCCACCGTGCTGCAGCTCAGTTTCAGGGTCTCTGCAATATTCTTATAGCCTAGGCCATCTTTATGTAGAGCAACACTTCTTTTTTTCAGATCCTCAGAGAGTTATTTGCCATGAGGTGCCATGTTGAACTTTCGGTGACCAGTATAAGAGAGTGAGAGCGATAACACCAAATTTAACACACCTGCTCCCCATTCACACCTGAGAACTTGTAACACTAATGAGTCACATGACACCAGGGAGGGAAAATGGCTAATTGGGCCCAATTTGGACATTTTCACTTAGGGGTGTACTCGCTTTTGTTTACACGCACTATTTGTACATTGTAGCAAAGTGTCATTTCTTCAGTGTTGTCACATGAAAAGATATAATAAAGATATAATAAAATATTTACAAAAATGTGAGGGGTGTATTCACTATTGTGAGATACAGTATCTGACTCCTCTCACCGATCCAGTGCTGTCTTGGCTGCAGCACCGCTCTCCTCACTTTCTGGTCTCATTAGAGACACTAAGGGCAGATAGAGCCATAGGCTCCCGCTGCTGTGATTCAAACTCCTGTGAGGAGAGAGCGGGGGCATGTCTATGGTCGCACACAGCTTGGCTTGGGAGCATGGATTGTATGAGTGCCCTCATTGCCCCTGGCTTGCTAAGAAGGCACCCAGAGGAAGGAAGAGCAGACAGTGCCATCGGGGGGACTGCCAAAGAGGAGGTAAGGGACCTCTCTGTGCTGTACCATAAGTATAACCTTTAAAGTGGTTGTATAATCTTTAAAGTGGTTGGCGCCCACTGCTGTCAATCACAGCCAGTAAGCCAATGAGGAGAGAGTAGGACTTCTTAAGGATGCATAGAGCCGGGCTCGGGAGCGAACACGCACCAGTGCCCCTATAGCAAGTGATTAAAATAAAAGATACTTCTGCGCTACTGATTATGAAAAACTGTGTGCAAAACATTTAAGGTTGCTGATAGACACCAACTGTTATTAGCAGAAAAAGTGAAAAAATATATAAAAAAACCTATGATAAAGTCACATGTGCGGTGACAAAACGGGCGGGCTTGTGACATCATTGCGTTGTCCTAGGAAGCATATGATCACCCAGGAGGGCAGCAGGGTCGTGGACTTGGGGATGATTCTGTGACCCCAGGGACGGATCTGTATATGTCTAAGTTCATCACCTGTATGCACCAGGGCTAGTGCATTTTTAAATGTGAGTGGAACAGTTGTATGTTTTTTAAATAAATTATGTTTACAGTACTACACTATGTTAGTTCCTTTACCCATATGCTGTCATCATCTATGAGAGACCACGCTTGCAGGAGCCCACTGATGGGAGCTTAAAAAGACATCTTGGATTGTGACCCCACGAGGGGAAGGTTCTACTAGGCCTAATTGGGAGCCATTCTGGGAGGTGAGTGCATAGTGTGCCTGGTGGAGGGTAGACTTGGTGTTTGTCACTTACTTGCCATTTATTCACAGTTGGATACCTGCAGATTGCACCTGTTCACAAGAAGTTGCACTTATCCTACGGACTTTGTTTTGTTTATTTAAAAGTTATAAGTGTCATATTTATTATTCCCACTATGGGTCACTGTTGTGCACTTATTGTTTATATTGTTAGTGAAGCATTATATGTTTGTGAGGTAGCGCTTCATCTTTTTATATATTTTTTCCCTGTAGCAAGTAGCTTGCTATTGGGGGCGCTGATCAAGGGTGAGGAGCCAGGAGCACCTACGGGGGACCCGAGAAGAAGAGGATCGGGGCTGCTTTGTGCAAAACCACTCCACAGAGCAGGTAGGTATGACATGTTTGTTTTTCTAAACCTTTAATGTCACTTTAAAGCTGGCAAATGATGTTACATCTTTATGGCATCATGGTACAAGTACACACTCTATGTAAAATAATATATGCATTTGTATTACAGGGATCTTCTCTTTGCTTTTGATTGTTGAACAGAGTGATGCGGGAGGTAAGTATCTGCTCCTGGTAGGGGGGAGTAAGTGTCTGCCTGAATGAGCAAAGCACAAGTTCAGTTTGTTCTTCACAGAAGCACATAGCTGAAACTTTGTAAATCTGGCTTACATTCGATAACCTGCATGAAATAAAACTCAGATCAATAGGAAATTGAGCACATTTTTTGATTCTAGTACAGCTGAAGTGTCACTTAGCATGGATAGCATGAAATCTGAACATGGACAAGAATACTAAGATATGGATGCAAA
Organism: Lithobates clamitans; assembly: GCA_037952925.1. Lineage (NCBI taxonomy): Eukaryota > Metazoa > Chordata > Amphibia > Anura > Ranidae > Lithobates > Lithobates clamitans. The sequence goes on from JBBGZY010000490.1 coordinate 1,723,715, forward strand.
CTACATAGAGCAGATATTAGACAACACTGTCAACACAAAAAGCCACAAATTGTCTCTAAATAAAAAAAAGTCCATCCATCACATTTTTTTTTTGTGAACCTCTTTACGAAGTGAGGTGTAATCCCCTTTTTTGTACATTAAATTGTTTCTGTCCATATATTTGTGGTAGGTGGAGGTCGTGAATGGTGGTCAAATTGAAATCAATGGGATCAACTGCAAATGTTAAAGAGATGTATTGGTCATAGTTGTGGTGGACTTGTTGTGCCGAAAGGCGGGAAAAGCTGAAATAAATAAGCTATCAGGCAGCACGTAGTTCAGGTAAGTACTAATGCTAACTCTTATGCAAGCTTCACTGCTTTAAGGGGCGACTTTGTCAACAGGGATGGCAGTGAACTAACAAGCAGGACAGATTCTAGAGCAGTGTAAGGCCGGCCATAGATGGTTCGAATCTTGGCTGGTTCCGCAGGAACCATCTGAGGTTCGGACCGTGTGTGGGCAGGCTGAATGTACCAAGTTGATTGATCAACTTGCGATTATCGCTAGCTGTTGCTATAGCCGCTAGCAAAAATCGCTGTCTTCTCCCAGGGGGAAAAGACTGCTTCCCCTGCCCGCCACCATCTGGAGAATACAATGTCTCGGCAAGAGGGATTCCCATATCAGCACTGCCTGTGTTAATGGGGGAATCATGCAAATTCAGAAATTTGCCCTGACTATGGGCTGCCTACGTCTTCAGTCGAATAGTCAGAGCAAGCAGCAGACAGTGGAAGCAGGCTGATGGTCAAATAATTCAGACATACTAACCCTAAACCTAGTCCAGGTTCCAGACATGGACATAGAACAACAATATGACTAGCAGAGACAGAAGGCACATGATCAAGATAAACACAGTCAAGCTAAAGCAGGACAAAGATGAATCAAAACTTGTTTGGCTCAGCAGGGACCAGACAAATGTTGATCGGTGTGTGGCTGTATTTTTGGACGACAACTGTACTGATTAAACGAAAATCGTACGATCTGGTATCATGCAAGAAACATTTTGGTGCTTGTCCGATTGGATAATATCATCAGATTATCGTACGATCAATTAGAAAGCCGGATTTTTCATACAATTTTCGGATCGTGTGTACGGGCCATTAGTGAACAAACAGCATCAAGGTCAAGGAACACACCAGACAGGTCAAGAATAAAGTTGTGGAAAAGTTTAAAGCAGGGTTAGGTTATAAAAAGCTTTGAACATCTCACAGAGCACTGTTCAATCCATCATCCAAAAATGGAAAGAGTATCGCACAACTGGAAGAACAAATCTCTCCAAAGTGAGGGTAAATCCACAGATGTCCTCAAGGAAGGCTTCCCTTCAATGATTGTTTCAGTGACCGTTGCAAATTTTTTAATCACTCATAATTTTTTTTGTCCTGGTTACAGTGGTCACCATCACAGATAGAAAGAGTGAATCTACCCAACAGAACATAGATGGCAATCAAAACATGACCAGGTTTTCAACCTTCTCTTACTTTTTACAACATTAAAAAAAAGTCCTGGCTAAAGATTTAATCTACACGATGACCACTATTTGTGTTTTACATTGTAGCTGTTTGGGTAATTTACAACTTCACCTAAAGTACCAAAAAAATACATGTTTTCTAATTATTTGGTTTTGTATTTCTATACCATCTTGTCTGTCATTCTTATGTGGCTCCTTAAGGCCCGTACACACGATCGGACTTTCTGACAGGAAATGATGGATGTGAGGTTGTTGGCGGACAATCCGGCCATGTGTATGCTCCATCGGACAATTGTTGTCGGACTTTCCGCCAACAAATGTTGGCTAGCATGTTTTCAAATATTTTCAAATTTTCCGCCAACAAATGTGTGTTGTTGGACTTTCCGATCGTGTGTACACAAAATTCCGTCGGACAAAAGTCCAATGTACAATCACACATGCTCGGAAGCAGAAGAGGTCGGTCTTGTAAATTAGTGTTTGTAATGGAGAATGGAGAACATTTGTGACTTGGCAAATTATGGAATCTCGAAATGCAGCGCACAATTCTCTTCTTTAAAGGGATAATAATGAAGCTGCTTTGCTGGTGATACTGATGGAGTTATTACAAACAAATTTTCAAAGGCTTTTTTTTCTAGTGATATCAAAAATAATATATATTTTTTTTATTTGTGCAAGTTACCACAACACCATTATCCCCTAGTTTTTAAGAACAAATATAGAACTATGTTGGTGTCCCTTGTCAAATTGACATTGTATTTTTTAAAATGTAACTGCCTACTCCCAAACTGTCATTTGATGTAAAACACCCAAGTATTATCCTCCACAATTTTTTTTATTGTGCATTAAAAAAAAAAAAAAAAATAGACATGCTATCTGCCAATAGAACTTAACCAAAAAGTGCATTCTATGCATCCAAAAATATAGAAAATTTACCAAATCAAGTCATTATTCAATCAAAAAAATAATATCAAAGCAATAACTCCAAGGCCAACACGTTATCTCCTCCGATTCCGCAACATGTCTGGTTGACGAATGGCCGTTCAGAAACGAACTGAAAAGCGCTAAATGAAAAACGCAAAAAGAAAAGCGCGAATCAACACTCACTAAACTTCTACTAACACGAAGGAGCCCAAAGGGTGGCGCTAAAGAGCTGCAAAACCATGCAGTACGTCTAGTACGTCACTATGTTCGTAATTGTTGGCCAACATTTGTGTGGCCATATGCAAGACAAGTTTGAGCCAATGCCCTTCGGACAAAATTCCACGGTTTTGTTGGCGGAAAGTCCGATCGTGTGTACGAGGCATAACACTCAGATGTGGTTCTCAGAAATTGTTTACATTCTAACTATATTTTCTCTGTTTTTTTTTTCTGCTATCTGAAGCAGGTTAAAGATGATTTGCCAGCAACTTCTGGGTTACAAACTTTCTTGGTATAAGAAAGTTCAAGCACTGAAGTTTTTCTGTTGCTTCAAGCACTTTATGTAACCAGCAAAATTAACAGATATTCATCTAGAAGATCATTTAAGTCTGTTATCTGGAAAATGAAATCAAAGGATTTTAAATGCTGCTCTGAAGCACAGATCATGTTAACATGATAGACGAGGGACTGAGGATGGAAGAGTCTTCTCTCAAAACATGCTTTAAAGGTAAACACTACAGGCTTGATTTATTGAAGTGTGAAGTATGATGAATCTCTGCTAACTTAAATATCCAATCATGAGCAACAGAAACTGCTTTTTTTTTTAAATTTGTATGCAAATGAGTAAATGTTGGTGTTTACTGTCCATTATTGCACTTCACTGCATTGCACTCTTTGGACTCTAAATGTCAAAAGATGTACCTCTGTATGTTGAATATTTATGTATTTTCTTATTTATTTATATTAATAAATGTTGAATATAAAAATTAAAGGGTAGCTGTATGAAGTGACACATAAATGCTGCTATTGCAGTCCTTTTACTGAATATGTAGAGGGATTTGTTTCATCACTGTGTATCATCCAGTGTTGCCACCCTACCAGATTCAAATTAACTGATACAACACCCAAAATTTACTGGCACAGCCAAGTTTTTACTGGCATTTTCAAAAGTTACAAAATTACAGTTTTAAGTGCAAATTTGAGTATTTAGGCTACAAACCTACAATATGAAATTAGCAATATGATTTAAGGTGGATAATAAGGCAAAAAACACATTTCTTATTTTATTTTTGATATAGTAAGTAAGTAGCTCAGGGACAGGAGACAGGAAGGCAAGAAATTAGAATGGTCAGGCACACACACATAAAATTGACTCTCGCGATGACACTGACAGTAGTGTGCAGCAGCACAGATGATGATGACATCTCACTGATACGACACATCCCCTCCTGAGTCACAGTGACAGTCTCTCTCCAAGCCAAGTGGTCCCTCCAGTCCACTCCAGTCTAAACAGCACCGACGGTCCCGGTCCCAGCCTGTGTTGCTCCCGTACCTCAGACAGGAGGCTCTGGCCGCTCTGCTTGGCTCCATTGCACCATGACATCACACGACATGCTCAGGCATCGCCTCTGCCAGAGCCGCCCGATCACACTGTAACAGGCACTCTGATGGTCTCAGCTGGCTCTGGACCAAGCCGAACGTCACAGCCATATTTTTTACTAGCAACCGTTTACTTTTACTGTCATTTACTGGCAGGAGAAAATTGCCTGTTTTTTACTGGCTGCCAGTAAAAATACTGACGGTTGCCAACACTGGTATCATCTGAGGCCAGTCCCTTCACTGGGTATATGTAAGAGTTTACAACCACTTTAATGTATTCTCTGCATCAAAAAAAACCTTCTGTGTTCAGCCCCCCCCCAGCCCCCCCTAAATACTTACCTGAGACCAATCTCGATTCAGTGCTGTGCATGAGAGCAGCGGCTCTCGCCTCTCTCTCTCTCTCTCTCTCTCTCTCCTCACTGGACATGGAGGCAGCAGAGAAAGCTATTGGCTGCTGTTGCTGTCAATCACAGTCTGTAAGGAGGACCGGGTGAGTCTTTGAGTGCCCCCATAGCAAGCTAGGAAGGGGGAGAAGCCAAGAGCACCGGGGGGACCCCAGAAGAGGAGAATCGGGGCTGCTCTGTGCAAAATCATTGCACAGAGCAGGTAAGTATAACATGTTTCTCATTTAAAAAAAATCTTACTTTTACAATCACTTTAAAGTGTATGTATGGTCAAAATGTAAAATCATATATTCATTTCCACATGGGATTTGTAATCCTTAGAAATTGAAAGTAAACAGCAGAGGAGAAGCAAAGCATACTGGGAATCCAGGAAGTTGTGGAAAGCGAAGGCCTGGAGGCAGGTGGAACTATTGTTTGTATTGTTATTACAGTGCTGATGTAAAATAATGAAAGTATGCTGTTACCTCATACATTCATAAGTCCAAAGAAATTTCATGAAATTACACAGGGTATATGCAGCCCTGCGCCCTGTTTCTCTCCTCCAACTGGCAGTTCCCATCTGTGAAAATGAACATGCAAAAGGACACGTCCAATAACCCTTAGTTATTGATAATCTTTGACTGCTCTTACTACTCTGACTCTATATGAGATAAAATCATTTTTCCTCTCCACCCCTCCCCACCCACCTTCCCCTCCCCCCCCATGTCATTCAGATCATAAACTTAAAATGATACTATACAATGAATCGCTGTGCATGAAAGCCATTCAATCATGGTATTTGCTGTGATTAGTCATACAGTACTGCCATTGGTGTGGTACAATGATCTGTTATCTGCTGTGTCTGGTGGAAACAACAGTTGACAGATCGCGCTGCAGCATGGCCCATAGGGCGCGCAAGGTGCATGATTGGGATAACACCATATGATGTCCACCTAGGATGGAAAAGCATCTGCTCGGCTGTCATTTGACAAAAGGCTAGGTGGGAGGCAGTTAAATAACAAGTATGGTATCTTTACTTGCTCTGTGCTATGGTTTTGCACAGAGCAGCCCCGATCCTCCTTTTCTGGGGTCCCCTGCCAGTGCTCATGGCTTCTTCCCCCTGCTGAGTGCCCCCATACAAGCCACTTGATGTGGAGGCAATTGTGTGGGTTTGATCCTGGGCCACACTCTAAGTGTCCATAGATATACATAGTTCTGCTCCGCCCTGCCCCCTGCTCCCTTCTCACAGGCTGTGATTGACTGCAACAGGAGCCAAGTGCATATCATCCTACTGCACGCAAGCACCACCATCTATGCCAATAGGAGGTCTGAACTGGTCCTCTTGGCAAGGTATAGTGATGATATCCTCCTCCTATGGGATGGCAATATCTAATACCTACAGTCTTTTATGTGTAAATTAAATACCAATGCCCGTGACATCATTTTATCTTTTGAAGGGAGTTCCAAGGCCATTTATTTTTTGGACCTCGAGATTGGGGTTGCAAATGGTAGACTAGTTACAAGTACTTTTTTTAGGTCCATGGACCTCAATTTGTTTATTCCCATGGACAGCTGTCATCATTGTGCTTGGCTACGCTCTATTCCACATAGTGAATTTATGCATCTTCAGTGTAATTGTATTCAACGGCTAGAGTTTGGAAAACAAGTCAATATGTTAAAAAGTTGTTTTATAGAAAAGGGCTATAATGAGGTTAATCTGGAGCCAGAAATGTGGGCTATTAGATCCATGAATAGAGAATCCTTACTCTATGAGAGGAATAAACAGGCAGACCCAGACAAATTTAAATGGTTGTTCATTACTTCTTTTTCGTCTCAACATTCTCAGATCAAGAAGATTTTCAATAGACATTGGTCTGTACTCAAAAATTACTGTGTCCTGCATACTAAACCTGGGTTAGTATTTAGAGGTGTCCCTTCATTACAAAGTATGATTGCCCCAAATGTCTTGAGCCAACCTTCCAAAATGTCCTCTTTTTCATAACCTTCCAAGATTTTATCCATGTAAGAAATGCTTAGTTTGTAAAATCAATTGATCAGGTTGACACAAAGCATGTTCTTTCTCTTCTACAGTTACTCATCAATAATACCCTATTCAATAATTTATTACTTGTGCCTCTACCAACATGGTTTACCTTCTGCAATGCCCTTGCAGTATGTAGGGAAGACCACAAGATCTTTTAGTGTGTGATTGAATGAGCACATTAACAACATCAAAAAGGGGTTTAGATCAATTTGTAAGATGACGCATTTTTATGTGCATTAAGATTGGACCGATGTACCCTGTTTTTGGGGATTGATAAATATATCCCCCCATAGAAAGGTAGTGCGCTAAGGAGGGGGATATCCCAGGTAGAGACCCACTGGATACATCAATTGAAGGTGTATTCCCCCACGGTCTGAACATCAAGTGGGACATTGATGATCTAATTGAAGTATTACACCTTTTTTAAAGTGATGTGGTTAATTGTTGATGCTACTTACCTGTGGATGTTTTTTTTATCATTTTATCCTAGGTTTTAATTAATTATTTTTCTCTTTTTAGTTTGTATCAATTTTTTATGGCTAATTAGATTTTGGTTTCACCGTAATTTAGTCGCTATTTGGTGTTGCTCATCTGTGGATAAAGCTCTTCATTTGCAACATAATTTTTGTTGTGCCAGCCATGTTGTTTGTCTCTGTCTGTTATTATGTATATGATATGATATTCTCATCATATATAGCAAGGAATGAATATGGGTAAACCTATTTTATCAGTATTTTTTGGTTTATATTTTTCATATTTTGTGCCTTAAATTTCATAAATTTTTTTGCAATTTGAACATTAGATGGCCTATGTCCGCTTAAACTGGATCTAGGCAGGGTCGGGACTAATTATGTACACGTCAATGGCGGATTTCTGGCTTAGATAACCACTTAAGGACCGGAAGGATTTTCCCCCTTAATGACCAGGCTATTTTTTGCGATACGGCACTGCGTCACATTAACTGACAATTGCATGGTCATGCGACGTTGTACCCAAACAAAATTGATAAACAACAAAAGGGATCCCCTAGTTGTGGACTTTTTAGGCACATACAAAAAATGTAAAAAACTATATATAGTACAAATATAATTTATTGAATAGAAACAGTAAAAACATAACAGTAATGTAGCATCTATTGTTTGGAATGCGAATCAGACAGTTTTACATTAGTATGTATACAGTGTTTGAGACAGTACTCTTGCACCCGACGCGACGACCACATCCTTGGGTGGTACCAGTACATCGATGACATATTCATCATCTGGGACGGACCATCAGATCATCTTCAACAGTGTCTTCTGAGGATGAATTGTAACTACTTCAATTTAAATGTTACCATGTCCTTCGACAAACAGTGTGTCACATTTCTGGATGTAGAAGCCTATAGAGCAGGGGGGGGGGGCATTTTGAGCAGGCTCTATAGGAAACCTACTGCGAGCAATGCAACTTTGCATGCCACCAGCTTCCACCCTAAACCCCTCATGGACTCTCTTCCCTACAGCCAGTACCTCAGGGTAAGACGGAACTGCTCGAACGATAACACCTTTAAAATAGAAGCAAACAAACTACGTGACAGATTGCTACAACGAGGCTACTCTCACGCTTCGCTAAAGCAATCCTTTAAAAAAGCCTCCTTACAATCAAAGAATAAGCTACTTTACTCTGAGAAATCTAAGAACAAAAATGACATTAATGCCATTAGAATTATTACAAAATACAGTAATCAACAAAAACAAATCAAAAGCATTATAGAGAAATACTGGCACATACTGCAATGCGACCCAGCATTGGGACCGTTTGTCCCTCCCAAGCCGCTTTTTACTTTTAAACGGGCTACATCCTTGAGGGATAGGATCATCACCAGCGAATACAAGGGAGAACTGAATGAATCTCACTGCAAATACAAGGGAACCTTTAAATGTTGGGCATGTAATCACTGTAAATTCATGCTCAAACAAAAAAATCCCACCCTTCCCAACGGCCAGACCTTCTACCCAAAGCATTTTGCTAATTGTAAAACCCATGGGGTGATATATATGCTTTTGTGCGAATGCACATGCTTTTATGTTGGCAAAACAATAGTGGAATTTTGGAGAAGGGCGTATAGACACATAACATGTATGAAAACCTGCAACCCTGATCTCCCTCTTTGGAGACATACCACACTAGTGCATAATGGAAAGTTTCCAAAAATAAGGTTTCTTATTTTAGACCACATACATCCGGGTCTCAGAGGGGGAGACTGGAATAAGATCCTATTGCAAATGGAATCGCGATGGATTCATAGATTAAAAGCTACTCAGCCTCTGGGCCTGAATGAAACAATGTGGTTTAAGCCATTTCTTGAGGGTTTTTCCTCAGGGGGTAGGGAACAATAATGACAGAATGCGGCCCCCCTCCCCCTTTCTCTTTGCTCCGGTCTCTTCCTCTGAGACTTGGATGTAGGCGGTTTATTTTTATTTTTATGGCTGTAACAAATAGGTCAATGATGAATTCCCGACGCATACAATTAATCTTATTGACACACCTCTAGTGGCATAAAAATAACAATCATATGTCCAACTAGCAACATGCATCTGGACATATATAAACATACAAATGCATGTGTCTATGTGTACATAAATGAGATACTCTATGTTGGTTCCATAAAGCGTACATTATCTTATGCGACTTGAGTTTGTATATACTCCCAGGTTGCCACTTCAACTTCTACATTTACAAATCATGTATGTTTTTGGTCTAATATTTGAACACCCTTAGGAGCTCCCTCACCAGATAATAACTGCTATAAAACTATATATGATATTGTTGTCTTTCCTGATTATTACTATATATCGCTTCTGAATGAAATACATCCTTGTTGATTCTGCCATAAATATTTATCTTTTCCTATATATATCATGCAAACGAGCCATCCTATTTGGATTTTTTGTCTATGCTTCTCTTGTTCTACATACTTTACCCCACAATGTTATGTGAATCTGTGACAACTTATCCAATAATGTCATGCAAACCTGTGAGACAATGTCTGTCACCAGCATTTTCTTGTTTCCGGAAAATTGTAACCAACATTAATGGTAAATATACATCTTTTTACTTTTATTTATATAATCCATACAAAAGGAGGTGTTCCTTTAGACATTACACTGTCATTTTTACATACACCAACTTGATGCTCGCCCGGCACACTAAGCCGCCCAGGCCATGCAACCCGTGGCGGCGTTATGTGAGGTTACAGTCAAATCCATCCATGACTGACCTCCATCTTGCGACCCGAAGCATAGTGTGTCGGCGGGTGGAGTGGGCGCAGCAACGTTCTGACGCACATGCTTGCGCATGCACGGCATGGACGGGGCGGCGCACACTCCTCCCGGGGGGCCATACATGGCTCGTACCTGCCTCCTCTCCCTCCCACATTATCAGCTGTTGTAATTTACATCAACAGCTGATTGGGGGAGAGAGGCTTTATAACAACACCAGACACATATGCCGGACATCCATTGCAGTTTGCGGGATGACACCGGCTTGAACAGTCATATGTCTCGATCTACTCTCATGCTATGTAAGTAAACAATTACTCTTTAGTGGCTGCTACTCTAGCTTAGACTTGCTGATTATACTTCTTTAACATTTATACCAAGGCCGCGCCTGGGGTTTCTTTGTTATTCTTAATAAATCCAATAGATAAACCCAATACAAAATTGAGTATATTACATGCAAATGCCTTTTATTACTATTTCTCATTTTTACATTTTACACATAAGCAAATCTATTCTATCCAAATGCCATAGCATTGTAGCAATTTCACCATTCTTACATGCAACCTTTTGTTTTGAAAAACAAATATTTAGATTCAGTCATTCAGTCAATTAAATATATTATTTATTTGTCACCATTCTAGCTATCAACCACACATCTGTAACGTCACCTGTTGAAATACCTCCAGGTATGATTTAAATCTTGTAAAAAAGTCCTCCTAATATCAAATTAACCCAATAATTGTTATTTTTATTTTTAATAATGAATAGGATCCTCTATTATACATTTGTACTATTACATTTTTTTGCAGGACTTGAGTCTCGGCCTCAGTGGAGCCTCAAGTCTCTTTTTATATGCCCTCTATGGGCCTTCTCTCCTCCCCTTTTTTGGAAGGCCAAGGAGAGGTTTTTCTTCTCTCCCTTTACTCCTTTGAAACAGAAGAGAAAATCACATATATACTTCTGTGAAAGAAATCCCACCTCCACCCATATATGGATTTATAATAATTTTTTCCAAAATATTTAAATTTATATTTTTCTCTCGGAATCAAGAACATATTTGGTAGACAGACTGTGTCATTGTCGCTGTTTTTAACTAAAACTTTATGGAATGCCAAGTCAGCCAATGCAGTGTAAACGTAAGTGTAAAAGACATGAAGAGTACACTATGAAATGTTTTATATATATTTGTACTCATATGCTCACTGTTGCCTTTACAATATATTTTTTCTAGTATAGAATTGTCTCTAATTTACACCCTCCCTTGAGGAAGGAGGCTAATTTACTCCGAAACACGTCGGGTTCAAGAGTACTGTCTCGAACACTGTATACATACTAATGTAAAACTATCTGATTCACATTCCAAACAATAGATGCTACATTACTTTTATGTTTTTACTGTTTCTATTCAATAAATTATATTTGTACTATATATACTTTTTTATGTTTTTTTGTATGTACCTAAAAAGTCCACAAATAGGGGATCCCTTTTGTTGTTTAGCTCAAAATTTTGGATGTGCTACAATAATACAGTCGGCTGCCGATCTACACTATTTTCCAAACAAAATTGATGCCCCTTGTTTGTTTCTTATAAATAGTGCATGATGACTAAACATGGCTTCCTATGCCCTGGAAGACGTCATATGTGATGAAATGCGTAGGTCGTTTGTGACGTCATCACATGCTCTGGAGTCTGGAAGCGGCCCGTCATAGTTTTAGGACTGGCTTTTCCATTGTTATTGCCACTGATTCTTTTTTATATTTGTAAGTAGGATTTTAATAAAAATCTTTATATACAGTTTTACACTATGTGGATTCCTTGGTTTTATTTTCATGGGCAATGTGAGGCCTGGGAGGATAACTAGCAGAGACTTGAATAAGAGGACGGCTGTACTGCACCACAGAGGATCCTTTACATACAAGCACTTAATGACTTCTCCAAATAAGAGGGTTCAATTATTTTGCTAAGCGTATTTATGAAGCATATGGTGAAGGAACACAGTGGTGTGGTTGCCTGAAGTTGGATGAACTGCACTTTAGAGAAAGCAAGATATACTTCAGTTTATTTATTCCGCTTTGGATGGTGAATTTTTTTTTCGAGCTCTTTAGGAACTGTGATTTAATTTTGCACTAGGTGCTTTATAATTGAATGATTTTTATGCGCAGCATTTATTTTACTATTCGTTTTAACAATGTATATCTATTGGTGTGCTAGCAGCTATTAATTGATTGCACCTTGGAGCAAGATTTCTTCCTTTTATCAAGTATTTGTGGGGGGTAAGGGCTGGGCTTGTGGTGGAGCTGCACACAGAAGGCTTTTTACCTTAATGCATAGAATGCATTAAAGTAGTTGTAAACCTCTGACATTAAATATGAACAAACCAGCGTTGTAGGTCCTTTTCCCTGCTCCGAATACTGCAGAGGGAGGGGCCGAGATCCCCACTGACGTCAGCCCCGCTCCGTGCACTGCAGAGGGAGGAGCCGCTGACGTCAGCTGGGAGGAGAATATCTCCAGCGGGTCATGTGAGCGCCCAGCGGTGCTGTAAAAAAGGTATTTTCCACAATAAAGTTACACAAGGAGACACACTGCACATTATATAACCTTTTTACAAAATGGATTACATGTTTTTACAAGGACTTTAACTAGGGCTTATTTTCAGGGTTGGGCTTATATTGCAGCCATCCCCGAAAATCATGCTAGGTCTTATTTTTGAGGTAGGGCTTATTTTCGGGGAAACACGGTACTAGTAAAAAGTAAGTGCAGATTCATTGAATCAAGTAAAATGCTCTTTTCTCTTGATATTGCAGTGTAAATTTCTGACACATGTGGCTAACCTGAACTATAGAAAAGTTATTCATCTTCATGTATATCTGAAAATGCAAGATACTGAACATTTGTATGTATAAGTATTGATTATAAGCAATGATCACTTCTTATACCTTTTTGGTAACTTAGCCCTCTTACCATTGTATTTGTAAGAAAACCTTTTTCAAAATAAAGTATATATGTAGCAAAGACCCCCGAAGGAGCTGCTGAAATAAATTGGGTCGTTACCATCAACCCTTAGCTGTAGTTTGACCACATCAGGAACTTAGAGTCTGTATTGAGCCTTGCGTCCATCAATGTATGCACCAGTCACTTTGTTCTGTTTCCAATGCTTTATTGCAAAACAATTTGAAAGGAAGTAGCAGTGAAGAGGTAGAAAGGAGGTTGAAGGAGAATTCAAATACCTTTTGCAGATCACTAAGGAATTTAAGATCTTGCAGACTAATGCCCCGTTCACACGGTCAGACTTTGTTCGGACATTCCGACAACAAAATCCTAGGATTTTTTCTGACGGATGTTGGCTCAAACTTGTCTTGCATACACATGGTCACACAAAGTTGTCGGAAAATCCGATCGTTCTAAACGCGGTGATGTAAAACACGTACGTCGGGACTATAAACGGGGCAGTGGCCAATAGCTTTCATCTCTTTATTTATTCTGAGCATGCGTGGCACTTTGTCCATCGGATTTGTGTACACACGATCGGAATTTCAGACAACGGATTTTATTGTCGGAAAATTTTATAGCCTGCTCTCAAACTTTGTGTGTTGGAAAATCCGATGGAAAATGTGTGATGGAGCCTACACACGGTCGGAATTTCCGACAACAAGTTCCTATCACACATTTTCCGTCGGAAAATCCGACTGTGTGTACGGGGCATTACACACCTTCAGTCTAGAGATCTTTGCCCACCCGGATAGGTCTCTCTCACTGACCTAGCAGCCGGAATGGCGCATGGATGAAAAATCTCTGCCACAGACTCCAAAGGAACAAAATTGCTATACAATCCTCTGCCACAGGACGTAGTGATGATTGTACAATCCTCTGCCACAGAATTGTAGTCTTAAATGAAAGGCAACACAGTACCAGAACCTTTAAGCCGACCCGGCAGTACTGTGCGGTAGGTTAGGTTGTATCCTCCAATTAAGTCACCAGGCCCTTCTTGAGATACCAGCATGCCGCTCGGTCCTGTCAAAGATGAGTCCTCCCCTGGATCTTCTCAATTGCTTGGCTTCTTCCTGCAGGACAGACAGCACAGGACCAGCTCTAAACCAATGGGCCCCAGATGACCTCTGGGCCTACTTATAGTAACATAGCCTTGGGCCAGCATGGTCCCGAGACAGAAAGGAAGCTATCACATACCTCTAGGCCAGGAGGGCCAAGCGGCAAAAAAGAGCCCCAAAAATGGTGTCTGCCCCTTAAGTACACTCTCCCAGAATGCTTAGCAGTGGACCACCTCTGCCGAGCTACCTCTGAGAAAGAAGAGCACTCAATACACTTCAGCCTGTTGCTTTTCAACACCAGCCTGTGGTGACAACGACATCTACAGACAACAATGTGAAACTACACGCAACACAGCCAATGCTGGAACAGAAGCTAATTTAGCCACATCTGAACTATATACAGAACAGATAACCCCCTAAATTTACATACAAGCTCCTGATCAACAGGAGCAGGGCGCTACACACATATATATATATATATATATATATATATATATATATATAGTGCCTTGAGTTACAGTTCTTTATGAATCATCTTTACTCTTGCTATGAGGCAACCTATGAAATATTTTTCCTTTTTTGTTCCCAACATTAGATACATGCATTTCAAAGCATGTAATAATTTCTTATTAAAAAAAAATAAAAAAATAGTACATGGCCAATAAAAATGCTGTTTTGAAATGTTCCCAGAAACAATTATCTACAGTGAAAAGGTCCATTCATTTAACATACAATTGTCGCTAATGTATGTTCAGCCCGCAGTGATAATCGTGGCCGCGGTGCTTTTACTTACTTACATTTTCAGCCAGATTCTTTATGTTTGCTTTGTGCCATTATATTTGAATTATGCTTTTTTTTTTTCTTGATGTTCGCCTACAATTTGACCCTTTTCTGCAATGAGAAACAAACCCTCGGGCAGAATAAATGAAGCACAGTAAAATCTGATAGATTGCTGAATTTCCAATCCCAGACTCTTAATGCTGATGTTATTTTTCATGAATCATTTCTCTGCCTGAATTTCTTAGCAATAATAATGATGATTAGAATATTATTATTTTACATTTTTTTTACATTATTATTTTACATATTGTTGTTAATCCAGATATAGATATTGTACATATTTATTTCTTGCAAATATTGGTCTTCCTTGTAAATTATCTTAAAGTAAATGTAAGCCCTAACTGAATGACATTTAGTTTGCTAATGCACTGTGTGTCATAAACAACTGCCATTTTAATATTATTAAAAATAAAACGCTTTACTGTATTAACCTTTTTTATGCATTGTTGTATAAGAGCACTGCTGATCTATGCAGACATTTCCTGTCACTGTCATTTTACTAATGACACTGGCTGGAAAGGGGTTAAACATCTAGGGTGATCAAAGGGTTAAATGTTACATAGTTAGTCAGGTTGAAAAAAGACACAAGTCCATCATGTTCAACCAATAAAAGAGAAAAAAAAAAGAATAAATCATACAATCCCATATACTGTACACAATTCAATACCAACAGTTGATCCAGAGGAAGGTGAAAAACCCCAGCAGAACATGATTCAATTTGCTACAGCAGGGGAACAAAATTCCAAGAGGCAATCGGATTTTCCCTGGATCAACTTTACCTATAAATGTTAGTACCCAGTTATATTACGTACATTTAGGAAAAAATCCAGGACTATTTTAAAGCAATCTACTGAGCTGGCCTGAACCACCTCTGGAGGGAGCCTATTCCACATTTTCACAGCTCTTACTGTGAAGAAACCTTTCCATATGTGGAGATGAAATCTTTTTTCCTCTAGACGTAAAGAGTGCCCCCTTGTCCTCTGTGATGACCTTAAAGTAAATAACTATATGGACCCCTTATGTATTCATACATGTTGATCATATCCCCCTTAATCTCCTCTTCTCAATAAATTCAGTTCCTCTAATCCTTCCTCATACCTGAGCTCCACCATGCCTCTTATGTGTGCCTATCCAGTGTTTTGGTGTACTGTGTGTGTGGTGCTTTTACTAAGGGAAGTAATCCATTACTTCCCCACTGTGTGAAAAAACAAGTGTAGCACTCAATGTGGTAATATAACGGCAATGAACTGAAAAAATTAAGGTATGTAAACATATAAGCAAATATAAGTGAACGTGCAAAAGTCCAATATTCACTGATGTGAAAAATGTGAAAGTTCAAATAAACATAAAAGAAATTGCTGGAAAAGTGTCCATCTGGTGCATGGCTTGTGACTTCTCAATAGACTTGGTGGCAGTGCGAGCAATATGTGACTAGCTGTGAAGCTGTGGAAACAAAGAAATCCTCTATCAAAAGAGTATGGATGGGTACTCTTACCGGATATGGTGGACCCACTTACCAGCGGTAGTGGGTCGATCAGGCTTGTGTAGGCCGAGTGCCTCAGGGTTAAAAGTTGACAGGAAATAGATTGCTCCAAACTGGGATAATTCCACTCCTTGACAGTGATGGTCCAACCGAAATTCCTAGACTCTATTAACTCAAAAGAGCATAGAACCTCCACCCAATAGGGGAGCCCTCTGGAGGTCAATGGTGTGTGCGGATAGGCTCAATCGAACCGGGTTAAGATAAGAAAAGTGGAAAAGCTCCATATGATGCAGGTAAAAAATGGAGAGGTTTTATTTAACCACTTCAGCCCCGGAAGGTTTTACCCCCTTCCTGACCAGAGCACTTTTTACAATTTGGTACTGTGTCACTTTAACTGGTAATTGCGCGGTCATACAATGTTGTACCCAAACAAAATTTGCATCCTTTTTTTCTCACAAATAGAGCTTTCTTTTGATGGTATTTGATTGCCTCTGCTATTTTTATTTTTTGCAATATAAACGGAAAAATATCAAAAATTTTGAAGAAAAATGATATTTTCTAATTTTTGTTATAAGAAAAATCCAATAAACTCAAGTTTAGTCATACATTTAGGCCAAAATGTATTCAGCCACATGTCTTTGGTAAAAAAAATGTCAATAAGAGTATATTTATTGGTTTGTGCAAAAGTTATGGCGTCTACAAGTTAGGGTACATTTTCTGGAATTTACACAGCTTTTAGTTTATGACTGCCTATCATTTCTTGAGCTGCTAAAATGTCAGGGCAGTACAACCCCCCCCCCTCATACAAATGACCCCATTTTGGAAATTAGACCCCCCAAGGAAATTGCTGAGAGGCATGTTGAGCCCATTGAATGTTTTATTTTTTTGTCCCAAGTGATTGAATAATGACAGCAAAAAAAAATTTACAAAAAGTTGTCACTAAATGATATAAGGTGAATGATAGAGTTCTTATCATGTCAGATAGATAATTATCAGTTTAGAAGTGTGGTATTTTTGCCTATCTTCATACTTGGAACAAGTACAAAAATACCACACCTCTAAACTGATAATTATCTATCTGACATAAGAACTCTATCATTCACCTTATTTTAGATTATTGATACCTTCTCAAAAAAAGTTTTATAGCCCAATCGGTGTAATATATGAAAGGATGTTTTATCTCGATATACACTATACTCTTGGGGACATGTATGTGGGATTGTTAACTTTGGAGGATATACGCACACCACATTAGCTGATTACTATATCTTTTCAGACTGTTCTACATTAATGTGTGGGGGTCGACTGCGCGGTCTGAATGGCCTCCCCAATCACCGAGTTGTACCACTGGCACTTGGGAGACCGCCTTTTCCTTTACGGGGGATTGCCTGGGACCATCATAGGGAGTTAAGAGTTTAGAATATACAATATGTAAAAAACCACTTTGTGATATAATATTTATATGGCTATACTGTTAAAGATCCTCCTCCTTTTTATATGTATATCCAACAGAATTACCTCTAGCTCCTGAGGAAGCGTTTCATAACGCGAAACATGTCGAGCAAGATCTCATAGAGAGCAAGAACTCACAGACTCATTAAAGAACATTAACAAGTGGACTGCCGGACCTGCAATCCAAACCCATTCACGTTCTTACAGTCACAACGTTCACATGTTGGGGAAGGTTTTTCTCCTTTTTATAAACAAAATGGTAGACTGTATACGTTATGTATAGGGTTAGATATGGTACAGGCAAGGGAACATCCACTTGATATGTTCGTAACATTGCTGTTTAATGTAAGGTATATTGTTTTTAGAATAGAATGTATAATTGTGTAATTTTAAGCCAATAAAATTTAGAATACAATCTCTACTATTTCATAGCATTACTACCGATGTCCCCTCAAAGTCCAATTTTCTTGTAGTTTTTTTAAAATTTTCAGTTCCTTGTAAAAGCAGTCTAAAGGCTAATTAGCCGCTAGGATTTCTTTTACATGAAAGCCGACCGCTGGCTGAAAAGAATGATACCAAGATGATACCTAAACCCGCAGGCATCATTCTGGTATAACCACTCAAAGTCCAGCAACATACCAGTATGTTGCTGGTCCTTGTTGGGCATATATTGTAATCTTTTTTTTCATGCAGCCTGTAGACTGAGCGAAAAAAAGAAATTGATTGGTGGGTATGCCCGCCATTAGAATACCTCCCTTCATCCACCCACTTCTAATGATGGGCATACATGCACCATTTTGTTTTTAACTGTGGTGGTGAAATTACCACCTACAGCACTGGAGTCATGGCTTTATGTATCGTGGGAGCAAACGCTGTTGCTGTCAAGATAAATAAATCAGTGCGGCAGCTGAATGGCCTAAAAAATATAGGCCAAAGCATGGGGGCAAATCGCTCCTCCACCCCTGCTGCCCCCATGCTTCGGCATATATGCTCTTTTTTTTTTAACTGTGGTAGTGAAATCACCTCTGACAGCGTTGGAGTCACGGCTTTATGTATCGTGGGAGAAAACGCTGTTGCTGTCAAGATAAATAAATCTGCGCTGCAACTAAATGACGTACCTGCTAAACAAATGATGGTTAACAATAAAATAAAGTAACATTACAGTATAACAGTAAGACATACCATACCTGCAAAGCAAAAAAAAAAAATAGTAGTAAAAAATAAAACATTTTTTAACGTAATCTATGCCTAAAATATATATATGGCGAAGCATAGGGGCATCCACCCGCAAAAGTTAGGACCAAATCGCTCCTCCACCACTGCTGCCCCCATGCTCACAGTGTTCAGCTAGATCCGTTCCTGTTATCTTCTAGACCAGTGTTTTTCAACTCCAGTCCTCAAGGCGCCCCAACAGGTCATGTTTTCAAGCTTTCCATTATTTTGCACAGGTGATTTGATCAGTTTCACTGCCTTAGTAATTACCAAAGCTGTTTCATTTGAGGGAAATCCTGAAAACATGACCTGTTGGGGTGCCTTGAGGACTGGAGTTGAGAAACACTGTTCTAGACTATTTACATTTAGTGCAGTGCGTCCTGCTCACAGTGTTCAGCTAGATCCGTTCCTGTTATCTTCCTACTGATAGGCAGGCTTGTCTTGTTACAGTATTAACAGCAACCTAAAGAAAATTACTGGTGTTCTTTTGATCCTATTAGTACCACGGTCAGGCAGCTAGACTATTTACATTTAGTAAAGTGCGTCCTGCTCACAGTGTTCAGCTAGATCCGTTCCTGTTATCTTCTAGACTATTTACATTTAGTGCAGTGCGTCCTGCTCACAATGTTCAGCTAGATCCGTTCCTGTTATCTTCTAGACTATTTACATTGAGTGCAGTGCGTCCTGCTCACAGTGTTCAGCTAGATCCGTTCCTGTTATCTTCCTACTGACAGGCAGGCTTGTCTTGTTACAGTATTAACAGCTACCTAAAGAAAATTACTGGTGTTCTTTTGATCCTATTAGTACCACGGTCAGGCAGCTAGACTATTTACATTTAGTAAAGTGCGTCCTGCTCACAGTGTTCAGCTAGATCCGTTCCTGTTATCTTCTAGACTATTTACAATTAGTGCAGTGCGTCCTGCTCACAGTGTTCAGCTAGATCCGTTCCTGTTATCTTCTAGACTATTTACATTTAGTGCAGTGCGTCCTGCTCACAGTGTTCAGCTAGATCTGTTCCTGTTATCTTCTAGACTATTTACATTTAGTGCAGTGCGTCCTGCTCACAGTGTTCAGCTAGATCCGTTCCTGTTATCTTCCTACTGACAGGCAGGCTTGTCTTGTTACAGTATTAACAGCTACCTAAAGAAAATTACTGGTGTTCTTTTGATCCTATTAGTACCACGGTCAGGCAGCTAGACTATTTACATTTAGTACAGTGCGTCCTGCTCACAGTGTTCAGCTAGATCCGTTCCTGTTATCTTCCTACTGACAGGCAGGCTTGTCTTGTTACAGTATATAAAGCTACCTGAAGAAAATGACTGGTGTTCTTTTGATCCTATTAGTACCACGGTCAGGCAGCTAGACTATTTACATTTAGTGCAGTGCGTCCTGCTCACAGTGTACAGCTAGATCCGTTCCTGTTATCTTCCTACTGACAGGCAGGCTTGTCTTGTTACAGTATATAAAGCTACCTGAAGAAAATTACTGGTGTTCTTTTGATTTTATTAGTACCACGGTCAGGCAGCTAGACTATTTACAGTTAGTGCAGTGCGTCCTGCTCACAGTGTTCAGCTAAACCTACAAGTTAGTGGGGTGCGTCCACCTCACAGTGTTCAGCTAAAGCTACCTGTAGAAGGTTGGTGGTGTTCTCATACTACAGGCAGGTAGTTGATTTTGCTAGCTGCAGTATATATATATATATATCCCAGCTTAGTGCAGTTACAGGCCATTAGTATGTCTGGAAGGCCAAGAAGGAGAGGCAGACAGTCACAAGCCAATAAGAGAGGGCAAGCAGGCTCTGTGTCTAGTGCTGGTCGTGGAGACGGTGCATCCTCATCAGCACGTGGCCATGGGACACGCTTGGCCTTTTTTTCGGCAGCTGGCCGTGTTGAGCCGCAACATGCGGAAGACTTGGTCGAGTGGATGACCAAGCCGTCCTCATCCTCTCTCACCCATGCCCAGGGTGCTTTGTCTGGCAAAGCAGCGGCCTCTTCCCTCGGCTCAATGTCATCAGTGACTCCTTCCCTAGCTCCACCATGTCCTCCTGAGGAGTCCCTCGAACTGTTTGACCACAGTGTTGGGTACATGCTCCAGGAGGATGCCCAGCGTTTGGAAGGCTCTGATGATGATACTGAGCTCGATGAAGGCAGTAACATGAGCACGGACAGAGGGGGTGCCCAAGAAGGACAGCAATCTGGCAGTCATGCTCCCTCTGCTGCAGCATACTGCCGGGTTTTCTCCAGTGATGAGGAGGGAGGGGATGATGAAGTCACTGACTCAACGTGGGTGCCTGATAGGAGAGAGGAGGAGGCGGCACATCACCAACGAGGCAGGATGCCCTCCAGGGGCCAGCCTAAGGGCAGCACATTGACTGCATCACATGTGCAGGGCGCTGCAGTCTCTGCGCATTATTCAAAAAGTTCTTTGGTGTGGGCCTTTTTTGAGACGAGTGCATCAGATCGCACCGCTGCTATTTGCAACATATGTCTCAAGCATATCTCACGTGGCCAAAACATCTCCCGCTTGGGTACCACATGCTTGACCAGACATATGTTGACCTGCCATGCAGTTCGTTGGCAAGCGCATCTTAAAGACCCACACCAAAGAACAAAGAGGACCTCTCCTTGCTCCTCATCATGAGACCTGCACTGAGAGGAATGAAGGTGTAGAATTAGGTGTGTCACAGCCAAGTACTTGTGGGCAATCTGCTTTTGGTACACCGACGTCAGATTGTACCAGGCAAATTTCCCTGCCCCAGCTGCTGCACCGCCGAAAGAAGTTTGCTCCCAGCCATCCACATGCCCAGCGGTTGAATGCTAGCTTGGCAAAATTGCTGGCACTTCAACTGCTGCCTTTTCAATTGGTAGACTCTGCCCCCTTCCGTGAGTTTGTGGAATGTGCGGTTCCTCAGTGGCAGGTACCCAAACGCCACTTTTTCTCACGGAAGGCGATTCCGGCTCTCTACCGGCATGTGGAAGGCAATGTCCATGCCTCGCTGGACAGGGCGGTCAGCGGTAAGGTGCATATTACCGCTGACTCATGGTCCAGCAGGCATGGACAGGGACGTTACCTAAGTTTCACGGCGCATTGGGTGACTCTGCTGGCAGCTGGGAAGGATGCAGGACAAGGTGCAGTAGTGTTGGAGGTTGTTCCGCCACCACGCCTCCAAAATGCTAATGATTGTGACACACCTCTCTCCTCCACCCCCTCCTCTTCTTCTTCCTCCATGGCCTCTTCCTCGGAACTAGCGGTGCTCCGTAGTCGTTCAAGGGGCTACGCAAGTACGCAGGCCAAAAGATGCCATGCGGTGCTTGAGCTGGTGTGCTTGGGGGACAGGAGCCACACTGGGGCAGAGGTTCTGTCAGCTCTGCAGGGGCAGGTTCAGAGGTGGTTGACGCCATGCCAACTTAAGGCAGGAATGGTGGTTTGCGACAATGGCACCAACCTCCTCTCTGCCCTCCGACAGGGACAAATGACCCATGTGCCCTGTTTGGCTCACGTCCTTAACTTGGTGGTGCAGCGGTTCTTGGGCAGGTACCCGGGCTTATATGATGTCCTGAGGCAGGCCAGGAAAGTCTGTGTGCATTTCCGCCGGTCATATAATGCCAGTGCTCGGCTGACGGACCTCCAAAAGGAGTTTAACCTGCCCAAGAACCGCCTAATCTGTGACATTCCCACCAGGCGGAACTCAACGTTGGCCATGCTGCAGCGGCTGCACACGCAGCAGAGGGCCATCAATGAGTACCTGTGCGACTATGGCACCAGGACAGGGTCAGGGGAGCTTGGTTTTTTTTCCCCACGCCAGTGGGCCATGATCAGGGATGCATGTACTGTCCTGTCACCATTTGAGGAGGCCACGAGGATGGTGAGCAGTGACAGTGCATGCATCAGTGACACTGTCCCCCTTGTCCACCTGTTGGAGCACACGCTGCGTGGAATAATGGACAGGGCACTTGAGGCAGAACAGAGGCAGGAAGAGGAGGACTTCCTTAGCTCTCAAGGCCCCCTTTATCCAGACAGTGTTCCTGCGTGCCCTCCGATCACACAGGAAGAGGACGAGGAGGAGGAAGAAGATTGTGTCAGTATGGAGGTGGAGCCTGGCACTCAGCATCAGCAGCAGTCTTTAAGGGATCAGTCCCAAGAAACACATGGACTTGTACGTGGCTGGGAGGAGGTGGATGCGGACCATGTCGTCCTTAGTGACCCAGAGGACTCCGGACCGAATGCCTCAGCAAACCTACGCTGTATGGCCTCCCTGATCCTGCAAAGCCTGCGTAAGGATCCTCGTATTCGTGGTATCAAGGAGAAGGACCAATACTGGCTGGCAACCCTCCTTGATAGACGTTACAAGGGTAAGGTTGCGGACCTTATCTTGCCATCACAGAGGGAGCAGAGGATGAAACATCTTCGGGAGGCCTTGCAGAAAGGTCTGTGCAACGCGTTCCCAGAGACTGGGAGGTTACAAACTCCTGTTTCTGGACAACGTGTTGCTGAGGCTTCGGTCAGTCAAAGAAGGAGCAGTGGAGAAGGTGGCCGTCTGACCGATGCGTTCAGACAATTTTTTGGTCCGCAGCCCCAAGATATGATCGGTTCCAGCAACCATCGCCAGCGTCTGTTTTACATGGTGCAGGAATACCTAGGGGCAAGATCAGACTTGGACACCTTTCCCACCGAAAATCCTCTGGGTTACTGGGTCTTGAGGATGGATCACTGGCCAGAGCTTGCACAGTATGCAATTGAGCTACTGGCCTGTCCTGCATCCAGCGTTCTTTCGGAACGCACATTCAGTGCTGCTGGAGGCGTGATAACCGATCACAGGGTGCGTCTGTCCACCGACTCGGTCGATCGACTGACCTTCATAAAAATGAATCAGTCTTGGATCACCACCAGCTACCAAGCACCTGATGCTGATGTAACCGAATAATTTTTTTTTGAAATCTCAGATCCCTTCAAAGACTGCCTATGCTGATGCTGAGTGACTATCCCTGAGTAATTATCCTCTTCCTCCTCAATCATCACGCTGATAGCTTGTAAGAACATTTTTGGTTCTGGGCGCCACCACCAGTGCCTAAGGCACAATTTTTCAGCCCCTGTTTAACAGGGGCGTGTAATTACAATTTTTGATGTAATACTTTGCAGCAGGGCTCGTTCCTGCATTCCAACTAGAGTGTCTGTGAGGGGTTGCAGTGTTGTGGCACCAGCACCAGTGCCCAAGGCCCAATTTTTCTGCTCCTGTTCAACAGGGGCATGTAATTACAATTCTTGATCTAATATTTCACAGCAGGGCCCTGCGAGGGCTTACAGTGTTGTGGCCACAGCAACACCTAAGGCCCAAATTTCTGCTGAGTATATAGGGCAGGACCCTACTTTCAAACATCTAACTTACAAACGACTCCTACTTGCAAACGGAAGGAGACAACAGGAAGTGAGATGAAATCTACCCCTAGGAAGGGAAATTCTCTCCTGTAAGAGTTAATATGGGAAAAAAAATTCTCCTTTCCACTGATGCTTTCCAATCCTTGTTCCACAAAAAAACCCAAATTTTCAAAAAACATTTTTCATTGGGACAAAAAGTGAGGTGAAATCTTCTGAAGAGGAGGAAAGACAGCAAAACAAATGTCACAGGGGTGATAACCCTTCCCTATGTTTTCCAAAAAGCTTAAAAAAGATTTTTTGGCTGGAGCTAAACACGTTAAAAATGTACCCGTTCAAAATTACAAAGAGATTCTACTTAACAACAAACCTACAGTCCCTGTCTTGTTTGCGCCGCCTGTATACTGCTGTTCAGAGTATATAGGGCCTGATGGCCCCACACCTTTCCTTATTTTTATTTGGGTGTGGGGTTCCCCTTAATATCCATACAAGACCCAAAGGGCCTGGTAATGGACTGGGGGGTACCCATGCCGTTTGTCTCACTGATTTTCATCCATATTGCCATGACCCGACATTACATTAAACCCGCAAGAAGTTTTAAATGAGATTTTTTCCTTTAAAAATGACATTTGGTGCAGGGACTGTTCTAAACGCGGGAAACACGCGTCACTTTACAGGCATACTATAGACACCCCCCCAGGTACGATAATTAAAGGAATATTTCACTTTTTTTTTTTTACTTTAAGCATCATTAAAATCACTGCTCCCGAAAAAACGCCCGTTTTTAAAAGTTTTTTTTGCATTGATACATGTCCCCTGGGGTAGGACCCGGGTCCCCAAACCCTTTTTAGGACAATACCGTGCAAATTAACTTTTGATTTAGAACGTTCGAGTCCCATAGACGTCAATGGGGTTATAACGTTCGTGCGAACTTTCGGTCCGTTCGCAGGTTCTGGTGCGAACCGAACCGGGGGGGTGTTCGGCTCATCCCTACTAGCAAACTCTAAAACCTTCCTCTTAGCAGGTGCAGTTAACTTGTCTGCCACTAGGTGGCTCTATACCAAAATATTGTGGTAAAGGAAACTATGTAATTGGGTGTTAGGTTCCCTTTAGAGGAAGCCTTACTCTAGTAATAATAGATGGAGTTAGTGACTATATAAATGACAGGATGGGAGGAACTGTGTGAGAGCTATAGAATGGGACATAGAGAGAGAGAGAGAGATGGGCATACTAATGAGAAGCATCTTGATTATTATTATTATAAGTAGACATGTGCAGAACAAAAAAAGTGTTTGGTTTGAATAGATTTGTTAAAGTGATACTAAAGTCTCATGTGTTTTTTTTAGTTAACAAAACCAAACATGTTATACTTACCTGCTCTGTGCAGTGGTTTTGCATAGAGCAGCCCAAATCCTCCTCTTCTCTGGTCCCTCTTCGGCCCTCCTGACCCCTCCCATTCAGACACTGACTCGACGCCCAGCCCCGCCACTGCCCCCTTTCTTTCCTCATTGGCTGACTGACTTTGATTGACAACAGCGGGAGCCAATGGCACCGCGCTGCTGTCTCAGCCAATGAGGACAGGAGTCCCGGGCAGCTGAGAAACTCCTGCAACATCGTTGGCTCCAGATGGACCTACAGTAAGTACTAGGGAGGCTGAAAGGGGGCTGCTGCACACAGAAGGTTTTTTTATCTTAATGCATAGAATGCATTAAGATAAAAATCCTTCTGCCTTTACAACCACTTTAAGTTAAAAATGTTGTTAAGTTACATTCATTATGTTAGAATGATTCGAATGATTTCGTTTCATCTGTATTAAAATTGATTCAATATTGATTTGATATTGATTCAAATTGAATATCCGAAAAGTTAGGTACTACTTGTTTATAGACTTTTTAAATATTTGTGATTTTATCAGAAATATACGTTTTTCACAACAAGAAAGCCTCCATTATGGGCCCAATAAAAAATGCAACATGAAATTATAGGTAAGTTATTATCATCGTTATAATTTATAAAAATTGTTGAACTACAAGAGTATCAACATGTGTTGGCCCTCAAACATGTTGATGCTATTCATGAAATACCACTGAATTCTTCTATTGGAAATGATGGCAATTTATGCTTGTATAGAAATTTAATTACTATTACTAACATGAAACTTACGTGATCAAAGATACTATCTTTTTGTATACCTTAAGACACACATGCATAACAATTAAGTTGAGTATAGTCATTACCAACACCATTCTCTGCTGCCAGAATAGGGTTGGGGCGGGGGACAAGGAGCAATAAAATGAGTATACTATACAGTACATATACCATGCCATTTTTTTTTTTTAAATTCCTTTATTTTGACACTGAGCAAGTGCAGACAGTTACATAATCTGTTGTAAAACAATGTAAGAGACAGGCAGGTGTGATACAGGTAAATGATTGCAAACAGTTATGTCAAAAAAAAGAAACCAACAAGATCGACAGATCTGGTTATTAAAACGAGCACCACAGTTAAAGTATGTGGGGGTGGTTCCCCGAATTATCAAAACTGTCAGTGGATGAGACCTGAGCGGCGCTCAAGGTTCTGAATTGTTTGGCTAATGTCTAACTTCCTTGTCTACTAGTCATTGTCACTCAGTGAGATACAATGTTTTTTCTGTAGTTGGTAATATAGGGGCTAAAAGACTGTAAAACCCATACCTGGGACATATTGAACAGTTTATGATCTACAAGATTTCCTTTATATCTGGGCCAGAGAGGAACCCAAGTATGAGGATACGTAGTATAAAGACTAGTGTCCCCCGGGGTAGGAGAGAGATATAACAGGGTAGGAGAGGGTGGGGTAAAACAGAAGGAGGGGGGGGAAAGACGGGGAAGTAGAGGGGAAGGAGTGAATTAGTACAAGGGAAACAGAAAAAGAAGGAATGTAGAGGTGCAGAAGAACAGAGTAGAGGGTGATGCCCTCTGCCTGAGAGATGGTGCCAACCCGCGGAGTTAGCTAGATTGTGTTATTTCCTGAAGGTAGGCTTCCGTGTAAATAAAGTGCTGCCAGGGTCTCCAGGTCTCTCGAAAGGTCTCCTCTCTATTGTGCAGGGTGGCAGTAAGATCCTCCATATCCCTTAATTCGTTTACTTTAGCAAACCACATGGATAGTGCCGGTGGTCTCTCCGATCTCCAGCAAAGAGGGATGCAAGCCTTTGCGGCATTCAGAAGTTGGATGGTGAGAGAGGTCTTATACTTCTTAATGGGTCGTTCTGATAAATGGAGCAAGCAGGCTGCAGGATCGTCCTCCAGGGAAACACCAGTAAGATGTCCGACCGTGCGTGTCACTCCGAGCCAGAATGGGGCAAGCTTGGGACAAGACCAGAAGATGTGTAGCATCGTCCCCTCCCCAGAGCCACAGCGCCAACATATGCTGGGCACCTGAGGAAAGAAACGATGCAGGATGGCAGGGACTCTGTACCAGCGTGTCATGATTTTGTAACAGGTTTCCTGAACCCTAGTGGCAATTGAGGATTTCTGGGCGAAGTAGAGAATTTTTTGTCTCTGCACCCCAGTGAATTGGACTCCCAGCTCCACCTCCCATTTGGAGAGGAACTGAGGAACGTACCCTTCCTCTGGTTGGGTTAGGGATGAGTACATCAGTGAGAGACCATGTCGAATCGGTTCCCTACGCTGGCAAATGAGTTCCAGTTCAGTAAGATTTCGGGTAATGCCTGGTTTCCTCAGACAGCTGCGCAGAAAGTTCCGCAGCTGGAGGCCACTCCAAAAGTCTAGGGGGGGGTCTGTCACCAATGCTCCAGCTTCTAAGGAGAGTTGGCCATTGGGTCCCAAAAAGTCGTGTAAGCGACATTTAGTGCCCATTGCCAGTCGCTTAAGTTGTGGGTTCTGAATTCCAGGTAAGAATTCCGGGTTACCCATAATCGGAACCATGGGAGATGGCTGCGGGGACACTGATGAGCGCCGAAAAGCATCTCTAACCACTGTTAGGGTGCTGCCCAAGGTGGGGTGCTCCAACAGATCCTTTGGGAGTGGTGAGGC
This sequence comes from Lithobates clamitans, assembly GCA_037952925.1. NCBI lineage: Eukaryota > Metazoa > Chordata > Amphibia > Anura > Ranidae > Lithobates > Lithobates clamitans. The sequence goes on from JBBGZY010000490.1 coordinate 1,751,862, forward strand.
AATCCAGGGCCAGCTCATGGCCGTCCCCCCAGAGTCCTCCTCCTCCATAGCGACCCAGTGCTTCGCCTCTGCATGACAGTGCCAGTCCACCAACCTGGTTAAGTGGACTGCTCTGTAATATGCCTTTATGTCCGGCAGACCAACCCCACCCCAGCTTTTTGCTAGATAAAGAAGTTGGAGTCTAACACGAGGTTTGTGGTGGGACCAGACAAACGCCCGAAACATGGAGTCGATTTGTTTAAAGAATGCTGGCGATAGTCGGATGGGAAGCGCCTGTAACAGGTATAGCACCCTTGGTAGCAAAGTCATTTTGAGGGCGCTGCATCTGCCAAACCATGTCAGCGTCAAGGAGTGCCAGTGCAGGAGATCAGTTTTAAGGTGTAGAAGTAAAGGGGTATAATTAGCCGCGTACAGTTCAGCTGGGTCTGAGGTGATGTCGACTCCTAGATAACGTATGTGCTTGGTTGCCCATTTCAATGGAAAGGACGTGCGTAAACGTTGGACATTTCCCTTGTCTACCCTTATGTTGAGAATGGAGGATTTTGTCAGATTGATCTGAAACGATGAGAGATTGCCGTATTCTCGAAGGGATCCAAGCAGGTTAGGGAGAGAGGTAAGGGGTTCTGTTAGAAAGAAGATAAGGTCATCTGCAAAAGCAGCCACCTTGTGGGATCCCGAGGGCTTCGGGTAACCTAGAATGTCTGGGTTTGCCCTTATCATGCACAGAAGGGGTTCTAGGGACAGGATAAAGATCAGAGGGGAGAGAGGGCATCCCTGACTCGTGCCATTCCGGATGTCAAAAAAGTCCGATCTCGTCTCGTTTACCCTGACTGACGCGGTGGGGTGCGTGTATAAGGAGAGGATCCACTGTAACATAGAGGAACGAAGGCCTATGTGCTCTAGAGTTGCCCGGATGAAGGACCAGTCAACGCGATCAAAGGCCTTCTCCGCATCAGTTGACAGCAGGAGAAGGGCCCGCTTGGTGATTCTCGCCGAGTGTATCAGGTTGATGACTCTTATAGTGTTGTCCCTTGGTTCACGTAGCGGTACAAAACCAGCTTGGTCTCTATGAATCAGATTCGGAATGTGGGGGAGCAGTCTATTGGCTAAAATTTTTGAGAAGAGCTTGAGATCCGAATTCAGAAGGGCAATTGGGCGATAGTTCCCACAAAGTCGTGGGTCTTTACCTTCTTTCGGGATGAGGGATATGTAGGCCCTAAGGGTGTCTATGGGGAATAGGTTCCCCTCCGTAAGGGTGTTGAGGGCAGAAACTAAGGGCTTCGCCAGTAAGTCAAAGAAGGTTTTGTAGTACACTGGGGTTAGGCCATCGGGGCCAGGGGCCTTTTTTGGTTTCGAGGAGGCCAAGGCAACTCCCAGTTCTTCTACAGTCAAGGGTTCGTCTAGTTCTTCCCTTACCTCATCAGGTAGTGATGGCATGCCTGAGGCAGCTATATAAGATTGAGGAGTATGCCTGCCCTCCCCAGGGGAACCCGTGGGTTGCAATCTGTCTAGATTGTAGAGGCCTGTATAGAAGGAGCGGAACTCCTCTGCCATTTCTGAGGAGGTATTTAGCTTCTGTCCTGTAGACGACTGTATGAGTGGGATGTATGTTTTCGTGCGAGGGCCCTGCAGGGCTCTGGCCAGGAGTGATCCCGGTTTGTTTGAATACTCAAACATGGTACGACGTGCCCATGCTAGTTTCTGTTTGGTCTTCTGGAAGAGGAGGGTGCAAAGCTCCTCCCGAGCCTTCTGTAGATCCCGAAGGGTTGTGCGAGCAAGACTAGCCTTATGTACACTTTCCAGCTTATGAATCAGTGCAATTAGTTCCTCCGTGCGTTTCAATCTGTCCCGTTTAAGACGGGCCCCTAATTTGATTAATATCCCTCTCACTACCGTCTTGTGGGCCTCCCATACCACAAGGGGGTTGGGGACTGATCCCTCGTTTACGGAGAAGTACTCCTGCAGCGCCCTCAGCAGCTCCGCACGTGTTTCCTCCGATTGAAGCAATGCCTCATTTAGTCGCCATGAGGGAGGAGACCGAATCACTGGCCCCAACCGGAGGATCAAGTGAATGGGGGCATGGTCCGAGAAGGATATAACATCAATGGATGTAGAGACTACCTTGGCAAGATCTTTATGTGACAGCAATAAGTAATCTAACCGCGAGTAGGTGTGGTGCACCTGAGAATAAAATGTATAGTCTCTATCTTGGTTATGGAGCAGCCGCCAAGGGTCAACTAGTTGTAGGGTGTGCAAATCTGCCTTGAGACGCCTCAGGCAAGAGTAGGACAGATGGGAGGCTCCCCGCGAGACGTCCATGGCTGGATCCATGGCAAAGTTAAGATCTCCTCCGAAAATAAGCATCCCCTCCGAGAACTCCAGGAGCTCCGAGAGAAGTTTACGTAGAAATTGGGGGTGATTAACATTGGGAAAGTAAACGTTCGCGAAGGTAACCCGCATATCGGACACTCTTCCTTTTAGGAGAAGAAAACGACCCTGCTCGTCCGCTCGCTGTGCCTCAAACACCCAAGGAACCGACCTGGCCAAGATAATACTAACCCCCTTCGATTTGGAGACCGGAGAGACACTATGATATGCCACCGGGAAAGCCCCGTTCATTAGCCTGGGTATGGAGTCTGCACGGAAGTGCGTTTCCTGTAGAAAAGCGACATGAGTTTTGCCCCTGCGCAGGTCAGCCAGGAGCTGCGAGCGCTTCTCTGGCACATTAAGGCCACGCACGTTTAGCGAGGTAATCTTTAGGTGACCCATCATGCCCTCTGGCAGGGAAATGGAAGTCGCTATGCGTGTGGGAGAGTTCCAACAGCAGACACCCCTACAGGCAGAGGGTAGGAATTTGAAAGAATAGACCAGAGGGGAGGAAGAGGAGGGAGAGGGAAAGGGGAGGGGAGGAAGGATGGGGTAAGGGGAATAAACGGTTTCTGTCTTAGACTAACTATGGGCCCCTAATGTACACTAAGGTGTCTACACAGGGGTCCGCCCTAATGTGGGGGTGGAAAGAGCATTGTAATCTACTCTAAAGTAGTTAGAGTTTAGGCAGTGATTGGAATAAACATAATATGTGGAGATGTGAGGGGGTAGCGCCTCTGAGAATTATAAAGTGTCTAACATAAGAACCATGACAGCTGGAATGACCCTTCAGTGATTGGTACCTGCATCATGGCCGACAGCAACATCCTCTGCCGCGACCATTTGATGAAGGTGCTCCCAGGAGGCTCATGGACGCAGACCGGCCCCCCCTGCCAACACAGGCAATAGACATTACCAGTGGGGTCCGACCCAACGCCTCACGGCCAGGCCCGTAGCACCAGCATCAAGAGTCCTTCACCTTCTCACCCGGGTGTACCAGGGCGAATCATGGAAGGCGAGGTTAACATCAATAGCGTAAAAATAATACAGTGTGGTGATAAGGTAATGTAGTAGAGCGGTAAGAAATGAAACATCAAAACATAACATATCATAACATAAAATGAACGTCATCAACTATTGTCATGTCCCTGGGATTGTTACCCACTACGGCCCTGAGCCTCCCTCCCCCTCCTGGTGCACAACAACCTGCACAAACTTCAGAACGAAACTAGGGAGAGTGAGGGGTCCCAGGGGTGACCTGTATGTCTACCAAGTTGTTTAGCAAATAGGGGGGGTACAAAACCAAACATGAGGCCCAATGGAGGGTGGGCAAATAAACAGACCAGGCCCTCAGGACACTTATCTGGGAATGGAGGGCCAATTTTTCCAGATGGTGATAAAGTTCTGCATATCCATCTTGAGGCGCCATGGCTGGAGTCCAAGTCACTGGTCTCCCTGTTGCATCCGTCTCCCCCATCCATCACTGGTGGTGAGCCTGTGCGATGGAGGCATAGTACCGTACAAGGCTTGGCACGAGTCCGCGACCATCCGGTCCTTTAATGATTAAGCTGGCGGGTAATGGCCGACAGTCCGTAGTTCCGGAGTGGGGGTTGTAGGTATATCCGGGGGCCATTATTCCTGAGGTTACACAAGGTAGGATAATCTAGGCTGGCCCAAGAAAGACACCCAGGAACCCAGATTTACAAGCCACTTGGAAAGTATGTTTCAATGGTCTTGAAAGTTCAGTGGGGTGATGTAACATAAGCGTTCATCTGGTCTTACCGGGTCTTGAGGGAAGATAGGAAGTTACGCTTCGGCGGACCTTGGGTGAGGTCTAGCAGTCTCTCTGCTGGTTGCTCGTGAGCGTGGTCTGCGGGAACGCTGTGGCCTGGGCAGAGGTGGGCCCAAGGCCTCCAGTGACAACAGGTAGTCAAACCAGTTGGGGACACTCACAGGGGGTTTGGCTAGGAAGCTGAATAGGTCTGGAAGTTGGTCTGGAGAGCGTAGGTAGAATTCTACACCCTGCCTTCGCACAATTAGGTGGAAAGGGTGACCCCAGCGGTAGGTCGCCTCCGCCGCCCGGATGACCTCCAGCAGCGGTCTCATAAGACCTCGCATTGCCCTTGTCTGCCTGGAGATATCCGGATAGATCCGGATCAATGCGCCATCAAAGTCAATGGGGCCGCGCTCCCAGGCCAACCGCATGATTTCCTCCTTTATGGTGAAGAAGTGTACCCTACACAGAACATCCCGTGGGAGGTCTGTGGCATCAGGATCTTGAGATGCTGCGGGGGGTGTCCTGGGGCCTGGGATGCGGTGGACCCTGTCCAGCTCCAGTTCCGCTGTCGGTGGTTTTCCAAGGACCTAATTCAGGATGGCCGCCACCGTTGCACGGAGATCTGGTCCCATGGTGGCTTCAGGGATGCCGCGGAGGCGCAAATTATTACGTCTGCTCCTGTTCTCGCCGTCGTCCAGCTTAAGTTGTATGTCCACAAGATGGTGGCGAACGCCACGCTGCTCCTGTTCTATGGCTGCAATCCGGGCATCCGATGTGGATGCTGAGGTCTCTAAAACAGTGACCCTTTCATCTACCGTGTTTACCTGCTGGCGCAAGTCATGTAGTTCCCTGGAGAGTGTGTTGACAATGGATGCTGCCATTTCCTGTAAATCTTGTCTTGTAGGCAGACCAGACACAATGTCCCTTAGGGATTCCTCCATGTTACTGCCTGTCTCCCTCGTATGACTGCAGCTAAGTTGAGTGTCAGTGGTGGGGATCACAGGGGATAGAATAGGAGATGCTGACCTGTCATCTGAAGCGGGACGGTCTCCACCTGCATTCGTTCCCGGCTGAGTGCTTTTCTTTGCTGAAGCGGCAGCGTTCGTCGGAGGCACTCGAGGCGGCGCCATCTTGGCTGAGGTGGCGGGGGAAGCGGCGGCGTGTTGCCAAAGGAAATAATGGGTTATTTCCGAACCCTTCTGTACCCCCGAGTCCAGCGGGTGTTTGCGGTTCCCTGGCATGAATTTCGGCTCTTTTTGGGCAAGATTACTGTCTGTTCTCAGGGCTTCCCCGCACAGAGCTCCGAGGTGTGCGTCCTCACTCTGCCATCGCTTGGCCACGCCCCCCATATACCATGCCATTTAAGAGGATCCAATGAGTTAAATACTGGTAATGGAAATGGATTGGATATGTACTGTACAATAGATTCCAATTTTATATTTGGTACAATTTATGCACAGTAGATCCGTTCCACTGCATTTAAAGGCAGCTCACCTTCTCATCATCAAGTAATGTCATCTATGAAAATAAAGATGGCGCTTTTATAAAGTAAGTTAGTGCAAGAGATAAGATGAGCACACAAAGAGCAGTAATAGTAACTATAACCCATGCCAAATCCTTACATTCATTTTTCAGTAGAGATAGATTAGTGGAAGGTAATTTCAAGTTGATTATTATGAATAAGAATAACTTTAATCTATATATCATAACTGGTCCATGCCATATGCAGATATGTATCCAAAAACAGAATAGTTCAGTGATTATACAAAAGCTGAGGTAGCCCTGTCAGTTAACATTTTCCCCTCCTCTGTGGCCAAAAAGGAACAAACATTTTTTGATGGAGTTGGAAATCTCACATTTGGCCAAAATTTGCTAAATTCGTCCCTAACTGTGTATGACCATATCTATGGAATGGTAAGTATACATATGTAACAGATATAACAATCACTAATGGGACCTACACATTATATGATAGTGGGAGGGAAATACTTATTGTGGAATCTAAGGAGTTAATCCTCCTAATTGGGTAAAAAGGCTGTTTGATCCTGTTTTCTCTGATCCTCCCCTTCGCCCACAGACCCCGATCCATCTGCTGATAGTACAGAGTCTTGGGGGCACTTTGTACATGCTCAATTTGGTGTGTATTGCTAAAGAGTTTTGTTTTTTTTTACCTGGGAGAGTGCATGTGATCGGCAGAAGGCCAATCAGCACTGTTCAGACAGAGGGTCAGGGGTTATGCAAAATCATAGGACAGTCAGAGGAGAATGAAAACTCCTCCCACAAGCTATAACCAGTGCTAGGCCGGGCAATGATAGATGTCACAAGACTGCTATACAGGGCTTTTTTTCTCAGAGAATAGGTGCAGGAACTCTGCCTTTCGGAGTTAGCCCTTGTCTCTACCCCCTATCCATCTCCCAATACTGCCCCTTTTAGAAAATACAAAACCAAGTAACATTTGAGGTACTAAGTAATTTGTATGAAATTTGTTAATGATAACAAGAAAAGCAGTATAAAAAAGATCCCCTGTAGCCACCAATAGACCCCTTCTCGCTCACCCTAGCAACAATGGACCACCTGCAAAAAATACCCCTCTCAAGCAACAATAGAAACCCGGCAGCAACAACAGACCCACCCCCCCCCACAGACAGCATCAATAGACCCTCCAGCAGCCAGCTACAATAGACTCCTCCCTCAACAGTAAATCCCCTCAACAACAACTGACCCCCAGCAACAATAGATCCACCACCAGCAACAACAGACCTCCCCCCTACAAAAATAGATTGCTTCCAGTCACAGCATATCCCCCAGCAGCAACAATAGACCTCCCCAGCAACAATAAACCCCTGCAAAAAAATAGCACCCCCAGTAACAATAGATCCCCCAGCAGCCAGCATCAATAGACACTGTAACACAATCCAGCACCCCTTGCCATTACATACATTCAGTGCTGAAGGTGCCGGAACTGCGTTCCCCTGCGTTCCCGCTGAAAAAAAGCCCTGCTGCTATATACTGCTGATGAGAAAAAGTATTTAGCAGATTATATTTACAAAAATAATTGCATTTCTATGTTCTGTGTACTGCGGGAAACCAGATATAGTGAATGCAGGGTCCTGGGTTTAGTAACGCTTTAATGAATAAGCTTGTGTTATTCTTTTAAAATAACTTCTCTGTAACAAAAAATGTATATATTAGTTTTTAATTTTCTACACTTACACTTTACACCAGGTCACTTTAACTAATCCATGCATAAAAACTAGAGTAGCTAACCAGATAGGAGAACAGCTAAAGATTGCTCTATAGTGACATTTCTCTTTCTTCAGTGATGCATCCTAAGGGCAAAAGAGATGTGATGTAAAGTGACGACCTTATATTACATAATGAGATTCATAGATGCTCAAATACCATACTGTATGTGTGCTTTAAATGAGCAATTGTGGGTCTTTGAATGGCTTATTTTATGTCCTAAAATCTTCAATATACTGTATTTATCTTTTTTGGGGGAAGAGTCTGTTTTAGACAGTATCATGTAGTTATTAGTGATGTGTCTTTTTATTTTAAAGAGACATAGGGGTTGATTTATTAAAACTGGAGAGTGCAAAATTGGATTCAGCTCTGAATAGAATAATCAGCTTCCAGGTTTCTTTGTGAAAGCCTAATTGAACAAGCTAAAATTAGAAGCGAATTGGCTATCATGAACAGCTGCACCAGATTCCGAGTGCACCAGTTGTAGTAAATCTACCCTAGTGTCTTTCTATAGTCTGCCCCTTGACCACCTTATACTCACCTCTCCAGCATTGCCCCAACACTCCTTTTTTTGGCCCACTGAAAAAAAACACCAGGGGAACATGTGATCTCTTCCCATGATGCAGTGCTCCAGCCAAGTGGCCAATTGTTAGGGCCCGTTTACACCAGAACACGGAGCGGGAAACCCACGTTTCTCACACTGTGTGCAAAATGCACTGCAGTTGTGATCTGTAGCAGGTGTCAATATTAAGTTAATGACACCCCAAACACAGTTCACAAATGCAATGCATTTGCCCGCACATTTGGGGGCATTTGTATTCAGCCCTCCGAGTAAATACTTCGTAGAGCCACTTTTCACTGCAATTACAGTCTTTTTGGGTATGTCTCTACCAGCTTTGCACATCTAGAGGGAAAAAATTTTTGCCCATTTTTCTTTGCAAAATAGCTCAAGCTCTGTCATATTGGATGAAGTGAACAGCAACTTTCAAGTCTTGCCACAGATACTCAATTGGATTTGGCTTTGATCCAAACCATTCCATTGTAGCTCTGGCTGCATGTTTAGGATTGTTGTCCTGCTGGAAGGTGAACCTCTGCCCCAGTCTCAAGTCTTTTGCAGACTCTATCAGGTTTTCGTTTAAGATTGCCCTGTATTTGGCGCCATCCATCTTCCCATCAACTCTGCCCAGCTTCCCTGTCCCTGTTGAAGAAAAGCATCCCCACAACATGATGCTGACACCACCATGTTTCACGGTGGGGATGGTGTGTTCAGGGTAATGTGCAGTGTTAGTTTTCCACCACACATAGCATTTTGCTTTTAGGCTAAAAAGTTTAATTCTGGTCTCATCTGACTAGAGCACCTTCTTCCACATGTTTGCTGTGTCCCCCACATGGCTTCTCACAAACTGCAAACGGGACATCTTATGGCTTTCTTTTAACAATGGCTTTCTTTTTTCCATTTTTCCATAAAGGCCAGATTTGTGGAATGCACTACTAATAGTTGTCCTGTGGACAGATTCTCCCACCTAGGCTGTGGATCTCTGCAGCTCCTCCAGAGTTACCATGGGCCTCTTGGCTGCTTTTCTTATAAATGCTCTCCTAGCCCAGCCTGTCAGTTTAGGTGGATGGCCATGTCTTGGTAGGTTTGTAGTTTTGCCATACTCTTTACTTTTTTCAGATGATGAATTGAACAATGCTCCATAATATGTTCACAGCTTGGGATATTTTTTATAACCTAACCCTGCTTTAACCACTTACGGACCGCCCGCCGTTGTTTTATGTCGCTACTTTGAAGAGGGTTTCCGCTGTTATGGCAGCAGCTAGCTGCCATAACCCCGGTATCATCTTCTTCAGTGGGCGGTCCGCTTCAAAATAAAAGGGGTCTCTGCAGTGGATTTGCCGCAAGATCACTTTTATCGGGGGGGCGCTCTCCGGTGCCCTCCGCCGCTTACCGGAGTCTTCGGCAGCAGCGGAGGCAATCATGTCCTCTCCCTGGCTTGGCAGGGACAGGAGTGAGGGGAAGATGGCCCCCACCTGTCTCCATACCACTGCAAGGCGGAAGCGATGTCAAAACCTCACTTCCGCCCATGGCTCTTAAAGGGACATTTTTAAAAAAAAATTTTTTCAAATGACAAATTTTTTTTTTTTTTTTTTAATTGCATTTTAGTGTAAATATGACATCTGAGGTCTTTTTGACCTCATATTTAAGAGGTCCTGTCATGCTTTTTTTCTATTACAAGGGATATTTACATTCTTGTAATATGAATAAAAGTGACACAATTTTTTGTGAGCAGCGCCCGCATATGAAAACAGTGTTCAAACCACACACGTGAGGTATCGCCGTGATTGGTAGAGCGAGAGCAATAATTGTAGCCCTAGACCTCCTTTGTAAGTCTAAACATGCAACCTGTAGAATTTTTTAAACATTGCCTATGGAGATTTTTAAGGGTAAAAGTTTGTCGCCTTTCCATGAGCGGTCGCAATTTTGAAGCATGACATGTTGGGTATCAATTTATTCGGTGTAACATTATCTTTCACAGTATAAAAAAATTGGGCTAATATTACTATTGTCTTATTTTTTTAACTAAAAAAAGTGTATTTTTTCCAGCAAAAGTGCGCTTGTAAGACTGCTGTGCAAATACGGTGTGACAGAAAGTATTGCAACAACCGCCATTTTATTCTCTAGGGTGTTAGAAAAAAAATATATAATGTTTGGGGTTCTAAGTAATTTTCTAGCAAAAAAAACTGTTTTTAACTTGTAAACACCAATTACCAGAAAGAGGCTCGGTCCTTAAGTGGTTAAACTTCTTCAGAACTTTATCCTAGACCTGTCTGGTGTGTTCCTTGGCCTTAATGATGCTGTTTGTTCACTAAGGTTCTCAAAAATAACCTCTGTGGGCTTCGTAGAACGCTGTATTTATACTGAGATTAAATTGCACACAGGTGGACTCTATTTACTAATTAGGGGACTTCTGAAGGCAATTGATTCCACTAGATTTTAGTTAGGGGTATCATAGTAAAGGGGACTGAATACAAATGCACTCCACACTTTTCAGATATTTATTTGTAAAAAAATTGGAAAATCATGTATTATTTCTCTTCCAGTTCACAATTATGTGCCGCTTTGTGTTGGTCTATATAACAATAAATCCCAAAAAAATACATTTACGTTTATGGTTGTAACATGACAAAATGTGGAAAATTTCAAGGGGTATGAATATTTCAAGGCTCTGTACTTGAAATAATTGTTTAGCTATATAGAAGTAACCATGGCTAATCAAACATATTTATTTGTGTGCTGGATAAGTTCATGGAAACTATGTACATTTTTGGGGGGGTTTGTTACAATTGTAAGCATGGGCTAGTACCTCTTTTAGTAAGGTCCCTCCTTTGGATGGAGCCAGTGGGTGGAGTACAGGGAATGATGGGAAAAGGCTACCCCTGATATATGCAATGTAAGCATGTAGCCTGGGGAGGAGGATACCTTTTGGGGTAGGTCATAGAGACTCTGAGGGGAAACTAGCTAGTGGAGGGCCTACATTGAGGAAGTGGGAGTGTCGGCCATACATTTGGTGTTAATGTGCTTGCATTTGATGTAGAACTATGTACTGCACATGAAACTATGGAGATAGAGATTGTGTGAGGTATCTATGTAAAGATCCGAAATATGCTGCTACTAAAGATAATGATGGGAGGAGACCCCAGCCGGCGGGAGCCAACGATGACACACAGATGCTTTCACATTTTAATATAAAAGGGGCAAGTAAGGGAGCAGGAAGATTGTTCCTTCTGGGGCTTGTGCTGTGTAAAAATCTTTGTATTTGCCTCCTGCATCATCATCATCATACAAATTTGAATTTCAAAGGCAATTCTGAATCTGATGGCTGCGAGAAACATTTAAAGCTGCATTTTTTAATTTAAATTTCCGGCTTCCTGTAGGTAAGAGGCAGCAAAGAGTATGCAATGTATTAAGAAAAAAAGAAAAAAATTCTGAACAATTGTTTGATACATGGGGCTTTTGCAAAATAATTGTCATTAGTTAGGAGTTATGTGTACTTTAAAGTGTATTTCCACCCTAAAATATATATATTTTTTAAACTTTTGAATAATTTAAAGAATCGAGTGAGAAACTGTTAGAACTCTTCTCTTGTTTTACTGCTATCCCAACTCCATTACACAGATTATGTCCTACTTTCTGTCCCACTGACAATTTTGTGCACATTTCCAACATGCAGAAATGTCAATCGAGCCTAAGGGACGGGGAAATCTCTCCAACAGATCCCTGGATAGAAATAAACTTACAACAGGGGTTCTAATAGTTCCTCACTGGAGGAAAAGGGGGAGAGATTTGGGACTTTAAATGAATCACATATATAGTGTGTCTATGTCCCTGGTTCAAAAGAATAAAATGGGGAATTTGGGACTTTGAATGAGGCTATAGACTTGTGGGGTTAGGTTACATGGAAGTACATGTTTATTAATCATAAAAAATTGTATAAAACATGTCAATAACAGAAACCACATAGAAGAAAAAACATTATATTAAATATCATTTCATATATATTCACACACACATAAATATTTGCGCATGCAATACAGGCATCTAGGGTACATCGATGTATAGTAGCCAAGCGCCACATAGTGGTCTGAATTGATTGGTAAATACATTCCAATGAGTTCATATATGTACATGTAACATGAGCAACACTTGCGGATATAAGTATTATAAGAACAATAAAAACCACGATTGATTAGAAAGTGATATTCAACAGTGATAGTTAGTTCAGGGTATATATCTTCATCCCAAGTGCCCAAAAATGTGGGTTTGATGGGGGCATGTATCTGCATCCCAAATATCTGACGCATTTCATGTGTATCACACTCATCAGGGGCAGATGCTCAAAGATATCTACAAGGTATAATGGGATACGATTAGTAAGGTTGTAATTAAACATATCAGGGAAGGGACAACTAAGCCTACCCTGAGTACTTACAGAAAATCACTGCGATGAGGTATGGTAAGTATGGAGCCAGGGCCATGTGATCTGTCCTGGGAGCTGAGGTAATAATGGAGTTGCATGCTAGTGGGGCGCTCACAGAAAACCTCCCCAGGACGCAGGACACAAGTTGCTAGTATATATAATAGGACTGGGTAGTAGACCAATGGTGACTGCCAGAAGGAATCTAAAAAACAATATCATTGTGTCATATTATACATTATAAATGAACGAAGGTGAGTTACTATCAAGTAAAAAGGATAAAATAACCTTATAGTGGCTTACATGTATCCCTGTACCAGAGATAAGGTATTGTGGTGAACTATGGTGTCTTAAGTTCGTAGCAAGAAAAACCGCATCAAGGCACAGATATATCCGCCCTGCACACGTGCACGCTGACCCCTACCAGCGTCACGTCAGCACGGCATAAGAGGGGAGGAGCTCCGACGGTAACCACCACCCACGAAAGACACTCGTTTTCCACAGCTACGCTGGCTGGAAGGGATGATTATTATTATTATTATTATTATTATTATACAGGATTTATATAGCGCTGACAGTTTACGCAGCGCTTTACAACATTAGGGCAGACAGTACAAGTACAATACAATTCAATACAGGAGGAATCAGAGGGCCCTGCTCGTTAGAGCTTACAATCTAGGAGGGAGGGTCAAGTTATACAAAGGGTAATAGCTGTGGGGGATGAGCTAATGGAGAAAATAGTGCAGTTGTTAGATGGAGGCAGGATAGGCTTCTCTGAAGAGGAAAGTTTTCAGGGATCGCCTAAAAGTGGATAAAGTTGGAGACAGTTTGACAGATTGGGGTAGGGAATTCCAGAGGATGGGCGAGGCTCGGGAGAAGTCCTGGAGGCGGATATGGGAGGAGGTGATGAGGGAGCTAGAGAGCAGGAGGTCTTGGGAGGAACGGAGATGGTGATTAGGTTGGTATTTTGAGACTAGGTTAGTGATGTAGCTGGGGGCAGAGTTGTGGATGGCTTTGTAACTTATTGTTAGTATTTTGAATTTAATTGGTTGGGCGAGTGGTAGCCAATGGAGGGATTGGCAGAGAGGGGTAGCAGACACTGAGCGGTTTGTAAGGTGGATGAGTCTGGCAGCAGCATTCATGATGGACTGAAGGGGGGATAGTCTATTTAAAGGTAAGCCAATGAGGAGTGAGTTACAGTAGTCAAGGCGAGAGATAACCAGGGAGTGAATCAGGAGCTTTGTGGTTTCATTGGTTAGAAAGGGACGTAGTTTAGAGATGTTGCGGAGGTTGAGGCGGCAAGCTTTGGAAAGTGATTGGATGTGGGGCTGAAAGGAGAGTTCAGAGTCCAAGATAACACCTAGTACCCTGACATGTGGGGACGGGTGGATGGTTTTGCCATTGCTCTTGACAGAGAAGTCGGGGGAAGAGGAACGTGGAGGAGGAAATATTATAAGCTCGGTTTTGGACAAGTTGAGTTTGAGGAAGTGGTGTGACATCCATACAGATATGTCGTTTAGTAAGTTAGTGATGCGTGAGGAGACTGATGGAGTGAGTTGAGGGGTGGAGAGATAGATTTGTGTGTCATCAGCATAGAAATGATATTGAAAGCCGTGAGAGGCTATCAGCTGACCCAGGATGATCACATGCTTCACGTAATGACGCTAAAGCATGACGTCACATGTAAAGCAGGATGCGTGGCTTTGTGCATAAGCACAGGGGCACTTTTAATTTTGTTTGTATTGATTTTATTTAAATCTTTTTTTACACTTTCCCTTTAACCATTTTCTTTATCAACGTTATTGCTATCATGAGGGATGAACAATATCCTCTTTATGGAGAGATCTGGGATCGATTAGACCCCATATAATTTCTCTTATCTCCAATGCAGCCAATCAGACATAGATCGGTCTGATCAGTTGCTTCATTGGCTGGTAACAGGCCAGTAAACAAAGAACAGAACCTGGAAGTGACAGAATCGTCACTTCCACTTTCTGTTCTCATAGAGAGGGAGGAACAACATCAGTTCCTCTCTCTCTGGTCCCTGCTGGTGATGCCACTGACCAGAACAGTTCCAGGCTCCCTGATGGGACAGGAAAGCCCAGGAAAGGCGGTGGCAGTGGCACCCTCTTATGCCACCTGTAGAAGTGATCGAGTGGCTGTATAGCCACTGAAATCACTTTTACATAAAAGCCAATCAGTTGCAAAAAAATTGATACCGAGATGATACCTGGTTCTGCAGGCATCATCCTGATATAACCACCTAAACCCCAGGACATCATGTGATGTCCACCCAGGGGGGAAATAGTTAAGTACTGAGAAATAGACTGTGCTGCCAGTTGGCACTTAAAGTTTTACTGAAGGGTACATTAAGCTTTACATGTTTAAATCCTAATCCTTTTCTCAACCCTAACTCTAACCCAAACTTAGCTGTAGTTCCTAACCTTAGTCCTCACCCTAGCCTGACCCTAGCTCTAACCTTAGCCTAACCTATAGTAATCAATCCCATACCAGCAACATATCAACCATTGCCTTCCAGCAGATGTCATGCTGATTGACTCTTTTATATGCCTTTGTTTTAACAGTCAAATAACAGAGGTTAAAAAGGAACAAAGGGCCAGAGCAAGAAGCAGTCTTGTGTGTTCTTTTAAAACATAACAGTAAGCAGTTAAAGTAACAAAAAGATAGATATATTTGAATTTTCAAAGTAGAACAATTTAAATAATCATAATAATATGTCATTAAACTTTGTCACAATGACTGTTACTTCCTAGCAGATCCATTTTTTGCTTTTTATTCTTACTGTGACCTAGCAACTGAATGGAGCTGTAAATTGTTCTTGCATCTCCCATTATATTTACCTCCTTATCAGCTACCTTCCTGCTTGCCTAGTCCACTGGCTTTTTCCTTCTTTTATTTCTTTATCCTTTGGCAATTTCCATTATATAAGCAAATCAATGAGACTTCTTTTACTCCAAGATGTTTGTGGAATTATCTGATCCTCCATGGTCTGAGGACCAACTGCCATTTCAATTCTACTAAAGTAATAGTTCTCGTCTTGCACAGAAACAATGAACTCACTAATGTTCTCATTAGCTTAATCTTCCCTTTAATGTCCCCGGTTTGTTAATGTGGCGTTTATTTTATTGTATTTTTTTCGATGCAGTCAGTAGTTCTACATAAAATACAAATATTCACTTGTATGTCTATGAGGAACCCTGGTTAAATGTACATTTGTATTGCATTTGAACTGTAGTTTTTAATAACACTATAAATATTTTATTGATTCTGGTAACTTTTTTATTATAATATAAATTACACAGCAAGTGAATTTTATCACTGGAGCAGTAATGTTATAGGACTTTGTATTTCTCTATAGTATCCATGTCATCGTGATGACTGAGGTGTGATCAATTATACTACCCATGGGCAATCATGATGCTAATGAGATTTACCATAGCCAGGATGGAAGCCCCCGAGGGTTGTAACCATTTTATAAAAGACAGAATTTTACTTCTGTCTCCCACTTGGGAAACACAATAGCTTGCTAAGCAGTTTAAGAAAAACTGTGGAAAAATAAACCATTTGCATCAAATCATTTTATTCATATACAGTATATAATGCTTGTTATGCACAGTATGATGGGACCATGATCCTTAAAATTACCTGTAATCATTAAGATGCCCATATGCTGTTCAGTTAATGGTGTTTTAACCCTAAAGTGAACCTTTACTTTGCCTATTCAGGACCAAATCACTGCTAATAATTTATTACCCCATGATCCCCTTCGAACCTTATTCATCAATCTGTGAAACACCTGATACCTCAAGGTATGAGGGATCATGTGACTCTTCATCTTTCCTTATGATGCAACGTTGGGTGTGTACGCATTGTCACATGGCTGGGTCATAGCACCGTGTAAGCTCAGACAAAGACAAAATAGGAACTTGCATACCACTTTTCCTTGGACCTACATTGGACAAACAAGAAAAACATGGGAAAGTTAGACATGAGCAATCTATCAAGCAAACCTTGAACAGGCAAATTACATTTCACTTTGAAATATTGATTAAGTCATTTACTGTTCTGCTAGGATTAAAAATCTTCTCACAAAAGGGCTACATGTACAACTTTGACCTTGGTTATTGTGTGCTATTTTGTTTGGGATTAGGTGTTTGACATGTTTGTATAAAGCAATGGTGGTCTTTATTTCCATGATAAGAGGGTTATCAAGTTTTTTTTTTAATAGACATGATATATTATCTAATAGGGGTGTTAATTTGTATAACATGTAATCAAAGCTTCTGGAGTAAATATTAATATAAAACATTATCATAATAGAAAGGGTCTAAATGTACCAACATCCCAAAATAACATTAGCCACAAAAAAGAAAGCTGGGACTTTCATGGCACCATACATCAAATGTCAAATGCACTGAACTTGCATCCTTTTAAAAACCTTTAATTATTTTATTACAAACCCCTTAGAAAAGCACTAGTATAAAAAGGTTTATACTGTATATTGATAGTATGAATGTTATCCATACATCCAGTAGGCCCATATGATGGGATATCAAGCTTGCTATGTGTTTCCTAGACCAACAGACTACCTTTTTAGAAAATAAGGAGGATCAAAATAGAATATACATAAACATACAGTACCTTATGCACCAATACAACATGCTTACACAGGGAACCCATATAACAAACAAATTTACATTACGTGAACACATTCTATGATAGGACTCTAGAATTATTAAAAACCATACCCTGTGGGCGAAAAAAATATTCTAGGTGCCAGAAAGGACTGCAGGGGGGTCATGATAAAGGAAAAATAAGTTGAAAGATTTGGACCTCTGAATAACAACAATATTATATTGTAGAGAATTAAAGCGGAGCTCCACCCAAAAATAGAAATTCCGCTTTAAGCACGCCTTGTCCCCTTACATGCCACATTTGGCATGTAATTTTTTGTGGGGGGAGCGGGTACCTAGTTTTGACAGGTATCCAGCTCCCACTTCCTGTTCTCGTTGTCTCGCTGCCTAGGCGACTCCTCCTCTCCCCCTAGGCAATTCCTCCTCTCCCCTTTCCTCTTTGCAATTTTCTGGGACAAGTCACAGGTCCCAGAAGATTGCCTGGCCACTAAGAGAGTGCATCGTGACTCTCGCAGCCACAAGCTGACACAGCCAGGTGCCCACACTTGCAATGCTGGTGCCACGGAGAGATGGGGAGGGGGGTGAGGCTTTGGGCGGCAGCATTGCTGGACCGTGGGACAGGTGAGTGTCTGTTTATTAAACGTCAGCAGCTACACTTTTTGTAGCTGCTGACTTTTTTTAAACTTGCAAACAAGTGGAACTCCGCTTTAAAGTGATTGTAAAGTCTTGTTTTTCTTTCTATAAAAATAACACACATGTTATACTTACCTGCTCTGTGAAGTGGATTTGCACAGAGCAACTCACATCTTCCACCTCTCAGGTGCCTGTTCTGTGCTCCTGGTCCCTCCCTCCTGTTGAGTGCCCCCACAGCAAGCAGCTTCCTTTGGGGGCACCCGAGCCGAGTCACAGCTTTATGTGTCCATTCAGACACAGAGCTGCGGTTCGGTCCCACCCGCTCTCTTGCCTGATTGGCTAACTGACTTTGATTCACAGCAGCAGGAGCCAATGGCACCACTGCTGTGTCTCAGAAGAGACCCGGATGGCCGAGACACTCGTGGACATTGCTGGACAGAGATGGGGCACAGGTAAGCATTAAGGGGGCTTAGGGGGGGCTACTGCACACAGAAGGCTTTTTATCTTAATGCATAGAATGCATTAAAGTGGATGTAAACCCACTCTCATCCTTTCTAAACTACTGCCATAGTGGTTATCTATAAGGATATACATGCTTCCTGCATGTATCTTTACCTGTCAAATGTCTCCACTCTGTCTGTTATGAGACCCAAAAAAACTGCAGATTTTGTGGGTGGGTCTGTTGTCCGGAGCTAGGTGGGTGTAGTCGTGATGTCAAAAGACTACCCGCCCACCTCTATACTCCCCTTATCAACATGCATTTTCTCCTGTGTATTTCTTACACTGAACTTCTGCTATGATCACTAACATCCAGTCAAAACCCAGAAAAGTCACCACATGACTTTATCATGCCCAATCATGCTGAGGTGTGGAGCAGCCAATCCTGGGAGAGCTGGAGAAGAAAGGAGGAGGGGATCTGAAGTATACAGAATGTCTCTCTCAGACTCGTGCATGAGATATGTAAATCACCTGTCACTCACAGCAAGGAGGAGAAACAGACTCTGTCTGTTTTTATCGCACTGATAAAAGATAAAAGCACTGCTCAGAGCTGGATTAACTCTTCGTGGCAAGACTGGGCACAGATGACATGAAATCCTATACTGTACAAGGTGCAAGCCTTAATGAAAAACTATTTTTTCGGGTTTACATCCACTTTAAGATAAAAAAACCTTCTGACTTTACAACCCCTTTAACTATTGGAGTGGTGATCCAACAGATTTACCAATGCTAAAGAGAAGAGGATATAGATCACCCAAAAGAGGGAGTCTTCAGCAGGTTTCTCAAGAAAAACATATAGAAGTATATAATATTGCTAATCAGTCCTTTTTGGTAACTATTTGGAAAAGATCGAAAATGTCAAAATGATATTTGTCAATTTTCTAACCATTTAGAGAGATTATGAGAGGGCTTACCACTCAGGCCTATAAGGGTACAAAATATAAACCTCCTCATTTAATAACTAATCTATCTCTTACCGCTATGGGATAGGCTACAGTGTCTAGTTGAATGTTGCAAACGTAACGTTTGACTATATTGTATTACTGTAGTTCACTAATGTAAAACCTCAATAAACAAGATTGAAAAAAAAAAAAGAAAATATGTTGTTTAGAGGTCAGCATAGAATATTTTCTGCTCTATTTCTTTCTTTGTTTTAAGTTTTCTATTGCTTGGTTTTGGACTGTACAATATGTTATAATATACGTAATAAAGGCTTTTTTTTAGAAAATGGTTTAGAGTCTTGCAGTTTAGTAAGGATTGTTGCAGAACTCTTGCCACATTCTAGTGCGCAGTTTGCTAGGTGAAAAGCTTCCTCTAAGTTTCTTTATTTGTCAACCAACACAAAAACATTTAACAAATATAAAAAAGTATTTATGTTATACTATATACTGTAATACATTCAAACTAAATGTTTTTGCTTTAAGTCCTGGTAATTACTGTATAAGCAAATAATGGTAGGTGGATTGATGGGTTAGTTATGTGTATCACAACACAGAACTAACTATCTGGCTTAACCGAAACTAGAGGTGACCTAATGCCTAAGCTTCAAATTAGTCACAGAGCATACATATCCAGTTTCCAGGTACTAAACACAGTTACATATGGAGGTATGTTAAGTTAACTAATGTGTAATGATAGTTAAAGGGGTTGTAAAGGTATACATTTTTTCACTTTAATGCGTTTTACTTACCTGACACCTCGAAACTCGTCCGCTCATTCCCGACCTCCATTCAGCCGATCAGCCTGGTCACTGATTGGCTATAGTGGATGGATTGAAAGCAGCGCAGCCATTGGCTCGCGCTGCTTTCAATCACATCCAATGATGCGGCGCGCCGGGGGTGGGGCCGAGTGATACAGCGAGCGGCTATAGCCGCCGGCTGTATCACGGGAGCGCGCCCGCAATAACTAACCACCATGCGAGGGAGCTCGCATTAAGGTGGTTAGTTATTGCGGGGAGGAGCTGAGACAGCTGCCGAGGGACCCCAGAAGAGCAGGTTCGGGGCCACTCTGTGCAGAACGAGCTGCACAGTGAAGGTAAGTATAACATGTTTGTTATTTTTAAAGAAAAAAAAAATTACCTTTACAACCCCTTTAAGCCAGATTGGAGAAATGTATATTCCCCTTTAAAAAAAAAAAACATTGATTGTAGTCAAAAGTGATTTGGGTGGATGTAAAAGCACCCAGTTACTCTCACACAATCCCGAAAATACGCCCCTCCTCGCCCGACTACCACCGCCATATATTCTGGGCACCATTGTCATTGCTGGGGGTCTGGCATGGGCATGGCAAGTGTTGGCAAGTAGAGTAGAGGGAGATACTGTGCCCTCCTATAAATTAACCCAGAAACAACAAGCATTTAGTTACCTCCAGGTAGCTTACATTAAAATTTCTGTTGTTTTAAATGGAGCCTGTTCACACCTGAGCACCCAGGCTCTTGCCGCTAGATGCCTGACACTCAAAAAGTATAGAAGCTTCTTTTGAGGTGGATGGGAGCATTTTTTGCTTCATAGACTTCAATGCAAGTACCTGAAAAAATGTGTGATCTTGCCCCAAAGGTGCAAAAAAAAAAAACTACACCCTGACAATTTTTTGAAAGGAGGCTGATTTATTCATTTTTTAAAATGACTGATTCATCTGACTGGGAAAAATGGCTATGCTGTGCACTGCATTATATGTTGTTCTAGCAATGGCCACATGTTTGTGGTTATAAATATTTTATATTTTCTTCCTAGAAAGTGAAATAAAATGGAGAACATAAACCACACCCAAACTACCCCAATCCCCCCTCCTCCCCCTCAAAAAAACACACACATACCCTCCAATTAAGTAAATTAAATAAAGAGTACATTTTTTAGGAGCAAATATTGCCTAAGCAGCTTGATGAGTAAACTTTCTCCAAAGGCAAACTTGATAATTTCACAGCAAAATTAATGTTTGCTGAAACGACTTTGCTTGTCCCCATTTAGCACTCACTTCAAAAGATTTGAACAAATATACTGAAATAAGGTCAAACATTAAAAAGCAGGTAGATAAAAGAAAATAGGATGGCCGTACTCCTAATTCGATGCAAAAGAGAAATGTATTAAGGAGTATAAAAACAAGTGCAAAGGGTCAATGACATGGGCAATGGCAGGGGAAAAAAAGGTGACACGTTTCACACGACTAGCGTGCTTCGTCAAAACCTTTAAGAATACAATCACCAACACATTGATATAAAAAATATCACATAATCACATGACATAATTAACTCAAAACAGGTGTAACTGCAGTTAATTATGTCATGTGATTATGTGATATTTTTGTATATCAATGTGTTGGTGATTGTATCCCTAATGTTTTTGACGAAACACGCTAGTCGCACCTTTTTTTCCCCTGCCATTGCCCATGTCTTTGCTCCTTTGTACTTGTTTTTATACTCTTTAATAAATTTCTCTTTTGCATCAAATTGGGAGTGCTGCCATCCTATTTTCGTTTATCTACATGTTTACTGCAGCAGCGACAGGGTGTGCACCCCACCTGATGCTTGTTCATTTGCAGCCCAGCAGTTTTTACCTGGTGCAGTTATTTTGTTTCATTAAAAAGCAGGTACATTCTGCAAAAAAAAAATCTTTGCTAAGATACTTGCAATGCATGTTGTCACTTTGAAAGTGATTTTGTTAATAACAAATTCACTGTAGCAAAATAAATAGCAAATACCACATGGAAGAAAAATATGCTGGGGTCCCCTTAAAACTCTAATGCACATTCTTAAGATTCTTGTAAAATTCTTACTTAATTAGTAAATAACAGTTTAATATTATAGGCATATCAAACTGTTGATAAAGAAAAATAATGAGACCATGAGCAGCTGGAATTCTGGAGTAAATTGTATTAGGCCCCTGAAGCTGCGTGTAAGTATGTGTTACTGATAATGCTGCTAGAATTGAAGACTGCTTTACAGCACCTGCTGTGAAACAGCCATTTCAAGACTGGCAGAATTTCTTGAGGATACTAATAACTTAATAACGTGTGTACAAGGCGTAATCAGCTGCAGGCAGCTTAGCGGATTATCTGTTTGATTGCTTTTGTTGGTGCCAACTGATAACCAGCTCCAACTAGTTAGCAAATATTTGAGGACCCAATGTCCTTAATCTGATCAGTTTGCCATCTGTGAAAAGCTGTTCCTGGAAACATTTTACAGTCACAGACCCTGCTGTGTTCAGTGGTGAGTATAGTTAGTTGTCTCTTGAGCCAAATGTAGTAAGCAATTGGACAAAGGCCCAATACATTCCATAAAAAATAGCATTTTTTTTAACCCTTTGTGCCTGGAGGTCATTGGTGCCCAAATCAAATTTAACATCATATATCTGTTAACTTGACAATGGCATATAGGTTCACTAAGGGAGTATAGGCTGAACCTTCACTTTGCAAGAGAATTTAACCTTAGCTTAGTAAAAGGAAGTAAAGCTTTGCTGATTTAAATCATCCAGCTGTGTGCAAGCAAAAATCCTAATTTTCTTTTTTTTTCTTCCATGTAGGTGAGTATTCTTTTCAAAATACATTTTTACCACATTCTCTAAGCTAAGTGAAAATGACCATGCAAAATGAAAATTTCCTTTGTAAATGTGCCCTTCTCCTTTCCTTCTTCTACTTCAGGCCTTATGCACACTGGATGTTTGTCCTGCTCCTATGAAAGCCTTTTCTCCTGGTTGGAGAAAAGCAGCTTAAAAAATGCACCTAAAGGCGCATTTTGCAAAAGTGTTTAGGCACTCATTGATTCCATTGGACAAAATATTAAATTATTTTGTCTTTAAAATGAATGAAAGCTCAAGCGCTAAACATGTCTAGCATTTACAGTAGGTGTGTTTAGATACATTTACTGGCATTTAAGAGCATTGCATGTTTTTCCTGCTCAAATGCTGCTTTCCCAAACGTGCAAGTGATTTTCTTTTTACCTCTACACTCTCTTCTTCTAATACACCTCTAAATGCAACATGGCCACATAGGCTAACATAGAGAGACATATAGAGGTTCAAAAAAAAAAAAAGTCAAACGCCCTTTAACTGCTTCCGGACTGCCCACCACACATTACCTGCGACAGGGCGGCCCGGCTGTGCGAAACAATGTACCTGTATGTTGTTTCCATCTCGAGGCCTGGGGCGCACGTGCACACCACTGGCGACCCACTCCCTCTTTGATTGGACACAGCGGTAGCCAATCAGCGGGTCCGGCGGCCGTGATGACCGCCAGGACCCACCAATCGTTCCCTGGAGAGGTAGAACGGCGGTCTGCCTTTGTAAACAAAACAGACGGCCGTTCTGTCAGAGAGAAATAGAAAGGTCTTATCTTCCTGTTAATCAAGAACACATATCTCTTTCTTACTGCAGTTAAACCATCCCCCACACAGTTAGAAATCACTCCCTAGAAGCACACTTAACCCTCTGATCGCCCCTGATGTTAACCCCTTCCCTGCCAGCGTCATTTATGCAGTGACCGTGCATTTATTTAGCACTGATCACTGTATTGGTGTCACTGGTCCCCAAAAAGTGTCACTGAGTGTCCAATTTGTCTGCCACACTGTCGCAGTTCCAATAAAAATCGCTGATCGCTGCCATTACTAGTAAAAATAAAAATGCCATAAAAATATCCTATAGTTTGTAGACACGATAACGTTTGTGCAAACCAATCAATATACGCTTATTGGGAATTTTTTTTACCAAAAATATGTAGCTGAATGTATATTGGCCTAAATTGATGAAGAAATTAGATTTTTTTATTGGTTATGTTTTATAGCAGAAAGTAAAAAATATTGTTTTTTTTCAAAATTGTCAGTCTTTTTTTGTTGATAGTGCAAAAAAATAAAAACCGCAGAGGTGATCAAATACCACCAAAAGAAAGCTCTATTTGTGGGAAAAAAAGGACATACATTTTGTTTAGGTACAGCGTCGCATGACTGTGTAATTGCCAGTTAAAGCAATGCAGTGCCCCCCACGCCCCAAAGCACCCACCCCCCATGTTGAGGGCATGTGGCCTGGTACGGTTTAGGAGGGGTGCTCGCTCATCCCCACCCCCTTTACTGACCGGGCTGAGTGCTTGGATAAGGGTCTGGTATGGATTTTGGGGGGACCCCAATGCCGTTCCCATGAAAATCCATACCAGACCGGCCTCCGGATGACATCACCCAGTGACCTGTCCCATGCCAATATAAGTAGTGGCACACCGCGCACCCAGAATTAGAGCAGGATAGGGCGTCAAGTCAACATCGGAAGAAGAACAGAGGGAGAAGACAGTGGAGAAGACCCAGCAAAAGAGCGAGAAGATAGCAGAGAAGACAGCGGACAGAGAGAGAAGAACCGGAGAGGGCTAGAAGACATCAGCAGAGAGCGGAGAAGACCCGGAGGGGGGAGAAGAACCGGCAGAGGCAGAAGACGTCAGTGGAGGAGGCAGAAGAGCCGGAGAGGGGAGAAGAGATCGGAAGAGACGACGGAGCTGCCTTAATAATTTACTTTAAAAACCTGTGTAATGTATTTTATTTTTGACTTTTTTTTAGGTGAATGGGTAGGGGTGCAATGTACCCCACACTCATTCACATAGAGTGGGGGCCAGAATCTGGGGGCCCCCTTGTGAAAAGGGGCTTCCGGATCCCAATAAACCCCCCGCCCACAGATCCCGACAACCAACGGTCAGGGTTGTCGGGAAGAGGCCCTTGTCCTCATCAACATGGGGACAAGGTGCTTTGGGGTGGGGGGGCACAAAAGCACCCACCCCCCATGTTGAGGGCATGCGGCCTGGTACGGTTGGGGGGGGGGGGCGCTCGCTCGTCCCCACCCCCTTACCGGACCTACCGGGCTGTGTGCTCAGATAAGGGTCTGTGTGCTCGGATAAGGGTCTGGTATGGATTTGGGGGGGTTAACTTTAAAATCCAGACTGAAGGGCCTGGTATGGTCCTTAAGGGGGAACCCGTGCCGTTTTTTTTTTTACATTTTGCGTGGAGTTCCCCTAAAGATTCATACCAGACACAGTGCCTGGTATTGTCGGGGATCAAAGTCGGTTCCCTGTTCATTGATGTCGGACGCATGTCAGACTTCAAGTCGCAGGGAAAAGTCGGATCCAAAGTGGTACAACTGTCAAAGCTTAATTGAATAATTTGAAGTTAGAAGCTGATTGGTTACTATGCATAGCTTTACCAGATTCTGTGGAAGAGGTGATTAGTGCATAGAGGAAAATTGGAAAAATTCTGTTCCCTGGACAATGGGTGAAGGAGCTGACTGTTTATCATGAAGGGTTGGGGTGAGTCCAACCCTGGGCTGGGTGGGGTGAGGTGAGATGAGAAGAACATGCGGGCATGGCAAGGGGCAAGCAAGGCTGGCTTCCCCTTTGACACAGGTATGAGCCTTCTTTTGCTTCTAGTAAATCAGTTAGTACCTTTTAAAGAACATAGCATATGCACTGTGGTTCTAAACACCCCCAACCCCCCCCCCCCCCGGTTAACCAGATAGGGACAGATTTAAATTCCCCACGCCCCAATTAGGCCAACTGTCTTGCAAGACCCCCTCCTACTCCAGGGTCTGGTAGACACCCTAGCCACACAGGGCCCACCAAGACTTGGGGCCGAGAGGCTCAACAACACAATTTTCCTGTTGTGCAACAGTACGCAACAGTAAACCTACAGATGAATAAAAGAGCAGGAAAAGTGAAGCGATGTTCTGCTGCCTGTTTGGTTCTGTGCTTGGACCCAATCAGCAATATTATGAATCTTTAATGTTAAAGGGAGGGAAATCTACTCCTTACAAAACTTTTTCAGGAAAACGTTTAACCACCTGCCTACCAGTCCAATTCTGATATTTCTTACATACATGTTAAAATTTGCTAGAAAATTACTTAGAACCTCCAAACATTTTATAGTTTTTCAAAGCAAAGGCCCTGAAGAATAAAATGGTGGTTGTTGCAATTTTCTTATGTTGCACAATATTTGTGCAGCCATCTTTAAAAAAACAATTATCAGGAAAACTTTAATAAATTTAAGTACACACAAACACAATATAATGCCCAATTATTTTGGTAAAATTTAAAAGACAATTTTAAACCAAGGAAATAGATACCTAACATTTCACGCTTGAAAATTGCGCATGCCAGTGGAATGGTGACAAACCACAGTACAATTTATCGTTAAGCAACACTTTAAAACATCTACAGGTTACCAGTTTAGAGTTCAACAGGAGGTCAGGTGCAAGAATTACTCTCACTCTTCTTCAAGAAAGTTCATTGTCGGCTACAAATTTTGATACTAGAGCCAAAGCTGCAGCCACAACCATATTCCTGGTATAACCACTTCCACCTAAAGATGTATATATACATAAGCTGGTCAGGAAGTTTCAAATGTAAATTGCATACAATCAATAACATGCAACCTAAAAGGTAACTATTGTATACCTAAGATGGCAACTCTTTGTAAAAATGTAGAAGAACTCAGACTGTGTCATGAAGAGGAAGCTCTAAAAACCAAGAAGGTGAGCTGCATGCAAATATGCTGACAAGGAGCATGATGATAGGACAGGAGCAGAGTGAGCAAAGAGGTTGAGCAAGCTTGGGGCAAGGTACTGTCAGCAGCAGGGGCGGCTCCTCCATTAAGGGAGCACGAGCGTCACCCCCCGTCCATTGCCGCCTCCCCTAACCATGCATCTGGCCCCTTTCAGGACACCGGCGCATGGATTCCTATGCGATGGGGCTGTTTTTTTGAACCACCGATTAGAGCCAGAGGCTCTAATAGGCTTCAATATAGGGTGGGCTTGGGTCGCAGAGAGTGCGCTTCGAGCCTACCCAGGTGTGTTACAACAACAAATCAATATTCGCTGTTGTAACACCGATCTTCCTCCCGGCCAATCAGGAAGCTGGTTTTGACATTGGTTACCCGATTGGCTGAAAGGACAGGTGATCCTATTGGACGCTTAGGAGGAGGTGGGAGGAGCTGCATGGCAGGAGCCACCGTGATGCAAACAGGACACAAGAGCCCGTAACCGGCCGCCCGTAGGAGCCTGCAACCCGCCCATAGGAGCCCGCAAACCCAGCCGTTGCCCGCCGTCCATAGGAGCCCACCCGCCTGCAACCAATGAGGTAAGTGCCGGGGTAGGGGGTGCCATCGACCGACGGGGTCAGCCGCCACTGGTCAGCAGGGTAATTCTTTATCACAACATTAAGTCCTTGTCCTGGATGTGCTCTATGCGGTGCTTTGTAAATCTTGGGATTAGATAGAAATTCAAATCCTTTTATCTTGTAAAATAGCTCCCTTTTATGTATTTTATCTGTGAATCAAAACTTTAAATCTTGTAAAAAGCGTAGGCAACATTTTAATCATATTTGGTGTCTCTTAATTTAATTTTTTCTAGAATCATAAAAACAAAAATCTACTATAACTTTTATTTTATTATGTTATATATTATTTGAGCTAGGATACTTGGCCCAGTTATGCCTGATACCCACTCTTTACTATTTTCCTCTCAATGTGATATCTGGATTCACTAACCAAGTGGGACGATAGACTGAACAGTGATTTAAACAGAAGTTTTAAATTGGTGTCCTTTTAATGTATCATTTTGCACTCAGGTGAATGTAAGTGAGACGATTTTTTTTTATTTTAGTGCTGTTGCCATGGTTCCTGATTAGAATTAGTAGTTCCACTGATGTTTTTTCTTATGTTCTGCATTGCTCTCAGCACAGGTGGAATGCTCCAAGAGAACAATAAAACACACCGTCACATGCATCCCCCCTTACCATTTCCAAATAGCAGTAGGCACAAACTGTATGTGGGAATCACTAAGAGGTTCAAGTTAGTTCACCAAGTAGATATTGCTTGTTTTATGCCTCTGGGCGTTTTCCATTATGCAGATAGGGGCATAAAGGAAAAAACATATGACATTTTGTATATTACAGGTCTCCTTATAATACAAATATATAGCAGGGTTCTAGTCTGGTCTTTTTAATTTTGTGAATGTAAAACCTTGTTATGGGATCTCTGGAAGTAATAGTAATTTGTTTTGTAAATATATGCCACTTAATGCTTGACAAAGCATAACTAGTCCCCGTGGCTGAAAAAAATGATCGGCATCCAACTGCCTTATTTCTCAAGGCGATCAAGCAAGCCTGGTATATGTCATGATGCCAAAAAAAGAACCTTCTTGCTTTTCATCTAATTAACTACAGTAAACACACACGCACGCACACACACTGCTTCCCTTCAAAAAAAAAAAAAGGGGGGGGGGGGCTTTTATTTCAGGATAGTATTTTGGGGTTTTCACTTCTTTTAAAAGTTTTCATGATTTATGTTTTATGTTGATTTGGCCTTTTTTAATTTTCTGGGGGCCTAACGTGCTACCTACCACTTGTTCTTGAAGCTGCCTATTGTTTGCAGCACATGTGGCATGAATTAAAGAAAAAAAATTAAAAAGAGCAAAAAAATAAGTGCAAGATCAATGTGCACCTAAACCACTTCAAATGATATCACTCACACTCACCCCCCTCATCTCCTCATTGTAAAAAGAAAAGTTAGGCATACACTGGTTAGGCCTATTATTTCTGATTAGACTTTTCAATGCCAGAGCCGTTTTTCCGTTTTTTTGCACACGTGATTTTAGGCCTGACGATTTGTTAAAAACAAACACCCTGGAGAATAAAATAGTGGTGGCTCTAATTTTGTATATAATATTTGTACAACGGTTTAAAAAAGCGCACATTTTTAGTAAAAAAAAATACACATTGCGCACATATACCCAATATATTAACAAATTATTGGTAAAATATTACAGATGAAGTTGTATCGCATAAATAGATACCCACCATGTCAAACTTTAAAATGGTACAATTAACTTCAGTACCCTATATTTTCCATAGGTGACACTTTACAAGCAGCTAAGCCATCACATCACAGAGTTAAAGTGGAAGTAAAGTCCGCTATAATTTTTTTTTTTTAAACATCCCCCAGGTGGGTTATGCCATAATGTACTATTATGCACAGCATATGTGTCCTCCATATGGTGTCCTTCAGCACAGCGCTGGGACCGTTCCAGCGGGCCCCCGGCACTTCCATCTTTGCCCGCTCTTCCTCCCGGGTGCTGTGCCTGTGCCTGTGCCTTCAGCCATATGATAGGCCAGGCCATGAGGACGACACTCCCCTCAGTGAACATAACAGCTGGCAGGCAGAAGGATGCATTTATGGCAGAAGATATCAATAGAAATAAAATAACTACAGCGCTCACCAAAATGTATACATCATGAATAATTATTGATCAAAATGGTGTGAAAAATTAGAAAAAAATCAATCAAATAATGATGTGAAAATATGTAAAACGTCCCATGTATAAAGGGCTTATGTGCTCCAATCATTACAAGTGCAGTAGTGCTTCAAACTTCAAGGTGTAACACACACCCCTCCTGTGTCCCCACTCACCAAATGAAATGGACCCCTAGCTTTTCAGTCCAGGGGTCATTCAAGCTGAAACACTGGCCAGAAATGGCAATTCACAGAAGGGTCCAATGGAGATCTCCCCCAATGTGATGGTAATAACAACAAAAATAGAAAAAAGGGGACTAATAATGAAGTACAGTTGACAGGTGTTTATTGTGCAAAAGTTAGGTTGGTACTTACAAGACAGAGGAGTAAAACAAGCATTCCACAATGCAAGGATCAAATCCAGGAAACGCCGCATCCAGTGTGCGTTCCCCTGAAACCGGAAGTGGCGTTGTTTGGTCTCGGAACCGGAAATTACGTCAACGCGTTTCACCCTCTCACAAGGCGTCATCAAGGACCTCCAATAGGGTCCCTTCTGTCATAAATACACTGCCTGTCAGCCATTTGATTCATCAACAACTTTAACTGTGAATATTGGCCCTATAATTTCTGCTCTCACTCTGGTGTGTGTGGCTATATGTAACATGTATAGTACAAGCGCCTACATTTTCATATGTAGGCGCCCCCCCTAATGGGTGTGTTTACATTCGCCTGTGCACGTACATGGGGGCAGGCTGAAAATTATTTGGATAGGTTTCCAATTGCTTGGGTGTAGTTTTATATTTTGACACTTTTTTGTTTACTCACATTTTTTTTATCATAGAGGGGACAAACATTTTGGGGGCCACAGTCATCAAAAAGCCAACATTTGGCCTGTGAAGTGCACACACACTGTGGCAGCTGGGAGTCTGTGTAAACTCCTACTGCCACTGCCATTAGATGTACAGTGGTCACAGTGAAATGATCAAAACTGTCCTGCTGCTGGGGGCGTGGTCTGGACATGGCTGGATAGAGACGTGTTTCAACAGAGCTCCTGGCCATCTCTCATCTACCCCAGCATCTCAGCCTGATTTAACAAATTATGTACTCCAAGAAGAGAACGGCAAAAAAGAGTACCATGCCTGCAAAATCCCAACCCGCAGCCCCGCCACTGGGCGAAATAAGAAGATTATTCAAGCTATCACAACTGACCTCACCGGAGCTCAAGATGGCGGCTACACATGACAACGGAGTAGAGACTCCAGACAGCTCTCCGCCCCCCCACACAGAGGCATCCGGATCTGATGCATTTTTGGGCATCCCCATGGACTTCCACCCTGATCCTGGAGAACCATCACAGCCCTTCTCACAGACATATAGGGCTGACACGGAACTCTGTTCCCTGATACAGGCGCTACCAACTAAGGCGGACATTGTGGCACTGTTCGGGACAGTAGAGGCCGCCCACCGAAAAGAACTAAACGCAGTGAAATCAGAAGTAAAAGCACTCACCACCAGAATCACATCGGGGGAATCCTCCCTATCCACAATGGAGCAATGGGTCTCGACTCTGGAAGCATTCCAGGAGTCGTGCGCAGAGGCCTTGGTCAATCAGCAGTTACATCTCGAAGATATGGAGGACCAGAGCCGCAGAAACAATTTGCAGCTCCTAGGCATCCCAGAAGCAACAGGAGCTGAGGATCTAGCAGACGCCGCTATTGCCATCTTCCGGAGTATAGAGGGAATCAAACTGCCGGACAGAGTGGTGCTAGATAGGATACACAGAGCGCTGGGCCCCAAATCAACTGATCCCGCGATGTAATCTGTAGACTACACCACTACGTCCACAAAGATCACATCATCCGCAAAGCTTGGGAGGCAGAAGAGACGGAGTTCGATGGGGTAGCTGTCAAGATACTTCCAGACCTCTCACAAGCTACCCTGCAACGATGGGCCATGCTCAGGCCACTGTTAGATCTCGCCCGATGAAGAGATGCTACCTATCGATGGGGATATCTGCTGTTGGTCACGTTCCGTAAAGACCAGAGATCCTTCACCCTCCGCACACCGGTATCCCTGCCAGCCCTCTTTACCTTCCTCGGAACGGAGCCGATTGAGGTTCCAAACTGGCTATCGCTCCTACCAAGACCCTCGGGCAGTGGAAATCCGGACATGCAGAGGGGAGACCTCCCGGCTAGACAGCAGCGAGCCCGCTGCCGTCCCAGAGCGCCATCTCAGGTACACATGAGTCTTGAAGCCCCATTTTGTACAGCTGCCCCCTCTTGCTCACTTGTACCATAAGTTGAACCCATTGAACCGGCACTTAACTTGAATACCCCGCCACACCATTACCTATCCCCCCTCCCCTCACCTCTCCTCTCATATAGAGCAGTGCCCGGCTCCATTTAATAATTCCCCTGGGCGGACTGTTGAGCCTTTAACCACAAACTCCGGAATGACTTCCTATTGAACCCGGGGCTACCCCTGAAAGAGACCTGAAAGCTTTTGTCTCTTATCCAATGTCACTACGAGTCAGCTTACCCACCATATATGGCAGTGCATGAAGCTCCCTTCCCCATACAATCAGCACAGACATTCTGGTGACTCTTAATTTGTATAGAGGGACCTGGAAAGCAGGAGCGCTCAAAGACATGCTCACCATACCACCCATGCAATGTTGTTGTTGAACAGGGAGAGACACTACTGACGGCGCTTCATGGGGGCTATACCGTCCATCCCAGGAATTCATCTGTAAGACTGCAGCATAGTACAGGGGTGATAGTCCCCCCTCCCCCTTGTTCTCAGGGATATTGAACTCAACATATGTGATGCAAGGACTCTCGGCAATTGAGCCTCAGATGCATCAAACCAATCATAAATGACACCCAGGGGTCATACAGTGGAGCTGTTTGCCTTCCCCTGCTCTGGGGGTGGACATGTCAGCTATGCTCATCAGAGGGGGCCTATCGTTGCTATCCTGCAGAGTGAGTGGGAGGATGAATGAAACGGAGAGGGATACACTTTTGATACCAGTTATATGTTATAATAATAATGATAAGCATTCTTTATACCGTGATAACCTGTTTGTCTCAATAGGGGAGATGTTGATGTGACGGGTCTCCACTCGCAGACAGATAAAATCGGTTTGTAAGATAGCCGATTCAATGGTTACCAGAAGGGCCGGAGGGGCCACGAGCCGACTAGAGAGGGAGAAGTGTGTGACTGGGGACTTGGAGATCAGCATCCCCATACGCATAAGGTTGAAATTTACTATTTTATTTTTCTTCGAGTTGATGTATAGTTGTATACTATTAAGAAGCTGTTGGGGTGGGTGGGTGGTATGGTTAGGGGCTCGCCTCTTGAGCCTGATCCTACCCCTCTCCCAAATAGGAAAGCATATCCTTTTGGAGGGTACTTACTGCCTCCCGAGAGTTATATACGGTTTAAATACTTGAATAGGAACACAGGGTATTAGGCCCTGCTCTCTTAATCTCAATTCTTACTTTGTGATTTTCTTCTTTTCTTCCTCCAAATCCCCTTTCCCCCCCTGAACTACCTTTTCCTTCCCAACCTTACCTTTCAAACCCTCCCTCCCTCCTACCCTCTTTTCCCTATTATCACGACATGGCGTTGGACAGTATTAAAGTGATGTCACTCAACGCGAAAGGTCTCAATACACCAGAGAAGAGACGCATAATATTAGATGACTTGAAGCGATCCCACACGGATATCGTCTTTATTCAAGAAGAACACTTCAAAAATGATAAACTCCCGATTCTGAGAAATAGATTATATCCCGTGACTTACCATTCTACTAACCCGACTGCCAAATCCAAGGGAGTCTCCATACTGATATGCAGTAAGATCCCCTGGAAATGTCAGAGATATACATCAGACCCAGAGGGTCGATATGTCTTCCTGAAAGGCCTTATGGGTGACATCCAGGTGACACTAGCGACAATATACGCCCCCAATGACAGACAAGCCACGTTCCTAAAGGAAGCCATGGGAAAACTTCAGGAATTCAGAGAGGGACAGTTGATCTTAGGCAGGGACTTTAATGCCCCTCTAATCCCCTCAGTGGACAAGTTGACGACCAAATCGTCCATCCCACCGAGCCAGCTCAAACGCATAGCTAAAACACTACATAACTCCCAATTTATTGACGTCTGGCGACTACAGTATTCAGGTGAACGGGATTACACTTTCTACTCTCCCATGCATAAGGTATAAACCAGAATAGATTACTTTCTAATTCCTCACACCCAGCTACATGCCGGCTGTACAACATCAATAGGCAATAGGACATGGTCAGACCACGCACTTATATTCGACACCTCATCACCCAGACACCAATTTTGGTGACTTGATGAAGTCTCTTACAGAACCCAGTGGTAATGACGGACGTGACTAAAGGGCTACATCTCTATTTTCCAAGAAAATGACCAACCAGACTGTGACCCGGGTATCTTGTGGGAAGCCCACAAAACGGTTATACGAGGAATCCTCATCAAACATGGAGCCCGTATTAAACGGGAATGTAATGTACAGCTTTCCCAACTATTGAAGAAACTAACCATCACCGAATCTAGACACAAACATGCCCCCACACACTCATCGGAGGTTGACTTAACAATATTGCGGAAACAGATCATTGACCTACTCCACTACAGAGCTAAGGCGGCCATACAATTTTGCCGCAAGGAAAGCTATGAATCTGGAGACAAATGCGGAAACTACTGGTGAGAATAGTTAGAAATCACAGACTCTCAAATTACATCCCCCACAGTCACAACTAGTGGCCAAAAGAGAGTCCTACCCACACATATTTCTCAAGAGTTTAAAAGCTTTTACTCCCACCTGTATGACATACCACAGACGACATCATCCCAATCGGATATAGATGACTATTTTACGTCTTCTCAAATACCCTCTCTCTCTCCCTGGACATCCGAGCAGAATTAGAATCCCCTATAACCTTGTTGGAACTCCAACAAGCTGTAGGAACAATGAAACCAGGGAAAGCCCCAGGACCTGACGGCTATATATTATAATACCACAAAACACTACTCCCAGTACTAGGTCCACATATGATCACGTTATTTAATGCAGTTGACACTGGCAAAACATTTGCAAGGGATACCTTGGGAGCTCATATCACAGTGATTCACAAAGAAGGAAAAGACCCAACGGCATGCAGCAGTTATAGGCCCATATCGCTTTTGAATGTTGACCTTAAGCTTTACACTAAGATCCTGACCCCGGTTAGCACATCTTACACAGCTTGTACATTTAGGTCAAGTTGGCTTTATCCCGTCAAGGGAAGCTAGAGACAGTACCACTAAAGTTCTCAATCTGTTACATGTTGCACGGTCCACGAACACCCCATGTATATTTCTGAACACAGATGCCGAAAAGGCATTCAAATGGGTAAACTGAACATTTATGTTCGCGGTACTCAGAGTTATCGGATTAGGGGAGGTAATGATTAGTCGAATAGCCAGCATATACTCCAACCTAACTGCCTGGGTAAAAGCAAACAGAGTCTTCTCCGACCCTTTCCCCAAAACAAACGGAACGAGACAGGGATGCCCTCTGTCCCCCCTCCTGTTTGCCCTCTCACTAGAACCCTTCCTATCCACGGTGAGATTGAATCCAGACATACAGGGAATAAAAGTGGGGCAGATACAACACAAAATTTCGGCCTATGCAGATGACCTGCTTTTTTCACTAACTAACCCAGTGATATCTCTACCGAATCTCCTTAAAGAATTCGAAACCTATGAGAAATGATCTAATCTAAAGATACATTTTTCCAAATCGGAAGCGATGGGGATAGCGTTGTCATCACATATCCTCCCAACGATACAATAAAATTTCCGGTTTAAGTGGACATTCTCTACATTGACTTACTTAGGCACCAATATCCTACCTGACCTTTCCGTATATGAGAGTAACTTCCCCCAGTTATTAGCAAAGACCAAGATGCTATTAGATAAATGGCATAAAGGTCTACATTCATGGTTCGGGAGATGTAATTTATTGAAAATGTGCATACTACCGAAATTTCTATATCTCTTCAGGCCCTCCCGATTAAGATACCCCTTATGTATTTCAAACAAGTCAAAGCTCTCTTTACTCGCTTTGTTTGGGCACATAAAAAAAACACGCACCCCCCGCACTCAACTCTCTCTCCCCAAACACTGTAGAGGTCTGGCATTGCCCGACATCAGGCGATACTATCAGGCCATACATCTAGGCAGGGTTATTGACTGGAGACACCATCATAGATTTAAACTATGGGCACAAATTGAGCAACACCAAACCGAAATCCCTCTAAAGAATGCAATGTGGAGCGGAGACTCCTTACCCCCAGAAGTGAAATCACACCCTTTGATAGGGAACACCCTACGACAATGTTCCCACCCTACCCTACAAACTTTCCTAATGATTAAGACATCACCACTTACTCCGATTATAAATAACCCCAGGTTTCCTCCGGGTCTCTCATCCTCGCAATTCCTATCATTGAGGAACACTGATTGTGTTATCGCCTCTCAGTTTGTGACAGGAGACAGATGGCCCACGATCTCGGAATTGATGGACACCACAGGTCCTTTCCAGCTCACGTTCTGGAATGCGGCACAGTTACATCATTTTCTTTAGACTATCCCAAATTCCCAAGATTACAACAGACCGTTGAATGCGTTTGAAGAGTACTGCTCGGAAACAGAACCGCTCCCACACGTGCTCTCCAAAATGTATTCCCTTCTAAATGCCCCCTCCATACAACAGCCGTGCCTGCCTTGCATTATGAAATGGGAAACAGACCTCAACCGTACTCTCACTATATCTCAAAAACAGAATATGGTCAGTTTCTCTCTCTAGTCCTCCCTTTGCAATAAAATACAGGAGACCAACTATAAGATCCTGACAAGGTGGTATTTGACACCTAGTCACTTACATAAGATTTTCCCTGATACTTTTGAACAGTTTTGACATTGCAATGAGGACAGGGAAATGTTGCTGCACATATATTGGACATGCCCTAGACTGACAGCTTTCTGGACTGCGGTCCGCACCATCTCCCAAAAATTCACAGAATTCCAGATCCCGAACAACCCGGCATTTTTTCTACTCCACATATCAACTATATCTCCCAAAGTCTATAAAAAGTCAATTCTACGTCATCTGATGAATGCAGCAAAATCATGCGTTCCCTTATTCTGGAAACAGCAAAACCCACCGTTCACGGCACTTTGGCTGCGGAGGGTGGAAGAGATTAAAAAGATGGAGGATCTGATATTATCAGCACAAGATAGACATGAAACTTTCAAGAACACCTGGGATCTTTGGAACATGTTCATAGTCTCAGAGGAGGGTAAAGCCCTCTACGAGACCTGAGTAAATGAATATTAGATGAAAAATTGTAGATTAGAACTGACCTGAGCCAGAAATACAAACTGAGTCAAACGCCAACCTATCCACACCCAACTCCTCCCCCTCCCTCGCCTAGTACCTCTCCCTATCTTTCCCCCTTTTCTTTCTTTCTTCTTACTTACTATTACTTGTCTATAATTGTTTAGAAACTAGAATACGGGCTGTCCGCTATTTTTAGTACACATGTGTATGTATTTAACAATACTAGAGTCATGGAGTTACAGGAAGACATTAGATATTACTTGCAAAATCTCCAAAATGAACACTGACTGTTCTGATGTACGTTACTATTTACTGTGCCATGTTATAAAAGAGGCTGCGACCTTCGCTGTGGATGGCTCCTATTGTAATCTGTGGGCCTTGCCCTATTTTTGAAAAATTGATAAAATTTATATTTGGAAAAAAAAAAACTGCCCTGCTAATGGTCAGTTTTACATTGCTGTATTCTAGTAGTAAAACCCTGCCTGTTCATTTTGTCTCTTGTAGTAAATTTGGGCCTAGCCCTACTTATTAAAGTCCTGCTACTGACCAATATGCCAATGGAGGAGATTTACTAAAACTGGTGCACTCAAAATCTGGTGCAGCTGTGCATGGTAGCCAATCAGCTTCTAACTTCAACGTGTTCAGTTAAGCTTTGGCAAAAAAAAACTGGAAGCTGATTGGTTTCTATGGAGAAAAGAACCAGATTTTGTACCCTCCAGTTGTAGTAAATAACCCCCAATGTTTTGCCATCTACAGTCTCTTAATTGCTAATGATAGTTTGATTTGAAAGTTTCAAATTGTCTAGCGGCAGGACTGTTTTGTCTCAGTGAGAACAGAGACACCCACGGTGAACCAATAGAAAAATTCTATCTGCCAGCCAAGCATATTACTGTTTGATGAAAAAGCATGTGTCTACTAAAACTCACTAAAATTGCGTTTTTTTCAAAATTGTCACTCTTTTTTTGTTTATAGCACAAAAAATAAAAACCGCAGAGGTCATCAAATACAACTAAAAGAAAGTTCTATTTTTGGGGAAAAAAGGACATCAATTTTGTCTGGGTGCAACGTCGCATGTGGTTTTATAGAACAGTATGATTTTTGCAGACAGTCTCAGAGCCAGTGCACACTGGCAGCAAATATTAGGCTGCAGAATTTTTTATTTTATTATAACAATTAGATTGGCTTACATACAGCAGCAACACCCCAATCAGTTTCATTTCAGTTTGAAAAAAACTGCCTTTATTTTTTACTTTTTGCTATAGTAAATATCCCTCAAAAATATATTAAAAAAAATGTTTCCTCAATTTAGACAGATATGTATTCTTCTACATATTTTTGGTAAAAAAAATTGCAATAAGCGTATATTGATTGGTTTGAGCAAAAGTTATAGCGTCTTCAAAATAGGGGATAGTTTTATGGCATTTTTATTATTATTATTTTTTTTATTAGTAATGGCAGTGATCTGTGACTTTTATCATGACTGCAACATTATAGCGGACACATTGGACACTTTTGACACTATTTTGGGACCATTGTCATTTATACAGCAATCAGTGCTATAAAAATGCACTGCTTACTGTGTAAATGACACTGGCAGGAAAGGGGTTAACAACTAGGGGGCGATGAAGGGGTTAAATGTGTCCTAGGGAGTGATTC
Organism: Lithobates clamitans; assembly: GCA_037952925.1. Classification (NCBI taxonomy): domain Eukaryota; kingdom Metazoa; phylum Chordata; class Amphibia; order Anura; family Ranidae; genus Lithobates; species Lithobates clamitans. Next base: position 1,790,331 of record JBBGZY010000490.1, read on the forward strand.
TAACTGTGGGGGGGTGGCCTTCAACTCACATGACAGCGATCACTGCTCCCGATGACAGGGAGCTGTGATCTCTGTCATGACACTAGGCAGAACAGGGAAATGGCTTGTTTACATAGGCACTTCCCCGTTTAGGCTCCATGAGGCTCCATGACACGATCTCTGGGAGACTGGCGGAGATCGAGTCCGCTAATTCCGCAGGCATGGTCATGCTGTACGCGGCGGGCATTCGCGCGCGCCTGCTAGCCACACCAATTAAAGGGGACGTACAGGTACGCCCATTTGCCCACCTCTGCCATTGTGCTGACGTATATCGGCGTGCGGTGGTCAGCAAGTGGTTGAAGTGGTTGTAAACCCTTACCTATACCCAGTGAAGTGACTGGCCTCCAGTGATACACAGAGATTAAACAAATCCTCCTGCATAAGCTGTACCTGTTTATCTGCAGTAGTCTCCTCTCTACATCCGTTAAAATAGCAGCATTTATAAAGTTTGTCTGAGTTGTCAGAAAACAGGTGGCAGGAAAGCAAAATGACCCACTGCAGAGCTCAGCGAGGAGAGATCTGAGAGCTAATTGGAGGTAAGGGACACACCCCTCCCTTCACACAGCATCCAGGAACAGAGCTAAGGCTGTGATTTACAGGCTGTGTGGTAAAGATCCTTTCCATGTCACTTTTTTTCTCAGGAAAACTTTTTAGAAATTACTCATGCAGATAGCAGAGGAATGGGGCAGCAGACAGAAATGACACTTAGTGCTCTGAATTGAGACACTATAGAGGGATATGCTGTTCATATTTTATATCTCAAGGCCGAAGTCATCCCCTAAGCATGTTTTTTTTTTTAGGATTTGCATATTTTAAATGTTGCCCCCTAAAAGTCACATGAAAGGACTCTCCCTGCTGTATGGTATTTTTATTCACGTTTTTTTTTCTGCATTGGTGCATGTCAATGCCCTGCTTCCTATGTTTTTTTTTTTTACAGTAGGTTAGGGTAGCCCTAAAAATTGCCAGAATTCAGCAACATGAGTCACTTCCTCTTATGCCCCGTACACACGGTCGGACATTGATCGGACATTCCGACAACAAAATCCTAGGATTTTTTCCGCCGCATGTTGGCTCAAACTTGTTTTGCATACACACAGTCGCACAAAGTTGTCGGAATTTCCGATCGCCAAGAATGCGGTGACGTAAACCACGTACGACGAGACTAGAAAAGGCCAGTTCAGAACCAAGCGTGGCACCCTTTGTGCTCCTTTTGCTAATCTTGTGTTAGTAAAAGTTTGGTGAGAGACGATTCGCGCTTTTTCAGACTGGTGGTTTTCAGATTGTTTTCTGTTGTTCAGTTTGTGCTTGTTGGTTTGTATCTGCTCTTCAGTGCGTGCAAGCAAGCTACGCGTGACTTTGTCATTGTGTTCTTGTTCGTTCGTTACTGTTTTTCAGGTCGCTCTTCACAGGCCTTACTGTTCTTCAGTGCGTTCTGTTACTTCGTTCTGAGCAGCCGACCGTTTTCTAGCCATGTTGTGTATACGTACTCCTCGTAGAGTTCGTGCTGTGCGGGGGCTTGGTGTTGGGGTCCTGACCTTGACACAAGTCCAGCCCATGAACAGGGTGGGGAGGAGTTCATGGACCAAGAATTGGTTGCTTCAGCGTGACCAATTCTGTCATATGTCTTTGCTCCGTGAGATCCGTGAGAATAATCCTGATGATTTCAGGAACTTTCTCCAGATGACGGACCGTATTTCACCATTTGTTGGCTTTGCTGACCCCTTATATTAGCAGGCAGGATACCTGCATGAGGCACACCATCACTCCGGAGCAGAGGCTAGTCGCCACCCTGCGGTACTTGGCGACGGGGAGAAGCCTGCAGGACTTTCTCAAGCCTGCAGGAAGTTCTCAACAGGCATCTCCCCCCAGGCTCTGGGGATCATTATCCCAGAGACCTGCTCTGCCATCTTACAGGTCCTGCAGAAGGAGTATATTATGGTAAGATTTTTATCCTTTAATATCACATTTTATTGTATTTAATGTTTGATAATATATTGTATTTCTTTCCTCATTCCCTAATTACCATGATTGTAATATGCTGTGAATGTCCCCTTTGTCCTCATGCTTGCTCGATTTTTCTGTAATTATCTACTTATGAGTTCCTGTATGTGGACGTTGGAAAGAATGGCCGGATGTCCGATGGTGGAGTCATCGCTCAGACTGAGTTCTACAGGCATCTCCAGAATGGCAGCTTGGACTTGCCACCTCCAGAAGACAATTGGTCTTCATTGCGGATGAAGCCTTTGTGCTGAGGGGCCATCTTATGCGGCCATTCCCGATGAGGACCCTCACCCTGGACCAGAGGGTTTTTAATTACCGGCTTGCCAGAGCCAGAAGAGTGGTGGAGAACACGTTTGGAATCATGGCCAGCCGGTTCCACCTATTTCTTACACCCATACATATGGCGGAGTATAAACTGAATCATATTCTCCTGGCGTGCTGTGTTCTACACAACTTTTTACAGAAACATTCTGCCAACTATGCTGGCTCAGTTGGGCCTGAGGCCGGAATTCAAAATGAACCAACCCTGACGGCGCTTGAAAGTGGCCGTCCTGGCTTGCCCTCCCTGAGTGCCCGTGATGTCCGAGTAAGATACATGGAATTCTTTGCGGGTAGGGGAGCTATCAACATGCCAGACAATGTGTGAAACCTTTATCAAATAAAAAAAAAACATTAAGCAAATCGTTGGTGACATTTACTGCTTGTGTTTGTTTTAGCTGACCCTGACAGAAATGTGTTGAGTCCTGAAAATGGCGTGATTGTGTAACCTTACAAAGCACTGTTGGGTGTTATTTACTAAAGGCAAAGACACTTTGCACTACAAGTGCACTTGAAACTGCACTGAAACTGCACTTGTAGTGCAAAGTGGATTTGCCCTTAGGAAATAACACCCATTGTCACGGAAAACACCAATTAGAGCACCCCAAAAGTGTTGTAGCGTTGAGACAATAATCCACACATTCTTGATTGACAATCTTTTTAATACCTGCACAATCACATGTGCATTTAGAAAAGGTTTTTAAAACAAACCAACATGTTTGTTGTATAACAAATTTTGGGGTCACATTAGAAAAAGTAGAAATGTCCATTTAAGATAAAACAGGCATGTTTAAAACCCACAAGAAAGACACAAATCTTTTACTTACAAAGTTCACATTTGGTAGAACTTGAAGGCAATATCAGACATGAGTATTTAGAAACTGTGTTTGATATTGCGTTCAGATGGGGTGAAGTCACCCCCGGAAAAGCCAAATTTTGAAGATGCACACAAATAGCCGAATGTCAACATGTGCTAGCTGCCATCATGGGGGATCAAGGGACGTGTTTTGTGGGAGCAACCCCTTCCTCAATGCGACTTTATAATTGAGGAAGGGGTTGCACCCCCAAAACGCGTCCATTGATCTCCCGTGATGGCAGATAGCACATGTTGACACACTGTGTCATGCTCAAAATTTGGCTTTTCTCCAATTAGACATAAATTTGGTAAAATTGTAGCACACCATAAAATAAAGGGATTTGGAGGGGTTTTAAACTCTCTCCAAAACATCAATGATCTTATTTTTTTGAATAACATCATTGATGTTTTTCTTGATGTTTTCCAAGTCCCTATTACACCCCATGATCTTCCCAATCAGGATCTGTGCACTTTCTGAGGTGAAATGCCCTGGATCCACAACATCACGATCACCTAAAAAGATAGAAACCAAAAAAAAACATGTATTATAAATATGCCGACATCCATCTCTTAACTGAGCCTGTGGTTGCAGACACTCACCTGTCATGGTGCCAATTTCCACCACGTCTTCCTCCTCCTGCTCTTCTTGTCTTTGGTGGATTTCCCCTTCTTCCAGAGGTGGGGGGTCTCTGGTCTCCTCGGATGAGGGGTCCTCCGAGCCTTTTCTCCCCTATGTAAAAAAAAATGGTATACTTAGCACACAGATATTTGATGGCAGAACTATAAATATGAAACATTGCTTGGAAGTGGGGTACAATTGTCTGTTTTGGCAGAGTTCCAAGATGTAGAATTTTTAGTGTCCTTTGTCAAGCTTCAATACTTTACCTGTTTTGTACAAGCTTCGCAGATGGAGTCACCTCTATAGTATCCACTGGAGCACCTGTGTGGGCCCCCTAATAAAAAGGGTGTTCTTGTGTCCCACACTAGTGCTCCAGTGTCCAGATGTCTAAACAGCTGCTGAGTGTCCTCTCCTTACACAGAATCTAGTTTGCATTTCATTTTATTAACAAACACATCTACACAACCAAATTATTTTCAGACAAGTAGGCCCTAAAAAATGTTGGCAAATGCATATGGCCCAAACAATGGTGTTTTATAGTCCGAAAGAAAAATGTTTGATACGAACGAATAATGTGCCCATGAACATGAAAGTTGACATTTTAAACTGGATTAACAGTTAAGAAAAGCACATGGAGCAGCACGAACGTAATAAAGACAAAAAGAATAGGAACACAGGACAACTACTTACTTTTTTGCAACACTCTCCGGATCTTTCTGTACTGTTCATGCTCTCTTAATTTTAGGTCCGACCACCGCTTCCTGAGCTGATCTTTCGATCGACGTACCCCGAAATTACGGTGCAGACTTTTGACCACTTTCGCCATGATCTTGGCCTTTCGGACATTGGGGTTGGGGTAAGGTCCACACTTTCCATCATAGTCGGCCCTCTTCATTTTGTCGACCATCTCCAACATCTCCCCAAAGGACATATTTGATGCCTTAAATCGTCTCCTTCTGGATCGGGACGTTTCTACCTCCGGGCTTTCCTCCTCCTCCTCGTTGGTGTAATTATCAGACACCTGCTCTGACTCCGCCATGTGCTCTTCCCCACTGCGCCGAATGAGAAGGGGCGGGGAATAGACTAGAAAGAACGTCAGGGGCGGGCGGAGTTTCACAAATGCGCAGTGTCTATAAAGGGTAACACGCGTGCGTAGTACGTACGATCTGTGAGCGGAGGAAGGAGTAACGGAGGCACGGATCGTGATAACGAAGGTAAGATTTAACATACTTTAATATACTGCTTCTAGATTGAGGCCTGTATTTGCACAAGTTTAGAAGACTTTAGGCTGACATTAGGGTTTGTCTTGTGTTGTGTCTTGCAGTGAAAATGGATATCTTCATTGATATGTTCAGGGAGCTGCCTTGTCTGTGGGAGATAAACCACCCTGAATATAAGAACCAAACAAAGAGGAAGGCAGCGCTGGATCAATTGCTGGAATTTGTGAAGACGGTGATACCCACGGCAGACAGGACCTATTTGAAGATCCTAATTGGTGGCCTGAGGAGCACTTATCTAAGGGAGCACAAGAAGGTCCAGGATTCCCAGAGATCCGGAGCTGCAGATGACATTTATGTCCCCAGGCTTTGGTACTATGACAGGCTGCATTTTCTGGCAGGTCAGACTGAACCCACGCCAGCACTCTCCACTCTTCCTTCCACGCTTCCTTCCCCCCCAGCTGAGGCTTCTGACGCTCAACCTGGGCCTTCCAGGCAGCAACATGTGGAGGAGCCCAGCTTGAGCCAGGTATAGCATTCCTCTAAATATTTCTGGTTGTCCAATCAATGATGTTAACTAGATGTTAGTTTGGAGTACTAATTTATGATTGTGATTGATGATGCAAAAACTAAAACCATGTCCCTTTTTCATACACAGGGAAGTCTCAGCCAGGAGGTGGCCGGGCCAAGCAGGCTGCCTGATATCCAGGTCCCTCCCCTACACCTTCAAAGAAAAAGTGGAAGGAAGATGAGTAACCTGGAGGAGGCTGCCATAGGCCTCTTTTGGAAGGCTACAGAGGCCCTGAGAAGCCCCCACAGTGTGGAGGAGGACTTTGCTGGCCTAACTGCCTGCAAAATGCTGCAGATGGAGGAGGGCCAACGACTCCTGTGTGAGTCCTTAATTTTGGAAGCTCTCAATAAGGGGTTGAGGGGCCAAATAACATCTGCTACCCACATTTGTGACCTCACACATAGTCCTCCTCCTCCTCCAGGTCCTACTACTCCTCCTCCTCCAGGTCCTACACTACTCCTCCTCCTCCTCCTCCTCCAGGTCCTACTCCTCCTCCTGCCACATCTCCAACACCAGAGCCACAGCGTGGAAGAAAGCGTGGAAAGAAGACCAGAGAGTGATGACCCTGGGTCCAGTCTGGTCTGGCAAAAGATACAGCCTCTTGTAGTACCACAGCCTGGAGACATAGATGTCATCTGCTGCTTTCATGATCTCTGGGACTTCTGGACCAGACTGCACTCCTTTACATATGGACTCCTCAGGCCACCAATTTTGATGTTAAATAATTGATGTCTGCCCTGGGGGTCCAAGGCTTCACCAATTTCTGATGTTTCTCCAGCGTTGCCTCCCTCTTTGTTTGGTTCTGAGCCCTTAATAAAGGATTTTTTGTTTCAATTATACTTGCCTATGAGTGTTTTCCTTAAAAAAGGCCAGTTTGTTTGTGATGATTCAGGTACATTTCAAAAATACAATGTGAAATTAACAAGGGACACCAACACTGAGCAATCTCCTTGAGATTAAATAATATATGATATCAATGGTGTTGTGGTAACTTGACACACAAAACACACACAAAAATATTATGGAGTAAAACTAAAAATAAAATAAAACAAAGATCAGCCTTGAAAAAAATACAAACCCCCAAAAAAACATAAAACAGCCTTTAAAAAAATAAAAATAAATAAAACAACAAAAAAAAAAATTTTGTCAGATGTGACAAATCAAAATATATTGAGGGAATCACGATAAATTATAAAGAAAGAAGTTTGTGAGAAGTCTGTGTGAATATGAGCAGCAAAACTACTTCATTCTTCTCACATTATAAAGAAGAAGAGAGTGCGCTGTATTAAACCATTTTTTACATTGCAGCAAGAGGAAAGTGCTGTATCCATTGCGAACGTTAATTTTACCAGACCGAGCTGTTCCGCCTCGGAATTTCTTCTGAGCATGCATGGCACTTTGTGCGTCGGAACTGGCCACACACGGTCGGAATTGACGTGATCGGATTTTGTTGTCGAAAAATTTTATAGCCTGATCTCAAACTTTGTGTGTCGGAAAATCCGATGGAAAATGTCCGATGGAGCCCACACACGGTCGGAATGTCCGACAACACGCTCCGATCGGACATTTTCCATCGAAAAATCCGACCGTGTGTACGGTGCATTAGACTTGGATTTTGAGATCTCTGAATCTCAAACAGGATTTGCCAAACCCTCAGTGTATAGAATCTGGGGGAATTTGATCATCCCTATGCTTGAACTACCAGTATGCTTTGCAATTAAGGATAATTTAAGGTTAGGTACTCTTTAATATTTTCTGGTACTGTAAACTCTATGCCAAGCTTACTAAAGCCTGGTATACACTATGAGTTTTTTTTACGTTAAACCCGGAGGGTTGAATGAAAAAACCTGTCTGCTCCAGTCAGAGCTGCTGTACTAATGATCCAGCATTAGTACAGCAATCTCCCCCACTTAGCTGATGTGTTCTGAAAGGAGGACGCTTCCCCCCGCCAGAACACTCTGATCAATGATCTCCGCCATTAGCTGAGAGCGCTGATCTGGAGCTGGTCAGCTGATGATTTTCCAGCATGCTCTTCCGACAGAAGCCGGAAAAAGTTTGGCTGCCTTCTGTCGGACCAGCTGCCATACACAGAGTCTGAATGTTGGCCAGTTGTTATTGAACTGGGCGATGTTGCCCTAAGTTCGGCCCCTGTGTATGGGGCTTAAGCCAGCACATCAGCACTAAAAACTAACATACCATCAAAACAGTACCTAGGAATTGTTTGTTGTATATCTACGTTAAACACATCTCCCTCATTCCACAAGTGCTAAGCACCTGACACATATGTTTAAAGTGGAAACTCTTAGTAAAATAAAAATTAAGCCATGACGGTGGGGCTTCCTAACTTCCTATACACTGCAAGGGATAAATACTCATCTTTGTTTAGGGAGAATAAAAAGAGTGGTTATACTTACCTTATCCCGTGCTCCTCTGACAGCTTGCCATCAACTCCATTCTCCAATGCTCTAAGTTGTGGGCAGGCCCTCATGCCCCGTACACACGATCGGATTATCCGACAACAAATGTTGAATGTGAGCTTGTTGGCTGAAAGTCCGACCATGTGTATGCTCCATCGAACATTTGTTGTCAGACTTTACGCCAACAAATGTTGGCTAGCAGGTTCTCAAATTTTCCGCCAACAAAACTTTGTTGTCTGAATTTTCGATCATGTGTACACAATTCCGACGCACAAAAGTCCACGCATGCTCGGAATCAAGCAGAAGGAGCCGCACTGGCTATTGAACTTCCCTTTTCTCGGCTCGTCGTACGTCTTGTACGTCACCGCGTTCCCACGTTCGTAATTGTTGGCCAACATTTGTGTGACCGTGTGTATGCAAGACAAGTTGGAGCCAACATCCATCGAACAAAAATCCACAGTTTTGTTGTCAGAAAGTCCGATCATGTGTGTATGGGGCATTAGTGTACTTACATGATGATGTCAGAGTGCCTGTGACTGATGGAGTGGTAAAGAAAACTGGCTTTGAGGAACTGGATGTGCAGCTGGAGATAGCTTGCGGGAGCGTGGAATATGGTAAGTATATTTTCTTTTCCTATTCCCCTAAACAAAAGGAACATTTAACACTTTGCTCTACAGTGTGAGCTCCACTGCAAGAGTCAATTTTTATTTTTTACCAGAGTTCAGGTTTAAATCTATACTATATATTCAGCTCTCTAGCTCTCTCTTTATTTAATTCATTTATATGTTGTTTTTTTTTCCCCTCCTTTTTTTGCAAGAAAATGATGTTGCACTCTAAATTGCCAACATAAGAAATCCAGTGTTTACTGCAGTGACTGTTTAGGCCGCTCTCGTTCATTCGATGTTATTTGTATTACAGGACATTTAGTAAATGCCCGTATACAGCATTTTAACTGAAATATTTTGATTGAAATTTAGATTATGGGAAAAGAATATAAGTTGATGGTTACCATATAATTGCCCTTCCAGTCTCCTTTCTCTATCAGCGTAGCAAAAAGGAGCCCATCCATAGAATAGGCATGTTGCCTAGCAACTGGAGGTGAGCAAACGTACGTGGGGTCTTGCAAGTTGTAGATAGTGAAGGGTAAAAGGAGAGGCTAACGGCATTGTCACGTGCACTGAGCTGATCTGCTCATTTTTTTCCAGCAGCAATATTAATACCTTTCCCATCATGTTTTCGTCGCTTTAAGATTCTGACAAACATCCCTGTACAAGCTGTCACTCAGGTCAGGTCAACAAAGGAACACTTTACTCTACAGTGAATTCAGTGCTGACAGTCTGGCAGAGGAAACAAAGAAAACAAGCTAGCGTTTGTTCCCTTTTTTCTTTTTGACTCTAACAAATTGACTATGCATTTTCTATTTTTAAGTTATATTTAATTAGGGTTCTAAATAATTATGGTATTTATGAGTTACCTTCCACTGAGCATGTACCAATATCCCAATTGCTAAGTATCTTAATAAACAGTAATCTTATAATAAGACTTCTTAGGTTTATTTGACATGCGTCACCCTTCCATGTGCTCCTTGCTCCAATGGCCAGTTAGAGGTGTGGGCAGTGGCCATTTGTTTGTACATTGTATACACAGTATATATACAGTATACACTTTTTTACACACTTACTGCTGTTATCAGTGCCCTCCTGCATGGAATGTCTCACAGATACATTTTGATGTGTAAATCTTTATTGCTACTCTGACTGTAGCTTTGACTGCCACATTACTGAGGGAGGATGCGTGGCATTGCTATGGAGGAATCCATTCAAGCATCATTACATCACTGAAACAGTCATACACTGAGCTACACATACTGTAAAAACCAGTAGACGTCCTCCCCTTTGCACGCTCCCCGCACACCCCCTCGGGTCGCGCGTCGCGCGCTCTGTGATCACCGAGTCAATGAGACTCTGGTGATCACAGATCGGAGTAAGGGGCCGATCCCGACCACTTACCACATGATCAGCTGTCAGCTGTCAGCCAATGACAGCTGATCACTTGATGTAAACAGAAGCTAGGTAATCGTTTTTTTTTTTCTCCTCACGCTGTAAGAAAAAAAGCAGATCACTGACTTCTGCTGAAGGGACATCGGTCCCGAAGAGGAAGAGGCATAGCCGCCTCATCTGTGCCAACCAGTACCACCTGCCAGTGCCACCTGCCAGTTCGTACAGTGCCATTAATCGTGCCCACCAGCGAATATCTGCCACCAATCAGTGCTTCCTATCAATGCCCACCAGTGATGCCAATCAGTGCCATCTTGCAGTGCTGCCTATCAGTGTCACCTACCAGTGCCCATTACTGCCACCCATTAGTGCCAGCTATCAGTGCCACCCATTAGTGCCCTTCAGTGCCACCTATCAATGCCCTTCAGTGCCGCCCATCAGTGCCACCCATCTGTGCCACCCAACTGTACCAGCTCTCAATGCCCACCAGTGCCACCTCTCAGTGCCTACCAGTGCCGCCTCATCAGTGTCCACCAGTACCGCCTTATCAGTGCCCATCAGTGCCACCTTATCAGTGCCCATCAGTGCCGCATATTAGTGGCCATCAGTGCCGCATATTAGTGCCCATCAGTGCAGCCTCATCAGCGTACATCAATGAAGGAGAAAAAGTACCTGTTTGCTAAATTTTATGACAAAATATAAAACCGTTTTGTTTTTGTTTTCAAAATTTTCTGTCTTTTTTCATTTTCTTAACAAAAAATGAAAAACCCAGAGGTGATCTAATACCACCAAAAGAAAGCTTTATTTGTGGGGAAAAAAATTATAAAAATTTCATTTGGGCACAGTGTTACATGACCGCGCAATTGTCATTCAAAGAGTGAGAGCGCTGAAGGCTGAAAATTGGTCTGGGCAGGAGGGGGGTTTAGGTGCCCAGTAAGCAAGTGGTTATCCAGTCCAAATAGGAGCACTCTGACAGTAAACATGGTCTTGTTGTACTTGTCTCTTAACCAACACATGTGCTCTCTCTCAGTCAACTGTCTTACATGACAATCAAAGTACCAACTTTACCCGATAACCAATATAACCCAATAGGAGAAGACTTCTCCAACTCTTGAGAAATTATTTTCTCAGTCACATGTGGCTTTTTAATTACTTAAAAAAAAGACCACATGTGACCTCATTTAGGACAAAGTGACAGGGTCTGTGTAAACCAACCCCTGACCACATAATACTTACCTCTCCAGTGTGGCCAAACTGCACTAGCACTGAGGGGTGCACTATGTACCGAGTGCAGGGTTGAGGGGTGCACTACATAAAGAGTGCATAGTTGAAAGGTGTGCAACATACAGGGTTCAAGGGTGCACTATATACAGAACGTTCAGGAGTACGCTAGGTACAGAGTGCAGGGATGCGCTAATTATAGAGTGCAGGGTTGGGGGGTGTGCTAAGTGCAGAATGCAAGGTTGAGGGGTGCGCTATGTGCAGAGTATGGGGTTGAGGGGTATGCTATGCGCAGAGTGTAGGGTTAAGGGGAACACTATGTGCAGAGTGCAGGGTTCATGGGTGTGCTACATACAAAGTGCAGGATTCTGGGGTGAGTTATGTACAGACTGCAGGGTTAAGGGGTGCAGGGATGCACTAGGTGCAGGGGTGAGGTGGGTGCAGAGTGCAGAGGTGCACGGCTCTCCTCCCCCCAGATTCCAGTACAGTACACGGCCCAAGTACACGGCCAGACTCTCCTCCCACAAAGCCCCCCCCATTCGAGTACAAAGTTTTTCTCTGTCCCAAATGCTACTCCCAGCATGTTGTCCTCTGATGTCCGTGAAGCATGCCAGTTCCAGAGGCAGCTTCCTCTGTGCAGATTTCTCGCCCCCTTCCTCCTCTGCTCTTATAGATCATGTGTATACCAGAATGATCACAGCGGCCGCCAGGAGAGGAGCTCTTCTGTATTTCCAAGTGACATTAGCGAGCAGCCAGCATGCGACCAGCACCGGAGGTGGTCAAATTCTAGCGGACAACGTGGGGCTCAAAGGGCGAGCAGCGCAGGGCCCCCCAACAATGACAGGGCCCTGGGCAGCTGCCCCTTTTCCCCGCGTTAAAGATGGCCCTAGTGACACTAAAAATAGGTAGCAGTAATTGGTATGGGCTAGTACTTGAAAAAAGTATCCATACTTGTACGTAAGCCTCGTACACACGATCGGATTTTCCGCATACAAAACCTTGGACTTTTGTCCGAAGGGCATTGGCCAGGAACTTGTCTTGCATACAAATGGCAAGGAATTGTCGGCCAACAAACACGAATGTAGTGACGTACTACGTGGTTCTTTAGCTCTTTAGTGCCACCCTTTGGGCTCCTTCTGCTAATTTTCGTGTTAGTAGAAGTTTGGTGAGTGTGATTTGCGCTTTTCATTTCACGCTTTCAGTCCGTTTCTGAACGGCAGTTTGTCAACTAGCCATGTTGCGATATTGGAGGAGATAACGTGTTATTTATTATTGGCCTTGGAGTTATTGCTTTGACCCAAGTCCAGTCCAGGAACAGGAGGAGGAGGATTTCTTGGACCAAAAAATTGGTTGCTTTATTAATCATGACCAATTATGTCATATGCCTTTGCTGCGGGAGCTCCAGGAGAATAATCCAGATGATTTTTGGAATTATCTCCAGATGACTGACCCCTGCTTTCACCAACTCTTGGCATTGTTGACCCCCTATATTAAGAAGCAGGACACATGCATGAGGCTTTTATTTTTTGTTGGAATAATGGTGGAAGGGTGGAAGGGTGGAAGGATGGAAAGGAACAGTCCTCCACCACGTTCTTGGAGGACTGTTCCTTTCCACCTGGAAGGGTGGAAAGGAACAGTCCTCCAAGAACATGGTCAGGTCCTCTGGGGCATAGGAAGTTTTAGAGGCATACAGCCTCGCTCTGAAGAAACTCGCCTGATGAGTGAAACGCGTCAACGTGACTTCACCACCACAGAGATTGATGCTTTGATCCAGACAACAGCCATCTGACCTACTTTGCTGCTCCAGCTATCAAGCTAGGAATCTACTTGGAATGACAGGAGGAGTGTGAACATGGTAATTGAAGTGCTGTGGAGGCAGATCCCGGAGTTGACCGACGGATCTTCTGGTGCTATCGTGGACTGGTAAGAGTGTCTCTCCTTTGATGTACAGTGACATAAGATCAACCCAGGATCCCGAATGCAACACTGAACCCTTTAGTGGTTCAAAGGCGTGTTTTGACCAAGCCTAGCAGCAAGGTCACACGCCCTAAGGTGAGCAGCTATCACCTGGGGGGGAGGGGCACCTGTGTGTGGACACAGCACCTTACCTCTGGCATTTTACTGAATCGCATGGATTTTTGGAGCACTTATGGACTAATTTGAATACTGCACACCACTGCAGCACTTTATATTTTAATTTTTAGCATATTTCACTGTTATATACATTTTTCATTTTTGTATATATATATATATATATATATATATATATATATATATATATTTATTTTTTCTGCAATTTTTTCAAGGTCTTTGATTATATACTTATATATTATTGTTATCACAGAGTTGTTCACGTGTATGCACATTATCACTTTAATTGCAATATTGCATGGATTGCACATTTAGCACTTTATGCTATATATTTTTTTGACAGCGCAGCAGATTTATATAGTTTAAAAAAAAAATAACAAGCATAATAATATTATTCTTGATATCACTAGAAAAAAAAAGCCTTTGAAAATTTGTTTGCCATAACTCCATCAGTATCACCAGCAAAGCAGCTTCATTATTATCCCATTAAAGAAGAGAATGTGCGCTGCATTTCGAGATTTCATAATTTGCCACGTCACGAATGTTAATTCTCCATTACGAACGCTAGTTTACCAGACCGATCGCTTCCAGCTCGTCCTTTCTTCCGAGCGTGCGGGTTTGTACTTGGGACTTTTGTATGACAGACTTGTGTACACACACGAACGGAAAATCTGACAACAGAGCATTGTCCGTAGAAAATTTTAAAGCCTGCCATCCAACATTTGTCTGCTGAAAATCCGACATCAATTGTCCGATGGAACGTACAAATGATTGGATTTTCTGCCAACAGCCTGTCATCACACAATTCCCGTCGGAAAATCTGATCGTGCGTACGAGGCTTTAGTCTTAAAAAAACGATATTGGTGCATCCCTCTCCAGTACATTTTGCTCAATGCAGCACACTATAGCACAGATAGTAAACATCTCTGTTGTGTGATGCATTAAAATGCAAGTGTGTTGCAATTGTTTTGTGTAGGATGTATTAGGATACCATTCCAAATAATTGGCACTGCACTGTGCTTGATGCACTAAGCACTCATACTGTGCTTGATGTATTTACCGTGCACTGCGGTAACATGCGTGTTTGACTGCAAGTTACAGCCATGCATTGCTGTGAGAAGCCTCTTACAGGGCTCAAGGCAAAAATCATCTTTCTGCCATTGTTTCCTTCTGGAAATGCAGCTCAAAAAACACAAATAGTGTTAACATTTACACTACCTGTCCAGATATTAGCTCCCACACCAACTTTGCATTTTGAGTATGGGGGAGGTTGCTTCTGCTTCAATAATCAAACACTTCTATAACGCATAACAATACTGATAATATAACAATATTTTAATAATAATAAAGTGCTTATTGCAAGAAATTGTATGGAAATACAATAAAAGGAAACAAGGCTCACTTCATCAATTTTTTGCCGTAAGTTGTGTCCGCTTTTACATCTGATGCTCTCAGAGTTAAAACTTCAAAATAAATGAAAAATGCAGATTTAGAAGTATTGTCTTTTGAAGTTTTCTCCAGGATATTCTAAGAGATATGAACAGAAAGCTGAAAGAGAAATTAAAAAGCAATAGATTAAAACAAATCTCTATCCAAATTCACATCAAACTTTGGAATCAATTAAAAGAAAGCAGTAAGATTAGGAGCAGGAATATAATTGCATTTTACATATATTAGAAGTTGTGAATGTGCTGCTGTTAAAATTAAAAAAGCAAAATATAAAGGAGAATTAGAAGTGCAGTCGTTGATACTGTAGATTTATGATGAATTTTCCTAAAGGGTTAGTCCCTCTAAAAGGGTTATTTGCTAAGCTCTTGGATTTCCAGGCAGTGTAGGGACTCAAGGGACTGATTGGCCGTATCAGTCCCTTGAGTTCCTACACTGCTTGGAAATCCAACAGCTTAGTTTGATGCCTTTTACCACTCTATTCCTGTCCATCTGGCAGTTTTGTTCATTCCTGTCCAAGTTTGTGCATTACAGCACCTACTGCTGAATTCTTCATAATATAATACAAATTAGAAAAATCAATAGGAAGAATAGGACCTCCTCCTAATGGCCACTACAGCACTGCAAGCTGAGGGACTCAACTTCCCAGGACCAAAGACTGAAATGGTGTTAATGCCGCGCACACATGATCGGAATTTCTGACAACAAATGTTCAATGGGAGCCCGTTGTCGGAAATTCTGACCGTGTGTAGGATCCATCGGACATTTTTTGTCGGAATTTCCGACAACAAAAATTTGAGAGCTAGTTCTCAAATTTTCTGACAACAAAATCCGTTGTCTGAAATTCCGAGCGTGTGTAGACAATTCCGACGCACCAAACTCCACGCATGCTCTGAATAAAGTACAAGACAGAAGCGTTCGGTCTGGTAAAACTAGCGTTTGTAATGGAGATAGCACATTCGTCAGGCTGCAAATTTAATAATCTTTTAATGCAGCGCATTCTCTTCTTCTTTACAATGCTCGAATAATGAAGTTGTTTTGCTGCTGATATTCACACAGAGTTCTGACAAACTGATTTCTTTTTTCTCATGATCTCCTGAATAACATTTGTTATTTATTTCGTCAGATCTCCATAATAATGTTTAGAATTTATTTTTATAGTGATTTTTTTTATTTATTTTTTTATCAAGATCTCCATTTTTTTTTTTTTTTTTATGAAGATCTCCTTCTTTTAATATATTTTTTTCCTACTGATCTTCATAATATTTTTAGTCGTTTTGTGTGTCAAGTTGCCACAACACCATTATTAACTTGTATTTTTTAACCTCAAGGAGGTTGTTTGATGTTGGTGTTCCTTGTTAATTTGACATTGTATTTTTGAAATGTACCTGCCTACTCACAAACAAACTGTCCTTTTTTAAATTAAAACACATAGGCAAGTATTTGTGAAAAAAAATAGCCATTTATTAGGGGTCATAACAAAATAAAGAGGAAGGCAACGCTGCATAAACTGGTGAAATTGGTGAAGCCTTTGTACCCCAGGGTACACATCAACTATTTTACAGCCAAAATTGGTAGCATGAGGAGTCCATATAATAGTGAGCACAATCCGGTCCAGGACTCCAGGAGATCAGGAACAGCAGCAGATGACATATATTTCCCCAGGCTGTGGTCTTACAACAGCCTGCGTCTTTTGTCAGACCAGACTGAACCCAGGCCATCACTTTCTTGTCTTCCTTCCATGCTTCCTTCCACGCTTGCTCCCAGGCTGTGGCTCTGGTGTTGGAGTTGTGGCAGGAGGAGGAGGAGGAGGATGATGGTCAAACTCACAAACCTGGCTTTGACTTGTGAGTTCGCCCCTCAACACCTTATTTAGGGCTTGTAAGATAACTTCCTGACAGAAGAGGCGTTGGCCCTCCTCCATTTCCTGCATTTTGCAGACTGCCATGCAGGCATAGTCCTCTTGAAGATTAGGGGGTTCTGAGGGCAACAGTAGCCTGCCAAAATAGCCCAAGTGCTGCCTCCTCCAGGTTCCTCCCCTTCCTGGGCTTTTTTTTTGAAGGCAGAGGGGAGGGACCTGGGATTTGGTCAGGTTACTGGGCCAGCTACCTCCTGGCTGCCACTTACCCCCACCACCTCCTTGCTGCCACTTTCCACAGCCTCCTCCTGGCTAAGGCTTTCCTGTGTATGAAAAAGGGACATAGTTTTAGTTTTTGGTTCATCAATCACACACAATTTTCAGCTCATGACTGTTGCAAATTGAATGTTAATAAATAGAAAAGACTATCATTCTGACCCCAGCATTTTTCATTCTTGTCCCAATCATTTGTGGCCACTACTGTCTATTGATATGTAAAACACTTTGTTAAATCAGAAATTTGTGATCAATAATAACATCTGGTTAACATCATTCATTTTTTGACAAGAAATATGTTGAACAAGGCTATACCTGGCTTAAGCTGGGCTCCTCCACATCTTCCTGGCTGGAAGGCCCAGGTTGGACGTCGGAAGCCTCAGCTGGGGTGGAAGGAAGTGTTAAAGGAACACTGGAGAGTGCTGGCCTGGGTTCCCTCTGGTCTGCCAGAAAATGCAGTGTGTCATAGTACCAGAGCCTAGGGACATAAATGTCATCTGCTGCTGCTCCCGATCTCTGGGAATCCTGGACCTTCTTGCGCTCCCTATTATAAGTGCTCCTCATGCCACCAATTGTGGCCTTCAAATAGTTGATGGTTGCTGTGGGTATCTGTGGCTTCACTAATTCCAACAATTGATCCACCGCTGCCTTCCTCTTTCTTTAATTGGTATAAAAGGGGTGGTTTACCTGCCACAGACAGGGCAGCTCCCTGTACATATCAATGAATATGGGGATAAAGTCCTGATCATTCAATAGATCCATTTTCTCTGAAAGACACAGCACAAGACAAAAACCCTAATGTCAGGCTAAACTCTCCTTATCTTGTCCCAATATAGGCCTCAATCTATAAGCAGTATAGGCCCAAGTTAAAATTGTACCTTCGTTATCACGATCGGCATTTCTGCTACTCCTTCCTCCACTCACAGATCGTACGTACAACGCACGCATTACACTTTATATACACTGCGCATGCATGAAACTCCACCCACCTCTGACCTATCTAGTATATTCCCCGCCCCTTCTCTTTCGGCAGAGTTCGAGAGCACATGGCAGAGAAAGAACAAGTGCATGAAGACAGCAGCAACGACGAAAGCCCGGAAAAACGAACATTCCAATCCCGGAGGAGATTTAAGGCCTCAAATATGTCCTTTGTAGAGATAGTGGAGATGGTGGACATCTTGAAGAGGGCTGACAATGATGGGAAGTATGGACCGTACCCAAACCCAAATGTGAGAAAGGCCAAGATCCATTTTAGGGGGCGTTTAGGGTAAGCACTACTATGGAGCTGACAAAATACGATGTTAAGTGACTAGGCTAGGTGTGTATGGGCCCAGGATAGCATGCTGGGGAGGTTAGTGAAGGTAAATATGCATGAAGGACAAAAAAGGAACTTTAAAAACTTCCAGCATGCATGAGGATAAAAAGGACATTCACAGCATATTACAATCATGGTAATTAGGGAATGATGAAAGAAATACAATACATTAGCAAGCATTAAATACATATAATGTGATGTTAAAGGGAAATCTTACCTTAATATAGTCCTTCTGCAGGACCTGTATGAAGGCAGAACAGGTCTCTGGAATAATGATCCCCAGAGCCTGGGGGGGAGATGCCAGTCGAGAACTTGATGTCCTGCAGACTTCTCCCCGTCGCCAAGTACCGCAACGTGGCGACTAGCCTCTGTTCGGGAGTGATGGCTTGCCGCATGCAGGTGTCCTGCTTCGTAATATAAGGGGACAGCAAAGCCAACAAACGGTGAAAAATGGGGTCCATCATCCAGAGATAATTCCTGAAATCATCAGGATTATTTTCACGGATCTCCCGCTACAAAGGCATGTGAGAGAATTGGTCATGCTGGAGCAACCAATTCTTCGTCCATGAACTCCTCCCTGTCCTGTTCATGGACTGGGCTTGGGTCAAAGCAAGAACCCCAACACCAAGCCCCTGCACAGCACAAACTCTACGATGAGTACGTACCCGCAACATGGCTTCAAAACAGTCGGCTGGTCAGAACAAACTAACAGAACACACTGAAAATCAGAAAGGCCTGAGAAGAGCGAGCTGTAAATCAGAATCGAGTGGAAGTACGCACTGAAAACCAGATGCGAACTGACTACACGCACTGAAAACCAGATACAAACCCACAAGCACAAACTGAAGAGCAGTAACGATCTGAAAAGCACGAGGCTGAAAAGCGCGAATTGTCTCTCACCAAACTTCTACTAACACGAGATAAACACGAGATTAGCAGAAGGAGCCCAAAGGGTGGCGCACTGGCTGTTGAACTTACTCTTTATAGTACCATCGTACGTGCTGTATGTCAGCGCAATCTTGACCATCGGAATTTCCCACAACATTTGTGCGACCGTGTGTATGCAAGACAAATTTGAGCCAACATCCGTTGGAAATAAATCCCAGGATTTTTGTCAGAATGTCCGATCGTGTGTATGCGGCATTAGGTAGACTGGCCCTTAAAATTTAAAGACCTCCAATTTAAAAAAAGGAGAGTGGATGTGTGATGGGATGTTCCTGATTTTCCACTGGAAAATCACAGTACAGACCAAATATGGGACCTGCAGAACTAGACTGGAGTTGATCCTCTTATATGTGTTATAAATTTAGACACAATTTCCTTAACTCAAAGGTCCCTAGCTGAACTGGAATTTCATTGTTTTATTTGATTGTTTGGTTTCCAAAAAGATTACCAGGATCCACGTGACCTCCAAAGGACCAATCAGATATGTTGACAAAGGTTTTTTACCCTCTGATATGAAAGGAAGCTTCCTCCTCTCTTCTTTACTCTTCACTATCGCTGAATGGGGAGGGCAATTTAGAGAGAGTTTGTCACCATATGCAAGGCTCAAACAGGATGAGCCTGGCATATGGTGACAAACCTTGACATCCTAAGATTTCTGACATTTGCCATGCCCAATGTCTGAGCAATATCTTAGTATCCCTGGGAGAATTTTTAGAATAAACTGCTCTGGTTTTTCTTTACATCCTCACTGCTTCTGGCCATATTCTGACTGCTGCTGCCCGAGCATATCAAAACTGCCACCTCCCCTGAAGCCCTTAGAAATCCATTTTTTTATAAAGAAAAGTTAAAATGTAAGGGATTTCAGAGCTGATAGGAATTGCTGCTGGTTTTTGTAACTTCCTCAGGCTATGTACCAATTTCTCAATTTTTTGCCTACCTTATCTCATCAGACAGGAGTTCCAGGAGTTTACTAAACACTCTGCACAATTTTGCATCACATGCTGCTCTGCAAGACTTTTTGTAGCATGGTATGGATTTCCATTGACTTCGATGGGACTTTTAGTTCAGGAATTCCAAATTTTGGAGGTTTGTGAATTTTCAAAAAGTTTAACCAAACTACAATTATTTTCCTGAGAAATCGGCTCAGCTTTATTGGTTACTAAAACTTCTTCAGTATCAGCTAGTGACAATACTCATTCTAATTAATTGCCCCAATATTAATAAAGTCGGGAATCAAGCTTCACTTTCTTTACTAGTTATCACTCTGCCTTTTTTGTAAAGGCATTGTAGTAGGTCATGTCCCTTGTGCTGATTTTTTTCTTTTTTATTTTGACTAGGCTTAAACTGTTCATAGAGGGATCAAAATTGTGTGGGTTCAGCAGGAACCAGCTGAATTCCAATCCATGTATGACCATCCGTGTTCAACAGAAGCTGGTAATTAGATCCTTTTCTGTCGAATGGACAAGCTGGAAAACATTTGTCAGTGTATGGGCACATTTGCAGGGGGCACATTTGCTGCTGGGACTCTTTCTAGAAGTGGGGATATTTCTATAAGTGGGAGCACTTCCGATTCTGCATCATCTGAATGTCTCTTCTAAAGGTTTCTTCTCTGTCCCTCTACAGGTATGTTCCTGCTACTGCAACTCCACCCAAAACTGCAATATTGAAAACTACTTTGCTTATGTTTGTGTATAACTTTGGTATGTTCCTGCTACTACAACTTCACCCATAACTGCAATATTGAAAACTGCTTTGCTCATGTTTGTGTATAACTCTGTTATGTTCCTGCTACTGCAACTCAACCCATAACTGCAATATTGAAAACTGCTTTGCTTATGTTTGTGTATAACTCTGGTATGTTCATTTTTCTTAACCATCTGTAGAGCTGTCCACATTGCAATACTTTATCTTCCCCCTTTTGTTTTACCTAAAATGACGGCCTGTTTGTATCTTTAGTGCCCTCTTTTTAGTCTGTTTCTCAAGCGAAAATCATGCTCTGTTTAGCCAGCCATCCTTTATTAACTCCTGATAAGTTAATTGGAAAGCAACCACCCCACCCCTAACAGTATAAAACTGAAGCATATTTATGGGGGAAGGCACATTTGCAGGGAGGGGGGGGGGCACTTTTGCTGCTGGGGCTCTTTCTATAAGTGGGGATATTTCTATAAGTAGAAGCTCTTCTGACTCTGCATCATCTGAATGTCTCTTCTGAAGGTTTTGTCTATGTTCCTGCTACTGCAACTGGGAGCACTTCATACTCTCTATGAAGCGAATTCACAAAGCAAAGGTACACAGAAAAATACTTAAAAAAAAACAAAACACACAGATCACAGGTGACATTGTTTACTCCTTCAGTTCTCCATCCACTCTGTAACATGCGCTCTCTACCACTCCTTCTGACAGTTGTGTCCTCCCTCCTTAAACTCTCTCTTTCCTTTACCCCTCTTCTCCACCCCACAGCTTATATATATCCCCCATCCTTTTTGTCCTCTCTTTACTGCACTCACCAACTCCTGCTAATTCTAAATCCACATACCAATAAAATCTCCAGGACACTGGGACATGTCCCTTCATACAGATAGCACTCCCATATTACCTCCCTCACCCTACTGCTTCTCCTAACTTCTGGTTATATATCCCCAAACCGTGGGCCTCCACCATTTAACTGTACCCAATGCACCCATTACCCGGCACCTTCTGGCAGCAGCCGCAATCCACACAATTTAGTTCCCATTCCTCTTTTTCCCGAAACCAGATTCTCCTTCTCTTGTGCCCTTTGGAATGCCTGCTCTGTCTGTAACAAACTCACTTCTTACTAAAGACCTCTTTATTGCTAACTCATTTAATTTACTCGCCATTACTAAAACCTGATTTCATGAATCCGACACTGTGTCTTCTGCTGCCCTTTCCCATGGTGGTCTTCTCTGGACTTACTCCCCCAGACCCAGTGCATGCAAAGGGGGAGTTGAAATCCTTCTATCCCCACATAGCACCTTTCAGGTACATCCCCCACCTCCCTCTCTGTCACTCTCCTCATTTGAGGCATACTGCATTTGTTTTTTCACTCCAGTTTCTCCAAGGATAGCTGTGATCTACCAGTGCCGTGGACCAGTATCAACCTTTCTTTTTTTTCTTTCAATAGTTTTTATTCATTTTCAGTGAAAAGCAGTAACAATCAGTAACAATAGTTTTGTCAAAACAGTTACACAGTAAGGTCTAGATTACAGGTGTAAATATAACTATGAGACCAGTATCTCAGGTCTAAATAACAAGGGTAGGGTAGGAAGGGAATTACAGTGTTAAACATATTTCTAAGTCTATTAACAGTAGGTAGGATGTCTATGCATTGGGCTGGGTCAGCTCTCCCTGGATCCCCTATTGGGATCTAATTGTGTTGGGAGAGAGCTCAGCATAATCATTGTTACCAGGAGTATTAATAGGAGTAATCAATGGAGAGGGAGTAATCCAGTGTTCAGATACCAGGAGGACCAAGGAGACCACTGAGTGGTGTAGGATTGGACATGTCCGGAACAGGTCATCATGATCTGTTCATATGAGCAGTGCAAATTTATTAGGTCTATTACCTCAGAAACCTTTGGGGATGTGTGGTCTTTCCAATGTCTAGTTAGTGTCAGTCTTGCCACTAGAAGTATATTTATAATAGTGTTATGAAGTTTGGGAGGATATTCCTCAATGCCTATGGAAAGTATAGCAAGTACTGGGTTAGGTGGTATTTTGGTTTTAGTAATGTCAGAGATAATATTAAAGATCTCCAACCAATATTGGAGAATGTTGGGGCATTGCCAGAGAACGTGTAGTAGATCACCCCGTAATCCACATTGTCTCCAACATCTATCGCTGTTTGTCGGATTGAATTTGGAGATTTTAGCAGGGGTGATGTACCATCTCAATGTTATCTTAACAGTAAGTTCTCACAGTGTGGAACATCTAGTGGCTCTCTGGGTGATCTTGCACACCCCCTGCCACTGTAGAGGGGAGAAGGTTTGTTGTAAATCCGTTTCCCACTGCAGGTGTGAGGAAGATTTGGAGAATGTGGTCTTCTGTTGGAATATATTGTAAAAAAGGGTGATACCTTTTTTCATTGGTGTACCCGATGTTAGAAAGATCCATGCTAGAGTTGGTATAGTTTGATGGACTTTTGTTAGTTTCCTAAGGCAATGTTTAATTTGCGGATACTTGTACAGGTCTTGTTGAGGTATGTGGTATTCTTTTTGAATATCAGAGAATGATTTAAGAGCACCTGAGTCATACATGTTATGTAGGTGTGTTATTCCTTTTCTAGTCCAGGGTGTGATGGAGATCTGGGCTATGAGGTGATGCAGAGCTAGTAGAGGAATTTTCAGAAGTGTATTTGGCGTATGATGGTGGGTGCCCTGTAGTAGTCTCATCCAGGATTTGATTGAGGCAATCATTGTAGGAGAGAAGTGGGATGGTATTTTTACTCCCAGTTGAGTGCTGTAAAGCCATATGTTCAAGGGGTTATGAGGACTGTATTCTTTCTCAATAGATCCCTATAGTGTGGATGGGGGCGACAAGAACCATTCTTTTAATTGTGCCAATATTGAGGCAGAATAGTAGTCCTGGAAATCTATATATCCTACACCACCGGACATTCTATGTTTGATCAGTTTGGCATGGGAGCACCTGGATCTTTTTCCATTCCTAACAAATTTTGATAGTAGGGATTGTAGGGATCTAAAGTAGCTGTTTGGGATTGGTATGGGGAGAGATCTGAAGAGATACAGTATTTGTGGAATTTGTATCATTTTAAAGGCGGCAAGTTTTCCCCACCAAGAAAATTCAAATGTGGCTGTTTTTTGAAGGTCATTTTGAATTTTGGACCTTAGGGGAATGTAGTTATGTTGAAAAAGGAGATTGGTGAATCTTGTGAGCTGAATGCCCAAGTATGTAATACTGGAGCCTGCCCATATGTAGGGGAATTGATTTTGTAGGAGGATTCTATTCACAGCATCTACTCCGAGATCTAATATTTGAGATTTAGTTGTATTTACCTTGTAGTAGGATATTTTGCTAAACCAGTTGAGGGTGTGTTGGACTTCAGGGAGGGAAGATGTAGGTTGTGTTAGGATTAATATTACATTGTCCGCAAATAGACTAATTTTATGTGTTTGAGAGCCAATTTTGATGCCTGTTATTTTGGGATTAGATCTTATGTGTTCAGCTAAGGGTTCCATTATTAGGTTGAAAATTAGTGGGGATAGCAGGCAACCTTGTCTTGTTCCATTTGTAATGTTGAATGGGGTAGATAAAAGGTTGGATGTGTACACTCGTGCCGTTGGGTTTGTATATAGGGCAAGTATGGCCTGTAGGATTCTTCCCTGAAAACCAAACTTCTGTAGTGTGAGGGATAGATAATTCCAATTGACTCTATCGAATGCCTTCTCTGCATCCAAGGATAGGAGCAGAGAAGGTGTTCCAGTTGAGTTTGTGTGGTGGATAATATTGATCAATCTTCTAGTTGCGTCAGAAGTCTGCCTACCTTTAGTGAATCCGGTTTGGTCTCTGTGTATTAGTGATGGCATAATGTCCATGAGTCTGTTGGCTATCATTTTGGCATATAATTTAAGGTCGAGGTTCAATAAAGATATGGGCCGAAAATTTTGGGGAGAGGTCGGTTCCTTCCCCGGCTTTGGCAAGGTAATTACTAGGGCTGATAACATCTCTGCCGGAAAGTGTGAGGATAGTGTTGCGTGATTGTAAAGTTCACATAGATGAGGGGCCAGGATTGAATGGAAGGATTTAAAATATTCTCCGGTGAGGCCATCTGGGCCTGGGGATTTAGAGTTTGGGAGTTGTTGTATAGTTTTTTGAATTTCCTCTACTGAAAATGGTAGATTTAGTTTGGTGAGGTGATCAGACGTTAATGAAGGAAGTTTAATATGGTCCAGGAATGCCTTAATCTCTATTTGGTCTGGTTGGGGGGTGTTGCTATCTGTTTTGAGGTTGTAAAGCTCACCGTAATAAGTGCTAAAAGCATCAGCTATCGCTTGGGGATTTAGAAGTTTATCATGGGTTTTTGGATGAAAAAGATGTGTTATTCTAGATTTTATGCAGTGACCTTTGATTTTATTTGCCATAGCTTTCCCCACTTTATTATTGGTTACATAAAATCTAGCTTTAAGTTTACGTTGTGTTTTTTCGAAGCTGTCGAGTAGTAATGTTCTAAGTTCGTGTCTTAGTTTAAAAATCTGGGATTGCAATGCTGGTGATGGATGGGATTTGTTTTGTTTTTCTGCATCTGCAAGAGATGTAGTCAGTTCTTGTATTGTCCGCATTTTATGTTTTTTAAGTTTGGACCCCAACTGTATGAAAAAGCCCCTTATATAGGATTTGTGAGCATTCCACAAGATCGCCGGGTCAGCCACAGACCCCACATTTGTGGTGAAAGACTCTTCCAATTTTTGGGATAAAAAGGTAGCGTTGGACTGATTTTGTAGGAGGTAATTATTCACTCTCCATAAGTAGGATTGTGGTTTGGAATTTTTGTTGGTAATTTGAATGCTAATAGGTGCGTGGTCTGACCAGGTGATGATATGGATGCGGGAGTTATGAATGTTTTGTAGAAGCCACTTATCTACAAGAAACAGGTCTATACGGGAGTAGGTGTTGTGACGCGGGGAAAGGAATGTATAATCCCTCTCAGCCACGTGACAGCACCTCCAAACATCATACAAATCATTAGTTGTCAGAAAAGAATTCAGAGGGGATGCAAATCTTTTGGGACCCAAAGAGGAGTCCATGTCATTGTCCGGTACTAAGTTGAAGTCCCCGCAGATCAGTAGGTGACCTTGCTGCACACTTTGGATTTTTTTCAGTGTAGATTTGAGGAATGGCATTTGTCTCTGATTAGGGGCATAGATATTTGCAATGGTATATACAGTATTTTCTATAGTGCATAGTAAGATGACGAATCTTCCTTCTGGATCCAGAATACTGTCCTGTAGCTGGAAACTGATAGTGTTTTTAATAGCTATTAGAACTCCCCTTTGCTTCTTAGAGTAGCATGCTTTGTAGATGTGAGGAAACATTTTGTGTTGGCAGTTGGGGATCTTGTCTTGGGGAAAGTGCGTTTCTTGTACGCATATGATATCACTGTTGTGGGCTAATGCTGTTTTCCATAAGGATGCTCGTTTTGCAGGATGGTTCAATCCTTTCGCATTTATGGATAATATGTTGATATCCATATTTGTGGTAGTGTGGGAGTAGTGTGCTGTATCGTACACTTACGTTTCTGTGTTTAGGAGGTAGTCTGCTGTTGATGGATCTGTATTGGGCGTCCGATGGTTGTTCCTTGGAAGTCCTGGTATCAATGGATAAGCTTGCGTCACTTAAGGGTATTGTCTGTGATCAACAAAGCATATAAAACAGTTATTGTTTAATAAATCGAAAGCGGTAAAGCAGAGGTAATGTTCCGCCTGAGAACTGTGGAAGCGATTGCGTGAATCAGGTAACTGTTGTGAAGCAGCTGCTACTCAACAAAGAAAAAAAAATAAAGGCAAAAGAAAAATATAAAAAGATTTAACCAATTTTGGCAAAATAGGAAAAAGGTCAGTGTGCTAAATAAGTAACTGACCAGGAGTGGAGGCAATATTCACAAGGGTTAACAAATTGAGTGTGACTTAGCAGGAAGTCAGACCAGGGATGTAAGTCGCTCTTGCAGGTAGTTGCCAGGGGATACATCATTTTTCAGTGGCTCTTCGGAATTCCCGCTTTTGGCGGCCTGGTGGTGGTGGGCCTGAGTTGTGTGGGCTAGGATTGTATGAGGTCTCATTGCTTGGAAGTTCTGGAATGATGCCCCATGAGTGTAGTAGTCTGAGGCCTTCCTTAGGGCTGAACACAGTGTGCGTTGTACCATTTTTGGTAATCACCACGGTGGCCGGATGGCGCCATTTGTAAGAGATCTTATGATTGTTAAGTGCTTTCGTAACGGTTTTCATTTGTCTTCTCATGTTAAGGGTGTACTGAGAGAGATCTGCATATAGGTGAATGCCCTGATATGGTGCTGGGAGATCAGGTGCAGATCTGGCTTTTGGTAGAAGCTTTTCTTTAGTAGGGAAAAAATCAATTTTCATCAGAATGTCCCTAGGTACGGATGCCTCAAGATGTTTGGGTTTTGGTATGCGATGTATTCGATCCACAATGCGTTCCATCTGCGATATCTCAGGGATCAATTTATCAAACATGTCTGCTGCATATTTGGGTAAGTCAGCAGGGAGAACCGTTTCAGGGACACCTCTAATTTTGACATTATTTCTTTGCAGTCGGTCCTTTAGATCCGCGAGTTTCGCTTTTATTCGATCGTTGTCGTCAGCTTGGTCTTTGTATGCATCTATTAGGTCATTCACTGTCAGAGAGCATTCATCCATTTTGTGTTCAATATGTTGAACTCTCTCCCCCATCCCTTGCATTTCAGCTGTAAACTTGTGTATTAACTCATTCAACAAATAAAATTTTAAATACTAAAAACAACTTCTCTTTGTTCCTCCCAAGACCTCCTGCTCTCTAGCTCCCTTGTCACCTCCTCCCATGCTCACCTCCAGGACTTTTCCAGAGTCTCTCCTGATCTATGGAACTCCCTACCCCAATCTGTCGGATTATGTCCTACTCTGTTTGCTTTTAGATGATCCCGGAATACCCTCCTCTAACAACAACTTACAAAGGCTCCCACAACTTGGCCCCCACCTACATCACTAGCCTAGTCTCAAAATTCCAACCTAATCATTCTCTACGTTTCTCCCAAGACGTCCTGCTTCCAAGCTCCCTTGTCACCTCCTCCCATGCTTGCCTCCAGGACTTTTTCAGAGCCTCTCCCGATCTATGAAACTCTCTACCCCAATCTGTCCAATTATCTCCTACTATGTTTGCTTTTAGAAGATGCCTGAAAACCCTCCTCTTCAAAGAAGCTTATCCTACCCACACCTAACAACTGTACTTTGATTTTCTCCATCAGCTCATCCCCCACAATTTTACCTTTTGTATCGTTTGGCCCTCCTTCCTAGATTGTAAGTTCTAACAAGCAGGGCCCTCTGATTCCTCCTGTATTGAATTGCATTGTAACTGTACTGTCTGCCCTCATGTTGTAAAGCACTGCGCAAACTGTTGGCACTATATAAATTCTGTATAATAATATTAACTACCACGCGAGGCGGGACCGGAAACGGATGATGGAGTGAGGAGAGAATGTGTGTGTACTCGTCCACCTCACTCCCACAACATGGGTGAGAACCCGCTCCGACCCTGATCCTGACGGTGTGTGCTGAGCCTGGCTACCGCGGTCCCCCGTGCTAGACTGCTGCCTCCGAATTCCCAGGCCTGGCTGAGGCCCGTGACCTGGATCGACATCCTGGTAAGAGCGGAGCGGTGCGCTGCGCCCACCACCGCCCTCGGAAGTCCACGGAAATCCTTGGAGGACCAGAGAGATTCCGAAGGGAAGCCAGGTGGCGGCATGCTCTCGCGGGAGCTCGTGCGGGAGTGAGAAGTGAGTGAGCGGCCCCTCGCTACCCCCAGAAGTGTCAGCAACGGAAGCCCTGAGAAGAGAACCCGCAATACTATTGTGAAGCGGTGGAGACCGAGCCCCCCCGAAGCTGAGGCGCCCAGATAAGCCACGGAGCCTGGGTGAGTGAACGGACACTATACTTGAAACTGATCTGATTTGTTTAATAGGCGGTGGAGTGAGAGGGATACTTGAGGCTGTCTAGAGGCTGTATATACAACCGCCATTTAACAGAGGGGGATCCATAAGTGCTGTTTGGACTTTACCGGGGCTGAACAGGGTTGCCAGAAGTGATCGTTTCTTTTTGAGGTTGAAGGAAGGTGCCCCTTATTAATGACTGACTGAAAGTTACTTCCTTAATAAAGAGGAGGAAAAAGAAGGAAAAGGAAAACTATCCCTCATAGAAAATCTCTCCCTTGTTTTTTTTTTTTTTTTTTTTTTTTTTTTCCCCTCCTCTTAAAATCCTCTCAAATCCAATCTATGCCAATTACCCGCTATATCTATAGCCACTACACTCTGCAGGAAAATAAATAAAGCTAAGAAAGGAAAGCGGGGAAGATAAGTTACTATGTCGGCAAGGAGGAAAGGAGATGAACACGCCAGCCAGGAGAGTATGGGGGTCCAGTCTTTGCGGTCAGCTAAAGACAAAGGGATATCGTCTACAGTGGCAGGAGCAACAGCAGCGGCAGTTGCAGCAACCGCTAAACCGGAAAAAATGATTAACATATCCGATCATACTCCAACGAAAGGGGGGCAGCTAGTACAGAGCAAGATAACAGCAGACAGAAAGAGCCAGGGGGGCTCAATTGCACTTGTCAGCGGAACTACAGCAAAGAATCCATCAGTTAAAGGAATAGGAGGAACAGGGAAAACGATGGAAACAGCTAATACCCAGAGTCAAGTCCCAGAGGGGGAGCCATCCCTGAAAGACATCCTTTTGGCAATTAATGCCTGCAAACAATCCTTGGGTGAAATGTCAGGACAGATGCAAGACATTAAGGAAGAAATTGCCCTAGTACGCCATGATTTAAAGAAAACAGCGGAGAGAGTAACAGAAATAGAAGGGAGAATAAGCCTTATAGAAGATGAGCTATACCCTATGAAACAAAGAGTCAAGACCCAGGAAGAACAGTTAAATAGACTCACGGAAAAAATGGACGAGATGGAAAATAGACTGCGCAGAGACAATGTGAGGATAGTGGGTCTCCCAGAGAAGAGTGAAGGTGCAGATCCAATAGGCTTTTTTGAAAAGTGGCTAATTGAAACCTACGGAAGAGAGACATTCTCGCAGCAGTTCTCTATTGAAAGAGCGCATAGAGTCCCGTTCAGGCCCCCACAACAAGGAAATCCCCCAAGAGCCCTACTGCTGAAATTTTTAAATCATAGGGATAAAATAAATCTCATGCGCAGGGCAAGAGAAAAAGGGAACATATTTTACAATGGAGCAAGAATCTCAATATACCCTGATTTCTCCCCGGGACTGCAAAAACGTAGAGCGGAATTTTTAAAAATCAAACGTAGCCTCCAAGGGTATGATGTAACATATGCGCTTCTTTATCCTGCCAGACTACGAGTGAATGCACTTGGAGGAAGTCAGATTTTTGACTCCCCCGAGAAGGCATTGACATGGCTGGAGGAAAAGAAGGACCAGTTACCATTGAAATAAAAAGGGAGTAGAGCAGAAAGGAAAATAGAACAGGGGAATAATATAGGCACGTAAATATAAGATATATATATAATAAAATAGGAACCATCACGGGGGGACGGGAGTGAGGTGGGGAATACACATGGTTGGATTGAATCAGAAAATAAGTTTGAATGTGAATGGAGGAAGGGTGGGAAGGGTGGAGGGTAAGAGTAAAGAAGACAGGGGGGTGAGTAGAGTTGGTTTTGGAATAAAGGGAGGGTATGGGACGGTCACTAAAAAAGCCTCTAATGATAACCTAGAATGGAGAGGGGGGGGTGGGGGGAGGGTTTTCGGTGGAAAGGGAGGGGGGTTGGGTGGGGGGAGGGAAGAACACAATTCAAGGGATTATATAACATATAAGAATGTAAGGAAATGCTTTGTACACTATTTATTACAATTGCTCACAGGACAGCACACTAGGCACAGTATAGTTAGGATAAATATAGGCCAAGGAACAGAGATATGAGTTTAAAATACTTGGTTAAAGGAGGAGTTAGAGTAACTTTTAGGATTTTTATTAATAATGACAGGAAGGGTTTGAGCACTAAAACACAAAGGGTAAATATGTTGCACAAATTAAGGGGATATAATGTTTTATTGCTCTCTATTGTACTCTCTTGGTAAGACTGGTAAAATTTAAAATTCCCTTTCTAATAAGGATTATATACAGTAAAAATCAGGTTAAGTGATGATGTTGAATATTGGATCATGGAACGTAAGGGGTCTAGGAACCCCTGCTAAAAGAGCAGCGATATTTGATAGCTTGGATACATACAAAGTAAGAATAGCCTGTCTGCAAGAGACGCACCTAACAAAAGACACTAAAGGACATATGAGGAATAGGAGGTACAAGTACCAGTTTCACTCTGTGCATACCTCATATTCGAGAGGGGTTGCAGTA
Organism: Lithobates clamitans; assembly: GCA_037952925.1. NCBI lineage: Eukaryota > Metazoa > Chordata > Amphibia > Anura > Ranidae > Lithobates > Lithobates clamitans. Next base: position 1,821,641 of record JBBGZY010000490.1, read on the forward strand.
TTAATTGATGGGGGGGTGGTATTCTCTTGCAGACAGTGCGTATTAGATGAAGAAGGGCGATATATTTTCATGCATTGTACAATAGAGGGTCAAGAATGGGTACTAGCTAACATATACATCCCCCCTCCCTTTAGAATGGAGATACTGTATGACCTCTTGAAATTCATAATGGATAAGCCGGGCCTGCCAGTTATAGTGGTTGGGGACTTGAATGTAGTTATGGATAAAAAAATAGACAGATTTCCCCCAGGGAAACAGAGCCGGGGAGCACAAGAAAACCGGATGTGTCAATATCTACAAGAAGCGGGATTATCTGATATTTGGAGATCACGGAACCCAGGAACATTACAATACTCATGTTACTCGAGTTCCTACTCTACCTTATCAAGGATAGACATAGTGCTGGGTAATGATCTAGCAGGACAAGTAATACAAAATATAGAGTATCATCCTAGAGGGGTGTCAGATCACTCTTTAATGACAGTTGAAGTAAACTTAGGATACAAAAAAGAAGGTAGAGTATGGAAATTAAATCCGGCTTGGTTGGAAATTATTGAAGAGTCAGAGGGGATAGCATCTGAACTGGACGAATTCATAAGGTTCAACTCGGATACTGTCACAAGGGGGGTGTTATGGGATACGTTAAAGGCATACTTGAGGGGCTTACTGATACAGAAAGTGTCCAAAATTAAAAAAGCCTCACGGGACTGGGAGGATAAGATTAGGAGAGAGCTAATGGAGGCAGAGAAGGAGTATGTGAAAGAACCCTTACCTGATAAACAAAAAGTGTGGGAGGAAAAACAACAAAGCTATAAAGACGCAATGCTCAGGAAAGTAGAAAATAAAAGGATGTTCCAGAGACAAATTGTATATGGGGAAGGGGAAAAAGTAGGGAAGATACTGGCCAGTATTGTCAAAAACAGTTCCCCCCCCTCCACGGTCTCAGTAATTAGAACTAAGAGAGGTGGAATATCATCCCAGAGAGAGATGATTATAGATACCTTTAAAGAATATTATACGGATTTATATAAATCCAGAGGGATCAGGGAGGGAGAGGAAATGGACTCCTTTTTTAGCAGGATAAGTATACCAGTAATTGAGGAGGCAGATAAGGAGGAACTAGAGCAACCGATCACACTGGAAGAAATTAAAATGGCAGTAGCAGAAATGGCCAATAATAAGTCCCCGGGTCCAGATGGACTACCAACAGAAATATATAAAAGCTACGGGGAAACACTGCTTCCAGAACTTCTTAAAGTATTTAACTGGGCGAAGGAGAGGGGGGAATTGCCAACTTCTATGACTGAAGCTATAATTATTGTATTGCATAAGGAGGGAAAGGACCCATTGGAACCAGGATCTTACAGACCTATATCCCTACTCTGCTCTGATGTTAAGATACTAGCAAAGGTCCTGGCAGGGAGGCTAAGAAAGATCATTCATAAAGTAGTCCACCAAGATCAAACAGGGTTTATCCCAAATAGAGCAACAAGTATGAACATTAGGAGGGTGTTTTTGAACCTTCAGATACCCACAGATAATATGGGCTCGAGAGCAGTTATGCTGCTTGACGTGGTAAAAGCATTTGATAGCGTAGAATGGGAGTACATCTGGCGGGTACTAAGGGAGTTTGGGTTTGGCCCCTCCTTTATTAGCTGGGTAAAAGTACTTTATAATGATCCTAAAGCTAAAGTAAGAATTAATGGCGACTATTCACCGGAGTTCCAACTAGAAAGAGGCTCAAGGCAAGGCTGCCCCTTGTCCCCTCTAATATTTGCCTTGGCAATGGAGCCATTAGCTATAACAATAAGGCAGAATAGGATAATAAAAGGATTCCAGAGAGTAGAGGGGGAAGAACGGATCGCACTGTATGCGGACGACGTTCTCATATTCTTAGGTGACCTGGAGGGATCCCTTAACCAGGTGTTGGAAATATTCTCAGGATTTGGAAGAGTTTCGGGCTTAACCATAAACCAGGAGAAATCGGTGCTGCTACCGATAGATCCTGTGGGAGAGAACGTCCCAGTTAGTAATTTACATATGGAAATAGTAGAGTCAACAAAATACTTGGGTATAAAGTTAACAAAAGATCCAGAGGAATATTTAGATAATAACTTGACCCCCCTCTTGAGGAAATTTAAAAGTAAGACTGAAATTTGGAGAGGTCTGCCTCTGTCAGTGGCGGGGAGATGCAACTTGATCAAAATGTTGTGGCTCCCCCAGCTACTGTACGTTATGCATAATTCCCCAATATGGATAAGCCGGAACTGGTTTAAAAAAATAGATACACTACTGAGAGACCTTATCTGGAAAGGGAGACCCTCTAGGATAGGACTACAAACCCTACAATTGTCACCGCAAGAAGGGGGATTAGCGGTGCCTCACCCAAGGGGCTATTTTTTGGCAGCACAGTTGCAGCAACTGGGGAGAGGCCCCGGTCTTAACGGCCATAATAGGAGAGAACTGATGATTATGGGAGCACCTCATGGGACAGTGACAGAAGTACTTGAGGCGAACTCCTTCTTGCACAACCCCCCAACGATAAAATTGATGAAAAAAGTATGGAACACCATCAAGGCTATGAAGGGAATGGGAGGTTTGATGAAATGTACCCCACTGTGGAATAATAAGAACTTAGAGGAATTAAAAGAAATAGGGAAAATAAAATCATGGGAAATGAGAGGGATAAATAAACTATGTCAGTTGTACAATCAAAATACCTTAAAAACATTTGGATCACTTAAGGAGGAATTTGGTATCCCAGACCATTCATATTTTAGTTACCAACAAATCAAACATGCCTTGAGCAGACAGTTTGGAGGACAAGGGCCAGTTTGGAATAGGTCCACTATATTTCAAAAATTAGACGTGCAGGGTGGACATGGGGGGTCCATAGCCGAAATGTACCCAGATATAAGTAAAAGTATTGTAGAGTCTCCAGGAAAATTGAAATGCAGATCTAAATGGGAAGAAGATCTGGGAGTAATATCGGATGAACAATGGAAAGAGATATTGGCGGGAGGTCACCAGGTCTCAGTTTCACCAGCTCAGAAAGTCTCACAATTAATGCTACTGCATAGGACATACTACACTCCTAAAAGGCTATTCAGGTTTGGAGGGAGGAAAGATGACAAATGTCCTAGAAGTCAGGAATCGGGGGATCTAATCCACATGATATGGAAATGCCCGAAACTATTCCGTTATTGGAGTGAAGTGGTGGAAACGCTAAATAAGATCCTCGCGTTAGAACTTAAAACAGAGCCAAAACTATGCATCTTGGGAGTAGAGGGAAATACAAGAAGAGGAAATTTCAAAATTAAAATAGTAAGAAGATGCCTATTCCAAGCAAGGAAGTTAATAGCTTTGAGATGGCAGGCAAGAACCCCCCCCACAAAGGAAGATTGGATTAAAACGGTGATAGAAACAATGTGGAAGGAAAAAGTAGTATACACGAAGAGAAAGAACTTGAAAGAATTTAAAAGATTATGGAACCCTTGGCTAGAAGAATTGGGATACCCAATGTGAGGGAATGATAAGAGAAGCAGCCCCTTTGTAGGTAAACTAAGTAAGAAATAGTGAGACATGCTTAGGGGAGGGGGGAGGGACAGGATGGGAGGAGGGCGGGAGGAATATACGAGGGGAAAATAATTAGGGTATACCTTTTTTGCCATAGCAATATGTGTTCATAAATGTACATATAGTAGTTACATTTAAAAATGGGTATGCTTGTTTTTTTTTTTTTTTAAATCTGTTTTTTGTATAATGTGAAAAAAAAAAAACCAATAAAGATTATGAAAATTAAAAAAAATAATATTAACTACTTGCTGCCCGCACTATAGCCGAAAGATGGCTACAGCATGGGCCTTAATTGCCGGGAGAGCATCCATGGACATCCTCCCGTGCATGAGCTGCCTGCACGTCCCTGCGTGTCACGCGCGGTGCGCTCTGTGGTCATCGAGTCTATGAGACTCGGCTGATCACAGATTGGAGTAAGGGGCCAATCCTGGCCCCTTTCCACGTGATCAGCTGTCAGCAAATGACAGCTGATCATGTGATGTATACAGAAGATCAGGAATCTGTATTTTTTTCCCCTCACGCTGGCAGTGCGAGGAAAAAAAAGCCGATCATCGGCTTCTGTCAGAGAGACATTGGACCCTCACATAGAGAGCCATGGCTGCCTAATCAAGGCCCACCAGTGCCACCTGCCAGTGCCACCTATCAGTAGCCACCAGTGCAACCTACCAGTACCCACAGTGCCACCTACCAGTGCCCACAGTGCCACCTACCTTTGCCCACCAGTGCCACCCTTCAATGCCCAACAGTGCTGCCAATCAATGCCCATCAGTGCCTCATCAGTGCCACCGATCAGTACTGCCTATCAGTGTCACCTACCAGTGCCTACTAATGCCCATCAGTGCTGCTTATCATTGCCACCTATTAGTGCCCTTCAGTGCCACCTATCAGTGCCCTTCAGTGCTGCCCATCACATCAGAGCCCATCAGTGCCACCCATCAGTGCAGCCTATCAGTACTGCCTATTAGTGCCCATCAGTGCAGCCTCATCAGTGCACATCAATGAAGGAGAAAAATTACCTGTTTTCAAAGCTTTATAACAAATTATGAAAGTTTTTTTTTCAAACTTTTCTGTCTTTTTTTCATTTGTTTTAGCAAAAAATAAAAAACACAGCAGTGATTAAATACTACCAAAAGAAAGCTCTATCTGTGTGAAAAAAATGATAAAAATTTCATTTGGGTACACTGTTGCATGACCGCGCAATTGTCATTTAAAGTGTGAGAGCGCTGAAAGCTGAAAATTGGCCTGGGCAGGAAAGGGGTTTAAGTGCCCAGTAGGCAAGTGGTTAATAATAATAATAATTTTGACAGTGGAGTGTCTCACTTTTAGAATACAATGTCCCAGCAGGGAAGGGGGGTTTCCTCAATCCACCTTGCTTGTGTGAGTGAAGGAATATGTTTATTTTTTTTTTACTCGGCATGCTGGCTGAACAAAAAAATCAGAACTATCCATAACAATATTTGTACATTAAAGTACAGAGAACTGCATTTATTTTTGTCTTTATATATTATATTAGATTAAAACTACTGTATACTGCTGCACTTTTTCTTCTAAACAGTGAATCCAACAAGAAAAAGCAAACTCAGAAAAAAACTATTGGGGTGAATATATAAGAACTAGAAAAGCTACAATTTCTGGGGAAATTGTGTGAAGTGTTCTTGCCTCCACCTGTAGTCTACAAGCATTATCAAGCCTAGTAGATGAAGGTATAACCACATGCATTTGGGGGGTCTCAGCATCTTGTGTTTACAACCACTGTTTCCTAGCAACGCTCATGCCCTGTTTATGCTTCACAACCACTGCTCAATACACAATACACAGGATCATGATAGCTGTAATAACTGTGCAGTACTTCAAACGGTCGTATTTTAAAAACTATAAATCCTACAGCAAAGATCTTTATATTATGAGAATCACAAGACCCATACCTAGATTTTGATGCATAGTATGTCTCTGAAATATTAAAAATGGAGGCACGGTTGCAGTTTAGATATTGCCCTTCAAATTTGAACTGGCTAGAGTGGCGTTTCAATGAATGTCAATGGACAGCCTGAGTTACAAACAAATGGTCATATTTTGAAAACTATCAGGACTATGGCTTAGCCGTGGACATGTTTAGTGGCAGCAGGGATAGCTGAACGTTTTGATATAAGATTTGTGTAGGTGGGCTTGAAAATGAGGGGGTGGTGGCAGTTTAGAAATCATGTCCTGATTTTTCAGCTTTTGTCACCTTCCACTTTAGTTTTGAACATTTCCCCATTCATTCCTATGGGACCAATTTCGCCGCAAAAACAACGATATTTCGTGAACCATTCGGCAAAACGTTCCACAAAGTAATAGCACACCAATCGGGAACAATCCGCACGTTTCGGTATATTACTGTCTATGTAGTGTAAAAACTGTGGGAGGAGTTAGGGTGGTAAATTTGGCTATAATAATATATATGTGAGATAACAGTAAGTGGTCTTGCTATGCAAGAACACTTAATACTAGAAAAGCTACAATTTCTGGGGAAATTGTGTGAAGTGTTCTTGCCTCCACCAGTAGTCTACAAGCATTATCAAGCCTAGCAGATGAAGGTATGACCACATGCATTTGGGGGGTCTCAGCATCTTGACGTAGAATGGAGGTGAAGGTGTGCATCTGTTTGATGATAATCAGTGTTTACATTCACTGTTTCCTGGCAACGCTCATGCCCTGTTTATGCTTCACAACCACTGCTCAATACACAATACACAGGATCATGATAGCTGTAATAACTGTGCAGTACTTCAAACAGTCGTATTTTAAAAACTATAAATCCTAGAGTGAAGATCTTTATATTGTGAGAATCACAAGACCCAGCCCTAGATTTTGATACATAGTATGTCTCTGAAATATTAAAAATGAAGGCACAGTCGCAGTTTAGATATTGCCCTTCAAATTTGGAGGGGACTAGAGTAGAGTTTCAATGAATGTCAATGGACGGCGTGAGTTACAAACAAATGGTCATATTGTGAAAACTATCAGGAATATGGCTTAGCCGTGGACATGTTTAGTGGCAGCAGGGATAGCTGAACGTTTTGATATAAGATTTGTGTAGGTGGGCTTGAAAATGAGGGAGTGGCGGCAGTTTAAAAATCATGTCCTGATTTTTCAGCTTTTGTCACCTCCCACTCTAGTTTTGAACATTTCCCCATTCATTTCTATGGGACCAATTTTGCCACAAAAACGACAATATTTCGTGAAGCATTCGGCGAAACATTCCACAAAGTAATAGCACACCAATCGGGAACAATCCGCACGTTTCGGTATATTACTTGTCTATGTAGTGTAAAAACTGTGGGAGAAGTTAGGGTGGTAAATTTGGCTATAATAATATATGTGTGAGATAACAGTAAGTGGTCTTGCGGTGGTTATTTAGCTTCTTTACTGTCTGTATTCTTGTAAAAGTCATGAAACCATTACTTGTGTGGACGTGGTGTACATACCTGAAATTTGTCTTTCTACAAAACTCTTACACTATAGCTCAAAGATGAAATAGGTCTTATAGTGGAGGTACCTTCTCTGCAGACTATAAAAAGTGTTGTCAACTTTAATATATTATGCAGCTAAGGGTGAAGCAGATCAGAAGATCACAAGATTATAAACATTGCATTAAACAGGTAAAGTGATTGCTATGTTTTATTATTTAGCTGTATAGGTGAACTACCTTTTATGCATGAATACTACCATCAATTCTTCATTTATAAATAACCAAATCTGCAGAATTAAAATATAACATGGAAGTAAAAGCACCTGTATAGACTATGCAGCCATGATCCAGCCCTGTTCAATTGTATCCTACAAGAGTATTAGAATCATGTTATTTATTCATAGAGATCAGAGCAACAAGGAGAACACAGTGTTTCCTGAAACCTCAGCCTGCCACAGATGACATAAATGAAAAAATTGAGTTTTGTCAGACACCTACTGGAAAAGAACATTATCAGAAAATACTGTAATTGCTTTGGAGTTCTCAGTTCAAAAGTGTTCTACACAGGAAAAAAGATTAGTTTGAAATAAGCATTTTTTTTGGTGTTTGTGTTTTAGAACCCAGCTGCTTCTAGGCTTGAGATGTACTCCAGCTGCTGCTCTCACGGGCTTGGCTATTAGCCTGATTGTTAGGCTTGGGGAGATGTTCTAAAGACAGATTAATAGGCTAAATTACCATGTGTGATGGTATGTAATTTTAAGGAAGCTGAAGATTTTTTTTGTGCTGTTTGAGTATACAGTCTCGTTGGCACCTCTTCTTTAAATCTAGAAAGCTAAATACAATTAACTGATAAATCTGAAAGAAGTCACCTACTATTAAAACCATCAAACAAAAAATTATATTTAATAAAGGTTGAGATAAAGCTATCAAGTGGTTGCATGTTATAGCTAACTTTGAAACAATGATGTACTTCATATCCCTTATTACACACACATTGTGGTTGATTTACTAAAGGGATATACAGTGAAAGTGGTAGAGGGCGCTCATTTATAAAATGATTACCTAAAAAAAAGTATACAAAGTATGATTATACCATATGCAACCAGAGCTCACACAGAAACAGAGCTGACAGGCAGGCAGGGAGGGAAGGGGGAGAGGAGGACAAGAAAGCTGACAGAGGCACGTAAACTGACTACGGTGTCAAAGCTCAGCAGTTATGATAAATCGTAGTCAGTTTACAGGGGGAGGGCAGAAACAGGCAGGATCAGTCAGGCTCTTTACAGTTTATAGAGGGGCAGGTTAGACAGCACAAGCACTGTGCTGTTTAATCTGCTAAAAGGTAACAGGATTTCTCTCTCTTTTTTTTTTTTTTAGGTTTACAAACACTTGAAAGTTACTGAGGTGGGGCTCCCATCCATCCCTGGGGTCGACCATCCCTCCTGGGGTGCTCTGCCCCGGACACGAATGTCTGTAGCTCACAAAGAATGTATATGTAACGTTCACCTTCTGTTGCAGGTCTCCATCTCCATGTTGTCGCCTCCTCTTGACTCAAAGAGGTTTTCTGATTGTCTTTGGGGGGACATTGGAATGGAGCCGCGATCCCTTTCGCCCTCTATGTTTTGGGGCTGTACTTTCTGGGCCTACCTGAAGTGGGTCGTGGATTCCTGGGCTCTAGGTATTAGGAGGATGACTGTCTTGAGACCCCCTCAATGGTTTTGCTTCATGTCTATCTTTACTAATGGCTATCCCCTTTCTTTCACATTTTGAGATCATATGTGTACAGTATAATTGTCATGAGTCCCATTCTTTTCTCTTCTTTGCCCAGTAGTTGGGGGTCCGCCATTGCTTTGGGGGTGGGGTTCCCTTCTTCTGGGGACCAGTTCCAGGATACAGGCAAATCAGTCACATAGCTCATGTTATCCCTGGCATTTTGATTCTGTTGGTTAAGCTCCCTGGAGCCTTGGCTATTGGAGTTGCTCAACTTTGGGTATCTTGGGGACCTCCACAGGGGGAAGTAAGATTGTTTCACATTGGGTGATTTACCTTGTCCTTGGGATCTTCCCTTTTGGGCTTTGCTCTGAGGGTGCCGACCTTGAGCGTTTCACATATCCTAACTCTGGGCCCCCCACCTCCCCTACGAAGACTCTTCACGTTTTGGATAGTTACTAGCCTCCCACACAGTATACTTAATACCGTCTGTTCTGCACGCACAACATGGGTTGAGACATCCTGCTCTTTTGTTACATGTTTACTTTTTTGTCTAGTGCACCGCACCCACCATTCGGGTGGACAGGTGCGGGCCTGGACCTGTGCCTGGGTCTGGCGTGCCTTGATTGGGGTCCCCGCCCCTGGGGTGAGCAGCCTTGTCCCTGTTTGGCATGGTCACATGTCGTTCCCATAATCGCTATCTCCGAGGTTTATGACTGCTGTTCTCTCTCTGCTTAATTGTATTACTCTAAATATAACCTATTTTCAATTGTTGTATGTATATCTCTTTCCAATAATTTACATGGTCTTAATTTGCTTCATAAAGAGGCCTCTGTATCACATGTTTTTCATGGCGAGTAGGTGTGGGCTCAAGAACCGTGGCAGGCCTCTTCCGCCCATAGGTGCCTGCCTAGGGTATACCTAGATGGCACGTGTGCTAGTGACTATACACTAAACCTTTTACTCCCTCTCTTTTCTGCCCCCCCTCTTCCACACCCTGTTTATCTCTCCCTTACCCTTTTCCCTCCTCAGCAATCTTAATTTAATGCCCAGAGCGGGTGACTTGTTTCATATCCTTTTTCTATTCCTCTCTTAGCAGTCTCTCTTCTTTTGTCTCTTTTGTTTCTCATGCTTACCCCCTTTTCTCTATCTGGCGGAGGGGGCTCCACCTGATGCTGCTTTTAACATTTCTCCTTCAACCACCATGACCACGGTCACGTTTGGCTCCCTCAATGTTAGAGGCCTTAATATCCCACAAAAACATTCACAAGTCTTATATAGTATACATAAACAACGTGTACATGTCCTCTTTCTACAGGAAACGCACTTTAAGGTGGCTTCCGCTACAGCCATTCCTACTCATCACTACGTAAAATGGCACCTGTGTAATACCCCCACTGGCAAATCCAAGGGAGTAGCTATAGCATTCCACTCCTCGCTCCCAGTCATGATACGTTCGAGAGGTAATGGATCCAGGAGGAAGATTTTTGATCCTCCAGTGTAAAATCTACAACAAACCATTCATTAAAGCTTATGCACCCAACCAGAGTCAGATTCCCATGCTATTAACACTCTTGAGATAGCTTGGCCCTCTTTGCAAGGGTAGAGTGGTCTTTAGGGGGGATTTAAATGTTATGCTTAACCAGTCTATGGACATCACATCGCTCGCCCCTCATCTCTGCCTCGCTCAGCTTAACAGGTTTAAACGTCATTTACGTGACTATCAACTAGTAGACGTTCGTGTGCTACATCCCACCGAATAGGACTGACTCCCTTACTCACTCTATCTATAGACAGATAGACCTATTTTAAGTCTCCCTTTTTCTGCTGAGTTGGCAGCCTTGTGTGTCCATTGGTAATCAATCTGGTCGGACCATTTTCCAATCTTTTTTTGTGTACTATGCCACAATCTTCTAAGCCGTTTGCACCCTGGAGGTTCAATGAAGCTTTACTTAAAGACGCTCCAGCAGTGGCAGTTATGTAAATTGTATTTCAATATGTTACGGACCATGCCTCCAATACGACTGCAGAGCCCATCAAATGGGAGGACTTGAAGTGCGGTATTAGGGGCACCCTCATAGCCTAGGGTGCCCCTAATACCCCCCTAGTGCCCCTACTGATAAAAGCATCTTCTGCTGACATCACAAAATTATTACAAAAAATCCACACACCGGAAAATCAACATATACATGCACAAGATGCAAACACCTTCAGCAACTGGAAACAAACTTTAAAGACCTTCGACAACTGTTCGACCATTCCTATTACCGCCATAAAGAGTGCATTCCTTGGACCATGTATGAGTTTGGTAACAAAGTCAGCAAACCTCTTGCTGGATCAATTCCTATGAAACTAGGGCAAACGTACCTCCCTAAGGTACACTATATTACCAAAAGTATTGGGACACCTGTCTTTACACACACACATGAACTTTAATGGCATCCCAGTCTTAGTCCGTAGGGTTCAATATAGAGTTGGCCCACCCTTTGCAGCTATAACAGCTTCAACTCTTCTGGGAAGGCTATCCACAAGGTTTAGGAGTGTGTCTATGGGAATGTTTGACCATTCTTCCAGAAGTGCATTTGTGAGGTCAGGCACTGATGTGGAGGAGAAGGCCTGGCTTGCAGTTGTCAGGTCACCTGAGACCAGGTGACAGATGCACTCTGTAGGAGTCAGAAGTGCACCGTTAGGTAGTGGACTCTAGGACTGACTGCTGCAGATTGAAGCCTGGGAGGTTCAGGAAACAGGTCTACTGGATCACTAACACAGATCCCACGGGGAGCTAGAGCATAGATTCCCCAGGGCATGGAGTCTAAGAGCCAGCAGGTGTTCACCAGAGCCTCTAGTGGTGAGGATGGACTGAGCTGCAGTCTGGCTCCAGGTCGCAGCCCCCAGGGTCTCACAGCTCACACTCACGGTAGACTACGGGAGAAGACGAAGGAGACAGCAGGCTGGAACAACAAGGAAAGTAAGGGATAAGCCAAATGTCAGGGCAACTAGCAGACAAGGATAAACATAACACACCAAAGGTCAGGGTCACAAGCAGACAGGGAAAGTCGAGAACAGGCCAAAGTCGGTAACTGGAATCAGACGTAGAAAACACAGCAAGTACACACGAAAGCTAACACACAATGGTTAATCAGCACTGCTGGCTTGCAGTGCACAGGTTAATATAGGGTTCCCTGATAGGGCCTGGGGTGGGGCCATGCTTAGAGGAAAGGTTATAAAACAAACCAAGTGTGAGTGGCTGGCCTCTTAGTCTGAACACATGAGGAGAAGGTAAGCTGACAGAGAAAGATTACTTCATAACCATGACAGCAGTCTCCATTCTAATTCATTCCAAAGGTGTTCTATCAGGTTGAGGTCAGGACTCTGTGCAGGGCAATCAAGTTCCACCCCAAACTCGCTCATCCATGTCTTTATGGACCTAGTTTTGTGCACTGGTGCGCAGTCATGTTCAAACAGGAAGGGACCATCCCCAGACTGTTCCCACAAAGTTGGGAGCATGAAATTGTCTAAAATGTCTTGGTATGCTGATGCCTTAAGAGGATGAATGAAGATGAATTAGAGTGTCTGACCCCACAAATGCGCTTCTGGAAGAATGGTCAAACATTTCCATAGACACACTCCTAAACCTTGTGGACAGCCTTCCTAGAAGAGTTGAAGCTGTTATAGCTGCAAAGGGTGGGCCAACTCAATATTGAAACCTACGAACTAAGACTGGGATGCCATTTAAGTTCATGTGTGTGTAAAGGCAGGTGGCCCAATACTTTTGGTAATATAGTGTACGTTTCCCTAAGCGGGGCATGGTAAACTCCTTGGATGTGAATGCTGTGGCTTTCCATGACTACTATTAAACTCTGTTCAACATTTCAAATCTCCTTGCCGCCCAACTCTGTACAACATTCCAAATCCACTTGCCGCCCCCTCAAATTCCTTCGGCCATACTCAATTGTCTCAATACATTTCCCAAATGGCCTTACCGTCTATCGATCAGACAATAGTGGAAACCTTAAATGAACATTTCACCACTAAATAAATTTTATCTGACAATCAAATCACTCCCCTTAAGAAAAATCCTGGGGCCCAATGGATTCTCTAAAGTCTTTTATAAGCAATTTCGAGATAGTCTAGCCTCTATTTTGAACTCTACATTTAATTCTAATTATTTCTATTTCGGACTCATTCCCCTTCCCGTGTCAATCTTAAGAAGCACATATCACTCTAATTCCTAAAGATCAGAAGGACCCTAGCCACCAATGCTCTAGCTACCACCCAATTTCCCTCATTAACATTGACCTCAAATTCTAAGCTAAATCGCTTGCAATTGCAGCCACAATAGTTGATTTATACTTAGCTGCTGTTGCCTCTATGAGATTGTACGAATGCCACTTTTTCTCAATAAAAACGTATACAAAAAAACAGCACATTAAAGAGGCCATCACTCTGCTCTCTCCTCCTGCAAAAATGTTCCTGTACTAAGCTCCAATTAGTCCTTCCCTTACTCAGCTTGAGTGTACTGTACAGTTTTAAGGAATATATAATTGTATTAAAAAATCTCTCTCTGTATATATATATATATATATATATATATAGAGATATATATCTATATCTATATATATATATATATATCTATATATATATATATATATATATATATATATATATATATATACTGTACAGTATCTCACAAAAGTGAGTACACCCCTCACATTTTCTAAATATTTTATTATGTTTTCATGTGACAACACTGAAGAAATTACACTTTACTACAATGTAAAGTAGTGAGTGTACAGCTTATATAACAGTGTAAATTTGCTGTCCCCTCAAAATACAGCCGTTAATGTCTAAACCGCTGGCAACAAAAGTGAATACACCCCTAAGTGAAAAGTGTCAATATTTTGCGTCAAACACAGGAAAAAGTACATATACTCATGTGCGCTCCTTCAGCTTGATGGAGAGAGAGTGGGCAAATAAAAACTCTCTTTCACAGGGGGTCCAAGTGTGAAAGTTCATTTACAGCACAAGAACTGGTGGTGGTCTTGGGTATGCTGACTGTAGAAGGCTGTCGGCTCCTAACAAGCTAGAAGGAACTCTGTAGGATGCAGAAACACAAAGAGCAGCGCCATCTAAGTGCAGCAATAGGTAAACATTTATTCCAAAACATGCAAATGGAAACTCACAAGATCAAAGAGATGTCAGCGCATGTGGTATATTTATGGAGGTTCATCCACTCCTGGGGAGGATGGTCTGCTCGCAAGTGGAGAGGCAGCTGGTGTATCCAGCTACGCTGGTGTCTCCCAGCTTCCAGACACTCATAACAGCTCTGGGGTGGCGGTGCACGTCACTTCTGGATGGTAAGAAAGTGGGGAGGAGCACGCGTTTGGAGCATGCGTTCTCCTTCATCAGGCATGCGCTGACATCTCTTAGATCCTCTGGGTTTCCATTTGCATGTTTTGGAATAAATGTTTACCTATTGCTGCACTTAGATGGCGCTCTCTTTGTGCTTAAATTTTTTGTGTGGCCACCATTATTTTCCAGCACTGCCTTAACCTTCTTGGGCATGGAGTTCACCAGAGCTTCACAGGATGCCACTGGAGTCCTCTTCCACTGCCCCATGACGACATCACGGAGCTGGTGGATGTTAGAGACCTTGCACTCCTCCACCTTTCACTTGAGGATGCCCCACAGATGCTCAATAGGGTTTAGGTCTGGAGACATGATTTTTTTCAGATCCTCAGAGAGTTCTTTGCCATGAATGCCATGTTGAACTTCCAGAGACCAGTAAAAGAGAGTGAGAGTGATAACACCAAATTTATAACACCTGCTCCCCATTCACACCAGAGACCTTACACTAACGAGTCACATGACACCGGGTAAGGTAAATGGCTAATTGGGCCCAATTCAGACATTTTCACTTAGTGGTGCACTCACTTTTATTGCCAGTGGTTTAGACATTAATAGCTGTGTGTTAAGTTATTTTGAGGTGACAGCAAATTTACACTGTTACACAAGCTGTACACTCACCACTTTACATTGTAGCAAAGTGCAATTGCAATTTCTTCAGTGTTGTCACATTTGTGAGATACTATATATATATATATATATATACAGTATATTAAATATACAGTACTGTGCAAAGGTTTTAGGCAGGTGTGAAAAAATACTGTAATTTAAGAATGCTTTCAGAAAAAGAAGTGTTAATAGTTTATTTTTATCAACTAGCAAAATGGAAAGTAAATGAACAGAAGAGATATAAAAAAAAAATCAATATTTGGTGTGACTACCCTTTGCCTTCAAAACAGAATCAATTCTTCTAGGTATAATTGCACACAGTTTTTGAAGGAACTTGACAAGTGGGTTGTTCCACACATCTTGGAAAACTAACCACAGAGTTTTTGTGGATGTAGGCTACCTCAACTCCTTCTGTCTCCTAATGTAGTCCCAGAGAGACTCAATGTTGAAATCAGGGCTCTGTGGGGGCCAAACTATCTATCCACATTCACAGAAGATTTGTGGATAGTTATCCAAGATGTTTGGAACAACCTACCTGCCGAGTTCCTTCCAAAGGAAGGTTTGAAGCCAAAGGGTGGTCACAGCAAATATTGATTTGATTTAGATTTTTCTTCTGTTTGCTCACTTTGCATTTTGTAAATTGATAAAAAATAAACAAACAAAATATATATTGTTGAAAGCATTCTTATATTACAGCCAATCTTTACACTTGCTTAAAACGTTGGCACAGTACTGTAAGATTACATATACTTGGAGTTCAGCTTTTAATAGAATTGCTGTTTCTCAGGGTTTCAGTCTCTTTTAAGTTCTGCTCTACTGGGCAACTCTGCTCACCAGTTCATGGATTCAGTGACACTCATTAGCATCTTTATGTACAATGGTATTTGAACAAAGCCTAATAATTACATTGATATTACCAACTACATAGGGCAAGCACAGGTCATTTTATAAATGTTAGTGGATGCATTTATTGTCTTATAAATTTAGGGGCAGCAATAAAAAAACACTTCCCAAGCAGATAAATAATAGGTTCCATGCACCTTTCCAACTATGTGTAATGAAAGATCTAAAAATGTAATTTTCAGATTATTCCAGGGGTAGCATTGTATTGAACAGTCTGGATGCATCCTGCTGTTTACAATTTGTATCCTAGAGGTAGAAACACTGAATTGCGTCGAGAAAGCAATTGTTCATCAAGACGATGAGGATTTGACATGTTTTCTTCATTCACAGACTGATTTATAAGGCAGTACTTTGTTGACATCAAACATAATACCCTGCCTCTAATTGGTTCACACAGAGCTCATCTGCTGCTAAGTGAACTGGAAAATGAAACCTTTAAAGATATATCATTTTCACTCTCTGGCATTTCAATTAATTAAGAAAAAGTAGTCTATATTACTGATGTTATCTACAAAGTCCGCAACTGAGTTGCACTTTAAAAATGTAATGAAATGATTAAATTAAATGTTTTTAATATATTTTTATTTTATACCGTATTCTTTTATAGTAGTCTCTATTTTTCTATCCTGTCTCTGTTGCTCTCTCTCTCTCTCTCTCTCTCTCTCTCTCTCTCTCTCTCTCTCTCTCTCTCTCTCTCTCTCTCTCTCTCTCTCTCTCTCCCTCTCTCTCTCTCTATATATATATATATATATATATATATATATATATAGTTACCAATATAGAATAAAGAATCTAAATGAATCTAACAAAGCACAGGGTTACCATTAAGTCTTTTCCTACTCTGGAAATGTATTATGCTCCATTAATTTCAAGGAATTGATTAAATAAATTGGGTCAAGGAAAGGTAGAAAGTCTCCATCCAGGGAGAATTTAATGTGACTAAGCCATTTTTTTCCTTTAGACTCCTGTAGCCTCCTGTGTAATGGAAACTCAGAATTCCTATTTTATTCCTTGAAAAAATGTTATACATTAAGTACTGAGAAAATTCACTTTTAAGGTTACTATGTGCAAGGTTCATGACTGATAATTATATTGTGATACAGCTGTGGACTATGGCAACAAAGAGACCCAGTGCAGACACTGGAAATGGCCCGTTGGAATTATACATAATTATCAACTAAAGAAGAGACCTTTTATACTAACTGAGTTTTTATACAGACACACTTGCTGTACTGCTAGATGTACTATCCCTGCTATGATATTTTTTTGCTTTTATGGACAGAAAGTGATATCTTCATCTATTCCTATTATTATGTAATACAATTGTGAAGTATTCATTCAAGTCATTATAATGAGCACTGCCAACTTGAAATTACTTTTTATCCAGGACCAGGTTCGTTCATCTTTATAGTCTTAGTGCAGAACTTAAACAGTGGAACCCTAAGCCACCTTCCTTTCTTTGGTGGTCTAGAAAGAAAATAAACCTTTTCAATCTTTTACAGTAGAACAGTGCCAATAGCAGCTACAATGTGCAAAGTGCACGTTTCAGTTTACTTAGTCAAATCAGATAAGAAATGATTTCTAATTGGTTTCTTTGGATTGCTGCACTTTGCAGGTTCACAGTGTTAGTTAAGCTGCTTTATTGAATAAGCCTTTTTTGTGTCAAAGAGATAACTCCCATTCTTGACTTGTAAATTGTCTTGGATTATAAAAAAAAAAAAAATCCTCCTGCGAGTAAAATACTTGTTTTGGGTTAAAACTCAACCTTGACTAAGAAGATTTATTATTAAAGGCAAACGCCAGCCAAAAACTAGTTTTGGATAGAATTCACACAGCAGAAAACATTGGTGCCAAAAAGGTAGTAGACAGACCATTCATAATTTAAAACGTCGTTATTTATTATTACATGATTAAAATCAAACAGATTAAAATCCAACACATGTCTGTTACATGGTCAGTGGTGTATTTACATTTTATGGTCCATATTTCCAACATGTTTTGCCGCCTAGGGCTTCTTCAGGGGTTTAATAGACCACTATTGATACGCAAGCAAACGTGACCTGTAATGAGCCCCCGCTCGCTCTGTTTCACTCTCCCGACACTCCCCTACAGCTATTGGATCAGATTGCAGATTGCAACATCTGATATTTTCGGTGGCGTTCAAATCCAGTTGTGATAACTCAGAACAAACACCAGGCAAGCTGTATGTAAGTTCAAACAGGAATCTCCCTTTTATTGGATGCACACAACACACTTTTTTACACCGCAGTTTGAACACCCCGCCCAAATAACCACTTTCCTATTGGTCAAGTAAAGTACACTCTAGTCCTCACTTAGGTCCTCTTGGCCATGCAAATGAGGACTTGAAACAGGGTCAGCAGGGATTGGTCCGATAGCTTGAATGGGAGGGCTCATATGTGTAATGACACAGAGAAGTCCCAGGAAGTAATTAAGGTACATAAACAAACAGTCAAACACGGAACAACGAATTCCTTCCAGACCACGGAGCTGTCTGGAGGGGGTTAGCCTTAAGAAAAACGGTGAACAATGAAACAAACACAGGGTGATCCAAACATAAGACAGGGCGGAGGACCCACCACTGTGTAATAGAATCAAGGAAAAATACTTCAGTATTCCAAGGACCATAACAATACTCCCCCCTGGGAAACAGTCCAAAAGCCACAGTGGGACCGCGAACGGGTCAACTCGAGGATGTTGGAAAAGTAGTCTTAAGGTTCCAGGTCTATCTGATGGGATAACCCATCCGCATTCCTGTTTTGAGGCCCTGGCCGATAGTGTATGGTGAAATTGTACAGTTGCAAAGCCAGGCTCCACGTTAGTAAGCGGCCGTTGTCTCCCGCGACCCGGTTTAGCCATATCAAGGGATTGTGGTCCATCATGATGGTAAAATAGCGTACACGTAGGGCTGCAATTTCTTTACAGCCCAGACTAAGGCCAAACACTCTTTTTCCACTGCAGCATATCCAACTTTACGGGATAACAACTTGCGGCTGAGATACGCCACCAGATGCATTTTCCCATGATCGCCACATTCCCTGTGGTGGTTTGGAGTGTCCCAGTAACTGGAAACCAAATCCCACCGCTGCCACCAATGTAACAAGCCCCTGCCCGCTCTATCATAGAATCACAATCTTGTGCCAGCATTTGTTGCACTCACTTGATTATGTCTGGGGTTCTGCTTGTTAACGGCCAACCTGAACATGGCTCATCCTGAATCATTTCCTTTCCCACGTGAAAGCATTTGAACCAGTCCTAAAATCATTTTCTGCTCACGGCTTTCATCCCATACACTTGCACCAACATTTTATGCGTCTCTGTTGCATTTTCCACAATTTGTAAAAAAATTTGATGTTCACTCGTTGCTCCATTGCACTGCGACCCTACCTCTCACACTGACTACGTTAGACTGTTTGCAGTGAGTTTACCCTGACAGTCACATGTACTCCACGCTAGGTGGTGCTTCTCAACATGTCTCTGGATAGCCATGTGCATGCGCCAGCACCTGGTCCTTGTTGCCGTTGAGATATCGGACCATTCCCTAAACTTTTTAGATACACCTCGTATTCAAAACCAAAATAAAATGTTTTGGCTGTAGATACACTTTATATATGACAACATAAGGGCCCAGTGATTGAAATTCACTGTGTATGAAGGTTGTTGAGTTAAAAGAATCTTCAACAAACTAGCTTCTGTCAATGACCTTTTCCTCTCCAAATCCCTTTATCTATTTGCCATTACCGAAACCTGGCTCCAGGAATTTGACACTACCTTTCCAGCTGCCCTGTCCCACAGTGGCCTTCTCTGGACTCACTCCACCAGACCCAGTGGACGAAAAGGAGGTGGCATTGAACTTCTCTTCTCCCCACGATGCACCTTCCAGGTTCTTCCCACACCTCCCTCTCTTTCCCCCTGCTCTTTCGAAGTGCACTGCATTCGTCTTTTCTCTCCAGCTTGTCTGAGGGTCGCAGTCATTTATAGGCCTCCTGGACCAGTGTCACGCTTTCTGGATGACTTCTCTGCATGGCTACCCTACTTTCTCTCCTCTGAAGTACCTGCCAACATCCTAGGTGACTTTAACATTCCAATCAATGTTAATACTGCAACCACTTCTCAACTGCTCAACTTAACCTCCTCTTTTAACCTAACACAATGGACACAAACCACCACTCACTCCAATAGCAATACTCTGGACCTTGTATTCTCCCATCGCTGTACTCCCTGCAACCTCTCTAACACCCCCTTTCCTCTCTCTGATCATAACCTTATCCGTTTCACACTCTCCTTGTCTCCTACCTCCTATGCTGCCAACCCACAAACCACTACCCACAGAAACCTTCGCAAAATCAACCCTTCCCTCCTTCATTCTGCTACTGATGGCCTTTACGAAAAAATCGCACCTCTGTCCTGCCCAGACCTAACCACTTCCATCTACAACAACACTCTGTCACCCTACCTAGATGTACTTGCTCCTCTTTCTATATGCAGAACCAGGCCCCATCTGCCACAACCTTGGCAAACAGACAACACCAGAAGTCTCAAGAGACGCAGCTGTGCTCTTGAGCGAGCATGGCATAAATCTAAGTCCCTTCAAGACTTTACCCTTTACAAAACTTCCCTTCTCAAATACAACAACTGCCTCCACACTGCTAAACAAACCTACTACAGCACTCATCAAAACCCTCTCATCCAAACCTTGTCAACTCTTTTCCTCCCCTTATTCCTTACTTCACCCCCACTGCCCCCACCCACCAACTTGCTTACCGCTCAACAGATTGACAACCATTTAAAAAGCAAAATCGACACAATTCGCAAGGAGATATCCAGCATTCAACTTCCTCCTCTACCGAACACATCAGGTCCAACACCACACTCAATACTCTCCTCCTTCTGCCCAGTTACCACCAATGAAGTTGATAAACTCCTTTCCATGGCCCACCTCACCACCTGTCCCCTGGACCCTATCCCCTCACAATTACTGCGACCACCTCCCCACTCTATCCTAAACTCCCTAACCCACATCTTCAACCTCTCCTCTGGCATCTTTCCTTCCGCGCTTAAACATGCACTGGTTACACCCATACTTAAAAAAATCCTCACTAGACCCCACCTGTTTGAATAACTTAAGACCAATCTCCCTGCTCCCATTTGCCTCCAAGCTCATCGAACAACTTGTCCATGGCAGAATGAGTCGCTACCTCATGGACAACAACCTTCTCGACCCCCTATAGTCCGGGTTCAGTCCACAACATTCCACTGAAACTGCCCTACTAAAACTCACCAATGACTAGACATGTGTGCCGTCAATAAATTTGTTTTGTTCCGTTCCGTTTCGTATTAGAATTCATTTGCATTTCGTAATTCATGTCCAAAATTTCATACGAAATACAAATTTTCGTTAGGTTCGTTAACTTTTCGTAATAATTACGAATGTTCGTTATGATGAATTTATCTTTATTAAGGGGCTCCCACCATCCCTGTGCTGTGCTGACTTCCTGGGTTTTTAACTTTTAGGTTCGTTATCCTTTCGTAACAATTACGAATGTTCGTTAGGAATTTGGATCCGAAATTTGTAAACGAAATTTCGTATTTCGTACAAAATTCGGAAGCATAGCAATTCGTATTTCGGATCCTCCTGAATGTACGAATTTACGGAAATACACGTACGAAACTAATCGCACATGTCTACCAATGACCTGCTAACTGCTAAAACCAATGGCCATTACTTCATACTCATACGCAGACTTTTCAGCATCAAAGGTCCGATGGTCTTTCTGACGGACTTTCGACTGAGTTACTACGAACTTTCGAACGACGGGACTTGCCCACACACAAACAGACTAAAGTCCATTCGAAAGTCCATTGGTTTGAACGTGATGACGTACGAAGGGACTAGAATAAGGACGTTCATAGCCAGTAGCCAATAGCTGCCCTTGCGTTGTTTTTTGTTCGTCGGACTAGTATACAGACGAACGGATTTTTCGACCGTAAATGTTCTAAATCTAAAGTCCGTCTGATTTTTTGACAGTAAAGGTCAGATGAAGCCCACACACGATTGAATTGTCTGGCGGATTCGTTCCGTCGGACCTTTGCTGTTGAAAAGTCTGCTCGTGTGTACATGGCATTAGACCTCTCTGCTGCCTTCAACACAGTTTACCACCTGCTCCTCCTCAGCAAACTACACTCCCTTGGCCTCTGTGATTCTGCTTTATCCTGGTTCTCCTCCAACTATCTCAGTGCACTTTCAGTGTCACTTACAACTCCTCTTTCTCTCTCTGTTGGGGTACCCCAAGGCTCCGTCCTTTAGCCCCTCCTATTCTCGCTCTATACCTCTTCCCTGGGCCAGTTGATAACCTCCCATGGCTTCCAATATCACCTCTATGCCGATGACACCCAGATCTATCTCTCCACTCCTCAACTCACCCCTTCGATCTCCTCATGGATCTCAAACTTACTGAATGACACATCGGTATGGATGTCACACCACTTTCTCAAACTCAGTCTTTCTAAAACTGCGCTTGCAATATTTCCTCCTTCCCGGTCCCCCCCCCCCCCCAGTGTCGTTGATCTCTTTTTTCTGGCTCTGTATCGTAGGGGGCAGGGCCTGCATCCAATTGCGAGCTACTGCCTTTTTTGCCAAGAATAGCGTCTTGTGTAGAAAGGTACCCAGGGATTTGTCAATGTCTAAGTCCGGCAGTAGACCGAGCAGGCACAGCTTTGGTTCTAGGGTGACGGGTGAGCCCATCTGGTCATGTAGGAAGCATATCACATGCATAACTGGGCAGGACCATATGAGGTGGTAAAAAGAACCTGGAGTTTGGTCGCATAGGCGACACTCTGAATTGTATGTGGGTTTGAATCGGGCTATTCTCTGGGGTGTCAGATATGTCCTATGTATAATATACAGTTGTGTGAGGCGGTCTGACAGTTTGGGGGAGACTTTTTTAACGTCCTCCAAAATTTCATCCCAGTCCTCATCCTCGATTGTTCCAACGTCCGTCTCCCATCTAGTCTTGGCTGCATAGGCTAGAGCTGTGGTGCTAGGGAGACGGATGTCGGAGAAAAGAGTGGAGGTTAGTTTAGCAGGCTCAGTACCTATGACTGTTTCTACTATAGAGGGGGTGTTTAAGGATGGGATGGAGCCAGTATACTAGGTTTGTATAGCGAGGCGGAGTTGGAGATACCTAAATAGGAGGTGGCTAGGGAGGGTAAATTCGTCTTTTAGCGTTTGGAGCGTTTTAATACCCATAGGGGTCATAATCTGGTATATGTATATTATCCCATGCCGTATCCACACAGTGGGGTCTGGGATGGATAGCAATTTGGGTAATTGTGTGTTGAACCAAAGAGGGGTATGGGAGTGGATCTGTGGGGTTTTGAGTTTTTGTAATGCTGTCCGCCATACACGTCGGTGGTGTGTCAACATGTCTGCTTTGTGGGGGACTCTGAGTACTCTCTGAAGTGGGGTGTGAGCTGGGTCATCCGGGCTCTCACATAGCAACGACTGGTATCTTGGTAGTTCGTTTTTGTCGAAATAGTAGAAATGGGACAGTTGGGAGGTGAGATAATGATCTTGAAAGTCTGGGAAAGCTGCAACCCCTAATGTCACTGGGTTCTTCAGTATTCTCCAAGATAGTTTATGTCTGCTGTGACCCCATATGAATGAATTAAGAATGGATTTGATTATTTTGAAGAATTAAATTTTTGTGGTATGTATAGGGGGGCATGACACACCAGGTAAAGTATCTTTTGGAGGAGCATCATTTTGTCTAGACTGACACGCCCCATGACACCCAGGGTTAGTCTGGCCCATGTCTGCGTTTTGGTCTTGATCAGAGTATACAGGGGTTCAATGTTCAATAGTACATAGTCTGTAAGTGATCTGGTGACCTTCACTCCAAGGTACTTGATTAGGGACACTCTAGGGAGAGTTAGAGGGGGGGACCTGGATGGGGGGGGGGGGAATGGTCAGTTGGTAGGATTTGGGATTTGGACCAGTTAATTCTTAGGCCCGAGTGGCTGCCAATACATTCTATGGAGTGGAGAGCTGTAATAAGAGAGGGTCCTGAATCTGCTAGGTAAAGGATCATGTCATCGGCATACATTCCTATCTTTTCTTCTAAGTTCCCTATCTTTAGGCCTTGGATGTTAGTGTCAGCACGAATTGTGATGGCCAATGGCTCAACAGCCAACGCGTATAGCAGGGGGGAAAGGGGGCAGCCTTGTCGAGTCCCCCTCTCTAGAGGGAATTGTTCAGAGAGCCAACCGTTCACAAACACCCTAGCTCTTGGAGACTGATACAGGACTTAGACCCAACGAATGAAGTTGGGGCCAAATCCAAATCCCGAGAGGCATTCCCACAGGTAATTCCATTCCACGGAATCGAAGGCCTTTGTGGCATCCAAGGCCACCACGACCCTCGAGACAGTTTCGTCATGAGACCCCTGTATGTTCATGAATAGACATTGAATATTCATAGCGGTATTTTTCCCTGGCATTAAGCCGGTTTGGTCAGGATGGATCAGTGATAGAATGACCTGATTGAGGCGGGTGGCTAGGATCTTGGCTAATATTTTAATGTCCACCTGTAGTAATGAGATTGGACAAATTGATTCCGGGTATCTAGGACCAGGCTTAGGAATTACTATAATTTGGGCCTCTCTCATAGATGGGGGTAGGATTCCTGAGTCAAATATGGATTTATATAATTCATGAAGTTTAGGGGTTAGAATTTTGGAGTAAGTGGCATAAAATTCAAATGGTAGGCCATCTGATCCTAGGGCCTTGGATGTGGCCAAGCATGAGATGGCCACGGAGATATCCTCCTTGGTAATAAGACTTCCATGAGTTCTACCTGGTCATTAGTCAATCTGGGAAATTTGACTCCCGACTAGTAGTCCCTAGTATCTTGTGGGGTTTGAGTGACTTGGGAGGTGTAGAGTGTGCGGTAAAATTTCCCAAATTCCTCTGCCACTTGCTGTGGGTCGGTAATGTCGTCCCCCCCCCATGACTTTACCATTAAGATCAACAGCACAACTATTGGTCCCTCCACACATGCCAGGGTGCTGGGTGTAATCCTTGACACTGACCTCTCATTCAGCCCCCACATCCAATCACTGGCTAAATCCTGCCACCTTAACCTCCGCAACATCTCCAGAATTCGACCCTTCCTGACTAATGACACCACAAAGCAACTTATTCACTCCTTGATTATTTCCCGCCTTGACTACTGCAACTCTCTCCTTAATGGCCTACTCTTACGCAGGCTATCCCCCCTTCAGTCTATTATGAATGCTGCTGCTAGACTAATACACCTCACTAATCGATCCGGGACTGCTGCCCCTCTCTGCCAATCCCTTCACTGGCTTTCCCTACCCCACCATATAAAATTCAAAATGCTAGCCACAACATACAAGGCCATCCACAACATCGCCCCCAGTTATATCACCAACCTCATCTGCAGATATCTCCCAAATCGTCCCCTCCACTCCTCCCTGGACCTCCTGCTCTCTAGCTCCCTTGCTACCTCCTCTTAGGCTCGCCTTCAGGATTTCTCCAGAGCCTCTCCCATCCTCTGGAACTCCCTGCACTGGTATATCCGATCAGCCCCTAACCTGTCCACCTTTAGGAGATCCCTGAAAACTCACTTATTCAGGGAAGCCTATCCCACACCCACCTAACAACTGTCCCAGAGCCACCCCCATCAAATTATTCCCTGCATCTATTACCTTCTGTACCACCACCCCCTCCCTTTAGAATGTAAGCTCTACGAGCAGGGCCCTCCTGTCCCTTCTGTATTTGAACTGTACTGTAATTGTGCTGTCCCCCCTCTACATTGCAAAGCACTGCGTAAACTGTTGGTGCTATATAAATCATGTATAATAATAATAATAGGAATGACAATAACAATATTACAATATATGGGGTATTTCAAAATACTGCAAAGTGGTAAATATCTATTGAAAAAAATATAGGATTTCTTCCCTATTTGTAGACTACATTCAGAAATAATAAAAAAAGAATGCTTGAGAATCAGTTTACCCTGCTAAGAGCGTTTGTTTTTCTAGAAAGACTTCCTATGGGGCTGGCAATTGGAAACAATGTGAGCTCACTAAAATAACAGATTAAGGAAAATAACTGGAAGTGACTTGTGGAGCCGTCAGCTTAGCTATTTTCCTAGGTCAGCAATAGCTCTATAGCACTGTACGGGTCTGCTGGAATTGTTCAAGCTCGTTACTGATTCTTGATATCAGTTTTTCTGCAAAGCTTTAAAATAAAGCAAGTTGCTCACCACATGTATTGTGTTTAACCCACTTTGGTGCAGGTATATTGCACGTGCATCATTGTGCACTGTTGATGCATTAAACTACATTTTTCTTTTTTTCACAGCAGGAGACAAATTACTGTTTTTTGACCTGCCTTGCATATATTGTATTTAAAAGCAACATGTCCTATTTCTGCCAAACACGCACAATGCAGCATGCTAGTGTGAAATGGGATTTTTACTTGCATTGGGCCTGCATTGAGCAATATTGCCCAATGCAGCCTAATGCAGCACAACACAGTCCAATGCACATAGTGTAAATACAGTGCCTTGAAAAAGTATTCATACCCCTTGAAATTTTCCACATTTTTTCACAGTACAATCAAAAACATAAATGTATTTTAATGGGATTTTATGTGATAGACCACCACAAAGTGTCACATAATTGTGAAGTGGAAGGAAAATGATAAATGGTTTTCACATTTTTTTTACAAATAAATATCTGAAAAGTGGGGCGTGCATTTGTATTCAGCCTCCCTGAGTCAATATTTTGCAGAACCACCTTTCGCTGCAATTACAGCTGCAAGTCTTTTTGGTTATGCCTCTACCAGCTTTGCACATCTAGAAGGTGACATTTTTGACCATTCTTCTTTGCAAAATAGCTCAAGCTCTGTCTGTCAGATTGGATGGAGAGCATCTGTGAACAGCAATTTTCGAGCCTTACCACAGATTCTCAATTGGATTTAGGTCTGGACTTTGACTGGGCCATTCTAACACATGAATATGCTTTAATCTAAAGGGGGATCAGAGTAAAGTGGGCTGAATACAAATGCACGACACACTTTTCATATATTTTTTTGTAAAACGTTTGGAAAACCATTTATCATTTTCCTCTCACTTCACAATTATGTGCCACTTTGTGTTGGTCTATCACATAAAATCCCAATAAAATACATTTATGTTTTTGTTTGTAACATGACAAAATGTGGACAATTTCAAGGGGGTGTGAATACTTTTTCAAGGCACTGTAAGCCTTAGCTTTTGCCCACAAGTGTTTGTAGGGAATATATTGCAGCTTTGAAGTTCATAGATGTAGGGGTTGCATTCGTTTTCTTTGTTAAAGTTTTTTGCCCTTTATTTTTACCTGGTGATTCTGCCAGTGACACACTTGCTAATCTAGGATGACATCACTCAATCTAACATTGCATCTATGGAGAAGCAGTGTTATCATCCTAGAACAGGACTAGAATAACCTCCTATCCCCTCTTCTGCATAACATAGAGCAGGATTGGGCAACTGTGCATAGACAGGAATCTACCTGAGTAATATGGAAAGGATAAAAAAATCACCATAGTGCAACAGCATTTTTAAAGGAGATAACCTAACAGGGCCTCTTTAGAAAGTAAGGAAGGTTTGAAGAAATCATTGGCACTAGTAAGTAATATAGAGTCCAGAGGTCAGTAACATGTAATACTGAGTTCAGGGGTCAGTAGTAATTCAGACTGCAAGGTCAGGAGTAAGTAAATTAGAGTCCACTGGTCAGTTGTATATAACACACAGTGCAGGGGTAAGGAGTAAATAAAGCAGAGTGCAGGGGCCAGAAGTCGAAAGTGGAACATTTCAAAGGTCAGGCATAAGTAACACAGAATGTATGGGTTAGTAGTAAGTAACACAGAGTCAGCGGTCTGTAGTATTGTGCTGTTTTGTGCTCTTTACTGGTTAAAACTGGTTTACTAGTGAACAAAAAAATTCCACATTTTGGGTTGTCACCAGGAAAAGAATAGAGGGGAAATTTTCCAATGTGGACACTAGTTCTGGTGATCTGGGTGATAACATGGGATTCCCTTGCCTCGGTCTGCAGGGATTTCCTCTAATTCTTGTCTTGGCTATGGGACAGGAAGTGAAGGAAAATCTCCCCAATGGAATTCAGGTGTTAAAAAGCCGACAACAAATAAAAACTGCCAAGGGTTTTAACCCTCCGATACACTATACAAGGTTAAAAAAATGTCATTAGTTATACTTTAATATAAAAACAGACTGTATTTGCCCATCGACATAGGTAATAAAGATAGGTCTCTGCCTAAAGAGTGTTTGCAGAATCTAAGCATATCACTGGTTTGAAAGGACTTTAGCCAAGTGATAATGTGGAAAAAATATAAAGTGTGTTAATGACAGCTGTAAAGTAAAACAGAAAGGGAACCTAACCCCAACTCTAAACCATAAAGCCTTGCTTTTCCACTTGACGTAGTACTATAGGATAATTTAGTAGAGTTGATGAGTGAAAAGAGTTGGTCTATAGACATTTATAAAGGAAGGATAATGGTGCAAAGAGGATGTATTTAGGGACCATTTTACTCAGTCATACGTAAATAATGGTACACTTTTGTTGGCTTCACTTTCCAACACCCGTGTTGTGTCATTATTATCTATTGCAGTGACAGATAAGGTCAATGAGCTCATTATAGTAACTAAAAGACCTTCTTGTTTCTATGAACCATTCAAGATATTGCCCATCATTAGCCTCCTGTGAAGATTTTACTCTTATTTAATGGGGTCAGTAGACACATTACCAGACACTGACTAATAATTCCTGCACAAATCAATGAATACATAAAAGACTGACACTAAAACGGTACATGCTACCATTGTAAAGGTAAATGGATCCAGTATAGTGGAACATATATTGAGTAGCTTGAACTAGTAAATTTCATGAGTAGTATTTAATGATAGTGCCCTCTAAGGTGTAGAAAAATGAACAGCACACGTGATAAAGTAGAAGCTTAGAGTCCAAAGGTCACAATCAGGCCAGTTTATTTTTTTTTTATATCCACTCTACAGTAGATTCCATAAAGTTGTGAACTTGTAGTTAATGTTAGTACCTTCTACTTTTGCAAATAAGAAGGGAGAAAAAGAAAAAAAGGGCATGGGGAGCAGAGGAAAGAAGGGGAGGGCAGGGGGAAGGGGAACGGAGTAAGGATCCGCTAAAAAGTAATAGACATAAATACGGGTATCTAGCCAATGTACAGTTACACCAGATAGTATATAATATCAAGAATCTATAACACAGTTATGCCGCGTACACACGATTGGATTTTCCGACAGGAAATGTTGGATGTGAGCTTGTTGGCAGTAAGTCCGACCCTGTGTATGCTCCATCGGTTGACTAGCATGCTCTCAAATTTTCCGCCAACAAATGTGTGTTGTTGGACTTTCCGATCGTGTGTACACAAGTCCTTCAGACAAAAGTCTGAAGTACAAACACGCATGCTCGGAAGCAGAAGCGGTCGGTCTTGTAAACTAGCGTTTGTAATGGAGAATTAACATTCGTGATGTGGCAAATTATGAAATCTCCAAATGCAGCGCACTATTCTCTTCTTCTTTAATGGGATAATAATGAAGCTGCTTTGCTGGTGATACTGATGGAGTTATTGCAAACAAATTTTCAAAGGCTTTTTTTTTCTAGTGATATCAAGAATAATATTATAATTTTTTTTGCTTTTTACTTGGGCAAGTTACCACAACACTATTATCACATAGTTTTTAAGAACAAAGATACAACTATGTTGGTGTCCCTTGTCAATTTTACATTGTATTTTTTAAAATGTAACTGCCCACTCCCAAACTGTCATTTGAAGTAAAACACATAGCCAAGTATTATTCTCCACAATTATTTTATTGTGCATTAAAAAAAATAAAACAAATAAAATTAGACATGCCAATAGAACTTAACCAAAAAGTGCATTCTATGTATCCAAAAATATAGAAAATATACCAAATCAAATCATTATTCAACCAAAAAAATAATGTCAAAGCAATAACTTCAAGGCCAATAATAAATAACCTGTTATCTCCTTTGATTCCGCAACGTGTCTGGCTGATGAACGGCCGTTCAGAAACGAACTGAAAAGCACGAATCAACACTCACCAAACTTCTACTAACCCAAAATTAGCAGAAGGAGCCCAAAGTGTGGTGCTAAAGAGCTGAAAAACCATGTAGTACGTCACTACGTTCGTAATTGTTGGCCAACATTTGTGTGACCGTGTGTATGAAAGACAGGTTTGAGCCAACATCCTTCGAACAAAATTCCACGGTTTTGTTATCGGGAAAGTCCGATCGTGTGTTCGAGGCTTTAGGGTTGTCCAACCATATGGACCAAAGATTGGTAAACCGAGAAGTAGAGACATTTTTTGCTGCTAACAATTTCTCTATTTGACATTGATGGTTTACGGTTATTAGGGTATCTCGTATACTTGACACCTCAGGTGATTTCCAATTCCTAGTTACATTAAGTGTAGCTGCTAAGATTAGGTGTATCAGTGCAAATCTAGGGGAATTTTATCTGCTCTCCAGAGTGGTGTCAACAGCAGGAGGGAAGAGCTTTTCAGGTCAGTGTGAAGCAATACACCAGGCATAATAGCATAGGGTCCTATATTATTATGCCTGGTGTATTGCTTCACACTGACCTGAAGAGCTCTTCTTTCCTGCTGTTGACACCACTCTGGAAACAGTTAGACAGGGGTTAAGAGGGGGACTGTGATATTGCGGCAGACAATTGGACACTAACTGCCACTTTGGACACTTTGTGGGAATCAGTGACACTAATACAGTGATCAGTGCTATAAATATTATGGGTTACCTTCTGGCTTCCGATTGAGACCATTGAATGACCGAATCCCTGTGATCGTTTGTTGTGTGTTCCTGCTGCACTAAGTAAGTGAGAGCTGTCATACTCATCCCTTTGTAACAAGGCCCTGGCGGGGTAATAGCCGCAAGCCCATACTAAACTTGCCTCTGGTAAGCAAGCAATCTATGTGGTGGAGGAACACGAGTCTGTGGTGTTGTCACCAGTCATATGAAGAACACATATGTTTATATCTATGGACTGATCTTAAAACTTTTTTGGTGCTGGGAGCAATTTCAATACACTTGTGCATTAGTTGCATCTTTTGTGTGATATTTGTAGCGCAGCTCCATTTTTAAATTCCATTTGCTTATATGTGTATCCCATATTGAGCTGCTGCTGTGTTCTTTTTTTGTTTTTTATTTTGTATGTTCACTTAGCACGGTATTTTCTATTTTTTACTTTGTTTGGACATGTGTTATGTCGCCCTGGGCTGCTAGGCCAGAAGCCTGAGGCCTCTCCCGGGGACACCTGGCTGCCACGCTGCCTGAGGCCTATCAAATGGGAAAACAGAAAAGAGAGGGCGCACCAGCCTTGTGCGTTATCCTTTGACACATTTATTATGAAAAAACATAATTAAAAACTACTCACAAAGGTAAATAGAAAACCACACTTGTAACAGTCTTTGACTTGTGACAGTCCGTCCACTGATAGCAGTCTCCAGATCCAAGGAAGAGGACGTACAAACAGCTGCTGGCTGACGTGTTTCGAAGGTTACACCTTCTTCTTCAGAGCTCTGGCTTCAGGCTCCGAAGAGGAAGGCTCTGAAGAAGAAAGTGTAACCTTCGAAACGCGTCAGCCAGCAGCGGTTTGCATGTCCTCTTCCTCTGGAGACTGCTATCAGTGGACGGACTGTCACAAGTCAAAGACTGTTACAAGTGTGATTTTCTATCTACCTTTGTGAGTAGTTTTTAATTATGTTTTTTCATAATAAATGTGTCAAAGTAAATTGCACAAGGCTGGTGCGCCCTCTCTTTTCTGTTTTCCCGTTTGATTGCTAGGATATCCCTGTCCTGGAGGGCAGCAAGGTCGAAAGCTATTGTCCATCCTGAACTTTGAACTGCCTGGCTAACACATTCGTGTGCAAGAGTGTTTGTTTTGCTGCCTGAGGCCTATCCAGGAGCAGGAGAAGCAGGGTTGGGACTGCAGGATTGGAGTGACGATTGGATCTGGAAGTCTAGTGAGAGACTGGGAGCTCAGTGAGTGAAGATCTACAGTGGGATACTGTGAGATAAGAGAAGAACTATTCTGTGTTATCAAGAGTTCTGTACAAATATCTTTAGTGACTGTTACAAGTTCATTTGGAATAGGAGACAGCGGTCCTACTTATACAGACGTGGCATCCAACTGGAGACCTTTCCCTGTATAGCTGTCTACCTATAGAGTCTCGGCGTCTGCCAATTATCATTGCATCTACTCAAGGGTGTCCTGGCCACAACCCGCTCTCCCACAGTTCTTGTTAAGAGACAATAAATCTCTTGTTTGCATTCAAAAAGTGACTGGCGCCCATCATTTCATCTTGCATTACACCCACTATGCCAGTTAACCCGCTCTACAAGGAAGGATGACAGCTCTCCCCAACTCTTGAGGCCTCTGGAGGTTCAAGACCTTGCTGCACACAAAAAAATATTATATAGGCTATATAACTCCTACCCCAAAATACCAATTAGCTCAACAGTATATCACAATAAAGGCAGTGGTTATAATTTTTACAAAAACAGAAAAAAATTGCAAAAAAATCGAAAAAATTTAGTTGGAGGCTGATTGTGAAATTTTTCATTATCAACAAGAACTCTCTTTTTTTTTAAAGGTAATTTTAATAATTTTAAATAACATACAAAAGAAAGTATGTAACAGGGTACCCAATGATGGGCGAGTGACACAATACAGTATAAAAGCACTACTTAATGAACATTATGTACATCAGTTGAAATCCTATCAGAAGTACGTATTAACAAAAGGGAAAAAAAACAAAAAAAACATTAGAGCTGGTTTAGGTACAAACAAACGAGATCATAAGCATTGATGGCAAAATAGAGAGTGTGAGCATGGCACATATAAACCCAGTGTAGTCATACCTGCAACAGATTTAAACCTCAATATCTCCTCACACGGTAGTCATCCAGCTAGACCAGATTTTCAAAAAATTTCGTAGACAACCTTCAGCAATATAGGTCAATTTATACATGGTATAGGCCGTGTTTACCAAATTAACCCACCTGTGCAAACTGGGGGGGGGGGGGGGTCTGTTTTCTTTCCATTGTAAAAAAATGACTTTTTTAGCATAAAAGAAAAGAAATTTCAATAACGATTTTTGAGCTTCACACAATTCCTCTTCTTCAAGGTCACCTAAGAGATGTCTTACCAGAGTACAGATGTTACATAAGGCTAGTTTCTCCTCTATAAAAGCCGTGATAGAAGACCAGAAAAGGCCCACACTAGAACAAGTCCATATTATATGCAAAAAATCACCAGTAGCCGTGTGAGATCTATATTATTTCGAAGAGTCTTACTTGCCCATCTTATACAATCTAAGTGGACTATAGTAAATCCTATGTAGGTATTTTAGCTGAATGAGCTTATCCCCAGCTGCAATAACCCCAGATAGTTGACTCCCTACCACTTCCTCACAAGAATCATTATGTAATGGAGGAATAACTATCTGCCATTGAGTCTTAAGTTTAGCAATGCGAGGTGTATAGGATAATAATAAAGAATCATACCTAGAAATCAACTTTCATAGTTACATAGTAGACAAGGTTGAATAAAGACAACAGTCCATCCAGTTTAACCTGTATAGGTGTATGTGTGTCAGTGTCGATACTCATTTCCCATATCCGTGTATGTTGTGTTCTTTAAAATGCACGTCCAAGAGTCTTTTAAAAATACCAATACTCCCCGCTGCCACCACCAATTGTGGAAGAGAGTTACACATCCTTATCGC
The DNA here is from genome assembly GCA_037952925.1 of Lithobates clamitans. Classification (NCBI taxonomy): domain Eukaryota; kingdom Metazoa; phylum Chordata; class Amphibia; order Anura; family Ranidae; genus Lithobates; species Lithobates clamitans. The sequence continues at coordinate 1,855,201 of JBBGZY010000490.1, forward strand.
CCTGACAGTGAAAAAATTCCCTATGCAACTTAAGGTTAAACCACTTCTCCTCCAGTCTCATTGTGTGACCCCCTTGTCCTCTTACACTCCCTGAGACTGAATAGTTGTTTTCCTACCCTGGGATCACCATTGAGGTATTCGTAAATCGCTATCATGTCCCCTCTTAAACGTCTCCTCTCTAGCGAGAATAAATGTAGTGCTTGTAGTCATTCCTCGTAATTGAGATCCTCCAGGCCCCTTAATAATTTGTTGCCCTTCTCTGGACTCTCTCTAGCTCCAGCACATCTCTTCTGAGAACTGGGGACCAGAACTGGACAGAATACTCCAGATGTGGCCTAACCAGAGTTTTATAAATTGGTAGAATTATAGTTTTATCTCTGGAGTATATCTCCTTTTTTATGCATGCTAATATTCTATTTGGTAGCTGCAGCTTGGCATTGCATGCTATTGCTCAGTCTGTGTTCTACTAGGACCCCCAGATCTTTCTCCATCCTTGATTCCCTCAGCGGTTCTCCCCCTAGTGAGTAGTTGGCATTTATGTTTTTAGCCCCCAAGTGCATCACTTTACATTTCTCTATATTAAACCTTATTTGCCATGTAGTTGCCCACCCCATTATTTTATTCAGGTCATTCTGTAAAATGTATATATCCTGACGTGTAGTTATTGCCCTGCTTACGGTTGTTGTCTTCTATCAGCACAGTTTCAAGCTCAGAGGGCCCAAGATGAACATCTGCAACTGCATGGTGGAGGTAGAGATAGTAGTGTGTATTGTAAGCTCCAAACTCAGTCCTCAAAGCTTTAAAGATTTAAATGTGCTGGAGGAAAATAGCTGAGGCCTAAATGGGCCCAACGTTGTATATGAGGGAGTTTAGCAATCTCAAATAAGAAACAAGAACTATTTACTTGTTTTTATGTAACATTTATATTTTAAATGTTTCTTATATTTGAATATGTGCATATATTTGATATATTTATTTGCATGTATCCACACTATAAAAAATCAAGTATTCCGCGCTTAGGAAAAAAGAGGAACTGCAGCCCCCCCGACAAAGAATATCACCTAAGTGAAATTCAAGAAAACGAGATCCTATAATGGGGGAATTGGCGCTGTTCAAAAGGGTATTCAGTAAATATTAAATAATAAATATTAGGTTAATCAGTGATATTAAATAAATAAATAAAAATAAATTTGAATCGATAACTAAATAAGTACTCCAAGTGAAAATGTACCAAAATACAATATTATACTATAAAGTGCAAAGTGCTAGAAAATATGTGATCTGAATATATCAGTTAAATACAATTCATAAAGATAAATGAATAACTAACGGTGATATTGAACACCAAATAACGTATTATAAAAAATCTTTCGATTAAATCCACATTAAACCACTGTGAAAAAATAGCAAAAAAACAAAAATTGTGATGTGAAAAATGCTGGGTGTAACAAGTAATAATAAAAGTTCTGTGTCCTGAAAAAAGATGAATACAGTCTGTAGAAAACTATAATGTATCAATCCAAAAAAAAGAGAAAGAAAGTTCTTGATATAATGATGTAACAAGTGCTCCCAATATTTAACTGATATATTCAGATCACATATTTTCTAGCACTTTGCACTTTATAGTATAATATTGTATTGTGGTACATTTTCACTTGGAGTACTTACCGGTATTTAGTTATCGATTCACATTTATTTTTATTTATTTAGTTAATATCACTGATTAACCTAATATTTATTATTTAATATTTACTGAATACCTTTTTGAACAGCGCCAATTCCCCCATTATAGGATCAAATGTATCCACACTATATTTACATACATTCATATACGAATGTAAGTATAGGGCTTTTTTCAGCGAATAAGAGCAGAGTTAAGTTAATGTATATTGTTGCATGTACTGTATGGACCGCTCAGGTTCACAACAATAAAGGGTAAGGTACAGTGGATATAAAAAGTCTACACACCCCTGTTAAAATGTCAGGTTTCTGTGATGTAAAAAAATGAGACAAAGATAAATCATTTCAGAACTTTTTCCACCTTTAATGTAACCTAGAAACTGTCCAACTCAGTTGAAAAACAAACTGAAATCTTTTAGAGAGGGGAAGTAAAACTAAAAAACTAAAATAATGTGGTTGCACACCCTCCTACAACTGGGGTTGTAGCTATGTTCAGAATTAAGCAATCACATACAAACTGATGTTAAATAGGAATCAGTGCACATCTGCCATCATTTAGAGTGTCTCTGATTAACCCCAAATAAAGTTCAGCTGTTCTAGTAGGTCTTTCCTGACAGCAAAACCCATGGTCCACAGAGAGCTTCCAAAGCACCAGAGGGATATCATTGTTAAAAGGTATGAGTCAGGAGGTACAAAAGAATTTCCAAGGCAGTAGTTATACATGGAACACAGTGAAGACAGTCATCATCAGGTGGAGAAAATATGGCACAACAGTGACATTACAAAGAACTGGATGTCCCTCCAAAATTGATGAAAAGACAAGAAGAACACTGGTCAGGGAGGCTGCCAAGAGGCCTACAGCAACATTAAAGGAGCTGCAGGAATATCTGGCAAGTATTGGTTGTGTGGTACATGTGACAACAATCCCCCATATTTTTCATATATCTGAGCTATGGGGTAGGAGTGGCAAGACAGAAGACTTTTCTTACGAAGAAAAACATCCAAGCCTGAGTAAATTTTGCAAAAACACATCTGAAGTCTCCCAAAAGCATGTAGGAAAATATGTTATGGTCTGATGAAACCAAGGTTCGAACTTTTTTGGCTATAATTACAAAAGATAGGTTTGGCGCAAAAACAACACTGCACATCACCAAAAGAACACCATAACCACAGTGAAGCATGGTGGTGTCAGCATCATGCTTTGGGGCTGTTTTTCTTCAGCTGGAACAGGGGCCTTAGTCAAGGTAGAGGGAATTATGGCCAGTGCCAAATAACAGTCAATATTGGCACAAAACCTTTAGGCTTCTGCTAGAAAGCTGAACATGAAGGGGAACTTCACCTTCCAGCATTAGAATGACCCAAAACATACATCCAAATCAACAAAGGCATGGCTTCCCCAGTAGAAGATTCAAGTTTTGTAATGGTCCAGCCAGAGCCCAGACCTGAATCCCATTGCAAATCTGTGGGGTGATCTGAAGAGGGCTGTGCACAGGAGATGCCCTCGCAATCTGACAGATTTGGAATGTTTTTGCAAAGAAAAGTGGGCAAATATTGCCAAGTCAAGATGTGCCATGCTGATAGACTCATACCCAAAAAGACTGAGTGCTGTGATAAAATCAAAAGGTGCTTCAACAAAGTATTAGTGCACACTTATGCAACCATATTATTTTAGTTTTTTGTTTTTACTTCCCTCAACCTAAAAGATTTCAGTTTGTTGTTCAACTGAGTTGTACAGTTTATAGGTCACGTTAAAGGTGTAAAAAAATTGAAAATGATTTAGTCACATTAAAGGTGTAAAAAAATCTAAAATGATTTATCTTTGTCTCATTTCTTTACATCACAGAAACCTGACATTTTAGCAGTGTGTAGACTTTTTATATCCACTGAATGGTGCACAATGAATAAGAAGCATATGTTCGTATAGCAATACAAATTAAAAAGTAGTTTACATTCAAGAATGAGCAGATGCAATTAGTGTGGATGAGTAAGCCTACAGATCAGGATCAATTTGGTAGTTTTTAAACAGGGAAAAAGACATTCATTGTTCCAGCCACATGTGGCATGGAGGTACCCAATAAGCCCTGAAGGTGGTATATAATATGGAAACTGGAAGGTGAAAAAATAGGATAGGCCAGATTTCCACTATGTATTACAAGCCCTACATTCAAGAACATTGAGGATATTGGATGAGAGAAGAAGATTAAAGAGAAAAAGAGGGGGGGGGGGCATGAAAAATATGACATGGGGTAGTAGAGGAGAAGAGAGGAACCGTGGAGGCCACCCGTGGGAATTTATGGAGACTGTCCATCCAATCACAGCTGCAGGAGACATGGTGTATTTTGAAAGAGTGGGGGGTACTCAAACCAAGGTTGCCAGATTGAGATGAGATATCTTTCAGGTTATAAAACTTTTTCTATGACATATGCTTTTCAGTCTACTTTAAAGTGGAGATTCACCCAAAAGGCAAAGTTCCACTTTAACCACCCCTCCCCCCGCCACATTTGGCATGCATTTTTTTGGGGGGGTGGGTGCGGGTACCTAGTTTTGACAGGCGATCCGAGTGGAAGTTCTCCTCTCCCCCTCCCTCCATGCATCCTTCTGGGACATGTCACAGGTCCCAGGTAGAGGCACCACATCCAAATATAGATACAGAAAAGAAATACCAAGGATGAACATGGACTTTAAATTGGTAGCCACCAGTAGACCCAAATGAAAGAGAGAACACTCAGTTGAATAAAAATCCAAATTTATTTAAACATCATGATAAAAAAACATTTAAAATCAGAAATTTAATCAAATAACTTCATATATGTACATATGATTGTCCCAGACAGGTGTGGCCTATATGAATAGAAATTAGCCTGTATGTATGTCCATAGATATGGTGGACTCTGTGACTGGTGTTTAGAGAAGATCTTTCATATCAGGGCCCCACAGGAAATCAGAGTACCGAGGGATCGCTACGTTTCGCTTACAGCTTCCTCAGGGGATCCTTTTGGTACCAGATTGCAATCGGGAAACATGGAATGCCCAGTCTGACGCCACAAGGAGAGACATGAGAGCAGCACATAGACAGCCCCAGAACGAGAGTGCATCAGACATATTTCAGCCAAATAAAGGTGCTTGCCATAAGGTAAAAGCATATACCATACATAAGATTTATCCAACAAAGCATGTCCAAAAAAAGCAGGACCTGGATAGATGTAATACTTTTATGTAGAATGTTATGAAGCCATCCTTTATGGGTAAAAAATACTCCAAATATTATGTATCCGCTTGCATTTGATAGTGAAACACTCTCCAAGTGCTTGTGCCGATCCAGGCTGCAACCAGACCCCTCTGGTCTCTGTTCTCAGTCGATGCTTGTTACAGAGAAACGTGTCGGTTGGAGAGAACCTTGGGACGTCACCACATACCAGCTGGCAGTCTGAAAGCTTGCAGCTGTGTCTTGTACCGTATTTCTTAGCTGTGCTTATGCAAAAAAAATTGGAATAAACTACCACTTTTTACTGCACCATGAAGTTCCTCTTTTTCTAAATCCTTTATACCTATTGGAGGACTATCAGACAGATTGACTCGAAGGTTGGAAACTTATTAGATGGCTTGTATTTGGTGGAGGAGTGGCCAGTGTTTGGAGTGGACCAGGTGGAACACCACAGCTGATTACTGTGCATATCAGGCGAGCTTGATCCCTATAATTTGGGGTCCATCCTGTCTGGTAACAGGCCATCTGGCTTTTTACTTTACCTCTCCGCTTAGATATAAAGTACCGACCAGTTGCCATTACAGATTTTTGGGTGCTGCATCAGAAGTTGCATTCATTACTTCACTTTAAAGTTGCATTTATTATCACTTCAAGTTTGGGACTTTTTAACACAATAATAATTGATTTACTTTGACTGATTCACTCGCATGGTTATGTGTTTTGTATGATTATTCAATAATATGTTTAAGATTTGCGCAATCTTCTTTTCTATATATGTTTGTGAATTGAGTATATAATTTTTGGAGATAGCAGCATTCACATACACATGTACCCCCTTTTTTTCACTTGTTTTTTTCACTTGTTTTATTTTTTTGGTATCACATATAATATTGTATTACATACAATATTGATCACATTATTAGTTTGGCAAGCTTAGAATAATTAAACCATATAACTAGCCGACTGTGAACAACCAACATCTTGTGCAACACTGCGTGATGATTTACCCTCTTTAAGGAGTTTGATAATCCTCTCCTTTTTTTCAATTGACATCTCTGGTGTTGGAGCCATGCTTCATGTCAGTCCACTTGTTGCAACAGCTCTCCAAGGTGTGATCACTCCTTTTTACCTACATACTAACAAGCAGATTTAATCTGATGCAGGTGTTAGTGTTTGTAATGAAAATTTACAGGGTGATTCCATAATTTTTTCCTCAGAATTGAGTGATTCCATAATTTATTCTCTGTGCTTGTTCTATAAATCTAACTGTTACTGGCCACCACAATTATTTTTCTTGATTTCTTTTAGTGTTTCTTAAAGCCAGAAAGTTGCCATTTGAAATGCCTTTAGTTTTTGGCCATGTCTGTGATCTGCTTTTTTTCTACAACAATAAACAACTGAAGGAACATCCTCAGGGACTGGTGATTCCATAATTTTTGCCAAGGCTTGTATATAAAAAATAGGGAAAAATGCAGCCAAACTTATGCCCTGGTAAATAGACATATTTAACAACTCTATGAAATCAAAGATATCGCTGAATCCCCCAATGTGAAATGCTAATTATTGAAAATGTTATAAATAAAATTATATAATCTTATTCAAAATATGCAAAAAGTGATATAAAGCAACATATTGTTATATCTATATTAGGGATGAGCCCGATGTTCAAGTTGAACGTAAGTTCAACTCGAACATCGGGTGTTCGTTTGCTCGCAAACTAACCGAACATATGGGCGTTGGGAAATTTGAGCGCTGCGGAACGCCTCATAGTGCACTGCGAGATTGACGTCTGATGATTGGCCAAAGCATGCACCTGACCTGCATGCTTTGGCCAATCACAGTGTGCTCTGCTGCGAGAGCCATAATTGGCCAAAGGCAGGGTGCCTTTGGCCAATCATGGCTCGGGGGGGGCTAAGTCCTTGCCCCACACTATATAAGACTTCTTACATAGTGGCCGTGTATAGTGTGTGGACGGCGATAGATTGAGCTAGATTAGGCAGACAGGTTAGTTAGTGGCGTGCAGGCAGTGTAATAAATATATATATATATATATATATATATATATATATATATATATATATATATATATATACTGCATTTAGTGTAGACTAGATATTCAGTGTAGACTATATATATATATCTATATATATATATATAGATATATATACATATATAGTCAGGTCCATAAATATTGGGACATCAACACAATTGTAATCTTTTTGGCTCTATACACCACCACAATGGATTTGAAATGAAACAAACAAGATGTGCTTTAACTGCAGACTTTCAACTTTAATTTGAGGGTACATCCGAATCAGGTGAACGGTGTAGGAATTACAACGGTTTGTATATGTGCCTCCCACTTTTTAAGGGACCAAAAGTAATGGGACAGATTAACAATCATCCATCAAACTTTCACTTTTTAATACTTAGTTGCAAATCTTTTGCAGTCAATTACAGCCTGAAGTCTGGAACGCATAGACATCACCAGACGCTGAGTTTCATCCCTGGTGATGCTTCACTGGTCTTCAGTTCCTGCTTGTTCTTGGGGCATTTTCCCTTCAGTTTTGTCTTCAGCAAGTGAAATGCATGCTTAATCGGATTCAGGTCATGTGATTGACTTGGCCATTGCATAACATTCCACTTCTTTCCCATAAAAAACTCTTTGGTTGCTTTCGCAGTATGCTTCGGGTCATTGTCCATCTGCACTGTGAAGCGTCGTCCAAAGAGTTCTGAAGCATTTTGCTGAATGTGAGCAGATAATATTGCCCAAAACACATCAGAATTCATCCTGCTGCTTTTGTCAGCAGTCACATCATCAATAAATACAAGAGAACCAGTTCCATTGGCAGCCATACATGCCCACGCCATGACACTACCACCACCATGATTCACTGATGAGGTGGTATGCTTTGGATCATGATCAGTTCCTTTCCTTCTCCATACTCTTCTCTGCCCATCACTCTGGTAAAAGTTGATCTTGGTCTCATCTGTTCATAAGATGTTGTTCCAGAACTGTGAAGGCTTTTTTAGATGTTGTTTAGCAAACTCTAATCTGGCCTTCCTGTTTTTGAGGCTCACCAATGGTTTACATCTTGTGGTGACCCTCTGTATTCACTCTGGTGAAGTCTTCTCTTGATTGTTGACTTTGACACACATACACCTACCTCCTGGAGAGTGTTCTTGATCTGGCCAACTGTTAAGGGTGTTTTCTTCACCAGGGAAAGAATTCTTCGGTCATCCACCACAGTTTTCCGTGGCCTTCCGGATCTTTTGGTGTTGCTGAGCTCACCGGTGCGTTCTTTCTTGTTGATGTTCCAAACAGTTGATTTGGCCACACCTAATGTTTTTGCTATCTCTTTGATGGGTTTGTTTTGTTTTTTCAGCCTAATGATGGCTTGCTTCACTGATAGTGACAGCTCTTTGGATCTCATATTAAGAGTTGACAGCAACAGAATCCAAATGCAAATAGCACACTTGAAATGAACTCTGGACCTTTTATCTGCTCCTTGTAAATGGGATAATGAGGGAATAACACACACTTAGCCATGGAACAGCTGAGCAGCCAATTGTCCCATTACTTTTGGTCCCTTAAAAAGTGGGAGGCACATATACAAACTTTTGTAATTCCTACACCGTTCACCTAATTTGGATGTAAATACCCTCAGATTAAAGCTGAAAGTCTGCAGTTAAAGTACATCTTGTTTGTTTAATTTCAAATCCATTGTGGTGGTGTATAGAGCCAAAAAAGATTATAATTGTGTCGATGTCCCAATATTTATGGACCTGACTGTATATATATATATATATATATATATATATATATATATATATATATATATAAATTTTCTGCATTTAGTGTAGACTAGATATTCAGTCAAAGCAGGCAGTGTAGTATATATAACACAGTGTATTAAAGGGGAACCCTGCGCCAAAATGTAAAAAAAAATGGCGTGGGGGTCCTCACCAAAATCCATACCAGGCCCTTCAGGTCTGGTATAGATTTCAAGGGGAACCCCATGCCAAAACTGAAAAAAAATGGCGTGGGGGTCCCCCCATAATCTATACCAGACTCTTATCCAAGCATGCAACCTGGCAGGTCACGATCAGGGGGGGCGAGCGAGCGCCCCCCCCTCCTGAACCATACCATGCCATTAGCCCTTAACATAGGGAGGGTGCTTTGGGGTCCTCCGGTGGTTGTGGGGGTCTGCGGGCAGGGGGATTATCAGAATCTGGAAGCCCCGTTTAACAAGGGGGCCCCCTAGATCCTTCCCCCCGGTGACATAACCGAGTGACCCCGCTCCTTCTGACATCATGTGCCGTCATAGGGGGGCAGGGTCACCCGGTTCGTCAACGGGTGGCCCCACCCTTACCTTGCCAGAGTTGAGGCGATGAGGCCCTTGTCCTCCCTATGTTGAGGGCATGTGTCCTGGTATAGTTCAGGAGGGGGGGCGCTCGCCCCCCCTATCCTGTCCTCCAGACTGCATGCTCAGGTAAGGATCTGGTATGAGTTTTGGGGGGACCCCCATGTCAATTGTTTTTTAAATATTGGCATGGAGTTCCCCTTAAAATCGATACCAGACTCGAAGGGCCTGGGGGGCCCACGCCGTTTCTTTCTCCTTGATTTTTATCTATATTACCAGGAGCCAGCAATACATTACAGCCGCTAGCAAGTTTAAATTACATTTTTTCCTTTAGTAATGTCATTTTGCTGTGGGTCTTTAAAACACATCACACATATGCGCTACTTTACAGGCAGACTAAGGGGACCCCCCAAGTACAATATTTAAAGGAATGTTTCATTTTTATTGTTTCACTTTAAGCATTATTAAAATCACTGCTCCTGAAAAAACTGTAGTTTTTAAAACTTTTTTTGGCATTGATACATATCCCCTGGGGCAATACCCGGGTCCCCATACACTTTTTGTGACTTATAACTAGCATATAAGCCTTTCATTAGCACTTTTGATTTTTCATGTACGTGTCCCATAGACTTTAACATTGTTCGCATGTTCGCACACATTTTTTGCCTGTTCATATGTTCTGGTGCGAACTGAACCGGGGGGGGTGTTCGACTCATCCCTAATCCATATACTGTATCTACAATCCCAAACAGTTCAAAACAAAGTGCAAAAATCAAAAAATCCAGTGTCACAAGTAAAGAACATCTTTGAAGGACACAAAACCGGGATAAGTGCCACTTCCTTAATTGTGAATCATAAGGGAGAGCACTTACCAGATATCCATGCCCCCCGATTACAGAGTGGTCATGGTAAGCATGATTATAAACCCCATCCGATATCAAATCTCCACCAATGTCTTCAGCTTCTTTTACCACTCTCACAGAAGTAAAATATAGTTGTGCTGAGCTACCAATCTCAAAATTATACATGTGAAATAACATACAAAACAACTAAATTCCAATGCAATAAAAATAGTGTACTTCCTGCACATACAGTTTATACTGTATCAGTTCATAAAAAATGACAGTTCATCAAAACTTAGTGTTGTGAGATTCAAATACAAAAAATATTCATTAATATCTAAAGCACCTCTTCCTGATCACCACTGTGCTCTCAGTGCCCTCCCCTTATTGGTGTGACTTATAACGCATGTAAAATAACATCCAGCTTGGTTCTCTCCAGTTAGTATCATGTATCAGGCTGGGTTCACATCTAAGAAGCATACAGCTCACAGCAGGAGTCTGGTCCATTCACCATTTCAGGTCCAATTTCAGACTGAATTTTGGACTGAATTCGGACCTGAAACAGACCAAAAGATGCACAGGACTCCTCTGCAATTCGCACTGGAGCCGCTGCGGAGATGTATGAACCGGCTCCATAGAGGGTCAGTCACAATCTCCTGCTATGCGAATTGGATGCAAGGAAACCTGCATCCAATTCCCAATAGTGTGAACCCAGCCTTAGTGTCCATTGTGAACCTGTAGTGTGGCCTCCCGCTAACCAGTGTGCTCGTATCCCGTCAGGTGTTCCTCCAGGGTCCCTTTAAGAGCATCTTACCCTTGTGATGTATGGTTACTCTCATGCCATGTTGAAAATAGAGAGGGTGCCCCCAATAGTGTAGTATTGTAAAAGAATGCTTTATTACAATTAAAAATGGGCTTAAATTAATTAAAAAGGTATAAGATGTATTTCCTGTTCGCAATCCCTCAAACTCCGCCATACGCATTACGTCATGCACCACATGACTTCATCAGGGGCTGATGAAGTCACAGGGTACATGACGTAACAACAAATACAGGACCAGTGCTGGGAATTGTCGGCACAAAAAATATATATAGAAATCGAAATTGCAAACATGAACTTACCTAAAGAGAACCATAAAGTATTCCAACATAGGATGATGATAGTGTTAAACTAAGAAGAAGCAAAACCGTTGTGCTAATCATATATGTTTGGGTAACCAAAACTATGATTTACATAAATGTTACTGTTTTACCTTTTTACTCTGTAGAGAACATTACAGTCCATTTTTTAAAAGTCATTACTACTTTTCAATAAAAACAATTTGTTTCTATGGTGATATATGTTACTGCAGCCCAAGGACACGAAAGACACAGGGGCTAAGAAAAAGAATGACTTACATGTGTGCACTGTGCTGTGAAATTGGTATTACTTTAACAAAATGCACATTAGGGATATATGTAGGATTCTACGGATAGATCACATGCCACATGCGGTAGGTTTGTCAACAAGCTTTAATCAAAATGCAACAGTTGTTACAATTTTAGGTATTTTTATGTGCATATTTTGAATACGTTTTGTTCTTAAATAGGTTACAAGAGCATCTGATTTTGCTGATTCAGTGTCTCAATCATGACTTGTATTTGATAAATGATTGTTTAAAAAGATATGTAAATTTTGGTATACTTTTTATTTTTTCTTATATACAGCATTGAAGAGTTAAAGTGAGATTAAACCCAAAAACAAAAATCAACTCCTCAAATATGGTGGTTGCATTTGTTATATTTTTTAGGCGTTTTTTCACATATTTTCATCTGGTGATGCTGCCAGGGTGTCTCCACTCTGGATGGAGTTGCAATGGAGACAGCTTTGGAAAGCAGCATTGTCAGTCTCAGGGGAAGGCATTGTTAGATGCACTAGCAGATTTAGATGTACTTGACTAACAAATTAACCACTTGGCAACTGCCAAAGCATCGTACAACATTGCATACTTCCGGGTTTAGGCACCCGCTTTGATTATACACAGTGGGAGCTTTTCAGCATCTGGGACATGCTGATCGGCTGTGTGCAATCACAGCTCAGAACTCTGTTGGTAAACAACACAGAGCTCTGTACAGTACAGAGGAAGTCATCTGTCAGTTAACGGAAAGATCCAGTAGTAAACAGGCAGTGCAAGGATTTTACCTTAATGCACGGAATGCATTAGGGTAAAAACCTTTAGTGTTTACAACCACTTTAAAGCTGAACTCCAGCTAACACATTTTAAGCAGTTGCAGGCAATAATCTTTTTCCTTTTGGGATAAAGGTTTTACATAAATAAAGAAAATATGACCATTGTAAGAACCCCAGTTAGTGTTAAATGGTTTAATGCAACCTTGTAACTACAACAATGTACTGGACAGCTTGGTCTGTAAAACCATGTACACACGACTGGACTTTTCGACCGGACCGGTCCTACGGAACGAATCCGTCGGACAATCCGACCGTGTGTGGGCTTCATCGGACCTTCAGCGGACTTTTTCTGTCGAAAATCAGACGGCTTTTAGATTTGGAACATGTTTCAAAACTTTCCGACGGACTCGAGTCCGGTCGAAAAATCTGTTCGTCTGTATGCTAGTCCGATGGACAAAAAAGGGTGCAAGAGCAGCTATTGGCTACTGGCTATGAACTTCCTTATTCTAGTCCCTTCGTATGTCATCACATTCAAACCAACGGACTTTCGAACGGACTTTAGTGTGTGGGCAAGTCCGGTCGTTCGAAAGTCCGTCGGAAAGACCGTCACACCCTTGATGCTGAAAAGTCCGCTCGTGTGTACGCGGCATTAAAGAAAGTTGAAAAATAACAGACTGACTGCCTGGGGCTGAGCTGTATGTTCGTGTTATCGCACATTTTACATGTTTGGATGTTCTGTGGCAGCCACCTTCCTTTTTTATCATGCAGGGCTTTTTTTACTATGGATACATGTAAGTTCAATACTTTATATTAAATGCAACTCTTAAGAGGTTTTACACTATCCAGCTTTTTATGTTTTATTTGGATCTGACTAAATGATTACCGTTTGGGTGGAGTCCCCTAGACGCTCTGGAGCTGTTCCTGACGTGGTTCCTTTGTAGATACCTTGCTGTTGACCCCTACCGGGACATATTCATCAAGCCTGTATGACCCTTCGTAATAAAGGGTCCAGGCTGTCTAGTAAGAGTCCAAAATATTGTGGTGGTGGCGTGTTCACTTGGTGAAGGGATTGGATAACCTTATCCACAGTTGAATAATGGAGTTTGCCTCTTGACCATTATGGTCCATTTGAGAGACTGATTTTTTCTGGACTGTTTATTTATTTATAATTTTTTTTAGTAATTTTAACATCAATCACTGTAGCACAACACACATTTATTTTGTTTGCCTGCCTGGATCACCAGGTCAAAATAAAGGAAAAAAGTGAAAAAAAATAAATAAAAGGAAAATAATGGAGTCACCACATTTAACTATTGGCAACCTGCAAAATATTAGATTTTTATCTATACCGCTTTAAACTACCATTGTTAGTTTTTATTTAAATGGGTTAATTTACTAAAGGAGTTGAAAATGTTCACTCAACAAAGTGAATTTTATTTTAAAAGGGGAAAGGGGGTAATCACTTAGCTTAAAAATAAGGTGAAGCTATGTTCAGGTTGACTGTGTGATGCAAGTGAAATTAAAAGGCATATTGTTGGGTGAGTAAAGTGAATAGAGTTTCACCTTATTCATGAAGCTAAATGAACATTTACTTTTCAAAGCTTACATTCTGTACTCCTTTATCAGATCAAAAATAAATAAAGCTTCAGCACAACTGTATCTGTAATGCTTGGCTTCATACCAGGACCATCTTAAGAGCATTATAGGGCCCCGGGCAATACAGTGCACTGGGGCCCTGTCTACACAATTACGCACAAGAATAAAAATGCAAATTATCAATAAGGCTATAGTTATTGGTACTTCCAACAAAATCTGTGTTTAAACATTAACACAATGTTTGGACAATATAACACGAGCTTGAAAAGCAAGAAATTGAAAAACAAGAAATTACAGATTGAAATGGGACGGTACAAATGTATGTTTAAGCAGGAAATATTTGTGGGGGGCACATGGGGGGCAGAGTAAAATTGGGGGGGGTCGTGGCCCCATCAGGGCCCGTGCTGGTGATGCCATTGCACAGCACTGGCACAATGTGGCAGAATGATGCTTGGCTGGTTGGGCCCCCCAGGCAAGTGGGACCCCCAGGCAACTGCCCAGCGTGCCCATGCGAAAAGATGGCCCTGCTTCATACCCATGTTAAACAATTCAACACAGCAACATATATACTACACTACAGCGATACAACTTTTAAAGTATATGTCAACAAAATCACTAAAATCTGATATACTGTAGGTTTTAACATCCTAATGTATTTTTAGAAGTAATTTTCAATATTTTTAAATCTGCAGCTTTCATTATAATAATATCTGGTGATCCTGCAGTAAAGGTCCTTGTTCAGCCACTCCCTGTTATGGGGTTGACAATGGTCATGTTTTTGTCAACTTGTCTTAAAGACTTCTGATTGAGACTCCAAGGGGCTGCTTCAACACTCATTAGGCAGGCATGTTACACTGTTATCACTATCAGAAAACCCACCCTGAGCAATGACAGGCAGCAGTTGCTGGATTACATGCATGTAGGGAGGAAGAGGGTGCAACGTGACTGTAAAGAGGCTGGAGGAAATCAGCAGCACGGAGATGCAACAAAGGATGGAAAATATGAAAAAAAAATTGAAGTGAACCTGTTGCTTACCAACAAAAAAAATCTAAAACATTGTTCCTGCAATATAAAACTCTTTATCCTTACCTCTATGACAGAAGATGAGTCCAGACTCCACTCTCTATTAACACTAAAGCCTCCAACAAAGTCTTCAGCATTCAACACTTCAGGAAGTTTCAGATTAAGATTCAGATTCAGAATACCTTAGTAATCCCAAGGTAAATTATTAAGATACGGGTACATTCAACAAAGACACAAAATCAAAATGACAAACGAAAACCAGACACAATAAACAATAAAAGTACCATTAACAACAAGTTAATATTAATTAATAAAACAAATTAAAACCAAATTAATATTATACTGTAATAAACCATACCATCCCATTAAAAGACTACATTGAATAAATAACATCTATTAAAAAAAAGAAAACTAACAAAATGCAAAACTTACACCATTTTCTTTAAACAGTGCCCTAAAATGATTACGCATAAATAAACTGATACCAACATAATTTTCAAAGCTACATAAAAATAGTATTCATAAACAAGATTAAAATCCTCACATCCAGCACTCACAGAGAATTATATAAGGCTCCTTTCACATGAGCAATCGGATCGGGTCTGCTTGTCCGTTTTTCAGGCAGACGTGTTTGGTTCGTCCTCCTCTATGAAGCATGGATTTATCAGGACTTGTGTCTGTTTACATTAGCCTACTTCTAATTTGATCCAATCCACCAAAAACAAATGAAAGGGCATCCGTTCCCTTCTATCTGGGAGTATCGAACGACAATGGGGTGTGAATGGACAGCCAGTCCATTTTCATCCGACCGTCCATATAGCAGAGGGGCTGTGTCCGTATCTGCTCTGCATAAGTGCAGCAGACATGGACCTGTCACCTACCAGTTCTGTTCTGTCCGGCGCGGGATCAGCGGACAGGTGTCCTGCTGAGCAAGCAGAGTCTGCCCAGTGTAAAAGGGGACTCATTTTAGGGCCACAGGCAAAAAATATTTCCTCTGTCGCTCTGGTTGTAACAATCTATCACTGAAAGTACTCCATAGACTGACCAGTGTATTGTGAAGCTGGTGGAAGGAGTTTTCCAAGACTGAACGTACCTTGGACAACATTCTCCTCTCTGACAATGTTGATAAAGATTCCAACTCCAATCCAACATCACTGGCCTTGCGAATCAGCCTATTGAGTCTGTTGGTATTAGCTACTCTAAGCCTGCTTCCCCAGCATTCCACTGCATACAGGAGAGCATTAGCCACCACAGACTCATAAATCATCTTCAGCATTGTCCGGGAGATTATTGAAGAGCTCAGTCTCCTTAGAAAATAGAGGCGGCTCTGGCCCTTCTTATAGAGCACTTCAGTTTTCTTACTCCAGTCTAGTTTATTAAGTATGTGCACCCCCAGACACTACATCCACACCAACTCCTCGGATAGAAACAGGAGTTCCTTCCTTATCAAAATCCACAACAAGCTCCTTTGATTTAGATACAGTTGATTATCCTCACACTTTGTGACAAAGTTCTCCACAACAGTCCTATACGCTGTCTCTTTACAATCACTGATTCATCCTACTACCACAGAGTTATCAGAAAACTTCTAAAGATGGAGTTTAGAATACTTGCACCCACAACTGTTCATTTTGGTTTTTCTTGCCAGCCCCTACACTGCCACAGGACAGAGTAGTGTCAAAGGGGCACGCAGGAGAAACTATTGACTGCAGTGATGCAACAGGCATCTGACACGCTAGAAAATGTGTAGGATATGAAGATTGTGCCAGGGGCATATTGCTTAAAAAGAGTTCGGACTTGCATTGCAGAAGGCATTCAAAATTTTCTACTGCAGGAACAATGGTTAAATGGTAAATAAGAGTTTTTATAAAAAAATATAAAAATGAAGGAACACTATCATCATTTAAACGTTACAAAGAATATAACAGAATATGTAAAAAAATGTTCTTCAAATATATTACCTGCAAAAAGGTAAGATCTGAGCATGTTGACCCTTTACTAGATAATTTTAAGTTGCTTTCTGGGGGACATAGAGAAGGCAAATTCATTAAATATCTTCTTCAGCTGTGTATATAAAGGAAATGGCAAGGTTCAAGTTCTTAATGGGGATAATATTGTCATAGCCCCAAATGACCCACAATGGCTCAAAACTGACATGGCCCAAAAACATTAATAAAAAATAAAGGTGACTAAAGCACCTGGACCAAATGGTTTACATTCAGGGGTCCTCAAAGAGCTGAGCTATGTTATATCTAAGCAATTGTTATTAATTTTTAGAGATTCTTTAATGACTGGCATGGTACCACTGGAATGGCACAAGGCAAATGTGGCGCCTCTATTTAAAAAGGGATCACAGTGTTTACCAAGTCACTACAGAAAGGTTAGTTTTACTTCTATAGCTGGTAAGATACTGGAGACTTTATTAAAAGAACACATAGAGGAGTTTTTGCTAGAAAATAACAGCAAGCAACAGCATGGTATCATGAAAGACCAAAGTTGTCAAAGTTGACAAAGGAGTGGCTGTGGACATAGTATACATGAATTTGGCCAAAGCATTTGACACAGTTCCCCCTGTCCAATGTCCAAATTAAATTCTACAGGCTTAAAAAATGTATTAATGATTGTTATTATTATTATTGATTAATGACTCATACTCTGAATGGTCTTCGGTTATTAGTGGTGTACCCCAAGATTCAGAGTTGGAACCCTTGCTTTTAAAAAGTTCAGTGTTTCAGTGTTTGCAGATGACTCCAGGCTTTGCAGTGGAATTATGTCCTTACAGGATGTCTCCAACCCATAATCCGAACTCTATGCACTATTTAATTGGTTAACTATGTGGCAAATGAGGTTTAAAGTGGTTCTAAAGGATGAAGGTTTTTTACCTTCATGCATTCTATGCATGAAGATAAAAAACCTTCTGTATATACCTCCCCCCACACCCCCAATACTCTCCCAAGCCAGATCACGATCCAGCAATGTGCACGAGAGAGGCTGATCTCCCAGGTCTCTGCCTCCTCATTGTCCATAAAAAAAAAATATTACAGCGCACACATGCACAAAAAGACATTTACCTCCTGCAAGGCTATTTAAAACACCTAAACATTTTCAAAAAATATGGGGATTTGGTCACACCACATTGCTATATGGTACTTAAGCCCACTTACTGCGACAAAGTTCCCCCATAGTTAGTGGGAACTAACTATGCGGTACTTTGTCGCAGTAAGTGGGCTTAAGCACCATTTAGCAATATGGTGTGACCAAATCCCCATATTTTTTTGAAAATGTTTAGGTGTTTTAAATAGCCTTGCAGGAGGTAAATGTCTTTTTTGCATGTATGCACTGTAATATTTTGTTCTGTTTTATGGACTTTTGGCTGCACCATCTTTAATGCATCTTTTAGGGCCCCCCAAATATCTTGTTTGCTCATTGTCCATAAGACACACAGAATGGGGCTCAGCCCCACACCCCATGCAGCTTGCTATAGGGGCACTCAAAGAAGAGGAGGATCAAGGAACGCAGGCGGGGAACCTGAAAAGAGGAGGATTGGGGCCGCTCTGTGCAAAACCATCACACAGAGCAGGTAACTATAAGATGTTTGTTATTTAGAAAAAAAAACAAACAAAAAAAACCTTTGATATCAACTTTTGTGGATACGTGTAAAGTTATGCACTTCGGGGCTAAAAATAGGCATGCATCATACACACTAGAAGGGGAACAGCTGGAGGAGTTAATGGTGGAAAAGGATCTGCATGTTCTGGTAGATCATATACTTAATAATAGCATGCAACGCCAAGCTGCGGTTTCCAAAGCTAACAAAAGGCGTTCTTGTATTAAAAGAGGTATAGACTCCAGAGCGAGAGAGAGAGAGAGAACATTTTGCCCCTGTATAAATCATTAGTAAGACCTCATCTATAATATGCAGTTTTGGCACCATTTACAAAAAGGACATTAAAGAACTGGAGAAAGTGCAGAGAAGGGCAACCAAACTGATAAGAGGCATGGAGGAGCCAGGGGCGGGTTCAGGGGGGGAAACACGGCAATTGCCCCCCCCAAGAAATTAGATGTGGGTGAGAGAGCGGGTAGGTGAGAGAGTGGGCGGACCGGTGTTGTGCCGAGATCCGTTTCCCCAACAAAATCTGTTTCCCCTGGCTCTCGGTCTCGGCTGAGATCGGAACTCTGCCTCTCCAGCCCTCTGCACCTCTGCTCCTCCTACTCTCCCCGAATTCTAATCATCTTTCTACCGCCCCCTCCCCTGTGCATTCGGGGGAGAGTAGGAGGAGCATCGATGCAAAGGGCTGGAGGGGCAGAGCTCCGATCTCAGCCGAGAGCCAGGGGAGACAGATTTTGTAGGGGAAACCAACATCATCTTTCACCACCCGCCCTCACTGTGCAGGCAACTGTGGGCAGCAGAGAGATTACATCATCTCTCTGCTGCCTGACTCTGGGACACAGCAAAAGACAATCCCCACCTTAGCAGCAATTGACAGTCCGCAACTTGTGGCAGGCGATGTGGCAAGTGACAATCCGCATCTGGTGGCAGGCAAGTGACAACCAGCAATGTGTGGCAGGTGATGTGGCAAGTTACAGTCCGCAACATGTGGCAAGTGACAATCTGCATCTGGCGGTAGGCAAGTGACAACCAGCAACGTGTGGCAAGTGACAATCCGCAACATGTGGCAGGTGACATGGCAAGTGACAATCCGCATCTGGTGGCAGGCGACGGTGGCAAATGACACGCTCAGGGCTCCCACTGATTCTGCATTATGGTGAGTTGAACTATTTCATTTTATACAACGATGTAATAATAAAATACTGCGCTTCAATCATCCTGACACCATAACAACCATGGTGCCGGGATGATTGAAGCGCCAACACCAGCCATTTCCCCGATAAATTGCTCGCAAAAAAAACATATTTTCTGGCAGTGCCCCTCCCAAGACTAGACTCTGGGAGGAGCTCAGCTATGAGGAAAGATTAGCTGAATTGCATTTATTCTCTTTAGAGAAGAGGAGATTAAGGGAGGATATGATCAACATGTATAAATACATAAGGGGTCCAAATAGTGAACTTAGTGTAGAGTTATTCACTTTGAGGTCATAACAGAGAATAAGGGGGCACGCCTTATCAGTGGTGGCTGCACTTACTCCATCTTTAGCACAGGCAGTGTTTCCCTCCGGGCAATGGCTTCCCCTGCGTCTCCTCCTCAGCATCACGGCGGCTGTGTGTCTCCTCCCTCTTCCTCCTAGGCCAATAGGTTTGCTCCTCCTTTCGGCCAATAAGGTAACGGGTCTCCAGACCTGCTTCCTGATTGGCCGGGAGGAGAACTAGTGTGACAATAGTGAATATTCATTCGCTATTGTCACACAACTGTGTGGGCTCGCGGCGCAGTGCTCTGCGCCCCGAGCCCACCCTTTTTTTAAGACTATTAGAGCCTCTGGCTCTATTCACATGCTTAAAATAAATAAACCCATTATAATCTATGCGTCAGGTGCCTGCATGTAGATTAGAGGGTTGGACATATGGATATGGGGGCTGTGCCCCTGCGCCCTGCATTCTGGTCCACCACTGCTCCTTATATCTGGAGGAAAAGAGATCTAACCTTCACATACAGAAAGGCTTCTTCACAGTGAGAGCAGTGAAAATGCAGAATAGACCTTCCTCAAGAACTAGTTCTGTCCACCTCAGTAGATTGTTTAAAAAAAAGAGCTGAATGCATTCTTAAAAGCACAAAATATAACTGGATACTAAAAGATAACACCAGGGGTAGTTGATCCAGAGAATATGCCTCCTGGGGGATCAGGAAGGAATTTTTCCCCCCATTTTTTCTAAATAACAGCCTGCAATTCTCAGTTAAAATGCATTGTTAATCGATTTGCTTATAGCAAATTGATTGCCAAGTAATTTTGAACCCCAATTCATTGAGAGGCATTTAGCAACTCTGCCGCTAAAATAAAAATGTGAAAATAACGGCTGGAAAGGAAATAACACTGTAAAGGAAAGACTTGCCTTTCTTGTTGACAATCTTCCATCTCCTGAAGAGCTAGGTTTGCTGAAAAATCTTTAGCATCTGACACATCTGGGTGTGTTCGATGTCTAGTCCTCCACTAAACACAGTGGTTTAATTTGCTAAGTCACTACAGGACACAATAGTGAGGTAGATACTAATGGATCAAACTTCAGTATTTCGTGGAGAACCGGGGATCCAACACACCCAAAAGTGTGTTGGATATAAAAGATCCTTTAGCCACTAAAGGTCTTCAAGACAGCAAAGGTTAGTAGCGGGGGCATAGTTTCTTTCTTTACCGGCAGCCCATATTTTAATGATTTTTGCAAGTGACAGAGTTGCCTTAACAAATAACTCTTGACAATTTTATTTCTGGTTTATACTGATATCCAAGTCCGTGCTTGGGGATTCCAAACCACCTTGTGCCTAGGGGAGCATTTCTTCCTTTCACTTTAGTGAGATTTCTTCTCATTCCTGGTGTGCCTTTGGGACAGGAAGTGGTGGCCAATCTCCCAAGTGGGTATAGCAGTATGGTGTTTCAAACAATTATCTACTCTATCCAAAAGTTGTAAAACATTTGCACTAGTGTTTTACTTTAAAAGGCCTCTGTTTCTCCTTAGTAATGATACTCTGAAGTTTATACTAGCCTAAGGAATAACAAATACCCAAGGGGCATCTTGAAATTCCTTTTCTGATAGAAGATGATCCCCTAGAAAAGAAAATATAGGCAAGGTTATACATACATGGACAAACATGTACAGTACAAACATTAAAAGTTAGGGCTTGTTCACACCAACCTGCACATAGATCGGGAACCAATCAAAGTGGTTCCTGATCATGTAATTGCTACGCCAGCTATAAGTGATCACATGTAGGCTGGAGGCTTCAATTGCAAAAAAACCTTTAAGTCTGCACATGGCATTGAAGATGTCATTGCAGCTTGAAAATGTCAGTGTTAATTTATTTAAAGGAGGCGTATGGACATCAATACTCACCCCCATGGTGCAGCATCAGTCTAATGCTGCAGCTGTCCCCTGCTGGCTCTAAGCCCAAGAACTGAGCAATCACATGGCTGATGATCACTCAGTTCTTGGTCTGCTCGGAGCTCAGAGCAATGACTGCCCTCCAGCGCTCATTGGAGCACCGGGTTAGGGAGGGGGCAGGAACAGCTGGCTCCAGCTCTCAGATGCTGAGCCAAATGTCAAACAGACATTCGGGTGGTTCCTGAAAACATGGTTGGGATCCTTCTAAAGCCTGGAGTAACTCTGTGACATCAGTGTACAACGGGCTTTAGCCTGCTGTCAGCTGATTCTGGGTCACAGGAAAGCAAAATTAAGTGCACTCCCATGACCCAAAAAAGAAGTATGGCCAAAAAAAGCTTTGACCATACTTCTCTTTTTATACTGTAATTGTCAGATGCAATTACAGCAATAAAAATACCTTACTTTGAAACAAAAATAAATATTTTTAGGGAAATTCGTCTGCTATAATAAAGCATAGATGGGTTTTTATTAAAACAGTGTACGAAAGAAAAGTCGTATATGTCCTTAAACATATACTGTAGGTGTTACAATTAGTTACAGTGTTATTGTCAAGTTAAAGCCACATATACACTATCAGATTTTCTGCGGATTTTTGTCTTCAGATTTACCAAAAACCATGTAGTGCAAGGGCCTGCCTGATTGCATACAAATTGAAACTCCTAAGGTTTGACCTCATATTATATGGTTTTGGTAAATCTGAAGGAAAAAATCAGCAGAAAATCTGATAGTGTGTATGGGGCTTTAACTGATATATGGTGACACTGAAAAATTGGGCCTGGCATTTAGGTATCAGTAATCTCTGGCCATATTAGTGTTAACTGGCCTTTGAAGAAAGGGTATAAATAATAGAAAATACATTAGCTTTACGTGTTAATTAGTAAATAATCTTACCGTTTCTGTCAGCACTTTTAAATGGTTCATTTGCATCATCTATCTGAGTCTCTGTGACATTTGACAGTTCAGCCAGCGTTATAACACCATCCTTGTTCATATCATAAAAATCAAAGTTGAAAGGTAGAGCTAAAATAATATAAAAAACACATTTTATAAATTACTCTAATCCTCAAGAAGAATATGCAATGGTCCAGCTACTCCTTTCTATATTACTGTTCTCATTAGTCTGCTAGAGATGTATCCTACAAATTATTATTTTTGTACTTTTTCAAGGGGTTGTAAATTAAAACATTGGTTAACAGAACAAATAGAAGTTTATGTAAATGTCTTATCCTGACATGTCAAACCCTAAGTCCTTGGGCCTGGCTCATACAGCTACCATAGCTTGAAGAGCAGATGCCTTCTTTGTTAGTACTTATTGTCTACAGTTACGAGGTAGGCCGCAGGCAAGCTGAATGTAAACACAACAATGTTTGTCAATTTTTTTTTGCATACTATAAACGGAGTAGTGAAGTATCACTATGGTGATATTGTGCTGCTTTGGCGGTGATCACCTACAATAGCTAGCTGCTCTGATATCACTGTATGTCAGTGCAGCCAGCCATTGTAGGTGATCACCCACCGCCACAGCAGTAAATGTCAGTGCAGCCAGTCTCAGTGTTCCCAATCACCACCACATAAGTCCTTATGCCATCATAAAGCATTGTTCACATATGTGGGGCTCTCTGAAGAGTGATATGTGTTTGGATCATTCTTCAAAGAGCATTTGACAGGTGGCGAGGTGGTGTATTGCCTGCTTCCTGCTTGCTTTAACCCCTAGGACCAAACACCACCATTCACTTAAATGAGTCATGATTGGTGGGCACTACACCTCTTGAAAGCAACAGAGAGTATAAATTCCTGAAAATCCAAGAAAGTAACCCTCCAGCGCTTAGGTATAATGCTTAAGGGAAGGAAGTGTGTCTAGTCCTTATTGTCAAAGCCTAGGGTCTTGCTGCCCTCTCAGGACCATGTTTATCCAAATATACTGAAAAACAACTAAAAAAAGAGAAGGGCGCACCAACCTTGTGCAAATCCATTATTAAAATTTATTAAAAGATAAAAAGTGACACACATAATACTCAAAAATGCAAGATGTATACACACATATCAAAGCAAAATGAAGACAAGTCATCTCCAGGACTGTTGGAAGGCTCCAATAGTGCAAGGAGACCAGATGGAGTCTGTGATGGCTTTACTGATGCATTTCGAGGGAGAACCCTCTTCCTCTGAGCCAGAGTGGCTCTGAGGAGGAGGGTTCCCCCTTGAAACGTGTCAGTCAAGCTTTAATATGCGTGTATACATCATGCATTTGTGAGTATTACTGTATGTGTGCGCCCTTCTCTTGTTTTCGTTGTTTTTTTATATAGATTCCTGCCTTGGCTGCAAAGCAAAACACTGCAGCCATGGCATATTTACATCCATATCATCAGCATCTGCAGCTAAAAGGGGTAGCAGTTGAAGGGGGTGTGGTAAAACCTCTGCTCAAACGCCGGGTTTTAACTCCCCCTAACTTCATGTGTGGACAAGCCTTAATACTGTAGCAAGTCGCAGTGTCCTCAGACCAGTGTAGCTAGAAAGAGTGGAGTTGATTTACTAAAACTGAGGAGTGCAAAATATAGTGCAGCAGTACATAGTAGCCAATCAGCTTCTAGCTTTAGCTTGTTCAATAAAACCGGGAAGCTGATTGGTTTCTAAGCAGAACTGCACCAAATTTTGCATGCTCCAGTTTTAGTAAATCAACCCCAGAGTTCCTTACACCACCACACAAGACTAGTGTTGCTAACAACAGTTTTCCTGATCACCACCACACTAGTCCCAATGTCTTCAGACCTATGTATTCCAACAACAGTGTTCCTGATCACGTCACACAGGTCCCATATCCCACTAAATACGTTCCGATGAGACACCAGTCCCAGCCATCCCCTAAGGACAACTGCACTCCTGGAACCACAAGAAATTGTTCTGTTCCTCCTTTCTTCAGTCTTCTGTACTTCCTGGCCAGTGAACATGGCATTCCTAGGGGGCAGCAACGTAGCAGTAGGCTAAGCTTGCATAGCTTATAGCAATGAGGACTGCTATACATGATGCTACACCAATCTATATTCCCTGACCATTTATACAAAGGTGACCATTACAGTACACTTTTTTTTTTCTTTGTTTACAAAGTTTTTATTGGAAGATTCATTGACACATATAGAATGGTACACAGTACACTTTTTTTTTTGATACAATTGGTTGATTTTTGTGATACAATGTCCAGTAGATAATCAGTTCAAACACTGAAAAAGTCTCACACGTGTGGTGTCCCTATACTCAGGGGGAGTGGCAGAATGTGTTTTGGGGTGACATTCTAAGTATGCCTATGCTGTGTGGGAAAAATATCTTATTAAATTGACAACTTTGTGTAAAAAAAAAAATATTCCTTTTCTGCATTGCCCAAAAACTTGTAGCAAAAAAGGTAGGTCTTCAAAAAACTCACCATGCCTATTAAAAATACCTTGAGGTGTTTACTCTAAACAATGTGGTGATTTTGTGGATTTTTCCACTGTCTTATAGCCCTGGGTGCTCCAAAAATGTGATAGGTAGTCAGGAAATTAGATATGTAATGTATGCCCCTAGAACGCTCCTTGGAGTTTGGGCCCCTCTATGTGTCTAGGCTTTAAAAATAATACTTCATATTCCCATCGCACATGTTCCTGGTATAAGCTCTAAATGCTTGGGTGCTGTAGCAACAACTCGTAGCTACCCACCTGGGCCAGAAGAAGGCAGGACGGGTGAAGGGGATCCATGCTGTGCATTACAAAAACAATCTCACAGTTTC
This sequence comes from Lithobates clamitans, assembly GCA_037952925.1. Lineage (NCBI taxonomy): Eukaryota > Metazoa > Chordata > Amphibia > Anura > Ranidae > Lithobates > Lithobates clamitans. Next base: position 1,880,885 of record JBBGZY010000490.1, read on the forward strand.
TTCTGTTCTTGTGTCATTGACTCAGACATCGAGCTCTTTACTGCCACCTCTGGCTTGACTACTATGTGCATGTGCACCCCTCGTGTGATAGTGTTCTGCCTGTACTATGTTTCTCAGTAACGTGTCAGCTTTGTGAGAACGAGTTGGGACCAGGTAGGAAGTTACAAGTAGGGGCTGTGAAGGTAAGGGAGGGGGGCTGTTTGTGTACAGGGAGGGGCCAGAGGCTTGTGTGTGTACAGATTTGTGTAGGGCTACCATATATACAGGTGTGTGTGTGTTTGGGGGTAATGTTTCATATTCCCATCGCACATCCTGGTATAAGCTCTAAAGGTTGGGTGCTGCAGCAACAACCAGCTGGATACTGGTTCAAGTCACAATGTAGATACTTGCCAGCACACCAAGGATCAGCACAGGATGGCGTCCAAACAATTTAGTTTATTGCATGATCACAACACAAAGAGGTGCAACGTTTTGGAGTCACACAGGACTCCTTCATCAGGCAGGTGCCTGACGAAGGGGTCCTGCGTGACTCTGAAACATTGCACTGACATATATATACAGGTGTGTATGTGTGGGGGGGCGCTGACATATATACAGGTGTGTGTGTGGGGGCGCTGACATATATACAGGTGTGTGTGGGGGCGCTCACATATATATACAGGTGTGTGTGTGGGGGGCGCTGGCATATATACAGGTGTGTGCGTGGGGGGCACTGACATATATATATAGGTGTGTGCGTGTGGGGCGCTGACATATATACAGGTGTGTGTGTGTGGGGGCGCTGACATATATATACAGGTGTGCGTGTGTGGGGGGCGCGGACATATATACAGGTGTGTGCGTGGGGGGCGCTGACATATATACAGGTGTGTGTGGGGGGGGTGCTGACATATATACAGGCGTGTGTGTGGGGGGGCTGACATATATACAGGTGTGTGTGTGTGTGTGTGGGGGCGCTGACATATATATATACAGGTGTGTGTGTGTGTAGGGGGCGCTGACATATATACAAGTGTGTGTGTGGGGGGGCTGACATATATACAGGTGTGTGGGGGGGGCTGACATATATACAGGTGTGTGAGGGGGGCTGACATATATACAGGTGTGTGTGGGGGGCTGACATATATACAGGTGTGTGTGGGGGGGCTGACATATATACAGGTGTGTGGGGGGCTGACATATATACAGGTGTGTGTGGGGGGGGCTGACATATATACAGGTGTGTGTGGGGGGGTTGCTGAAGAATGTACAGGTGTGTGTGGGGGGCTTACATATATACAGGTGTGTGTGGGGGGGCTGACATATATACAGGTGTGTGTGTGGGGGGGCTGACATATATACAGGTGTGTGCGTGTGGGGCGCTGACAAATATACAGGTGTGTGTGTGGGGGCGCTGACATATATATACAGGTGTGCGTGTGTGGGGGGCGCTGACATATATACAGGTGTGTGCGTGGGGGGCGCTGACATATATACAGGTGTGTGTGTGTGTGTGGGGGGTGCTGACATATATACAGGCGTGTGTGTGGGGGGGCTGACATATATACAGGTGTGTGTGTGTGTGGGGGCGCTGACATATATATACAGGTGTGTGTGTGTGTAGGGGGCGCTGACATATATACAGGTGTGTGTGGGGGGGCTGACATATATACAGGTGTGTGTGGGGGGCTGACATATATACAGGTGTGTGTGGGGGGGCTGACATATATACAGGTGTGTGTGGGGGGGCTGACATATATACAGGTGTGTGTGGGGGGGCTGACATATATACAGGTGTGTGTGGGGGGGGGGCTGACATATATACAGGTGTGTGTGGGGGGGTTGCTGAAGAATGTACAGGTGTGTGTGGGGGGCTTACATATATACAGGTGTGTGTGGGGGGGCTGACATATATACAGGTGTGTGTGTGGGGGGGCTGACATATATACAGGTGTGTGCGTGTGGGGCGCTGACATATATACAGGTGTGTGTGTGGGGGCGCTGACATATATACAGGTGTGTGTGGGGGGCTGACATATATACAGGTGTGTGTGGGGGGGCTGGCATATATACAGGTGTGTGAGGGGGGCTGACATATATACAGGTGTGTGTGGGGGGCTGACATATATACAGGTGTGTGTGGGGGGCTGACATATATACAGGTGTGTGTGGAGGGGCTGACATATATACAGGTGTGTGTGGGGGGCTGACATATATACAGGTGTGTGTGGGGGGCTGACATATATACAGGTGTGTGTGGGGGGGCTGACATATATACAGGTGTGTGTGGGGGGGCTGACATATATACAGGTGTGTGTGGGGGGCTGACATATATACAGGTGTGTGTGGGGGGGCTGACATATATACAGGTGTGTGTGGGGGGGTTGCTGAAGAATGTACAGGTGTGTGTGGGGGGCTTACATATATACAGGTGTGTGTGGGGGGGCTGACATATATACAGGTGTGTGTGTGGGGGGGCTGACATATATACAGGTGTGTGCGTGTGGGGCGCTGACATATATACAGGTGTGTGTGTGGGGGCGCTGACATATATATACAGGTGTGCGTGTGTGGGGGGGGCGCTGACATATATACAGGTGTGTGCGTGGGGGGCGCTGACATATATACAGGTAGGTGTGTGTGTGTGTGGGGGGGTGCTGACATATATACAGGCGTGTGTGGGGGGGGCTGACATATATACAGGTGTGTGTGTGTGTGGGTGGGGGCGCTGACATATATATACAGGTGTGTGTGTGGGGGGCGCTGACATATATACAGGTGTGTGTGTGGGGGGGCTGACATATATACAGGTGTGTGTGGGGGGGCTGACATATATACAGGTGTGTGTGGGGGGCTGACATATATACAGGTGTGTGGGGGGCTGACATATATACAGGTGTGTGTGGGGGGGCTGACATATATACAGGTGTGTGTGGGGAGGCTGACATATATACAGGTGTGTGTGGGGGACTGACATATATACAGGTGTGTGTGTGTGGGGGGGGGGCTGACATATATACAGGTGTGTGTGGGGGTTGCTGAAGAATGTACAGGTGTGTGTGGGGGCTTACATATATACAGGTGTGTGTGGGGGGGCTGACATATATACAGGTGTGTGTGTGGGGGGGCTGACATATATACAGGTGTGTACATGTGGGGGGCTGACATATATACAGGTGTGTGTGAGGGGCTGACATATATACAGGATTGGGGTGGGGGCTGAGTGCATACAGGTGAGGTGGCTGGTGTGCGGATTCGGTAGGATGGCCCATAGGCAAGCCCTGGGGAATGTTGGTGGTCAGGGCTTGGGGGTGGTGCGGGGGCCCAGGCCTAAAACTGTGTAAGGGGCCCAAAAAATTTCTGATGGCTGCCTTGCTCACAACTGCTCACTTCCAGCCTGTAACAGTTCTACTTACAAGCCAGTAAAATCAACCCAATCCCTAGCTAGCCGAAAGGAGACTAGACTAACCCTGTAAAAAGGTTTATGCTTACCCATCTGCAAGTGCTAAACTCAAAAAGTGAATATTTGCTATTTTTAGTGAACATCTGGAAATGTTAATTGTGTCTAAGCAGTGCCACGAAAATTTACCTTTTGTTTAGAATTTCCCCTAATATAAGAGCAGTGCACTTCCTGGTATGTGAGCGTGCCTGGGCACTTCTGTACCTGTAGCATCTTATTTCTGCAATGTAAGGTCTCAGGCACTACTGCTTCTTACTGCTAGACTTAAAGGGGTTGTACACCCTCAAGGTTTTTCACCTTAATGCAGTGGTTCTCAACTCCAGTCCTCAGGACCCACCAACAGGCCAGATTTTAAGTATTACCTTGGGGAGTTGCAGACTAGAATACTGCAATCACTGAGCAGCAAGTGATATCACCTGTGATGTATTTCAGCTATCTTGCAAACCTGGCCTGTTGGTGGGTCCTGAGGACTGGAGTTGAGAACCACTGCCTTAATGCATTCTAGTGCAGTACCCCCACAGATCCCCCCCTTTACCTTACCTGAACCCGATCGTTCCATCAACAGGGACAAGCACAGCAGCTCCAACTGCTGTCTCGGGTCCTCATTGGATAGATTGATAGCAGCGGTAGCCATTGGCTCCTGCTGCTGTCAATCAAATCCAGTGATTCGGGAGATGGGGGCGGGGCCGAGTCTTGCTGTTTGTGTCAAAGGACGTAGCAGCAGGACTCGGGAGGGCGCCCGCACGAGGGCCCCAATGGAAAGTGGCTCCCTGTTGGGGCACTCCAGAAGAGGAGGATCATGACCACCCTTGCGCAGAGGAGGTAAGTATAACATGTTTGTTATTTAAAAAAAAAAATCCTTTACAACTCCTTTAACAGATGTGTGAGATTTAGTGATTTCACTGATATGCCTCTCACTGTCTCTTTACCAGCGATTGATGCGAGAGTCCTGTCTCCACCATTATGGTTGCCTTCACACAGAGAAAAATAGTGCAGAACAAGGCACAGTTTTGGGGGATTTACTAAAACTGGTGCACATAGAATTTAGTGCAGCTGTGCATAAAAACCAATTATCTCCCAGGTTTTATTGTCAAAGCTTAACTGAACAAGCTGAAGTTAGAAGCTGATTGGTTATTATGTACAGGTGCACCAGATTCTGTGTGCACCAGAATTAGTAATTCTCTCTCAGCAGATCATAAATAGAAAGATATCAGCTGCACAGTGACCACAGGCAATATTGCTGACTACTGATTTGTGCTTTCTTTGGGGCATAGCTACATGAGTTCAGTTGCGTTCTATCTTTGCTTAGTAAATCTTTGCTGTCTTCTTGAGTTCCGGATGCTGCAGCAATACGGCACTACTGGGTGTGTCAAATAATGTGTTCCCCGCTGGGAGGGGTGGTTTTTCCCACCGACTCCTAAGTCACTACTGTGTCAGTGCTTCTGCATGAACTTTAAGGATGTATTGCTCCGCAGTACATACAATTACAGAGGTGAATGAAGGAGTGGATTTTCAAAAGCTCATTTATTGCTTGTTTACTGTTTAGGGTATGTAAAAACTTAAATGTCTATAGCCATACCATGGGTTCATCTTACAATGGTGTAAACTTAAACCTATACGAATGGTAATATTAAGATATGGTACTTTACTTACCAACTATTACAAAATGGGGATCTTCTGCATTAAACTGAGCTGATCCAAAATCATTGCCATGGTCTGAATGTGACGTCATAGGAAAAAGACATGCTGTGTGAAACAACAATATACCAATGCATGCCCACAATATTTTTCTCTCCATACTTTTTCTGAATGAAATAAAAGAATGAAATGAAAGTGAATTCTAGCTTATCAGAAATAAAAAATAGCAATTATAATTTCATAATTTTTATGTTAATAATAATCTGTGAGATTATAAAAACTTCCACTGGATCCTTGTTTGTGAAGGTGTATGTTCCAAGTCTTTAAACGAGTCACTGATATTAACCCATTGCTGACTACACTATAGCTGAATTAGGGCTACAGTGTGGCTGGCTAGTTCTGGGATGCCGTCATATGACAGCATCCCATGATCGCGTCCACTGCGCACCCGCTGTGCAGGCAATGTGCTCAGACACTGCTGAGCACAGATTTAGGTAAAGAGCCAATCAATGTCGGTCATCAAAATAAGACCTTATGTCAAGTGGAGATTTAGATGTTTGGTTGGTTACTTTACTGGGTGCTAATAGGTTCTTAATGGTACGAGCCTTGCGGAATGTCACATGTGGAACATCAGGTAAAACTGGAGCTAGACTTTGGTCCAGTAATAAAATATTATACGGTTTCTTAATGATTCTGGATATAGATTTAAAACTGTCATTAAAAGTAGAAATAAATCTAACTGTCTGGTTAGTTCCTACGTCTTCTTTAGGGGCCTTCACCTTAGGAAGAGGGTTCATGTGGGACAAATAAGCGTCATTAATCAGGTTACATGTGTAGCCCTTCTCTTGGAATTTCATTTTCATCGTGGCCCCTTGTTCGATATAATCCTCTACTCTGGAGCAATTACGTCTCAATCTATTGAATTGGCCACTTGGGATGTTACATTTCCATGATGGATGATGGCAACTTCTGAAGTGAAGGTAGGAGTTGCCACTAGTTGGCTTAAAATGTTTTTTGTGAAAATCCTATATTGATCATGGGCCAGTACTAGGTCCAGGAATACGAGTTTGCGGGGGTCTATGACATAGGTAAAATTCAACCCCAGGGGATTAGAATTATAATGGGCTACAAAGGAGGAAAACAGATCTGGGCTCCCACTCCAAATGAGCACAATGTCATCGATGTACATTGTGCTCATTTGGAGTAGGAGCCCAGATCTGTTTTCCTCCTTTGTAGCCTATAACATTTTATTGCTGGACCAACGTCTAGCTCCAGTTTTACCCGATGTTCCACATGTGACATTCCGCAAGGCTCGCACCATTAAGAACCTATTAGCACCCAGTAAAGTAACCAACCAAACATCTAAATCTCCACTTGACATTAGGTCTTATTTTGATGACCGAAAGGGGATTTTTCAGTGTAAGAAAAGGGGATGCCTCACATGCCAATTTATTGCACATGACACCAAGAACATCACGACTAATTTAGGCAAAACATATGAGATTAGGCAATTTACTACTTGCTCGACAGACTTTGTAATCTATGTTTTGCGGTGTCCTTGCGGGCTTTTCTACGTTGGTCGGACCATCAGGGCCCTACGGGCCAAGGTGGGTGATCACCGTAGATTGATTTCCAAGGGGAGCGATGAACATAGTGTCCCCCGACACTTTCTACGCTTCCACAACAAGGACTTCAGACTTTTAGAAGTATACGTTATTGAAACTATTCCCAAAGGCACACTGACCAGCAGTGAGAGATTTTCTCTACTTTGCAAACATGAGGTATTTTGGATATATATGTTCGACTCACCTCTAAGGGGTTAAATGAGGAACTGGAGACATGCAGTTTTGTGTAGAGTTGTTCTTGTTGAATTGATGTATATACCAATGTATGTTTTATTTGCCATTGTGTCTTCTCAGTAACAGGGGTGTTGGACTGGAGATAGATTCCTTTTTTTTTTTTTCCTCCTTCCCTCCCCCCCTGTTCTCGCAATGGGTTAACTACTCCCGCCCTTATTTTAATTTTGACTTTTAATTCCCTCCTTTCGCATTGTCCCTCCCCCTGTCCCCCCCCCTGTTTTTTCCCCCCTCCCTTTTTCCCACTTAACATTTTGTATTTAAACCTTGCAAGTTGCCTCTATCCTTGACTATGAAAAAGTGCAAACGCACGAAATGCGTCGTCAAGGCAACCTCTGACAGAGGTTCCACTCAGCACCATGCCACGGTGAAAATCCATCCATCCATCCACCCACCCTTGGGAGCTTCACATGGTTTACATACAGTGTTCTCCAATCAACCTGCTGGTTCCATCTATCCACTTTTGGCTGACAGCTCATGTTTTCCATCGGACTTTTTGAGTGACACCACTCTTCCCTGAGGTTCATTTCACTCAGAGGTGACACAGACCGGCAGGTTATTTGTTCCATGTCCCCAGCTTGTTCCCTGTCTACCATGTCACTCCTTGATAGCCTGATTACATTTCCATCGGCTTCACCAAGTGTCACTGCCTCTCACTGAGGCTTTTCTACTCAGAGGGGACACAGACCAGCATCTCAGCTGCTTAGCACTATCAGCTGCTTCTCCGGCGGTTCCCCTGTGTGAAGCTGCTCCCTCTTCCTCCAGCTGGGCTGACGTCACCGCTCCTTGGCACGGAGCATCTGTGAGACCTTCTCCTCCCGGTGGATCTACAGCCTGTCTTCATGTAACATCCACAGATCTGTCCTCCGGAACTGGTGAGCCTACCCCTCTGAAGCTGGTGTTCATAGTGTGAGTCTCCTGGGTCTGTGGGCTGGGGCTTCCATCTCCCCACCAACCCCCTTCTATCTGCTTTACAGCCTGGGGTTAGGTTCTTTGGATGGATCTCCAGTTTTAGACTGCCTGTTGCTGATTGGACCTTCTGGCTGCTATAAACGTTTTTATTTAAGTGCAATACAGTGTTATCTACATGGGACTATTATATACTGTTCACTAATTGTTTTTAACCCATTGTTTTTATTACACGCATTTATTAAATCTCTTAACCTTTATTATTGGACTGCTGCTAATTGTTTGTGTGATATTCAGAGCGCTGGACATTCTTTGGTCACACCTCATAAATCAGTCATCCAAAGAAGGGATTGTTCCGAACACCCTCAAGCAAGGTATCGTCAAAAGCCTGCTAAATAAACCCAACCTGGATGCTAAGGACCCTAACTACTAAGATTATGGAGAAAGCAGTAGTACAACAGCTACAACGCCACCTGGACACACACAAACTCCTGGACCCTCTACAATCAGGCTTCCGCCCAGGCCATGGCACAGAAACGGCACTTCTCAAAATATGGGACGACGCCATCGAAGCAGCAGATGACGGAGAATCATGTCTCCTGGCACTGTTAGACCTCAGTGCAGCATTTGATACAGTGGACCACAATACTCTACTTGTCTGGCTCACAGAATTAGCAGGAGCCACAGATTCTGGTCTACAATGGTTCGCATCCTTCTTAGAGAATCGTTCTCAGACAGTGAAACTAGGAGCATTCACCTCGGAAACCCGCACAATCTCCTGTGGAGTCCCTCAAGGTTCACCCTTGTCACCAGTGCTCTTCAACATCTACATCCGCCCACTCCTCAAAATCATCAGAAAATCGGACCTCTGCTTCCACTCATACGCTGATGACACTCAACTCTACTTCCGCATCACTGGACAAAAAGACCATCATCAGCAACTAGAGAAATGCCTCACTCTGATAGACGACTGGATGACCACTAGCTCCCTCAAACTTAACGGTCCAAAAACAGAACTTCTTCTCCTACACGGTAACCAAGATTCGAAAACAAAGATCCCGTGGACACCTCCCACCAACTTTGGACAGACCATCTCTCCAAGCACCAAAGCCAAGATTCTCTGAGTCATCTTTGACTCAGAAATGTCAATGGATGCACAAATAGGATCAGTAGTTAGCGTCTCCACCATCTCCTCTGCCTGCTACGTAGACTCACATCCTTCGTCCCAGAAGAGGACAAAGCAGCAGTAGTTGGAACTATCATCAATTTCCGACTCGACTACGCAAATTCCCTCTACATAGGATTACCCCAATATCAGCTTGCGCGCTTACAACTCATCCAAAACACGGCGGTAAGACTGCTAACAGGAAAAAACCCTGGGAATCCATCTCCCCATCCCTGAGGAGCCTGCATTGGCTAACCGTAAAGAATCGGATCACATTCAAGACCCTCTGCCTCACCCACAAATGCATACAAGGAAACACTCCTCAATACTTTCAAGAGAAGATAAAACACTACACACCCAATCGCAGTCTTCGATCATCTAACAAAAACTCCTTATTCCCAAATACCACTACAAATCAAAGGGAGAACGAAGATTCGCAGTCCAAGGACCACGGCTATGGAACGCTCTTCTGTCAGAGAATGGATCTAGCGCCTTGAGGCGATTCAGTTCGCATTTGCAGCGCATTACAAAACATTTATTCATTCAAAGTCCCGCATGTGCGGGAAATCTATTCATTTCACTAATAAGAATGTGGCAACCCACATTTGCTCTGCTATGGTGAAGATTTATTTCTTTTTTTGATAGAACAAGTGGTTAGAACCCCTGACATATTTTTACCGTCTGTGTCCTGTTAAGATTTTCCTACATTTCCTGTCCAAGATACAGTCCAGAAAGTACTGTATATCTAAGGCCACATTTTGCTTGATAGAGAAAGAAGTGGTTAGAACCCCTGAAAATGTTTTACCGTCTGTGTCCTGTTGAGATTTTCCTTCACCTCACAAGTAAGGAGAAACCTGAGGGGAAACCTGACAGGGGCTATAAAGCGGTAGTAAAACAAGAAAGAATAAATAAATTGGCCCCTGCAAGATAATGTCATAATGTGCTTGTATGCATTGCATACTAGCACAATATGAGAGACTTACCTTAAAATGAAGGAAGCTGTCAGGGCTTTCATCTTCACCTGGTCTCCCTTCGAGTTTGCAGGCTCTGGACATTTAAATTGGCCGAGCCGTGGTGAGGTCACTGCCACGCATGCGCACTGGAGTCATGGCCCACGGTACAGAGCTTTGAATGGACGACACCATCTTTTCAGAGCTCAGTGTGCATGCACCGGTGACGTCACTGGCTGCTGCTACTGTAAATATCACCTAAACGGTCCACAGAAGATATTTACTGTACCTACAGGTAAGCCTTATTATAGGCTTACCTCTAGTTATCTAGGTAAAAATCACTTGGGTGGTTTTACCACCACTTTAACACTTTATTATGCTATCCAAAGCTAAGGAAAAAAAGGCATGGCTTTGGTTACACTTTAAACAGATGACTGTACAAGGAGACAAAAAAGAATTGTAAATTGGAGACTCGATTTTTTTATACTAATCTTTAGATATGGGTCCACCCACAAGGTTTAAGAAGCTATAAAAGTCACATATGGACTGTGACGGGAGGGCCCGTGGAACTCAGAATAAATCTTATATCTAAGTCACCCTGTGCCATCCTGGCACTCGGTGAGTGAGAAAATATATCTTGGACTACTTAAAATGGGACAGTAATATTTGTTCACAATATCTCCCAGGATGTATGTAGAGACTATTATTGGTTTGGTTGATTCTGAACTCAACCTGTTGATTGAGTGAGCTGATCACATTAGCCTCCAGGACTGGCTAGGTGTCAGGGTTCTTACCTTGGCAGGCGGGGCGCCCGCGGTGGTGTGCGTCAGGGTGCGTCGGCGCGCGTGCCTGTGTGTGCCGGGGCGCGCGCGTGCACGTCGTTTGGCGCCAAAAGCCCTATTTAAGCCAGTGAGTTCTGGTGACCAGTGCTGCCTAATCAACAGCTAGTAGTTCCAGAGCCTGACCGTGTACCTTGTTGTTCCTGTTATACCTACTGACCCGGCTTGTCCCCCGTCCACTCTCTGAACTCTGCCTGCACCGACCCTTGCTTGTCTGACCATCCGCTTGCCTGTTCCACTGTACCTCTGCCGTCTGCCTGTTGCCAAATCCGGCCTGTCTCCTGACCATCCATCTGCCTGCTCCCTGGGATCCTGTCAGCCTGTCTGCAGTCTTCCTGTCTGTTGTCCACACCAGCCTGCTCTGCTCAGCGAAGGTGCTCCAGTCTACTCAGTCTTTGCTACAGTTAACCCTGTGACTTCCGGACAGCAATACCTGAACAGCCATACAGGCCTTCATACCACTCCGTACTGTTGTACCCCCTGTTTACTCTATCAGGGGGCCAATAGTCGGAGGGTAAGGGAGCCAACCCTCTGCCCGACAGGACTCACCGGTCTGGTAAGTAGGAGGAGCCTGATAGTATTAGGCAGCCATGACCGAGTCCGGGCAGGGGGCCTCCCCCATGGATGAACTTTGCCGACATTTGGCGGGTCTAACCCAGGCAGTGAAAAGCCTACAAGAGGGATATTCCAGCTTGGAAGAACGTGTGCAGGCTCTGTCCGCACCTTCCGGTCCACCAGGGTCCGCAGCAGCCACCTCAACACCTTCTGTGGTCATGTTACCTCCTGAGCCCAAAGTACCAGTACCCGAAAGATTTCTCGGAGACCGGAGCAAGTATCGTGCCTTCCGGAATGCTTGCAACCTGTACTTTGCCCTTCAGCCACGCACGTTCTCCCTGGAAGCCACTAAGGTGGGCTTTGTTATTTCCTTGCTGACTGGTGAACCACAAACATGGGCCCACCGACTCTTGGAGCAAAAGTCTGTCGCCTTGGATAGTCTGGAGGCCTTCTTTGGAGCCATGTCCCAACTATACGAAGACCCCCAGCTCACTGCCACCGCAGAAGCCTCCTTACAGGCCCTTCGTCAAGGCCGCCGAGCAGCTGAAGACTATGCCGTCGAGTTCAGACGCTGGAGTTCCGACACGGCTTGGAATGACGCAGCATTGCGCCATCAGTTCAGGATGGGGTTGTCAGAACCTCTCAAAGATGAGTTGGCACGAGTAGGGGTACCACAGACCCTGGAAGACCTTATCAATCTATCTATCCAAATAGACCGTAGACTGCGAGAACGACGTACCGAGAGAACCACCAGTACCCTTCGTCCCACCTGGATGACTCCACAAGTACCCTGTCCACCCAGTAGATCTCCTGCTCCGCCACCTGCCTCTACCTATGATGCACCTGAACCAATGCAGCTTGGTCTGTTCCGTCCTTCTTTGACCCCAGAGGAGAAGTCACGTAGGCGGGCACACAACCTCTGCCTCTACTGCGGGGAATCGGGGCACTACGCCAGCGGTTGCCCCAACAAGATGCGTAAGTGTCGTTCTGATGTCCGTACCTGTGCTACTATTGTACCCTCCTTGGGCACGCATCTAACCATTTCTGTCACTTTACAGCTTCCCGGAAAGGCCATCCAAGTCCCAGCTATTATTGATTCCGGAGCCTGCAGCTGTTTTATTGACCGGACCTTTGCCTCTCAACATTCCATTCCTCTCCAAACCAAAACTCAAAGCCGCGCTGTTCATCTCGCTGACGGTTCTGCTCTCCGCTCCGGCCCAGTCACTCAGGAGACTATCCCCTTAGAAGCCATCATGGGCCAGCAACACCATGAATATCTCTGTCTGGACGCCATCTCGTCCCCTCTCTTTCCAGTTATTCTTGGAATACCTTGGCTACAAGCGCACAACCCCCAAATCAACTGGGCTACAGGTAATGTCGAGTTCCTCTCTGGATACTGTCTTCAACACTGCTTGCAAGGGACAGGCCATGAGGTTGCCCAACTCCTCTGTCTACAACCAGATGTTGATTTGCTTCAAGCTATTCCTGAGCCTTACCAAGACTTTGCGGATGTGTTTAGCAAGAAGGGGGCTGAATTGCTACCACCACACAGGCCTTACGACTGCCCAATTGAATTGCTTCCTGGATCCGAGGTACCTTTTGGCCGGATCTTCCCCTTGACTGAGCAGGAGCTGGGTACCCTGAAGCAGTACTTGGATGAAAATCTGAAAAAGAAATGTATCCGCCCGTCCACCTCTCCGGCCGGTGCGGGTTTATTTTTTGTGGAAAAGAAGGATCATTCCCTGCGGCCATGTATTGATTACCGCGAACTGAACAAGATCACGATTAAAAATCGCTACCCGCTCCCTCTGGTACCTGAGTTATTCCAAAGGCTGGGCACTGCCAGAATCTTTACTAAACTGGATCTCCGGGGTGCCTATAACTTAATCCGCATCCGAGAAGGTGACGAGTGGAAGACTGCGTTTCGCACTCGTTTCGGGCATTTTGAGTACCAGGTCATGCCCTTCGGTCTTTGTAACGCCCCGGCTACGTTCCAGCACTTTGTGAACGACATTTTTAGAGATATCCTGGACCTTTATGTCATCGTTTATCTGGACGATATACTCATCTTCTCCTCTTCTTTGGCGGATCATCGCAGGCACGTCAGGAATGTTCTCGTCCGGCTCAGGCAACATGGCTTATACGCCAAACTAGATAAATGTGAGTTCGAACGCCTGAGTATTCAGTTCTTGGGACTCATTATTTCTGTTGAAGGAATCAAGATGGACCCACAAAAAGTATCGGCCATCCTGGACTGGCCGGCTCCTTCTGACAGGAAGGGAGTCCAACGTTTCGTTGGATTTTCCAACTTTTACAGGAAGTTCATTAAAGACTTTTCTAAAATCATTGCACCAATAACGGAACTTACTAAACAGGGAGCACGTTTCTGTTGGTCATCCCAAGCACAGGCAGCGTTCGAGAAATTAAAGGGACTGTTTACTTCTGCCTCTATTCTCAAGCACCCGGACCCTGCATTACCGTTTGTTCTAAAAGTGGATGCTTCGGAGATCGCAGTGGGGGCAGTACTTTCTCAACGTCAGGGCCCCAAGGCCCTCTTGTTTCCTGTAGCATTCTTTTCCCGTAAACTCTCATCATCTGAGAAAAATTATGATGTCGGAGACCGGGAACTGTTGGCCATCAAAGCGGCTTTGGAAGAGTGGCGCTATCTACTAGAGGGTGCGGTACATCCGGTTCTCATCTTTACCGACCACAAGAACTTGGAATACTTAAGAGCAGCCAAGCGACTCAGACCACGACAGGCTAGATGGGCACTTTTTTTTTCTCGCTTCTCCTTTCACATCACGTACAGGCCCGGATCCAAGAATGGAAAACCTGATGCCCTATCACGGATGTTCCACGACTCCAAGGAAAGTACTCCTCCTGATACTATTCTGCCTGCAGGTAATTTCTTACTGCTCCAGGGAGATTTAATTTCCAGGATTAAACAGGCTTCCTCTGAAATTCCTCTACCTACTGGAACCAGTTTAAATGATGGGTTGCTCTGGCATGAAGGCAAGATTTTTGTACCTGAAAGATGTAGGGTACTGGTACTGGAACTATGTCATGACCACAAGCTGGCGGGTCACTTCGAAACCCGGAAAACCTCAGAATTGGTGCTACGCACCTTTTGGTGGCCATGTCTTCTGGAGGACTGTAAGAGGTACGTGGGTTCTTGCCGCACTTGTGCTCGGAATAAATGCAACCACTCAAAGGCCTGGGGTTTATTGAGACCTTTACCGATTCCTGACAGGCCTTGGAGAATGCTATCGATGGATTTCATTGTGGAGTTACCCCCCTCTGAAGGTTTCTCAACCATCTTTGTGGTGATTGATAGGCTATCCAAGATGGCACACTTCATCCCTATGAAGGGTACTCCCACAGCCGTAGAAACGGCGAAGATATTCATCAAGGAAGTAGTAAGGCTACATGGGGTGCCCGCGAATATCGTATCCGACCGAGGTGTTCAATTTACCTCCCGGTTTTGGAGAGCACTGTGTGCCGCTTTGGAAATCGAATTGGCGTTCTCCTCGGCCTACCATCCTCAGACGAACGGCCAGACAGAAAGAACTAACCAGACGCTGGAGCAATACCTCCGTTGCTTTTCTGTATTTACTCAAGACGACTGGGTGTCCTTGTTACCAGTCGCCGAATTCTCATACAACAACTCCTTACACTCTGCCATCAACCAGACTCCTTTCTTTGCGAATTATGGATTCAATCCTTCTTTCCTTCCCAGTTCTATCCCGGAATGTTCTCTGCCCGCAGTAACGGAAACTATGGAGTTCTTTTCTAGTATCTGTAAGATCCTGCAGGAGACCATGGCCCAATCCCAGGCTTCCTTCAAGAGGATGTTCGATAAGAAAAGGCGAGGAGAACTCATCCTTGAACCTGGCAACCAAGTATGGCTCTCTACAGCTAATCTAAAGTTGGCTTGTCCCTCCAAGAAGTTGGGGCCTAAGTTTCTGGGCCCGTTTCGGGTGAAGAGAAAGGTGAATGATGTTGCCTTTGAACTTAGCCTGCCAGAGTCCCTTAGAATCCACCCGGTCTTCCACGTTTCATTACTGAAACCAGTTATCCACGATCCTTTTCCTGACCGTAAGGCCAAGCCACCGGAGGCTGTTTTGGTCAACAATGAGGAGGAGTTCGAAGTCGAGGCAATCTTGGACTGTAGGAAAAGACAGAATCAGCTCCAGTATCTCATTAAATGGAAGGGGTATGGACCCGAGGATAATTCTTGGGAACCCGAAGGTAACCTGCATGCCAACGAATTGCTACAAACCTTCAAGAATTCCCATGCTCCCAGGCTGGCCCAGCTGGGCATCCGGAGGCTGCCCTTGAGGAGGGGGCACTGTCAGGGTTCTTACCTTGGCAGGCGGGGCGCCCGCGGTGGTGTGCGTCAGGGTGCGTCGGCGCGCGTGCCTGTGTGTGCCGGGGCGCACGCGTGCACGTCGTTTGGCGCCAAAAGCCCTATTTAAGCCAGTGAGTTCTGGTGACCAGTGCTGCCTAATCAACAGCTAGTAGTTCCAGAGCCTGACCGTGTACCTTGTTGTTCCTGTTATACCTACTGACCCGGCTTGTCCCCCGTCCACTCTCTGAACTCTGCCTGCACCGACCCTTGCTTGTCTGACCATCCGCTTGCCTGTTCCACTGTACCTCTGCCGTCTGCCTGTTGCCAAATCCGGCCTGTCTCCTGACCATCCATCTGCCTGCTCCCTGGGATCCTGTCAGCCTGTCTGCAGTCTTCCTGTCTGTTGTCCACACCAGCCTGCTCTGCTCAGCGAAGGTGCTCCAGTCTACTCAGTCTTTGCTACAGTTAACCCTGTGACTTCCGGACAGCAATACCTGAACAGCCATACAGGCCTTCATACCACTCCGTACTGTTGTACCCCCTGTTTACTCTATCAGGGGGCCAATAGTCGGAGGGTAAGGGAGCCAACCCTCTGCCCGACAGGACTCGCCGGTCTGGTAAGTAGGAGGAGCCTGATACTAGGAGGCAAACTGTTGATGAATAGGCTGAGGAGGGGGGAGATTGTTGTTTGTATTGTTAATTGTAATTAGCTCCAGCTATTGTGTTTATACTACTGTGTGAAGCTCGGTGCCCACAAGTCTGTCATCTGGTCTGGGTACATTTTGTAGTAAATTAGCTCATGTTAATTAGGTTAGCTTTGAGTAAGCCTGCTGTATAAATGTGTGTGAGATCTCAAATAAAGAGTTAGTCCTGATGTACTCCAAGACTGGTGTTGTCTAGTTCTTGGGGTTCCTATAGCCAGATCCATTGGGCTCGTGTTCCAGAACTTAGGAAGCGGTATACTGACGGAAGCACTCAAGCGGAGTGAGGGACGTTCCGTGACATTGGTGGCAAGCAGCAGGAAAGCTTCCTGCAGTCTGGGAAATCTAAACCTCCACCTGGATCCAATATCAGGATAGCAGACTTCAGTCACTCCAGCGGAGATATGGACCTGGCATCAGAGTTCCCGGGGCTGCTGCGGATCATCCTTTCAACATACACCAGGACTGTGTCTGAGGATGAATACCTGGAGCTTAGGCAGCAAATTCGGGTGGAGCTCTGGACTAGAGCCCTCCAGTTCGCTGGTATAAAACAGGGCAAGTGCTTTCCAACCCAAGAGCAACGGGCCAGTGACCAACGGGCATTGCGGATGGCATTCCTGGGAGAGCGGCCCCAGGAGCAATGGGTGACAGAGTTGGACAGGCTGGTCCAGCAGGAGATAGAGCTGGACAATCATTATCGGGCTCTGCAATGGCACGCAGAGGAGGGATATTTAGGGGAGACAACAGAATGCTCTCCCGAGTGATATGACTTTGGAGGCCCTGGATTGCTGTGGGAGAGCCTTACAGATTGTTTTATGTTTGGCGATGAAGGGGAGCCTGACCTTGAGGACCTGCAAGAATATAGAGAGGCTATGCTCGGTCTTGCAGGGGTCTCAGAGCTCAAACCTGATCTGGACCATTTGCTAAGGAAGGAACAGCATCTGGAAAGGGCATACAGGAAACTGCTAGAACACGTTCAGCACCATGCCAGAGAATCGGCAGTGGAAAATCTGAAGATTGCCATCCCCAAACCTGAAGTGCTGACAACAGGGCAGAGCTCTGCTAACCTCTGTCCAGCACTGATAACATCTTCTGGGTTCCATGGACAGGAGATGGTGAACCTCTATCCCCAGACACCAGTTACAGAGATAGGGGATTTAGTAGACTTTTCTGCTGAGGAAGAACAACCTAATGAGCCTCCAGCAGAAGAGCTGGTATTAGGGCCAAACTTCACTGTGCTCTGCCCAGCACCAACAGCAGTATCTGTGGGGTTACAAGGAACTTTCCCAGCTGAAGCGCTGGTCACCGGACAGAGGGTCCAAGACCTCTGCCCCACACCTGTGGCAGTTTCGGAGGCCCAGGGTGAGAAGGTGGCAATCACTTCCCAGCAGCAGATACATGGGGAGAAGGTAGAGGAGGTGTGTGTTGTCCCTCCCCAACAGTTAGCCAGGGTGGAGGAAGCGGCCTTCCCTCCCCAGCAAAGATCAGTGCACCTGGGAGACAGTACCAGAGACATGTCGTCCAAGCAACCAGATGAGGGAATGGAAAAGGAAGCAGCCGGCTCACCTCCCCAATGGCAGCTACACAGTTTGGGAGTGGAGGAAGCCAGCCTCCTGCCCCAACAGTTAGCCGGAGCGGAGGATGCTGAGTCCCCAGCAGAAGTGCTGGCAACAGGGCAGAGTGTTACCAACCTCTGCCCAGGACCGGCAACAACTACAGAGTTCCAGGGAGGCGGGGCAGTCGGCCTCCCTCCCCAACAGTTAGCCGGAACAGATGGTGTGGGGTTTCCAGCAGAAGGGCTGGCAACAGGGCCGAGGACTGCTGGACTCTGCCCTCAACTAACAGAGGATGGATTTCCTGTGAAGGTGGATGGGACTTCAGTCTCCACCTGTATACCCCAGGGATGCTGGGCAGTTGGCTCAGATCCCCAACAGCATGACAGAGTGAGCCCAGACACCCTGTCTTCTCTCCAGCGGCAGAAAGGACTCCAGGGAGAAGGGCCAGTCCAGGCCTCTCCCCAGCGGCAGATATGTTCTCTGAGAGAGGCAGAGGTTGGCTGGGTGAGTAATGCTTTGTTTGGAACAATTTATTTGGGGTACTGTGTGGGTACAGGCATTAGAGGACTGGAGCTACTTACTAACTTCGGAGTCAACCCGTCTGGGGTCTCCTCCTATGTTAGTCTTCTGCCAAAAGGGGAGAGATGTGACGGGAGGGCCCGTGGAACTCAGAATACATCTTATATCTAAGTCACCCTGTGCCAGGATGGTTTTACCACCACTTTAACACTTTATTATGCTATCCAAAGCTAAGGAAAAAAAGGCATGGCTTTGGTTACACTTTAAACAGATGACTGTACAAGGAGACAAAAAAGAATTGTAAATTGGAGACTCAATTTTTTATACTAATCTTTAGATATGGGTCCACCCACAAGGTTTAAGAAGCTATAAAAGTCACATATGGACTGTGACGGGAGGGCCCGTGGAACTCAGAATACATCTTATGTCTTAGTCACCTTGTGACATCCTGGCACTCGGTGAGTGAGAAAATATATCTTGGACTACTTAAAATGGGACAGTAATATTTGTCCACAATATCTCCCAGGATGTATGTAGAGACTATTATTGGTTTGGTTGATTCTGAACTCAACCTGTTAATTGAGTGAGCTGATCACATTAGCCTCCAGGACTGGCTAGGAGACGAACTGTTGATGAATAGGCTGAGGAGGGGGGAGATTGTTGTTTGTATTGTTAATTGTAATTAGCTCCAGCTATTGTGTTTATACTACTGTGTGAAGCTCGGTGCCCACAAGTCTGTCATCTGGTCTGGGTACATTTTGTAGTAAATTAGCTCATGTTAATTAGGTTAGCTTTGAGTCAGCCTGCTGTATAAATGTGTGTGAGATCTCAAATAAAGAGTTAGTCCTGATGTACTCCAAGACTGGTGTTGTCTAGTTCTTGGGGTTCCTATAGCCAGATCCATTGGGCTCGTGTTCCAGAACTTAGGAAGCGGTATACTGACGGAAGCACTCAAGCGGAGTGAGGGACGTTCCGTGACATGGACCAATAATAGTTTCTTTCAATGTTATTAAGTTATTAACCGCTTTGCCGACCAGCCGCCTCCATTTTACTGCGGCAGGTCAGCACGATCCTGCGAACCGTCGTAGCTATATGTCGGCTAGCGGGGTTGGGATAGCAGCGGGGGGTGCCGATGCTCGTGGCCGACGGTCGCGATGACCGCCGGCCATGAGCAATCAGGAGCACGAGAGACAGAACAGGGATGAGTATGTGTAAACACACACTTCCCTGTTCTGTTCTGAGATGAGTGATAGATCATGTGTTACTATTAGCTAGGAACCACAATCCCTCACTTCCTCTAGTTAGTTCCCTTCCCCTGCAGTTAGAATCACCTCCCAGAGAACACAGTTAACCCCTTCTCCGCCCCCTAGTGTTAACCCCTTCACTGCCAGTGACATTTTTACAGTAATCAGTGCATTTTTATAGCACTGATCGCTGTATAAATGCCAATGGTCCCAAAAATGTGTCAAAATTGTCCGATGTTTCCACCATAATGTCGCAGTCATGATAAAAATCTCAGATTGCCGCCATTACTAGTAAAAAAATAATAATAATAATAAAAATGCTATAAATCGATCCCCTATTTTGTAGACGCTATAACTTTTGCGCAAACCAATCAATATATGCTTATTGCGATTTTTTTTTACCAAAAATATGTAGAAGAATACATATTGGCCTAAACTGAGAAAAAACTGGCTATTTAAAAAAAAAATGGGGATATTTATTATAGCAAAAAGTACAAAATATTGAGTTTTTTAAAAAATTGTCTCTCTTTTTTTGTTTATAGCGCAAAAATAAAAACCGCAGAGGCGATCAAATACCACCAAAAGAAAGCTCTCTTTGTGGGAAAAAAGACGTTAATTTTTTTGGGTGCAGCGTCGCATGACCGCACAATTGTCGGTTAAAGTGACGCAGTGCCGAATCGCAAAAAATGGCCTGGTCATTCTGCAGCCAAATCTTCCAGGGCTGAAGTGGTTAATTATGAGTTCCTATTAATGATGATAATTATTTAAATTACCAAACACCAAAAAGCGATTAAAACCTTCGGACCACAACACAGCTAAACAGAGGAACCAGGTTAACGCCTTTCACGTCCACTGACACTTAATCATGATTTCACTGACAGGTACATGAATCAGTTGCATGCAGCAATACTTTCAGTGCTGCGTCCTGATGGGACTCTGTAACACCCTTTATGAATTTTCTCGCAAGCATTCTACGTTACTTGATGACTTATGCCGTGTACACACGAGCGGAATGTCCGACAGAAAAAGTCAGATGGGAGCTTTTCATCATATATTCCGATCGCGTGTATGCCCCATCGGACTTTTTACGTCGAAAATTCTGACGGACCTAGAAAGAGAACATGTTCTAAATATTTCGGACGGAACCAATTCCTATCGGGAAAACCACTTATCTGTATGCTGTTCTGACGTACCAAAAACAACGCATGCTCTGAAGCAAGTACGAGACGGAAGCTATTGGCTACTGGCTATTGAACTTTCGTTTTCTAGTCCCGTCGTACGTGTTGTACGTCACTGCGTTCTGGACGGTCGGACTTTGGTGTGACCGTGTGTATGCAAGACAGCTTGAGCGGAATTCCGTCGGAAAGACAAGTCATGTGCAAAGGGCATAACACTGTTCAAAACTCTACCACTATCTGTGTATGTTAAAAAAAATGTCATGTCAAAGAGAAAGAGTTGCTCCTTTATTTTTTAAAGTGACACTAAACAAAATCCTTATTTAACCACTTCAGCTCTGGAAGATTTACCCCTTTAATGACTATGCCTTTTTTTGCGATACGGCACTGGTTTATTTTAACTGAAACTGCGCGGTCATGCGCCACCTTTTTTCCCACAAATTAAGCTTTTGTTTGGTGTTATTTGATTACCTCTCCATTTTTAATTTTTTGCACTATGAACAAAAAAAAGACCAACAATTTAGAATTACTTTCTATAAAACATATTAAAGCTATAAAACATATCCAATATCCTCTCTACCAAAATCTGTGTATCACAAGTCACTAGCTTTACATCTTGTAAATGCTGCCAGACGATGCATTTCTGCATGCTGGAACTCCATTACTCCCCCAATGCATGCAGAATGGTATCATCGTATCCGTCAGACAGTGGAGATGGAGGAGATGATCAGTGCGCCGCGCGATGATCCCTCTAAATTTACACGCATGTGAGCATGCTGGCTCGACTTCCAAGAGTCGCTACGTGTTGATAGTTCGCGATCAACTCCCAGGCCGGTGCTGGACAAGTTCCCTAAAACGCAATTTCCAGAGACGGAAACAATGAGACGTCCCTCACACCCTCTAAATCCTCATAGGTTTACATCAGTGTTTCTCAACTCCAGTCCTCAAGGCGCACCAACAGGTCATGTTTTCAGGATTTCCCTAAGATGAAACGGCTGTGGTAATTACTAAGGCAGTGAAACTGATCAAATCACCTGTGCAAAATAATGGGAAGCCTGAAAACATGACCTGTTGGGGCGCCTTGAGGACTGGATTTGAGAAACACTGGTTTACATAATCATTGGTATATCCAGTACTCATAGGGTTGGAAGGGCCCTCCCTTTCCATTTTTTTTTTCGGAATGCCAGCACATATGTACTTCACAACCAAGCTCCCCCTTACTCTCCTCCTCCCCTGTCCCATAAGGAGACACTCTATGACATCTCTTTAGATAGATGTAACATGACGTCTATATATGTTTGTCACCTGTTCATTTTTGGATATGATAATACTCAATTATCTTGATATTGTTAATTACTTGCCAGAAGTTTCTGTTCTCTTAACTGTATATAACCGAACATTTTTAATTACTTGCCACATTGGCAGTGTATGTTGTAAACTTTGGAAAAAATTCTAATAAAATCCTTGAAAAAGAAAACATATCCAATAAAAAAATTTAAAAAATCAGTTTCTTCATAAATTTAGGCCAATATGTATTATGCTACAAATTTTTGGTAAAAAAAACTAAGCGTATATAGAATGGCTTGTGCAAAAGTTAGAGCATCTACAAACAATAGGATGTTTTTATTTATTTATTTTTTACTAGTAATGGTGGCGATCACCGACATATCGGGAATGCGATATTGCGACGGACGTTTGGACACTAACTGACACTTTTTGGGGACCAGTGACAATAATACAGTGATCAGTGCTAAAAATATACACTGTCACTGTACTAATGACACTGACTGGGAAGGGGTTAACACCAGGGGTGATCAAAGGGTTAACTGTGTGCCTAGCCTGTGTTTTACTACATTGTGGGAGGTGCTTTTACTAGGGGAAGACATGGATCCTAGCCCCTGCTTTGCAGAAACACAGAATCCATGCCTTCCCTACGCGGGAATGGCGATCTGCCTTATTTACATACGCGGAACGGCGGACATTGAGTCCGAGATACCCTCTGATCCGCTCCCACTCTGTATAATCATAGTGGTAGCAAGCCAGCGGCGGCGTGCATTCTCGCCCACTACCCAGAAGAGCTGGATCACATATATCCAGTGCACAGCTGCCGCCCTGTTGCAGTAAAACTGCTATAGGGCAGTCAGCACATGGTTAATGGTCCTGTATTTTTCATATAATTGTTTCTTACTTACTTATGTCCTCCCTCCTTTCTCCTCCATGTTTGGAACAAGCAGGGCATGTTAGTTGCGATCACGTGCACTGCTCTATGCACACTACAAATCCCATAGTCCATAGTCCCTAGTCCATCTCAGATGCGAGAAAAAGAGGAGGACGGCTACGTTCCTTCATAAGTAAATAGCTATAATAGACTCATGCGCTGCTATATAATGTAATAAAAACATGATGTGGAACCACTGCAACCACCCAATTAGTGTACTCAATTACTAAAGACAGAAATAAACTACATACCGTATTTATCGGCGTATAATACGCACCCCAATTTAGGAGGGAATTTTAAGGAAAAAAAACTTTTAGGAGGGAAGTTGAAGGAAAAAAACTTACATTTAAATGCCCTTCATTGCAGCCTTGTCAGTGCAGCCTTGTCAGTGCAGCCATGTCAGTGCAGCCTTGTCAGTGCAGCCATGTCAGTGCAGCCTTGTCAGTGCAGCCATGTCAGTGCAGCAATGTCCGTGCAGCCTTCCCCAGTGCAGCCATGTCAGTGCAGCCTTGTCAGTGCAGCCTTCCCCAGTGCAGCCATGTCAGTGCAGCCATGTCAGTGCAGCCTTGTCAGTGCAGCCTTGTCAGTGCAGCCTTCCCCAGTGCAGCCTTCCCCAGTGCAGCCTTCCCCAGTGCAGCCTTGCATGCTGTGATCCCTGCCATCCTGTCTTTCAAAATCGCCGACCGCGATTTGAAAATGGCGCCGCCGGCGCCGAAATAGATAGAGCCGGTCCTCGGCTCTTCTCGGCGGCTCTCGTTTACTTTCGGCTCCACTCGTAGTCCCGAGCGGAGCTATCCGAACCTAGCCGAGTACACTCGGCTAGGTTCGGGTGGCGCTCAAGTGAAGACGAAAGTGGCTGAGAAGAGCCGAGGACCGGCACTGTGTATTTCGGCGCCGGCGGCGCCATGTTCAAATCGCAGTCGATGATTTTGAAAATCTGACAGCTCCGGATCGCAGGGGATCGGCGTATAACATGCACCCGCGATTTTCCCCTGATTTTAAGAGGTAAAAAGTGCGTGATATACGCCGATAAATACAGTATATACAGTGCGACCATGGACAGTGAACATAGCCACCCTCTAACAGTAAGTCAGATCACAGCAACAAAAAAAAGGAATTTACAGATTACGAGTAGGCTGAGAGCAATAGAAGGCACTTTGTGAGTTAACCACTTGCCGGCCATATACAGTACATATACGACGGTAAGGCAGTTCTCCTGCACAGGAATGCTTACATTGGCTGCAGCATGAACCAATCAGTGGGTGCCAGCTGCTGATTGGTCGCTGGCACCCGCCAATCAGCTTCAGAGATTACTAAAGGAAACCCAGTGTAGGTAAACAAACACAGGGCTCTCTTCTGAAACAGAAATGCGCTGTTTTTTCCTTCCTGCAAAGCAGCACATGGCTTAGTAAAAACCCCTCACACAGTACACAGTTACACGTGTTGGCCACACATTTAACCATTTGATCACCCTAGATGCTAACCTCTTCCCTGCCAGTGTCATTAATACAGTGACAGTGCATATTTTTATCACTGATCACTCTATTGGCGTCACTGGTTCCGCAAAAAGTGTCAAAAGTGTCAGTTAGGTGTCAGGTTTGGCCACCGCAATATCGCAGTCTGATAAGTTGCTGATCGCCGCAATTAGTAGTAAAAAATGAATAAATAAAAATTCCATGAATATATCCCATAGTTTGTAGACTCTATAACTTTTGTGCAAAACAATCAATATACACTTATTGAGATTTTTTTTTTTTTACCACAAATATGTAGCAGAATACATTTTGGCCTAAATTGATGAAGAAATGTGATTTTTTTTTTTTAAATGTATTGGATATGTTTTATAGAAGAAAGTAAAAAATAAAAATATTTTTTTTAAATTGTTTGTATTTTTTTGTTTATAGCGCAAAAAATAAAAACCACAGAGGTGATCAAATAACACCAAAAGAAAGCTCTATTTGTGGGAAAAAAAGAATATCCTTTTTTTTTGGGTACAGCGTCACACGACTGCGCAATTGTCAGTTTAGGTAACTCAGTGCCGTATCGCCTGGTCATGAAGGGGGGTAAACGTTCCCAAGAGGGTTAAGGCAATGCTGGAAAATAATGGTGGCCAGTGCCACAAAAAATATTGACACTTTGGGCCCAGTTTGGACATTTTCACTTAGGGGTGTACTCACTTTTGCTGCCAGCGGTTTAGACATTAATGGCTGTGTGTTGAGTTATTTTGAGGGGACAGCAAATTTACACTGTTATACAAGCTGTACACTCACTACTTTACATTGTAGCAAAGTGTCATTTCTTCAGTGTTGTCACATGAAAAGATATAATAAAATATTTACAAAAATGTGAGGGGTGTACTCACTTTTGTGAGATACTGTGTATATATATATATCTATATATATAGATATATATATATATCTATATATCTATATATAGATATAGATATATAAATATATATATAAATTTTTTTATAAATTGAAGTTTGATGTCACTTAAACTCTCCACGTGTATGACAGTTGGAAACTTAAATATTCTGCAGGGTTTTTTCATCTACACAGCTATACGTTTTTGAAATTGCTCTGGATTTGTGCTATGTGGTCAGCTTAAAAATAAAAAGTCCTCAAAATGTAATTATGGTGACTTTCATCAATCAAGGCCCACCGTTTTAGGACAAAATGAAGAACACCACATGATGCTTGTTATACACACAGGCTAACAAATAAGAAACAATATTTATATTTCCAAAATGTTCCAAAAAAGAAAAACAGTTGAGCAAAGAACTCAATGTTTGGTACAAACATGCTCTTTCATTCACAGTGAGGGTGACCTCAAGTTTTGTGTCTCTCAGCATGGTCAGCTGTATTTCCGAAGTAACATTTTGTTCCAAGTACAGTACTCACTGAAAAGAAAGGTTTACCTTGGGCTGATGTCTTGTCGCTTTTTCCTTTTTTAAGTTCTGCCAGTGTTTTTCATGAGCGCAGAGCTTGCTTTAGAAGTTCTTCCACCTAAGTGTGGAGGCGGAACAGATATTGCAGCTGGCTGTTCCTAGTACTCGGGAGAGAGGAGGGTGATGATTAGGGAGAGGTTAGGAAGATCACAGACTGTACTTTAGATTCCTTCAGGAATCCAATACCCCGCTGCTTAGCACTTTAGTATTGTACATGTGATAAACTAAAGAGGAGAGGTAGCGTTTAGATATCTAAGTTATACAGATTATTTTATCCTTTGCTTTAAAAATATACTTTAATAGCAGCAACAGTTATCCTATGAGGCTCCTTACTCTTATGCCCCGTACACACGGTCGGATTTTCCAACGTAAAATATGCGATCGGAGCGTGTTGTCGGAAATTCCGACCGTGTGTGGGCTCCATCGGACATTATCCATCGGATTTTCTGACACAAAGTTTGAGAGCAGGCTATAAAATTTTCTGACAACAAAATACGATCGTGTCAATTCCGACCGTGTGTGGACAATTCCGACGCACAAAGTGCCACGCATGCTCAGAAGTAGGGATGAGCCGAACACCCCCCTGTTCGGTTCGCACCAGAACATGCGAACAGGAAAAAAGTTTGCTCGAACACGCGAACATCGTTAAAGTCTATGGGACACGAACATGAATAATCAAAAGTGCTAATTTTAAAGGCTTATATGCAAGTTATTGTCATAAAAAGTGTTTGGGGACCCGGGTCCTGCCCCAGGGGACATGGATCAATGCAAAAAAAAGTTTTAAAAACGCAGGAGGAGCAGTGATTTTAATAATGCTTAAAGTCAAACAATAAAAGTGTAATATCCCTTTAAATTTCGTACCTGGGGGGTGTCTATAGTATGGCTGTAAAGGGGCGCATGTTTCCCGTGTTTAGAACAGTCTGACAGCAAAATGACATTTGGAAGGAAAAAACCCATTTAAAACTACCCGCGGCTATTGCATTGCCGACAATACACATAGAAGTTCATTGATAAAAATGGCATGGGAATTCCCCACAGAGAAACCCCGAACCAAAATTTAAAAAAAAAAATGACGTGGGAGTCCCCCTAAATTCCATACCAGGCCCTTCAGGTCTGGTATGGATTTTAAGGGGAACCCCGCGCCCCCCAAAAAAAAATAAAAACGGCGTGGGGTCCCCCAAAAATCCATACCAGACCCTTATCCGAGCACGCAACCTGGCAGGCCGCAGGAAAAGAGGGGGGGACGAGAGTGCAGGCCCCCCCTCCTGAACCATACCAGGCCACATACCCTCAACATTGGGAGGGTGCTTTGGGGTAGCCCCCCAAAACACCTTGTCCCCATGTTGATGAGGACAAGGGCCTCATCCCCACAACCCTGGCCGGTGGTTGTGGGGGTCTGCGGGCGGGGGGCTTATCAGAATCTGGAAGCCCCCTTTAACAAGGGGACCCCCAGATCCCGCCCCCCCCCTGTGTGAAATGGTAAGGGAGTACTTACCCCTACCATTTCACTAAAAAACTGTCAAAAATGTTCAAAATGACAAGAGACAGTTTTTGACAGTTCCTTTATTTAAATGCTTCTTCTTTGTTCTATCTTCGTTCATCTTCTTCTTCTTCTGGCTCTTCCTCCGGCATTCTCGTCCAGCATCTCCTCCGCGGTGTCTTCTATCTTCTTCTCCTCGGGCCGCTCCGCACCCATGGCATGGGGGGAGGCTCCCGCTCTTCTCTTCATCTTCTTCTTCATCCTCTTCTCTTCTTCCTCCTTCTCTTCTTCTCTTCTTCATTTTCTTCTCCGGGCCGCTCCGCACCCATGCTGGCATGGAGGGAGGCTCCCGCTGTGTGACGGCATCTCCTCGTCTGACGGTTCTTAAATAACGGGGGGCGGGGTGACTTGACGGGACTTCCCCGTGACGTCACGGGGAATGCCACAGGGAAGTCCCGTCATGTCCCGTGCGTCAGAGGGGGCGGGGTCACCGGGTGGCCCCGCCCCCCGTTATTTAAGAACCGTCAGACAAGGAGACGCCGTCACACAGCGGGAGCCTCCCTCCATGCCAGCATGGATGCGGAGCGGCCCGGAGAAGAAAATGAAGAAGAGAGGAAGGAAGAAGTGAAGAGGATGAAGAAGAAGATGAAGAGAAGAGCGGGAGCCTCCCCCCATGCCATGGGTGCGGAGCGGCCCGAGGAGAAGAAGATAGAAGACGCCGCAGAGAAGATGCTGGACGAGAACACCGGAGGAAGAACCAGAAGAGCCAGAAGAACCAGAAGATGAAGGAAGATAGAAGAAAGAAGAAGCATTTAAATAAAGGAATTGTCAAAAAATGTCTCTTGTCATTTTTAACATTTTTGACAGTTTTTTAGTGAAATGGTAGGGGTAAGTACCCCCTTACCATTTCACACAGGGGGGGGCCGGGATCTGGGGGTCCCCTTGTTAAAGGGGGCTTCCAGATTCCGATAAGCCCCCTGCCCGCAGACCCCCACAACCACCAGCCAGGGTCGTGAGGATGAGGCCCTTGTCCTCATCAACATGGGGACAAGGTGTTTTGGGGGGCTACCCAAAAGGGTCTGGTATGGAATTTAGGGGGAACCCCACGTCATTTTTTTTTTAAATTTTGGCCGGGGTTCCCCTTAATATCTATACCAGACCTGAAGGGCCTGGTATGGAATTTAGGGGGACTCCCACGTCATTTTTTTTTTTAAATTTTGGTTCGGGGTCTATGTGTATTGTCGGCAATGCAATAACCGCGGGTAGTTTTAAATGGGTTTTTTCCTTCCAAATGTCATTTTGCTGTCAGACTGTTCTAAACACGGGAAACATGCGCCCCTTTACAGGCATACTATAGACACCCCCCAAGTATGAAATTTAAAGGGATATTACACTTTTATTGTTTGACTTTAAGCATTATTAAAATCACTGCTCCTGAAAAAAACGGCCGTTTTTAAAACTTTTTTTTGCATTGATCCATGTCCCCTGGGGCAGGACCCGGGTCCCCAAACACTTTTTATGACAATAACTTGCATATAAGCCTTTAAAATTAGCACTTTTGATTTCTCCCATAGACTTTTAAAGGGTGTTCTGCGGCATTCGAATTTTTTGCGAACACCCCAAATTTTTCGCTGTTCGGCGAACTTGCGAACAGCTAATGTTCGAGTCGAACCTGAGTTCGACTCAAACTCGAAGCTCATCCCTACTCAGAAGAAATTCCGAGACGGAACAGCTCGGTCTGGTAAAATTAGCATTCGGAATGGATATAGCACTTTCGTCAGGCTGCAATGTTTAAAATTGTTTAATGCAGCGCACTCTCTTCTTCTTTATAATGTGAGAAGAATGAAGTTGTTTTGCTGCTCATATTCACACAGAGTTCTTACAAACTTCTTTCTTTATTATTTATCATGATTTCATCAATATATTTTGATTTGTCACATCTGACAAAAAAGCAATATGTTTATATTTTTGGGTTTGTATTTCTTTCATGCCTGATCATGTTTTTTTTTTTTTTTTTACTCCAGAATATTTTTGGGTGTGTTTTGTGTGTCAAGTTACCACACCATTATTATCTTGTAATATTTAATTTGAAGGAGGTTGCTTGGTTTTGGTGTCTCTTGTTAATTTCACATTGGATTTTTGAAATGTACCTGCCTCCTCACAAACAAGCTGTCCTTTTTGAAGGAAAACACACATAGGCAATTATAATTGAAACAAAAATTCCTTTATTAAGGGATCCGAACCAAAGAGGGAGGCAACGCTGGAGAAACAGCAGAAATTGGCGAAGCCTTTGGCCCCAAGGGCACACATCAATTATTTTAATGCAAAATTGGTGGCCTGAGGAGTCCATATATAAGGGAGTGCAGTCTGGTCCAGAAGTCCAAGAGATCCTGAACAGCAGCAGATGACATCTGTGTCCCCAGGCTGTGGTCATACAAGAGCCTGCATCTTTTGTCAGACCAGACTGAACCCTGGTCTTCCTTCCATGCTTCCTTCCACGCTGTGGCTCTGGTGGTGGAGTTGTGGCAGGAGAAGGAGGAGGAGGATGGTCCAACTCACACAGGTGGGTTTTGGGTGTGATTTCGCCCCTCACCCCCTTAGTTATGACTTTATAAAGAAAGTCCTCACACATGAGGCGTTGGCCCTCCTGCATGCCCTGCAGTTTTTTGCCAGCCATGCAGGCAAAGGCCTCTTCAGGAGTGGGTAAGGCTCTGAGGGACGCAGAAGCCTCCTTAATCAGCCTGAGTGCTGAATCCTGCACGTGACTTACCTTCCTGAATCTTTTGGTTGGAAGGCGGAGGGGAGGAACCTGCGATTCGGTCAGGCTCCTACTGGGCCCGGCCTTCTCCTGGCTGCCATTTAGGCCCGCCTCCTCCTGGCTGCCACTTAGCCCCGCCTCCTTCTGGCTGACACTTACCCCCGCCTCCTCCTGTGTGCCACATTCCAGAGCCTCCTCCTGGCTGAGGTCTTCCTGTGTATGAAAAAGGGACATAGTTTTAGTTTTTTCCTTCATCAATCACACACAATTTTCATCTCATGACTGAAAGTTAACAAATATAACAGACTATCATTCTGAGCCCAGCATTTTTCATTCTTGTCCCAATTATTTTTGCCCACTACTGTCTGTTGATATGTAAAACACTTTATGAAATCAGCAATTAGTGATCAATAATAACATCTAATAAACATCATTTATTTATTGACCAGAAATCTGTAGAACAATGCTATACCTGGCTCCAGCTGGGCTCCTCCATTTCTTCCTGGCTGGAAGTCCCAGGTTGGACATCGGAAGCCTCAACTGGGGTGGAAGGAAGAGTGGAAGGAAGAGTGGAGAGGGATTCCCTGACTCCAGTCTGGTCTGACAGAAAACGAAGTCTCTCATAGTACCACAGCCTGGGGACATAAATGTCATCTGCTGCAGCTCCGGATCTCTGGGAATCCGTGACCTTCTTGCGCTCCCTTAGATAAGTGCTCCTTAGGCCACCAATTTTGGCTTTTAAATAGGGGATGGTTGCCGTGGGGACCAGCGCTGCCTGCCTCTTTTGTTTATAATTATAATGTGGGTGTTTGACCTGCCACAGACAGGGCAGTTCCCTGTATTTATCTATGAACAGGGGGAGGAAGTTGTGGTCATTGAAGCCATCCATTTTATCTGCAAGACACAACACAAGACAAACCCTAATGTCATGCGAAACTCTCCTAATCTTGTTACAATATAGGCCTCAATCTAGAAGCAGTATAGGCCCAAGATTAGCTCTTACCTTCGTTATCACGATCGGCGCCTCCGATACTCCTTCCTCCGCTCACAGATCGTACGTACTACGCACGCGTGTTACGCTTTATATACATTGCGCATGCATGAAACTCTGCCCGCCCCTGATGTTCTTTCTAGTCTATACCCCGCCCCTTCTCGTTCGGCGGAGTGGGGGAAGAGCACATGGCAGAGACTCAACAGGTGCGTGCTAATTACAGCAACAAGGAGGAGGAGGAGGAAAGCCCGGAGCCTGAAACGTCACGATCCCAGTGGAGACGATTTAAGGCACTGAATATGTCCTTTGGGGAGATTTTGGAAATGATGGACATACTGAAGAGGGCCGACTATGACGGGAAGTATGGACCTTACCCTAACCCCAATGTCAGAAAGGCCAAGATTATGGCGAAAGTAGTCAAGAGTCTGCACCGGAATTTTGGGGTACGACGATCGAAAGATCAACTGAGGAAGCCGTGGTCGGACCTCAAATTAAGGGAGCATGAGCAGTACAGAAGGATCAGGAGAGTGCTGCAAAAAAGCAAGTACTGGTCCTGTGTACCTATTCTTTATTTTTATAACGTTCGTGCTGCTCTATGTGCTTTTCTTTACTGTTGTACAGTTTAAAATGGCAACTTTCATGTTAATGGGCACATTGTTTGTTCGTATGAAACATTGTTCGTTCGGCATAGAAAACCCTAATGTTTTGGCCACATGCATTTGAATACCTTTTTTTCTGGCCTACTTCTCTTAAAATAATTTCTAGATGGGTTTGTAACTAGAATGTAATGCAAACTAGATTCTGTGTAAGGAGAGGACACTCAGCAGCTGTTTACACATCTGGACTCTGGAGCACTAGTGTGGGACACAAGAACACCCTTTTTATTGGGGGGGCCCACACAGGTGCTCCAGTGTATAATATAGGGGTGTCTCCATCTGTGAAGCTTGTACAGAACAGGTAAGTATTCAAGCTTGACAAAGGAAAACAATATTTCTTCATCTTGTAACTCTGACCAAACAGACAATTGTACCCCACTTCCAAGCAATGTTTCACATTCCTATTTCTGCCATCAAATATCTGTGTGCTAAGTATACCTATTTTTTTGGGACATAGGGAAGAAAAGACTCGGAGGACACCCCTCATCAGAGGAGACCACAGACCCCCCACTTCTGGAAGAAGGGGAAATACCCCAGGCTCAGGTAAGAGATGGATGACGGCATATTTCTAATACATGTTTTTTTTTTTAATTTATTTTTGTAGGTGATCGTGATGTTGTGGATCCAGGTCATTTCACAAGTGAGAGTGCCCAGATCCTGATCAGGGAGATCATGGGGGGTGTAATAGGGACTTGGAAAACATCCAGAAAACATCAATGAGGTTAAAAACAAAATGAATAACATCATTGATGTTTTAGGGAGAGTTTAAAAGACCTCCAAATCCCTGACATTTTGGTGGTATTTGTAATGGAAGAATTTGTTATATTTTTTGACTGTTTATAGAAAAGCCAAATTTTGAAGATGCACACAGTGTGTCAACATGTGCTATCTGCCATCACGGTAGATCAATATAGGCGTTTTGGGGGTGCAACCCCTTCCTCAATAATAAAGTAGCTGTGAGGAAGGGGTTGCACCCCCAAAACATGTCCCTTGATCCCCCATGATGGCAGCTAGCACGTGTTGACATTCTGCAATTTGTGTGCATCTTCAAAATTTGGCTTTTCCAGGGGTGACTTCACCCCATCTGAATGCAAGATCAAACACAGTTTCTAAATACTCATGTGTGATATTGCCTTCAATTTCTACAAAAGTTGAACTTTGTAAGTTCCAGATTTGTGTATTTCTTGTTGGTTTGAAACTTGCCTGTTTTACCTCAAATGGACATTTCTACTTTTATTAATGTGACCCAAAAAATTGTTATACAACAAACATGTTGGTTTGTTTAAAAAACCTTTTATAAATGCACATGTGATTGTGCTGGTATTAAAAAGATTGATACTCAAGAATGTGTGGATTATTGTTTCAATGCTCCTTAAATTTTGTTGTGGTAAAATTGTGTTTTTCAGTGACAATGGTGGTTATTTCCTAAGGGCAAATCCACTTTGCACTACAAGTGCAGTTTCAGTGCAGTCTCAAGTGCACTTGTAGTGCAAAGTGGATTTTCCTTTAGTAAATAAAACCCAACAGTGCTTTTTTATGTTACACAATCACGCCATTTTCAGGGCTCCCCACATTTCTGTCAGGGTCAGCTAAAAGAAACACAAGCAGTAAATGTCACCAAAGATTTTAGTAGTTAAAATGCTTTTTTAATTTGAAAAATGTATTATACATTGTCTGGCATATTGGTGGCCTCCCTACCCGCAAAGTATTTAAGGTAGCTAAGACGGACCTCGTGGGCACTCAGGGGGGGCAAGCCAGGACAGCCAGTCTCAAGCGCCGTCAGGGTTGTTTCAATTCCAGGAATTCCGGCCTCAGGCCCAACTGAGGCAGCATAGTTGGCAGAATTTTGCCTTAAAAAGTTGTGGAGAACACAGCATGCCAGGATGATATGATTCAGTTTATACTCCGCCATGTGTATGGGTGTAAGAACTAGGCGGAACCGGCTGGCCATGATTCCAAATGTGTTCTCCACCACTCTTCTGGCTCTGGCCAGACGGTAATTAAAAACCCTCTGGTCTGGGGTGAGGGTCCTCATAGGGAATGGCCGCATAAGATGGTCCCCCAGCGCAACTGCTTCATCTGCAACAAAGACGAAAGGAAGTCCTTCCACATTGTCTTCTGGAGGTAGCAAGTCCAAGCTGCTATTCTGGAGATGCCTGTAGAACTCCGTCTGGGCGATGACTCCACCTTTGGACATCTGGCCATTCTTCCCCACGTCCACATACAGGAACTCATAAGTAGCCGACACCACCGCCAACATCACAATACTATTGAACCCTTTGTAGTTGTAATAGTATGACCCCGAGTTGGGTGGTGGGACGATGTGGACGTGTTTCCCATCAATTGCCCCTCTGCAGTTAGGAAAGTCCCACCGCTGGGCAAAGTGGGAGGCCACAGTCTGCCATTCCTGTGGCGTGGAAGGAAACTGTGGAATCAAAAAAAAAATTAATCATTTTGCACATAAACATGGAAAGCAGATTAGACACAAACATTCTTGGCCAACATCAGTATAACATTTATTTTAGGGAGTATTGAAAGACAAAGGTATAAGGTCCACCTATCAGTTCCCCCCCCCCCCATGGGCCATTTGCTAAATTTTATGGGGGGGGATATGTTTGGGACAGGTAACCCTCTCCACTTCATTGAGAGATGAATGCCTAAATAATGTGTATTACTTTGGCCAGCCCCTCCTTACTTTACACTATTGGCAGCCCACTGGACAGGTAAGAAGTATCATAATACAAAGATAAAAATACACATTGTACAAATGGAAGCACATTTTTACATTCTGCTATTACCTATCAAGATAATAATAGGATAAAAAACTTTGAACAGTACCATTTGTAAGTATTCATGCAGGCCCTTGCACTACATGCTTTGGGGAATTCATCCATAAATATGACCACTAAAGAGGTGGGTATAGTGTGTATGGGTTTGCCAAAGTCAGCAGATAGAGGATTGGTACCAGCTGAGTTAGCAGTTGGGGGGGAGGGTGGGTTCCAAATGATTTTGGGACACAAAAAAAAGCCCGGGCACTCTGCCAGAATTTCAAACACACATCACAAATTTCTACATTTTAGGGGGTTTTTAGGGTAAAGCACTACTATGGAGCTGAAAATACATTGTTAATTGACTACACGAGGTGAATATAGGCCCAGGAGAGCATGCTGGGGAGGTAAGTGAAGGCAAATATGTATGAAGGACAAAAAAAAAAACTAAAATTCCAGCATGCATGAGGACAAAGGGGACATTCACAGCATATTATAATCATGGTAATTAGGGAATGAGGAAAGAAATACAATACATTAGCAAACATTCTATACAATAAAATGTGATATTAAAGGATAAATCTTACCTTAATCTTAATCTTAACCCTTCTGCAGGACCTGGATGATAGCAGAACAGGTCTCCGGGATAATGATCCCCAGAGCCTGGGGGGGAGATGCCTGTCGAGAACTTCAAGTCCTGCAGGCTTCTCCCCGTCGCCAAGTACCGCAGGGTGGCGACTAGCCTCTGCTCCGGAGTGATGGCTTGCTGCATGCAGGTATCCTGCCTGCTGATATAGGGGGTCAGCAAAGCCAACAAACGGTGAAATACGGGGTCCGTCATCTGGAGAAAGTTCCTGAAATCATCAGGATTATTCTCACGGATCTCACGGAGCAAAGGCATATGACAGAACTGGTCACGCTGGAGCAATCAATTCTTGGTCCATGAACTCCTCCCCACCCTGCGCCGTGCCAAATTTTAAATGAAAAAACCAGTGTGGGTTCCCCCCCAGGGGCATACTAGGCCCTTAGGTCTGGTATGGATTGTAAGGGGAACCCCCTACGCTGAAAAATCAGCGTGGGGTCCCCCCAAAATCCATACCAGACCCTTATCCGAGCACGCAGCCCGGCCGGCCAGGAAAAGGGGTGGGGATGAGTGAGCGCCCCCCCTCCTGAGCCATACCAGGCCGCATGCCCTTAACATGGGGGGCTGGGTGCCTTGGGGGGGCGCCCTGTGGGGCCCCCCCACCCCAAAGCACCTTGCCCCCATGTTAATGAGGACAAGGGCCTCTTCTCGACAACCCTGGCTGTTGGTTGTCGGGGTCTGCAGGCGGGGGGCTTATCGGAATCCGGGAGCCCCCTTTAATAAGGGGGCCCCCAGATCCCAGCCCCCCACCCTGTGTGAATGAGTATGGGGTACATGGTACCCCTACCCATTCACCTAGGGAAAAGTGTCAATAAAAAGAACACAGTACACAGGTTTTAAGAGTAATTTATTAGGCAGCTCCAGGGTCTTCTTCCGACTTCGGGGGGGTTTCTTCCGACTTCTCCCGGTGTTCGGCCTCTTCTTCCGGTGTTCCGCCTCCTCTCCCGGGCCCCTCCGCTATCTTCTTCCAGCTCTTTTGCCAGCGAGGGGCCCGGTCTGCTGCCAATGTCTTGTCGCCGCTGTCTTGTCGCCGCTGTCTCGTCGCAGCTGTCTCGTCGCTCCTTCTCTTCTTTTCTTCTTCCGATGTTGACACGACGCTCTCTCCAGCTGGAATGCTTTGTGTGAGCTGCGGAGCCATTTATATAGGCGGTGACCCCGCCCCCTTGTGATGTCACGGTCCCAGCATGCGCAGGGACTCTGGGGTCACGCCCCCTTATGACGTCAGAGTCCCTGTGCATGCTGGGACTGTGACGTCACAAGGGGGCGGGGTCACCGCCTATATAAATGGCTCCACAGCTCGCACAAAGCATTCCAGCCGGAGAGAGCATCGTGTCAGCATCGGAAGAAGGGAAGAAGAGAAGAAGCGTCGAGACAGGGGCGGCAAGACAGCGGCGACAAGACAGCGGCAGCAGACCGGGTCCCTCGCTGGCAAAAGAGCTGGAAGAAGATAGCGGAGGGGCCTGGGAGAAGAGGCGGAACACCGGGAGAAGAGGCCGAACACCGGGAGAAGTCGGAAGAAACCCCGCCCAAAGTCGGAAGAAGACCCTGAAGCTGCCTAATAAATTACTCTTAAAACCTGTGTACTGTGTTCTTTTTATTGACACTTTTCCCTAGGTGAATGGGTAGGGGTACCATGTACCCCATACTCATTCACATAGGGTGGGGGGCCGGGATCTGGGGGCCCTCTTATTAAAGGGGGCTCCCAGATTCCGATAAGCCCCCCGCCCGCAGACCCCGAAAACCAACGGCCAGGGTTGTTGGGAAGAGGCCCTTGTCCTCATCAACATGGGGCAAGGTGCTTTGGGGTGGGGGGGCCCCGCAGGGCGCCCCCCCTCCCCAAGGCACCCACCCCCCCATGTTGAGGGCATGCGGCCTGGTACGGCTCAGGAGGGGGGCGCTCGCTCGTCCCCACCCCTTTTCCTGGCCGGCCGGGCTGCGTGGTTGGATAAGGGTCTTGTATGGATTTTGGGGGGACCACCAAGCCGATTATTCGGCGTAGTGGGATCCCCTTACAATCCATACCAGACCAAAGGGCCTGGTATGCCCCTGGGGGGGAACCCACGCCGTTTTTTTCATTTAAAATTTGGTGCGGCGTTCCCCCTCATGATTCATACCAGACAGCTGTCAGCACTGCCTGTCACTCATCGCGAAAGGAAAGTTTTCCTTTCCCAATGAGTGAGCCATCTCGGCGGTGGCTCCCGCGACGGGGCTCGCAGGTGTCAAATATCGCAGAGAAATGCGGCGAGATTAACACAATATCGCGGTCACCTACCGTACAAACCCACAAGCACAAACTGAACAGCATAAAACGATCTGAAAACCACAAGTCTGAAAAAGCGCGAATTGTCTCTCACCAAACTTTTACTAACACGAGATTAGCAAAAGGAGCCCAAAGGGTGCTGCGCTTGGTTCTGAACTGCCCTTTTTTAGTCTCGTCGTACTTGGTGTACGTGACCGCGTTCTTGGTGATCGGAAATTCCGACAACTTTGTGCGACCGTGTGTATGCAAAACAAGTTTGAGCCAACATCCGTCGGAAAAAAATCCATGGATTTTGTTGTCGGAATGTCCGATCAATGTCCGACCGTGTGCACGAGGCATTAGAGGTACACTATATTACCAAATGTATTGGGACGCATGCCTTTACATGCACATGAACTTTAATGACATTCCAGTCTTAGTCCGCAGGGTTCAATATTGAGTTGGCCCACCCTTTTCAGGTATAACAGCTTCAACTCTTCTGGGAAGGCGGTCCACAAGGTTTAGGAGTATGTCTATGGGAATGTTTGACCATTCTTCCAGAAGCTCATTTGTGAGGTTAGGCACTAATGTTGGACGAGAAAGCCTGGCTCACAGTCTCTGCTCTAATTTATCACAAAGGTGTTCTGTCAGGTTGAGATCAGGACTCTGTGTAGACCAGTCAAGTTCCTCCACCTCAAACTCACTCATTCATGTCTTTATGGACCTTGCTTTGTTCCCAGTCAT
This sequence comes from Lithobates clamitans, assembly GCA_037952925.1. Taxonomy (NCBI): domain Eukaryota; kingdom Metazoa; phylum Chordata; class Amphibia; order Anura; family Ranidae; genus Lithobates; species Lithobates clamitans. Next base: position 1,919,223 of record JBBGZY010000490.1, read on the forward strand.
GTTGGAACAGGAAGGGGCCATCCCCAAACTGTTCCCACAACGTTGGGAGCATGAAATTGTCCGAAATGTCCTGCTATGCTGATGCCTTAAGAGTTCCATTCACTGGAACCAGGGGGTCAAGCCCAACCCCTAAAAAACAACCCCACACTATAATCCACCCCCCACCAAATGATTTGGACCAGTGCACAAACAAGGTCCGTAAAGACATGGATGAGCGATGTTGGGATGGAGGAATTTGACTGGCCTGCACAGATTCCTGATCTCAATCTGACAGAACACCTTTGGGATGAATTAGAGCGGAGATTGCGAGCCAGGACTTCTCGTTCACATCAGTGCCTGACCTCATGAATACGCTTCTGGAAGAATGGTCAAACATTTCCATAGATACACTCCTAAACCTTGTGGACAGCCTTCTCAGAAGAGTTGAAGCTGTTATAGCTGCAAAGGGTGGGCCAACTCAATATTGAACCCTACGGACTAAGACTGGGATGCCATTAAAGTTCATGTGCGTGTAAAGGCAGGCGTCCCAATACTTTTAGCAATATAGTATATATTTACAGAGGCCTAGTATGGTGCTTTAACATGGAAAGCAACCTAAATATTTTACTCAAAAAAGCAAAACAAACTTTAAACCATTTCCTTATACACCAATAAAAAGTGATTGTATGTGTTTTATAGTGCCTTGAAAAAGTATTCATACCCCCTGAAATTTTCCACATTTTGTCATGTTACAACCAAAAACGTAAATATATTTTATTGGGATTTTATGTAATAGACCAACATAAAGTGGTACATAACTGTGAAGTGGCAGGAAAATGATAAATGGTTTTCGCATTTTTTTTACAAATAAATTTCTGAAAAGTGTGGCGTACATTTGTATTCAGCCCCCTTTACTCGGATACCCCTAACCAAAATCTAGTGGAATCAATTGCCTTCAGAAGTCACCTAATTTAGTAAATAAAGTTCACCTTTGTGTAATTTAATCTCACTATAAATACAGCTGTTCTGTGAAGCCCTCAGAGATTTGTTCGAGAACCTTAGTGAACAAACAGCATCATGAAGGCCAGGGAACAGACCAGACAGGTCAGGGATACAGTTGAGGAGAAGTTTAAAGCAGGGTTAAGTTATAAACAAATATCCCAAGCTTTGAACATCTCACGGAACACTATTCATCATCTGAAAATGGAAAGAGTATAGCACAACTGCAAACCTACCAAGCCCAGCAAGGAAAGCATTGATCAGAGAAGCAGCCAAGAAGTCCATGATAACTCTGGATTAGCTAGCAGAGATCCACAGCTCAGGTGGGAGAATCTGTCCACAGGACAACTATTAGTCATGCACTCCACAAATCTGACCTTTATGGAAGAGTGGCAAAAAGAATGCTATTGTTAAAAGAAAGCCATAAGAAGTCCCGTTTGCAGTTTGCGAGAAGCCATGTTGGGGACAGTGAAACACGTGGAAGAAGGTGCTCTGATCAGATGAGACCAAAATTAAACTTTTTGGCCTAAAGCAAAACGCTATGTGTGGCAGAGAACTAACACTGCACATCACCCTGAACACACCATCCCCACCGTGAAACATGGTGGTGGTAGCATCATGTTGCGGGGATGCTTTTCTTCAGCAGGGACAGGGAAGCTGCTCAGAGTTGATGGGAAGATGGATGGAGCCAAATACTGGGCAATCTTAGAGGAAAACCTGTTAGTGTCTGCAAAACACTTGAGACTAGGGCGGAGGTTCAACTTCCAGCAGGACAACGACCCTAAACATACAGCCAGAGCTACAATGGAGTGGTTTAGATCAAAATATATTCATGTGTTAGAATGGCCCAGTCAAAGACCAGCCCAAAATCCAATTGGGAATCTGTGTCAAGACTTGAAAACTGTTGTTCACAGACACTCTTCATCCAATCTGACAGAGCATGAGCTATTTTGCAAAGAAGAATGGGCAAAAACGTCACTGTCTAGACATGCAAAGCTGGTAGAGACATCCCCAAAACGACTCGCAGTTGTAATTGCAGTGAAAGGTGGTTCTACAAAGTATTGACTCAGGGGGCTAAATACAAATGCACGCCACACTTTTCAGATATTTATTTGTGAAAAAATTTTGAAAACCGTTTATCATTTTCCTTTCACTTTACAATTATGTGTCACTTTGTGTTGGTCTATCACATAAAATCAAAATAAAATAAATTTTCATTTTTTTGGTTGTAACTTAACAAAATCTGGAAAATTTCAAGGGGTATGAATACTTTTTCAAGGCACTGTATGTGGGTTTTTTTGGTGTGTTTTTAAAGCATTTTTATGGTCAAATCATGTAAATGTAAAATCATTATATCAACATTTACATTTACTTCTAGCCTACTACTAATATTCAGAATGATCTTGAAATTTGCAAACTTTCTTTGTGAAGATTCTCACACATTTACTTTCTGGATATCTGTGACAATACTCACTATGCCCTGTGATGAGGCACTGCTATGTCACACATTTCACAGATCCTGCCTTCTGAACTATGGAGGTGCTGAGAAGAGGAGTTTTAGGAGGCGGAGTCAGAACAAACATCACTGCTTGCAGGCAGGTACTATGGGATATGTATTCCTTAGAAACTGCAAGTAAACAGCAGAGGAGAAGCTGCAAAGCATTCATGGAAACCAGTGTTTTGGAAAGAGATGACCAACATATAGGCGGCATTCACAACATGAAAGGAGATTTTTAAAGTAAAATTTTATTGAATTGTCAAAATAACTTTTGTTATAACAGAATGGGTATGTGAGATAAATTAGCTTCAGTCCATGGAGAGGATGATTCATGCCAAAGACAACCCACTGGAACAATTTCTGATGGTGTGGACACAATGGGAATACTTCCACGCTTCAGCAAAATTCTCTCACAATCTCTAAAGTATGGGAGCTCCCCCCCATGCCTCTGGTCTCTTTTCCTACCACTGAGTCTTGGGTGCACATATTGGGGCTCTGCCCTCTTCGCCCCCTCCCCTCTCCTTTACTCCCTCTCCCCCCCCTTTTTGTTCTCTCTTCTATATCTCTCTTCCCTTTTCAACATTACATGAGTGACAGAACATTTATACTCATGAGTCTAAACCCCTTTTTTTGCTGGTCCTTGGTAGTGCCTACCTCTGCCCTATCCTGTTCTTCTAATGCAACTTCTTGCTTTTGTTGCTTTTGTTCTATATTTATGTATCTACACTGATCTATAAAAACCTGCATGATTGTTATTTGGTCTCTGTGGGATTTAGTCTTGAGTGTTCTTTTGTTTCATTTTGATGATTTTTCCTTGCTGTTTTGCATGTTGATGCCAGATGCCTTATAGGTTCGCTTTCCTTATTGGGCTTATATGCCACAAGCTTTCTGGTTACTCTGGAATATGGCGTGAACCTTATGTTCTCTGATCTGTTAAATTGCATGCTGTTTTATACAAACACATCTGTTGTACTTTGTTTACAGGTTCTGTACGCTTTTCAATTGGCGATATCTCTGTTTTTGTACTTTTTTCTGACTTTTGTAATAATTTGGAACTTGCAATAAACAAATATTATAGATAAAAATAACTATTGTTCATATTTATATTACAATGCTGATGTTATAGTTTACAAAAGTTTTTTATTGGAAGATTCATCATATACAGTCAGGTCCATAAATATTGGGACATCGACACAATTCTAATCTTTTTGGCTCTATACACCACCACAATGGATTTGAAATGAAACGAACAACATGTGCTTTAACTGCAGACTTTCAGCTTTAATTTGAGGGTATTTACATCCAAATCAGGTGATCGGTGTAGGAATTACAACAGTTTGTATATGTGCCTCCCACTTTTTAAGGGACCAAAAGTAATGGGACAATTGGCTGCTCAGCTGTTCCATGGCCAGGTGTGTGTTATTCCCTCATTATCCCATTTACAAGGAGCAGATAAAAGGTCCAGAGTTCATTTCAAGTGTGCTATTTGCATTTGGAATCTGTTGCTGTCAACTCTTAATATGAGATCCAAAGAGCTGTCACTATCAGTGAAGCAAGCCATCATTAGGCTGAAAAAACAAAACAAACCCACGAGAGAGATAGCAAAAACATTAGGTGTGGCCAAATCAACTGTTTGGAACATCAACAAGAAAGAACGCACCGGTGAGCTCAGCAACACCAAAAGACCCGGAAGACCGCGGAAAACAACTGTGGTGGATGACCGAAGAATTCTTTCCCTGGTAAAGAAAAAACCCTTCACAACAGTTGGCCAGATTAAGAACACTCTCCAGGAGGTAGGTGTATGTGTGTCAAAGTCAACAATCAAGAGAAGACTTCACCAGAGTGAATACAGAGGGTTCACCACAAGATGTAAACCATTGGTGAGCCTCAAAAACAGAAAGGCCAGATTAGAGTTTGCCAAACAACATCTAAAAAAGCCTTCACAGTTCTGAAACAACATCCTATGGACAGATGAGACCAAGATCAACTTAGATCCAGAGTACCAGAGTGATGGCAAGAGAAGAGTATGGAGAAGGAAAGGAACTGTTCATGATCCAAAGCATACCAACTCATCAGTGAAGCATGGTGGTGGTAGTGTCATGGCGTGGGCATGAATGGCTGCCAATGGAACTGGTTCTCTTGTATTTATTAATGATGTGACTGCTGACAAAAGCAGCAGGATGAATTCTGAAGTGTTTCGGGCAATATTATCTGCTCATATTCAGCAAAATGCTTCAGAACTCATTGTACGGCGCTTCACATGCAGATGGACAATGACCTGAAGCATGCTGCAAAAGCAACCAAAGACTTTTTTAAGGGAAAGAAGTGGAATGTTATGCAATGGCCAAGTCAATCACCTGACCTGAATCCGATTGAGCATGCATTTCACTTGCTGAAGACAAAACTGAAGGGAAAATACCCCAAGAACAAGCAGGAACTGAAGACAGTTGCACTAGAGGCCTGGCAGAGCATGACCAGTTATGAAACCCAGCGTCTGGTGATGTCTATGCATTCCAGACTTCAGGCTGTAACTGACTGCAAAGGATTTGCAACCAAGCATTAAAAAGTGAAAGCTTGATGGATGATTGTTAATCTGTCTCATTACTTTTGGTCCCTTAAAAAGTGGGAGGCACATATACAAACTGTTGTAGTTCCTACACCGTTCACCTGATTTGGATGTAAAAACCCTCAAATTAAAGCTGAAAGTCTGCAGTTAAAGCACATCTTGTTTGTTTCATTTCAAATCCATTGTGGTGTTGTATAGAGCCAAAAAGATTAGAATTGTGTCAATGTCCCAATATTTATGGACCTGACTGTAAAAAGTGGTACACAGCGAATCGTTATAAACAGTAATACAATGTTGTACAGTAAATCACATTAAAAGAATGTTGTGAATAAACTTAGTGGAATATCACAGTTGACTGTATGAACCGAGAAATTAAAATTACAATAGCAAATTGATGGTTGGAGAGATCTGAGTGATTAAGGCAGGTCCCAAAATGACCATTGTTTGTTGAAGATAAACATATTGTCGTAAAGTGTGTGGTGAATTCACTCAGTAAGTTTCATCATTTCCATCCTAGATATAACCTGTGATCAAATAAGATTGTTTGATCTCCATTTATAAGCAATCATCCATTGTATGGAGCTAAACAGTGAATGTATTAATCTTTTGCATGGTGTTGGAATATTTGGTATAGAAGCAAACAGAAGACATATTCTGGGTGTAAGTTCGAATGATTTGCCTGGTGCTTCTTTAATTCTGTTAGCCACAACTTGCCATATTGGTTTCAGAAATTTACAGCTCCAGAATATGTGTACAAACGTCCCTTGATTTGAGCATCCTCTAAAGCAATTAGAGGAGCTGTAGGGTAGAAGTCATAGATCTTTTTAGGAGTCAAATACCATCTAGTTAATAATTTTAATGGTTTCTCTCTAAATGAGATGCGCGGTTGCTTTTACAGAGATTATCCATAAAATTTGGTTGTGTTGTGACTGAGCAATCTAGTTCTGCTTCCCAATGTAGAATGGGTCTAGATTTCTCTGGTAGGGAAAGTCTGTTAAGATGACTATATACTGTAATTGGAAAATTAAACCTCTATCCCTCAGGGAGGTTATACAAATGTTCTCAAAAATTGTGTTTGAAGAGTGTATTGATAATGTATAATGGTTTGAAAATAAATTTCTAATTTGAACATATCTGGGGTGTTCTGAGCTTGGCAATCCATATTTAGATTGGAGAAATTCAAAGGTGGGAAACTTCATATCATGAACTATAGATCTAAGAGAGGTTAGGTTGTTGTTTAACCATAGTGTGAAGGGACTGTGATCTTTATATGCCTGTGTAAATCTAGAATCTCCTAGGAATGAGGCCAACGGTGGGACTGTTGAGGATAGTTAGTTTAAGGTATTTTTATGTTTGAGACACAATTGAAAGGAATGTGCAACAATTACATTTTTTTGAGGATATTGCGGTGAGAATTTATATCAGACCATAGAAGACCTGGAAGGAATTGAGGGCAAATCGAGATACTGTAGATTCAAAGGAGGTCCATGGTACTGTATATTGTCTATATGGGTGGAACATTGTGCCAGCTGTGAGAATCTGGCAGCTAGAAAGCATTGACAAATATTTGGGAGGCCAAGACCACCTTTGGATTATGGTCTATGCATTAGGGAGTAGCTAAATCTGGGTTTTTTATCCGCCCAAATAAATGTATTTATTTCTCTTTGAAGTGCTTCCATTCTAGTTTTGGGGATGTTGATTGGAAGAGCTCAAAATAGTAGAGAAGTTTTGGGAGGATTGTCATTTTGAAAGCGCAAATTCTACCTAGAAAGGAAATATGGTAAGAGGACAATAAATTTAGTAATGTGCTTATATGGGAAAATAGTGGAGGATAGTTGGATTTGTATAGAGAGTTATAGGAAGAAGTGATATGTACGCCTAGGTATCTAAATGAATGGGGGCACCATATGAATGAGAATTTTTCTTGTAATATGGAGGTCATGACTGGGAGAATCTTAATAGGGAGTGCCGAGAATTTGTTTAAATTTATACTCAGACCAGAGAGCTTATGAAATTTACGAAGTTCTGCCAGCAGGTTAGGTAAAGAGATAAGCTGGTCAGTTAAAAAAAAAAAATGAGGGCATCGTCTTTAATATTAATATTGTTCCTTATTAATTGTGTAAGAGGTTCAATCGCTAAAGTGAAGAGTAGAGGGGATAATGAGCAACCCTGTCTGGTGCCTCTACTCAATAGGAAGAAATCAGAGTTGTTGCCTGGGATTTTGATTCTAGTTTGGGGGAATGGTATAGGGAGTTAAACCCATGTATAAATTTCTCCGAAATTCCAAATTTAGGGAGTAGGTCATTTAGATAAAACCAATTTTTGCTATCAAATGCCTTGTGTATGTTGAGGCTTAGTAAACAAACCGGGCGTGAATACAGGTTAGTATCTTGAATGATATTTGAGACCAGCCTGATATTGTCTACTATTTGTCTACCGGGGATAAAGCCGGTTTGGTCTGTATGGATTAGAGATGTGACAACCCCAGGTCTGTCTGCTAGTATTCTACCAAAGATTTTTAACTCATTATTGAGGACCGAAAAGGGGCCGAAAAGTTTGTGGGAGGGAATGGTCCTAATGTGGTTTTAGGATTAGGGATAAATTAGCTAATAGCATATCATCGGAGAAGTGATTACCTTGTAAAATATGGTGGAATAATTTGGTTAATTTGGGTGTTAATAATGGTGCAAATTTCTTGAAATAGACAATGCTGATGTTATAAACAAAATTAAAGTGTGTGCTGTGACACTAGAACTGCTTTCAACATGTTCATATCATGTCCACCAAATTTTGTCCAAATCAATTAGTGTAGGGGGGATTATTGTGTGGGGTTGTTTTTCAGGGGTTGGGCTTGACCCCCTAGTTCCAGTGAAGGTAACTTTTAAGGAGTCAGCATAGCAAGACATTTTGGACAATTCCATGCTCCCAACTTTGGGGGAACAGTTTGGGGATGGCCCCTTCTTGCTCCAACATGACTGTGCACCACTGCACAAACAAGGTCCATAAAGACATGGATGAACGAGGTTGGGACGAGGTTGGGATGGAGGAACTTGACTGGCCTGCACAGAGTCTTGACCTCAACCCGATAGAACACCTTTGGGATGAATTAGAGCGGAGACAGCGAGCCAGGCCTTCTTGTCCAACATCAGTGCTTGACCTCACAAATGGGCTTCTGGAAGAATGGTCAAACATTCCCATAGACAAACTCCTAAACCTTGTGGACAGCCTTCCCAGAAGAGTTGAAGCTGTTATAGCTGCAAAGGGTGGGCCAACTCAATACTGAACCCTATGGACTAATATTGGGATGCCATTACAGCTGTGTGTTTAAAGGCAGGCGTCACAATACTTTTGGTACTATAGTGTATATATTCTTACTGCAATCTAACCTACATATAGAGAGGGAGGGTCAGTACTCTGAGAAAATCATATCAATTACTTTGCACCGTGCTGTCGGTTTAAAGTGTATATTATCTAAAGCAATGCTGCCTCTCACTGCTGGTCTCATGAGATTTGGAGATGTTACTACTTTATTGCTTATCTTTTTTCTGAAGGCTTCCTGGAGAAGAAGCTGTACCAGAAAATCTGCAGAACAAGGATCTCTCTGCTCCTGCTTTAGTCAGTCTGTGGAAATATACTTTCGCCACATTTCCTACTGCTTTTTGATGAATATACCACCAGTCCTCAGAACACCAGTCATTGGAGAAAGATCTAGCATGAGGAAGCAAGTTCCTTCTCCTCTGCCAAGATGGCTGATTTCATGCTGAGACAATGTACAAAACAAAGAATGGTGAGTCGGTCATGGGGAAAAGACCAGCTGCAGGGAGATCACAGGCAATACTAGTGACTATTTTTTTGCCCACTTTGTCCTTTTTGGCACAGCTTCCAGTTCTAACAACTTAAACATTTTTTTTTTTTTCTTTTCCTTCCTCTTTTCTTAACCACTTCAGCTAATCTTTTCCTAAGAGACGTTGTTTCAACTTTAAAAAATCAAAAACTAGCCCATCTCTTTTTTTCACATCATTGTGGTTAATATACAATTTTATCTTTATTTATTCAAAAACTTCTTAATTAGAAAAGAAATAAAAGTGACAAATTCTCCAGCTAAGCAGAAGTTATACATAATGTTTGTACAAACTACAGTAGTGTCTGCTGCTATCTCCCTCCCTCCATCCCCCTCAAACCCCTCCCAACACCCCCCCCACCTCCACCCCCCCTTCCACCTCCACCCCCCCTTCCACCCAAACACACACCACCCGCACAACCTAAATTCTAATTACACCTCGCTAATTCATTCATGCTCCAGCCATAACTTCCATATACTCTTAAATTTCTTTAAATTGCCTCTCCTTCTGTACCAGAATTCCTCCTTGATGATCATATCCTTGACCTCTCTTCTCCATTCTCCTACCGTTGGGGGTTCTTTCGCCTGCCACTTCCGTGCTATAATTTTCCTACCCTGAAACAAACATCTTATAATTGCCGTCTGGGTGTCCTTCAGCATATCATTTTTCTCAAATAAACTCAAAAGGCAGGTTCGGGCCTCCATCACCAGTGATGATCTAAATATTATATTGATTTCCTCCACTAGTTTTTCCCAATATCTATGTAACTTGGGGCATCGCCAGAACATGTGTATCAGGTCACCTCTTCCATCTCCACAACGCTGACAGTTCGCCTCCTGCCTCTTTCCAAACCTAAATAATTTTTCTGGTGTGTAGTAGAGTCTATAAATTAGGTACAGATGGGAGACCCCTTGTGATGGTGACAGAGATACCCTTGGGCCCAATGCTAGATTAAACTTCCATTGTTCCTCTGTTATGGTGCCGATCTCTTCCCCCCATTTAGTTCTCCTCTTGGGCTCTACCTCCCCCTCCTGCCCCGCCTTGATTATACTCCTGTACATTTCTGAAATCAGCCCTCTAGATCCCTTGCTATTTACCAATTTCCGTAGTAAGGGCATTTCACTCCACTCTATCTCTTTGCCCTTAAATTGTGCCTCCAAGGCATGTCTTACCTGCAAGTAGCCAAAGAACAATCTATTGGGCACTGCAAACTCCTCTCTTAACTCCCGGAACAACTTCATCCTCCCTTCTCTATACATCTGTCTCAGACGGTGGATACCCCTCCTATCCCATTCTTCCATTTTCCCCATCACACTGAGCTCCTTCAGATTTTTGTTGTTCCATAACGGGGAAAATTCGGAGAACCCCGAGTATCCTAGTGCAGCCTTTACCATCTTCCAGCTTCTGATCATTAACTGAGTTGTGGGGCAGCTATGTCCAAAGGATTCGGCCTCCACTGCCTCCACCTCTGTAGCATAACTGATGTTACTCCTCCATAACTTAAACATTTTAACTATAGGTGAAATCAACTAACTGCATTCAGTAATATAATTTATTGATTAGAGTCCACCTGCATACAATAACAATTTTACATTAACTCAATACACCTCTTTCTGGAGGGCCCCCATGTTTGATAGAGGACATACCTAAACAAACAGCATAATCAGAGTAGAGTAGTTCTAGCAAAACAAGCTTGAGGTAACCTTCTGGCAAATCACCCGCAAGAATTTTGTTATATATAGTGGTTCCTAACTTAAAACATCCTTTGGGGTACCAATAAATCTAATATTAAAAATTGTATGAATGTGGAAAACCTGTGCCTAGAAAAAACAATCCACCAAAACTCATTTATTAGGTAAAAAGTGTTTTACCCTGGAAATTAGCCAATAGATCAACATTAACTCTAGAGCTGGCTAAGAGATCCATATCTGAGATATGAGAAATTGTCCATGGAACAGATTTTACTACAATCATGAGAGGTTGAAAAATGTTGCTGAAAAATCAATATTTGGGGACCCAAGAATACGAGGCTCGGGGCGACAATTCTGTTGCACAGTGCAGCTAAAAAAAACAGTTTGTTAATTTAAAAAATATATAAAAAGAGAGCTTACAATAACCTTAACTTTTAGACTTGTAGACTTCTTTAGCAACTATAGATCTGATTTGATGTCCTGAATTTCTGGGGGCTTTCACAATTGTAAATGTTTTTCTGCATGTTCTTTAATAATCACAAACGACCTACACTGTTTCTACCAAAATAATTGACGTTTATAAAACAGTACTTAAAATGCTCTAAAAAAATGTTCAGTACATCTCTGCTATGCATAGGCGTGTGCAGGGGGTGTGCCGGGTGTGCCTGGGCACACCCTAATCATCTCATGGGGCACAGATTCCCCCTGCTGATATTTCACCAAAGCCCCTTAATGGGGTTCTTAATAAAATTGTATAAATAATAAAAAACTAAAATTGTAATAAAATAATTCAAAAATAAATAAAAAACTACTGACACTGTCCACTGCCCTACTGACACCAATCTCTGCCCTACTAACACATCCAGTGCTCTACTGACACCGTCCATGTTTTAATACATTTTACTTTTTATATATATATATATATATATATATATATATATATATATATATATACACACACACACACGTGTGTTTAAGCTTTGAGGTGCACACCCTAATGCAATAGGCTGTGCACACCTATGCTGCTATGCATGCACATTTCTCCATGTTTTATCTGCTACTACTGCAAATACTGAAAATCACCTTTTGATCTGCCAGAAATGGTAAATAAAAATGATCTTCTCCCCTTTATGAAACAAATACCTGTTTAAATGTTGCGTCAGTCGTATTCATTAATATGAGCTGCAAAAAAAAAAAAAATGATGTGATATAGCTATTCTTTGTCCTGAAGAGTGACTTACAAATATATTTACAGTAGACCATGGAATGCTATGTTTATTTATGTCCTAAACACTTTTTATTGTATACATCCATTCTACAGAGAATCATACTAGGCATGAGTTATGACCCATTTCACTAATTTTAATTTCACGCAGTTTAAACAGATTACCACGCAAATATTGTACATAGTTCAAACAGATTACCCACTACCTGCTGGGATGACCACATCACACAACCCAAGAAGCAGTTTTACTGATAAGTGAGTGCTATGTCCTGCAAAATATGTGCATGCACAGATGTGGTGCAGGTCTTTGGAGCATGGCAAAGACCTTCAGCACACCACAAGCGCGGGGGGATCCCCATGCATGCATGCAGATGCTGCAGGTGTCAAGGTCCCAGATGCCACAAGTGTGCTCTTGAACAGAAATCTCCCACTCATGTGCGGATGTACCGCATGTCTAAGCCATGTCCCAAAAATCTGTCAGAGACTTTTGGTACATCTCCGCTCATGGAAGATGATGGTGCAAGTGAGGAGCAGTGGAACGAAAACATCACAGAGCTAAATTTCTCCTTGAAAGTGTACCTGTCTGCATGTAAAACATCAAATCTCTTTTCTGAAATTCTCCTAAACATGATTAGCTATTTGAAGAAAACCCACATTTCTCCTACTTCACTACAGCACATTTTTCCCTTAGCTTCACACTTTAGTCCTAAATGTAAAGTGCAGTCATGTATAGTACTACGGTGTTGTGCTATACACTGCAGTCAAATCATTAAAAAAATTAACCTGGAGGTCATAAGTTATTACAAAATATTCAAAGTATTTTGCACTTTTTCGCAAAGACCATGTATTCAATTATTACTAAATATCCTGCTTTGTCATAACTTTTCTTTTAAAAGTCACGATACAAGAGCTTTGCTGCCAAATCATCCTCATCCTATTTCTAAGGCTAACCTCCTGCTCAGACATGCATGCATTGCTTTTTGTTTGATTATCCATTTAAAGGGCACAACATAGGAAAATCAAGGAACATTGTAATCAGTGTTGCTTCATACTGTTGCCTGACATCAGAGAGGTAGGCACAAGTTCTGATAAGTAGTGTAAATTGGTTGAGAAGGCGTATAATAATATACTGCAAACTAAGCACAATGGGAGACTCCAAGCCATTAGCTACAGAAAATGGGAACTATTCACATTAAGTTTCAGTAGCTGCTAAAGAAGAAAATGTTACCATTTTAACACTTATGTGAGTTTTAAGATTAAAAGAAGCAATTATTAAACCGTAGGTAGCTGAGCCCCAAGATTACTTGCAAGAATATACTAGTATGCAGTGCAACGTTTTTTTGAAACCTTGACCAATTCTGTCATTTTGCTGAACTACAATGGTAATGTTGTTCTCTGTAGAATGCTGGATTCAAAGTGCTGAAGCTCAGTTGCTTTTTTATGTGACAGTATTTTATGTCTGAAAAATATAAAACAAGCTATGCTGCTTGCATATCTATATAAATATTTTGTGCTTTGGTAGTTAGGTTCACACAACTAAAAAATGATGTCTACTTTGGACACAACTGATTTACATTTGACCTCCACAAACAATGAATTGTGAAAACAATGGCTTCATTTCCTCAGCTGTGGAAATAAAGACAGCAGAGCATTCCAAAATAAGGTTACGCAAGTGCACACAGTAGGAAATGATTCCCAACTGTTCAAAAATCTCAGAGGGCAATTCTGTTTAATTATCAAGCTGCAAAACATCCAGGTGGAGTATAGATAGGATAGCTCTTAAAACCTTTATGCACAGACAGGAAGGGGAATGGTAAAATAGGTTTTAGGGAGGCAAACAAGCAAGAACATGCAACACCAAAGGAAAGGAATATATGTGACTTTCACTGTGTGACCTCTCATAAACAATATTTTACATCTCATAGTCAGCTGGTTACACACTGCAGCACATATATCCGGATTGCTCTGTACCACGCAGGCATTTGCTATGACCACCCATAGGTATCTTGATACTACCAGATTTAGGACATTTTGCTGGTGTGTGTGCCTTAGTGGGATGACTTTGGCTCCAGTACCCCCAGACGATGCTGGTAATATCGGCTGGGGGTACTATTGTATTCACCCCATGGGGTTATATTGTCCTCGTATATCTACCACTACCGCTGTTTGCGTGTCTGTAAGTGCAATTTTAAAGGGGGGATGGTCTGCAATACACTTTTATGTATGGGATTTCGCTATGGTGCTGTGCTTTATTTGGCGAGTGCCTTAACACTGGGAAGTATGGAGGACCTACCTAAGGAAAGATTGTAGAGTGACACCAGTGATATATGCTTCATACTTACCCAATTGTGGTGAGTGTTGAATTTAAGAGGATTGGGACCCACTCCTGGTGATTTTGGTGATAGACATCACAGATTTCTTTGGAGGTGCTTTATAGCGTCTATATAGACGCTTCATGCTTATTAATCTATCTGGTTTCTAGTGGTAGATATATGAGGACAATATAACCTCACGGGGTGAATACAATATTGCCTGTGTCATCTTGTATATCTTCTTTGGATATATTTGGAGGACATTTACATGCATGTAATTTAGTGATGTTAAGTGATGGAGCGCTGCTGAGGTTGTTTTTATATTTTAATTGGTTAACACATGGTTGTTGTGTTTAGGCTCAGTTGGGGCAGTACGAATGCCAATTAATGATTTTATTAGGTTTTTATCCTTTTGCCTTATGTAATATAATTTTGTGATTGTATGTACTTTTACTGAGAGATCACACAGTCAAAGTCCCATATATACTTTTCCTTTGGTTTTGTTAGGTTCTTCTTGGGAATGTGCTGCCTTTATTCGCAGATCATCTCTTAAAATAAAAAGCTAGAACATTCAAACAGCTAAAGAGTTTGGTAAATATAACGTTCCAGAGCTGTGCTACAGACCTTCATGCCCGGGGCATGCCCCAACACCTCTGACCTAGATCCACCAGCTGTCCACAATCTGCTTCAATAACACATTGAATATGAAGATAGAAGGAAGCCACACTCCATTGTAAAAGCTGCTCTGAAACGTATTCAGCCAAAGGGTGCACAAATTGATTCCTCCATGGGAGGTCCAGGTGGATCTCTCTGTTCACATTTCAACTTAGTACATTTAAGAGAGGCTTATTAGTGTTGTCTCCTTCTGTTTTCAAATATGATATGACTGTAGGGTTTGGTGACTGAAACTGGAGTACAGGTACAGTATATCATTTGATGCTGCCTTAAAAGCTCAATAAAGTCAGCAAATAATGGTGTAGGTTTTGGTAACATTTGGTGTTGACTGCTTTCATCAACAGGCAGTAGGCATTGGGAAGAATATGCTGAATGGATCACAAATTACGCAAAAAATCTATTGGCCCAAATAAGGCAGTAAACTCCATTTGTTTAAAAGGGTTCTCCTAATAAACCTGTGCAAATTACTGCAAGTTGTACTTGCATGTAATAAATATTAAATGTGGGGATAAAATATGCCAAACAGCACACTTTGTTGGTTGATTTTACTTTTTTCTTGCTGAATTTTTATTTTAGAACACCATATTCAAAAGGTAAACATATTTGAAGTTCAGTGCTTTTAAAAAAAATATCACAGAGAACAATTTTTTATTCAGTAATTTGTCATTCAGTAAATTTGGAGTATTGGTCAAAGGTCTGAACATTTTTGTAGACAAGATATATATATAGCTCATGGGAATGTCAGGTTCACTGCAAATGTTCATTTTCACCAGCACACATCCTCACAAAAAATAAGATCTTTTATTCAAACATTAAAAATAATGACTATAATAAGCCAACACTTTGGGACATTGCAGGATTTTGTTGCCAAAGAAATGTGATCCTGCATAGTCCTGAAATGGTTTGACAAGTTTAGTGTAGGAACTCAAGTGGTCTACAACACCTGGTGAATTGGAATGTTGTTTGTAAGTTAGGACCTCACACCAAACATCAATCCCTCAGCTCACAATTACTATTTTGGCTGAATGGACACAAATCCCCACAAGCACATTCCAAAATCTTGTGAAACGCTCTCCCTGAAGATTGCAGACTGTTACCGGTATATCCAAAATAATAGGACCCACTCTATAAAAATGCCCTTGGTTTTGGAATCTTGCAAACAAAGCGCTATTGGAGTTAATGCAAGAAAAATGTGGACAGGTAACCCTGGTCACATGACCTGTCAAAATCATGTGACTGGCCTCTCCTTTGAAAACAGAGTTCTCTCTGCAAAATTAATCAGAAAGAAATCTGTGACACACCACAGGCTCCACACCTAGACCTACATTTTATAAATGTACCATAAATTGCAGGCCATCGTGTCAAGTAACCTTGTGAGCTGATAATGGTATCCACGTTCCATAATATATACATTATAGACCCTATAGTGTATGTATAGTATTAGGTATTGCAGACAAGTTACATCTGTTTTCTTTAATTTCAGATAGCCCTTCTGATAAATAAGCTCTGACTGTAAAAAAAAAAAAAAAAGCTGTAGCTATATAATTATCCCCCACCTTCCAATAAGTACATATTACCACAATGCAGTGCAAAATTCTGAATTAATTTAAAAATTCAATGCCTGCTTTATTTGTAATATATTCTTTATTTGATTTCTAAGTCTTTAAACGTACATGACAACCGTGCTTTTATTACAGATAGACACCATTAAAAGACATTTAAAATGTATCTTATATTACATTTGGTCCATAGAACAGGTTGCAAGATACTAAATATAAAGGATACTGCATTTTCTCTTTAACAGGCTCTGTATATAGTTGTCTATGCATATGTTACATTACATATAGATTTTATATATAGATAACTTTATTTGTATCTCAACAATAATATCTTATTGCAGGTAAGCTTATTGAATGATATAATATATTTTTTCAGGGTCGATACTACAAAAGATACAGATACAATTTAAACACAGTAATTTCTACATCACTATTTTGCTAAAGTAGATAAGGTATGTTGTATACAAGATAGCTGCAAAGCGTATCTGTCAACTTCTTTTTATGTCGTTGTTGTGTACAATCAAACATTTAAATACTGCATGGTTTCCAAACAACATTGGACTGAAATACATTTATTAAACAGCAGTCAGTGGCCAATATATTGTTGGCTCTGATACCAAAAGAATCTCACAAAGATTGGTAGGTTTATACAAAATAAAGTTACAACAAGACGTATTGCCTGGTTCAGCTACAGACATACCAAACATTATAATTCAGAATATGTTACATTTGAGTATGAGACGGCCCAGGGTCTACTAAACAATACTTTTAACAAATTCTGTTAAAATATTTTGTATATATTTTCTACAATAAATGTGCTTGACATTCTGAGAATATTAATTTATTGCAAGAACATATATATCATTTTTTTAATTTTATACTCTTTGGACAAAAATGACAAACCAAACTAACATTCACAAGAAACATATTTTCACATAATATTTTTACTTAAAGTACATGTGCTATATAACATTGTTTTAAAAGCACAAAACTTGGTCAACTATCAAGTTCATTGTGCATCTCTCTCACAGTCACACCTTCGTAGGCATTTAAAGTGCTTCCGTAAATGCCAAACAATGCGAAAAGCAATTCAACATATTCTTTTATTTATAGTATTAAACCTATAGTATAGTTTCTTCTTATAGTCTTTTGACCATTTAGAAGGTGCTGTAGATCCAACCAAGGTGTTGTGTGGCTTAAGGGTGTCCTTTGCCCTAACAATTTGGTGCCCTTTTTCAGTTTTTGTGACCTATATTTCTCTAATATTTCTAAATATTATGTTATCCCTACCACTTACAACATCAGTGCCTCTTGGTGACAAAATTAGATAGGAGACATGTTTATCTAAATGCCCTTAATGTAGAAAAAATTATTGAGAAGCTTGTTGCTATTGAATTAAATATTGCGTTCATAGTGCAGTCATTTGTGCTACTGTGAAATGAAATTTACTGAAAGGAATGCAAAGCTGGTGTCATAAAATTCCTCAGTTTGCTACAAAAGATACAAGTACAATTTGGTCCCTTAAAACATTTGTTTAAATGATTTGTGCTTGGATACCCTTGTTTAGAAAATTAAGATTAATATTTTCAGAAAAAAGTTATATTATTCTTAAAAATAATATGATTAAACAATTTGTAAGTGATAACTAATTTGTGTAACAATTTGGAATAAAAAAAAGAGAGAACTAATATTTGTATTGAAATACTCAAAACCTTGGGAGCTGTATTCTTAAGAAATTTTTCCATACAGAATTAAAAATCAGTCACACAAAAACCTCGTATCTTCATAGCCAAATACAGCTTTAGAAATGGTGTTGTCGGTTTACAAATTCAACTCTCACAGTAAAGATAAAAACAGTAACAGTCTAAATTGCCTGAACACACAAACCATTCATTTTACTCCACAAAACTGTAAGAAAATAGCCTAGTTGAATTCCTTGTGCTCTTCTATTGGTGGTCCCCTTTTTTTGCCACTGGAGGTAGGTAAATTCTTTATTCCAGATGTAAATATGTGGTCATGTCAACCATTCTGTATTTATAAAACATTACACTTGCATTTTCTTAGTACAGTGCTTTTAAATATAGGCTTCCTTGTTTGCTGAATTACTCTTTGACAACTGTTCTGGTCCATTTTCTGAGTGAACAACATCCTCTCTTGGCTGTATCATGACTTGTAAGCGCTGGAAGAATAAATCAATTGTTATATGTTTTTACGTTGAAAGGAATAAATAGATTAATCAAGCGCTGAAAATCAAACCGATTCTCCCTTCCTGCTAAGTTGACTGCCATTTGGATACCTTTTTGGTCAATTCAAATATAACTAAATCCATAACTTTAAAAATAAAGGGTTGAAATCACTGTATGCTTTTTATTGTCTGCTACCACACTGACAACAACCTTCTCGATCCCCTACAGTCCGGCTTCCGCCCACAACATTCCACTGAAACTGTCCTACTAAAACTCACCAAGGACCCACTAACTGCTAAAACCAATGGGCAGTACTCTCTACTCATACTCTTAGACCTTTCTGCTGCCTTTGTGTCACAGAAGAATTACATATACTCATTAGCGAACGGTATGCAGTGGCGAATCTGCATATGCGACAGCTCATTTTCGTACACAAAGCTCGCTAATTGCCAGTATCCACTGGCCTATTTAAGGACAGGAGCTCCTCTCACAAATTGCTGGATTGTCTTCAGCCTTCCTGTGTTCCTGGGCCCTTTTGCATTTACCCTTGGATTTCCTGTTGTGACCGGCTTGCATCCAGTATATGACCCCAGCTTGCATTATGGAATTTGCTATTTATTCCTGGCTTGCCTTCCTGTATATGACCTTGGTTAGTTCCTGTTTTGCTACCTGCATCTGCTCCTGACGGAGTCACCGTGTTTGATCCCTGGCCTGGCTTTCACTACCATCTCCTGTGTGCACTGCTGCCAAGTACTAATGAGGATCTCCTGCCCAGCTGTGTACCCTGCTGCATCCAGTATACATCAGGTGACCATCAATCCTACTCTTCAGAACCCGTCTGGCAACCTGTGCTTCTTTGGGCATTGCACCTTCTGTACCATCTTCAGGGGTGTACTGCACTTATCCACAAGGGGAGCCCTCTCTGCATTTCAGCCTCCGACCAGGCACGTGACACTTTGACACAGTTGACCACCCACTCCTCCTCAATAAACTCCACTCCCTTGGCCTGCATGACTCTGTTCTTTCCTGGTTCTCTCCCTATCTCAGGCCACTTTCAGTGTCACATAACAAGAACATCTCCTCCGCTCCTCTTCCTCTTTCTGTTGGGATACTCAAAGGCTCTGTCCTTGGGCCCCTCCTATTCTCTCTCTATACCTCTTCCCTGGGCCAGTTGATGACCATTCATGGCTTCCAATACCACCTCTATGCTGATGACACCCAGATCTATCTCTTGACTCCTCAAGTCATCGCCTCTATCTCCTCACGCATCACAAACTTACTAAGCGACATATCAGTATGGATGTCACACCACTTCTTCAAAATCAGTCTTTCAAAAACTGAGCTTGTAATATTTCCTCCTTCCCAATCACCTTCCCATGACTTTACCATTGAGATCAACTCCACAACCATTGGTCCCTCCACACATGCCAGGGTACTGGGTGTATTACTAGACTCTGACCTCTCATTTGGCCCCCACATCCAATCACTGGATAAATCTTGCCGCCTTACCTTTACAACATCTCCAGAATTCGCCCCTTTCTAACTAACGACACCACAAAACAACTTATTCACTTCTTAATTATCTCCCACCTTGACTACTGCAACTCCCTCCTCACTGGCCTACCTTTACACAGGCTATCCCCCCTTCAGTCTATCATGAATGCTGCTGCCAGACTAATACACCTTACTAACTGATCCATGACTGCTGCCATTCTCTTCATTGGCTACCCCTACCCCAACGTATAAAATTCAGAATACTAACCACGACATACAAGGCCATCCACAACATCACCCCCAGCTACATCATACAACCTCATCTGCAGATATCACCCAAATTGTCCTTTCCACTCCACCCAGGACCTCCTGCTCTCTAGCTCCCTTGTTACCTCCTCCCATGCTCGCCTCCAGAACTTCTCCAGAGCCTCTCCCATCCTCTGGAACTCCCTGCCCCAGTATGTCTGGTCAGCTCCTACCCTGTCCACCTTTAGGCGATCCTTGGAAACTCACTTATTCAGGGAAACCTGTACTTGAGCCCCCTACATCAGATCATCCCCTGCAGCCATTACCTTTTTTGTACCACCTGCCCCTCCCTTTAGATTGTAAGCTGCATGAGCAGGGCCCTCCTATTTTTTCTGTATTGAGCTGTATTGTAATTGTCCCCCTTTTTACTGTAAAGTCATGCATAAACAGTCATGCATAAACTGTTGGCGCTATATAAATCATATATAATCATAATAGTCTGTGTCCCCTCTAGGGAGATTTATGCTCTCTATTTATCCTTGTAACAACTGTCACCAAAACAGAAAAGAGGGGGAAATCCAAAATATTGAGTTGTCACCATAAAGGAAACCAAGGGGTAGCAGAGTGAACACTGAGAGCAGAGAGACTACTGCTTCTACACAGAGAGCAAAGGTCCCTCTCTTCAGCATGCTGGCAGGGGACAGACATTTCTACTCCATCTGTGGCTGCTTTCTAAAGAAATTGACGATACGCCTTTGCACACCTTTTGTTTTCATGTACCCCAGATGTATTCAGCTGATATAAACTAAAAGTTTAATTGGGCTTTAATGGTTTTTCTATGGGACCCCATGACATGCAGTTTCAACTCTCTGTGTTGCCTACTTTTCCTCCCTTCCAAAACTTGCTTGCTATTTAAGTATTACCAGACTTTAAGAGATTACAATCATTTGTAAGACCTGTTCAATCAAAAATGTAGAATTGCATTTCTTATAGCAGACATTTCTTAAATTATTGATACATTTTTAGTTATTTCAAAACTATGCCATGGCATATTCTTATACTGAATGAAACTAAATAATTGTATTATAATAATTATGTTCCAGCTCAGCGAGGAAGTCCATACCTGTTTTAACGACCCTTTTAGCGTTAGAAACATATAGATCATGTATCCTGGGATCAGCACCATCGAAGACAAGGCCATGAACCAACCAACACCTTGGCCCCAGGCAGGAAAGACGTAGTCTCCCATGGTTAGAGGAGTCATTTGAACGGCACTGAAAATGAACACCCCCTGCGAAAATAAAATCAGTGTACCACATGACTGTCTTGTGAAATATGAAGTATATTTTAGGATTAAGTACAGCAAGCCAAAAACGAATTAGTGTTGAAAAGGGCACAAAGTCAACATGAAGAAAATTAATGCAAAGTGTTGTTTTTCTGGTGTCAAAAAAAAAGACCAAAATAGAAGCCAGTGTAATGCTTTTTCCTAAGGGAAGCTTGTTGACATTTTGTTAATCAGTGAATTGCTAAGTGGTAAGTAAAAAAAGTCAGCCTGATATTACTAGAATAGTGCAGAAAAAAATAAGTAATTGTTTTTATACTGTTTCATTTAATTTAAAGATGCCCTGTTACCAATTGAAAATATTTCAGGTACATAAAAACCTAGCAGTTTAAATGCTTGCTTGCAGTGTTTTTACTTTTCATAAACAATTTTTGGTTGCAATATGCCTCTGAATTTGCAAGATAATTTAACTTCTTTAGCAATAGTCAATTCCCTAGCACAGCCCCCTCCCTCATTAAATGTCAAAGGCCTCTCCTCTTCTGGGAGGGTCTAAATACTGTCTGTGCTGGCTCATTTATCCCCCTCCTCCTGGTTGTCAAGGCAGGAGCAAAGGGGAATACTAGAGAGTGTTGCTTGAGTTAGAATTGTGAGACTGCTGAGCTGTTGGCATCACATCCAAGATGGTGGCACCCAGCTACAATCTCAGGGCTTCTGGATGTCTATGCACATACATAAAATAATTAAATGCACAAATAATCATATGGTAAGATTGTTTTTAATATGTGTCAATATTATTTTGCAGCTAACTTCTCTGTATTTAAATGTATGCGTATTTTAGGACAGGGATTAAAAAACAATTAAAATTGTAGTTTAGACTTATCCAATTTCCAAAAGTTGCAGCTCAGTAAACACAGCTAAATGTAAGTAATGTTCAATGCTAAGATGAGGAACGTATGAAATTTTGAGACTAAGTTCAGGCTTTTGGCCAACAGGACTACAATCTGTGAATAATTTTGTACATTTCCAGTGTTCTCACAGGGAGACAATTCAGAAATATATTTATGTGTATATAGGCTTCTAACAAAATTGTCTGCTAAATGGGACCTGAAATCAAAAAGTGATTACCGTATTTATCGGCGTATAACACACACAGGCATATAACACACACAGGCGTATAACACTTTCATTTTAAGAGGGAAGTTTCAGGGAAAAAACATAAACTTTAAGGAACTTTGAAGCAAAATAAGGGTCAGTGCCCATCTGCAGCCTGATCAATGCCCATCTGCAGCCTCACAAGTGCCATCAATGCAGCCTCATCAGTCCACGTCAATGCAGCCTCACAAGTGCCATCAATTCAGCAGCCTCACAATTGCCATCAATGCAGCAGCCTCACAAGTGCCATCAATGCAGCAGCCTCACCATTGCCATCAATGCAGCAACCTCACCATTGCCATCAGTGCAGCTTGATCGATGCCCATCTGCAGCCTAGAAGGGACGGGGGGGCGGGACGAGCGCCAACAGATTACATACAGTGAGAATCTCCTATGATAGACAGAACAGTGGTCCAATGGCTTCCCAGGAGACGGGACTTCCTATTACAGAGGCCGCCAAGTAAACGAGACTCTAACTGTATGTAATCTGACAGGACTTGTCCCGCCCCCTCCCTGTCCCCTCCGAGGCAGCTAAAATTGAAGTATTGGCGTATAACACGCACACGCTATTTGCGCCCGATTTTCAGGGTGAAAAAGTGTGTGTTATATGCACTTATAGGCACAAAGTTGAATGGAGGTGTCTTCAACTGGGGCACAGACAGAAATAAAAGCTAAATTTGGGAAGGGAGTAGGTTCGCCCTTGGCTGATAATATGTGGACTGCTGCACCTGAATACACTACTAAAACAATACTATATAGAAAATAAGTGCACTGTCCCCTAATAATTTGCCTTATGACATAAAAATCATATATGGAATTCATGCAAAACATAAAATCAATAAGCATTAATCTACTGCAATATCAAACAATGATAGAATCTGCGATATTAAATGACTCAATAAAAAGTATAAATAAAGTGCAAAGTGTCATGTACTGCAACATACACAACATTATTCTTAAAAGTGCAAAATCAACATGTGACAATCTCCATAGTTGAACTGATGTATATAAGCAAAATTCAAACTGTGAAACTTCAGCAAAGTCCAAACACACTCCTATTTCATGCAAAAGGATGGAAAGAAAAAGGTGCTCTGTGCTGAATATGGTATTGTCCTTTGAGAGAGATTTACCACTCATCCACCTTTGTGCTCATATGTACAGACAAGCTGGTTACCAGAACCACTGATCCCAAAAGGAATCAAAAGCACTCTAAGGTATGCTCCCAAAGGCAGCTACAGTTCACTCCCGACCGACTCCACACAGCTCAGGTAGGTAAAACCATTCAGCTCCGTTTAAGGCAGGGATCTCAAACTGGCGGCCCTCCAGCTGTTGCAAAACTACAAATCCCATCATACCTTTGCCTGTGGGAGTCATGCTTGTAACTTTCAGTCTTGCAATGGCTCATGGGACTTGTAGTTTCGCAACAGCTGGAGGGCCACCAGTTTGAGACCCATGGTTTAAGGTATATGTGTTAAAAACAAGATGGAGAAATTATAGTGCAAAACCGCATACCACTTTATTGAGGATAAAAACTTATTGCACTTACAAATAGATTCTCCAATCTCAGACGACGCCTGTTTAGGGGAAATGCATCGAGCGGAGTTAGTGGTGACGTCAGCACACACGAGTCAAACGAGCAGAGTCGCGGCAGTGCACTGTGGGAGTTTTACATGCCTAAGATTTTACACTAATTGTACGTGCAATGAACCTTGCACATCACTTACTTAATCGCTTATGCTTCATAGTGGAGCACTTATGGATGACATTATTTCCAGCCACTCTTTTTGTTTCATGACAAATATAATCTATTATTAATTAAGAAATATCATGTAAATCTTACCGCTACAATAATGGGTGTGAAGAAAGACCAGCACAGTTTCCACCAGAGGCATGGTCTGTAACCAACCATTTCTTCAATGTTATCGTAGAATCGGTTGACTCCTGAAAGAAAGAAGAAGGTTATATAAGTTATATCAGTAAATAATGGCTTTTTGTGTTAATTGCTGTCATTTTTGTTTGTAATTTTTCCATTTTTTTGCCTTTGAATACCTGACCAAGGACTTTTAAACTGATTTTAAAGTTTTTTTTAATAACAAACATGTCATACTTACCTATTCTGTGCAATGGTTTTGCACAGAGTGGCCTTGATCCTCTTCTTCTCAGGTCCCCTGCCAGCGCTCTTGGCTCCTCCCCTTCTCCATGTGCCACCATAGGAAACCACTTCTACTTCACAGCCGGGCTGTGTTCATCTATTGACACACACAGTGTGGCTCGGCCCCGTCCTTCCTCACTGCATTTGATTGACAGCAGCAAGAGCCTGTGGCTTACACTGCTGCCTCTATGTCCAGTGAGGAGTGAGAGCTGGATTGATTTTGGGCTCAGGTAAGTATTTGGGGGGGGGGGGAGCTGAAATAAGAAGGTTTTTTACCTTAATGCAGAGAATGCATTAGGGTGAAAACCTTAAAGATTAAAGATTAAAGGAGAAGCTCATTTGGTTGTACTTCTCCTATAAATCACAGGGGTGCAGTTCGTTTTGCACTCCTGTGACCCGTTTTCAGCAAAGAGCGGACTGAAGTCGGCTCTCTGACGTCACAGAAATCAGTCCAGGCACCGGATCATCCCGACAAAGGAAATCTGGATACTCCAGGTGCCTGGACTGACACCTGTCTCAACCTCCCAGCGAGCCGCTGAGCGACTGAGACGGCCGCTCCCCGCCCCTTCATAGCTCATTGCTCCAGTGAGCGTGGAGGCGCAGAGCAGGAGAGCTGCTGATTGACAGTCAGCAGCTCTCTGCTTGGGGAGCTGAGAGAACCGAGCCATCGGCGATGGTCTGTGGCCTGGTTCTCAGTGTAGAAGTACCTGGAGACAGATGCAGCATCCACCTAGGTAAGTATGAAACTAAAAAAAAAAAATTCCATACTTCTCTTTTAAGTACACTTTTGGAACATGTTACATATTCTACCCGCTTTTAGGGTAGAATATGTAACATGTTCCAGCATCTGCACCTTCTCCCCCCTCACACCCTGCTCTGTGTGATAGTGGCAGGAGATACCTGCTCCCTGCACCAGCTGTCACAATTTGAAAGCAGCACGGCCATGCTGGGCTCCGCTCAAATTGTCGTGAAAAGTATACCCAGTTTCCTATGAATGAATAGATTACAAGTACTGTCAGCCATTGCAGCTGATGGCTTGGAGGTCTCAATTAAGGATGAGCTCAGGCGTGTTTGCAAACAGCACGTGCAGAGCCTGCCAGGAAGTCGGCATTGAACAGCACTAATCAGGCAGTGAGACATTTCCCGATCTCTGCAGCCGCACACCGGGACAATGTCTCACTGCTTGTGATTAGCGCTCCGCAGTGCCGACTTCCTGGCGGACTCTGCACGTGATGTTTTCGAACACGCCTGAGCTCATCCTTATTCTCAATGAACTATGAAGGCACTGCTAAGCATCCTCATAGTTCATTGATCTTTCTCTCTCAAGTATCGGATGTATGGAACAATTATTCTGAGAGTCTGCAATGCCCTGCAGGCTTCTTAGAAAAAAATAATAGATACCTTTTTTCACTTGCAAAAAAAAAAATGCAATTATTATTTTGTTTTCAAAGGGTGAACTTAGCCTTTAAGATATTACAACCACTTTAAATATGTGCAGATTAGATCTCCTGGCTGAAGGCCAAAGTTGTCACATACTTGGTGACAGAATCATGAAGTAAAGAAAAAGAAAATTCTTTGTAAGATATTAATGCAGTTCGCATAATGTAAACTAACATATGTAACTGCAAGTAAGTCAGTGAATGCCGATTCACCTAGAAATATTCCGATCTACCCTATTTGTACCTGACATGCAGTGAACTACCACTGAATGAGCTTACTTTGTACCTTTTTGTAGTAATAATAATATTTTTTTTTTTCATTGACACATTTCATATTTTTACTTTTATTTGTTTATATACACTAATAGCGTGGGGTCACTTATCACCTTTTTTTGTTTTATCTACATTGATACATTTACATACATTATTATAGGAGGCCTCACTTTGTAAATAAATACTTAAGTCTCATAAACGTAAAGTATTTTAGATCTTAAATTGGAATTTCAGTCAAATTCTAACTAAGCCTTCAGCCTAGTACACACGGACGAATGTTGGGCGACATCGGCTGGTTCAATAAAAACCGGCTGTCATTCGGCCCATGTGTATGGCAACTGGTCCCACAGAAGCTGGCTTCTGTCAGATGAGCATGCTGGAAAACCAGCAGCCAACTGGCTCTGGATTGTCTGAGAGCACTGACTGGAGTGTTCTGGCTGGGGGGGTCGTCCCCCTGTCAGAACACAATAGCATCAGATTGTTTACAGCGGCTCCTACCAGAGCTGTGAGTTTTAAAAAAAATAGTGGCATGTACTAGGCTTAAGCCTGCTCCCAACCCCATGCTAAGACTATTATATATACCCTGTAAAATTAAAGAAGGCTATACCTATCTATTCTTAAGCTGCTCCAACCTGGTCACATGATTGGGTCCCAGCTCTTGCTTCAGAGTAGAGGAGAGGCAGTGACAATGCCTGCAGAGCCTGGGCAATGACATCATTCATAGGCTTATTATGGAGCAGCCACTGTCAGCTGTCTCTCTTCTCCACTGAAGCTGGTGCTGGGACCTGATCATTTGACCGGAACCAGAGCAGTTTGGACCCGATCATGTGATAGACCAGAGTGGCTTCTGAATAGGTAAGTATAGACATCTTTTCTTTTACAGGGTAGATAGAATAGTCTGAAAGCCCATACACATGATATGAAAATCGGAAGTAAAATTTCATCCGATGAACGATCTGCCAATTTTCAGATCCTTAGAATGATGCTTTCGACAGCCGATTCCGGTTTTTCGTCCAACAAAAGCTGGATGTGCAGACTATAAAACTTGTGTCGTATGTGAACTCAATGTCCGATTTTCACCTAATTAGTACAGTTTTCGTACAAAAAAATGGTAAGAGCAAGACTACGCATGCTCAGAAACGAAAGAATACATACAAAACTAGTCAACTCGTTATGTCACTTCTGAAGCTGTATTCTGAGAATTTTCGTATGGTGAGTAACCTTTTCACTTTCAACATGAGACTAGCATGCATCATACGGACGAATGGTTGTCCGAAAATCTGATCGTGTGTACGAGGATTTAGAATGGGGGTGGGAGTAGGGTTAGTTAGAATTTGACTGGAATTCCACTTTAAGTGTAGTTAGTATAGGTGTCAGACAAAGGGGGTGGCGAGGGTTTTGGGAGCAGTGGGAGTGGTTATAGGCTTAGTTAGTTCTAGCCCCAACTTCTACTTTCAGTTGTTTGAAAATATACATAGTTACCCTTTAAGTTACCATTTATTTAAAGGTCTGACACAAAATACTGAAATATTATGTTTTTAAAAACATTATTATAGCTATAAATGAAGCATGATGGAATGGGTCAGTCACTGACTTCTTAAAAGGCATGGATACTCAGAACGAGCATCCCTCTGTATTCCCAGACTCTATTCCTGTCCACATAGAAGTTTTTGTATGTTCCAGCCTTCCTTTTCTACTCTCCATGCTATAAAATTGCTAAAAAAATCCAACAGGGAAGGTTAGAACCTCCCATAGGGTTACAGCAAGGGTGCAGACCCAGGAACTCAAGTGCAGAGATCTCATCAACAAAATCCATAGGAGGTAGAAAAATTGTCAGGTGTGTTTACTTTCCAGAATCTACTAAAAAGGGATGCCTGTAGTTCTCTTTTAATTTACCCAACATAATCTTTCCTCCTCCTAGATCAAGGCTAGAAATTATACAGTATAAAAGTAGGAAATTATCAAAGCCTATGATTTAAAGAATAAAGAGTAAGAGACAAAAATGTAACATGCAGTACACGGTTTCAAAAGAGCCAAGAATAACCTACAATGGTCCAGAGAAATCTAATAATTAAATACTATGGGATGAGAACAAAACAAAATTCCAGGAAAGCTTACAGGAAGCTATACATTCCAGCCAATTGGACTGATCTGTATTTCAGAATCTATTAACGGCTGAGCACGGGACCCGGAAGCAAGTGGAGATCACTGAAGCTGATTTCCATCTCCCAGCAGCTTATGGCTAGGTATGACATATATATAGCTACATTGGTCCAAACTGGACCAACATAACTACGCATAACATGCCAATGCCATTACAATGAAAACTACTATTTCATGTTTTCTACTTTCCAGTCTACCATTCCCACAAAGTCCTAATCATACTGGACCTTCATACAAATCTTCAAAGTAGAATTGTGGCCAGGCTAGGAACACTAAGCAGGTGAAGACTGTGAGAATTGCCAGTGTACTTATGTCAGCTCTTTCAAGCCTTCAAATAGCTGGTGTGCAGCACAAGGGCAGCTATAGATCCAAATACAGACTAAAATTGCACTGTCATTGACAGATAGGGGGATAAGAGGTTTTAGTTCTGTTTTAATGAGCAGTAAATAAGCTTAAAGGCCACCTTAACACCTATGTAGAAGTCATATTACAGCAGTGTATAGCAATGCACAATCAATGATGTGAGGCACTTCCATGCCATTCATTTTGCCATTGTCTGATTTGTGGTGCATTGGTAGCCCATTCAAATTTAATACAATGTACATCACATGCAAAATAATGTACATGAACCTGAGACACTGGGGTTGATTTAATAGACTGTTTATTTTGCATAGGAATTTTCAACTTGCAAGGGAAAATTTAAAAAAATAAATCAGTATTTTTGCTTACACGTGTTTGGAAGCTGGAAGTCAGCAGATCTTCACCTCATTCACTAAGCTAAGGTAAAATTCCCTTGCAAGAGGGTTTATTTATTAAAGCTGTAGGGGTGGGAGTGCAAAATTAGGCTCACTTCTGCATAGAAACCAATCAGCTTCTAAGCTCAGCTTGTTCAATTAACCCTCCTGGCGGTAATCCCGAGTGTGGCTCGGGGTTACATTTCAGTACCATTAGTGGTAACCCCGAGCCACAGTCAGGATTGCATTGCAGAATCCTGGTCCAGGTTACTTACCTTGTCCTCAGGATCCTGCGATATCCCCCCGCTGTGTCCTCCGCCCGATGCTCTGTGTGCCTGGCTCTATTCCCTGTGAGCGTCACGACGCATGGGGGTGGAGCCAGGCGGAAAATTCAAAAACTACAAAAAACATAACACATACAATACACTGTAATCTTACAGATTACATTACTGTATCAAATCATTTTACATCCCTTTGTCCCTAATGCTTTGTCCAGTGCCCTGCATGCAGTTTTATATTATATATAATGTTTGGGCATGCCACAAAAACTCCTGATTTATACAGGGGCATATATGGGGCTGTGATAAATTCAATGATGTTATACTGTACACCAGGAAGTAACTCATATCAACAAGATTTTAGATGATTAATACCACATTGCTCTGGTCTTACTTAAAAAGCCAGATAGAAGAATTCCAATGCTTATTCCTGCAGCTATGGCTCTATGAATAGGAATAACAGGAAACTAAATGACATGACAAAGTAAGATCTAACTTTTGGATTAAAACCTTAATTTACCGAGGATGGATCAATGTTACACATATGGTGGTCATGTCCGACAATCCAAACATTTTGGAAACTAGTACATGACACTATTCTTTTGGTCACTTTAGAAAATATTGTATTCTCCCTGGCTCAATACCTGCTTCATCATACTGACATCCCAAAGAGGCATTACCTCAAATCACTTGCAATGTTTATGATAAATGCAGCTAAACACTGCATACCCTGCCACTGGTGCTCTCCTTCCATCCCAATGAAAAAGGAATGGTATTGCAGACTTAATAATATAGATAAAAATTGAAGAACTCATCATTATTTCACAAGAAAGGATATCCAAATCCACATCAACACAGTACAATTGGCAACACTTTAAGACAACACCTGCATATTCTGAGAGTGATTTTTAATTTCTTCTTAGTATAATCTTTCAAATGAAATATATACTAAATTAACACTTCTTCCGATAATTCTCCTCACAGTCCCTAAGTTGCTTCAGTTGAATTGAGGGACCAATCATTTCACCTAGTAATAAATGTTTAACCCCAAAATGTTTTACTTCACCTGTACACGCTCTATCGGAGAGAGAGGGGATTCTGGAACCCACCTTCCCCTCCCTCCTTTTCCCCCTACTCTGTCTTCTACATTTTTACCTCTTCCTCCTCGCTTTACAAAAAAAAAACAAAAAAAAAACACATCACCCTTTTTTCAAACAACAATATCTCTTTAAAAATGATATAGACCTAGATTATATGTTGATATTAACAAACCAACCCTATTTCATGGTTATCTCTGAGGAGTAGAGAATAATAAATTGAGCAAATCTGTCATGAATATCATTGTTCTTTAATATATGCTCTTTTCTAATCCTCTAAAACTCATGTGATTTAATCAACTGCCTGTTAAAGTCATGTTGTGTTAATGACAAATTGAGAGATTTGTTACATGTATGTATCTTTAAATTTAATAAAAACTTTATAAAAATAAATTAAAAAATAAAATAACTTAATTTACTAAAGAAGCTTTCCATTTCTTGGGAAATATCCCTATGATCACCTTTTCTAACAAAAATATATTTTTTAACCATAGTATTTTAAGCCAATCCAAAGGAATTTTTGTCATCTGTAAGCTAAAGTGAGGTAAATGGCTATACTCCTTTATTAGGTATAAATGCCCCTTATGTTCATGTTGTTCCATTTCTTAGTCTAAAAAAACCCAATTAAATAATAATAAATATCTGGAGCTTTTGAAGGAATTCTATAGGGTATTTAAAGTCACAGGAATGGATATGTAGTTAGACAGACATTGTGCTAACAACTTCCAATTTAATAGTCTTATCTCTACTTTCCTTTTAAAACAGTTGTGCAGGAAACAACAAGAGATAAAGAGGGCACAAAGGCCTAGTTCATTAAACTTGAAAAAAAAAACATTTAAAGTGATACTAAAGTCTTGTTTTTTTTTTTTGTTTCAAAATAACAAACATGTTATACTTATCTGCTCTGTGCAGTGGTTTTGCACAAAGCAGCCCGGATCCTTCTCTTCTTGGGTCCCCCTTTGGCACTCCTGGCCCCTCCATCTTGTTGAGTGCCTCCACAGCAAGCAGCTTGCTATGGGGGCACCTGAAAGAGCCACTGCCCGGCCTGCCCTCTTTCTCTCTTCATTCGCTCACTGACTTTAATTGACAGCAGCGGGAGCCAATGAAGCTTCGCTGCTGTCTCAGCCAATGAGGAGGGAGAGTCTCGGACAGCAGAATCTCTCATGCAACATTGTTGGATCGAAATGGGGCTCAGGTAAGTATTAGGGGGGCTGAGGGGGCTGCTGCACACAGAAGACTTTTTATCTTAATGCATAGAATGCATTTAAGATAAAAAAAAAACTTCTGCCTTTACAACCACTTTAAATAAACCTGATCCAAAACCATTTCAAGCCAGTGACCAATAAGTCACAAGCCTATCCTTTGTATCAGCGATGCTAAATGTCCCCCAATAGTTGATACAGCTGTGGTCCCATCTGTTAGAGGAGAAAATATTTACTATTCATTTGCTTTGAAAATATCAAGATCACTGGCAATCCTACCTACTACTGATAATGTGTGTCTCTGAACATCTGTATTATCACTATTTAGGTTTCTGGTGGCCTTGTAACTAGCCAGAAATAAGGGGTATTGTAAAAATAAAATGTATTATTTGTTCTCCATTCATAAAATAATTCATGTAGCAAAATTGCTTTTATTCTTTAGTATACAAACACCATCATCTTACCGTAACACCAGGATATTGAGATACACTCGAAAAACACCAGAAACAGAAGACTCATTCCACTGGCCGAATAATAGTCAAAAAGTTTGAACACATAAATGCCACCCTAAAAAAAACACAACATATGTTATAAATATTACATTTATCCTTTAATAGCATTTATAAAGGACCAAATTATACTATTAGGAAGTGCAAACTTCTGAACATTAAAGCACAATGACTTGGTCTTGGGTGTCAAAGTGTCCATACTAAGAACTGTCAGTATTTCCCCACATCCTGCATATTTGTTTTAAGCTTTCAGATTCCATTCTGCAATATTGATTTTTTTTCTTTTAAAACGGATACTTCTTTGCATAAGGACATTGTGAAAAGGTCCTTCTATTATTCTGAAAGGGATGATAGCATAAAAAACCTTGAATTCTGTAGATTGCCTGAGATAAACATCTAAAATGTCATGTTTAGCTATAGCCTCCATATTAGAATATGCAAGAATAATATGCTGATGGCAAGCAGTAAGAAATATGTAGTGTCACTGCAAGGGTTATGGTTCAGAAAGGAATTTGGCTTAGTGGCCCAGGTCATAAAGATGACAAGGTACACATTATGAATCAATAGAAATGCGGGGTGCTGAACCACTTTTCTGAGAATTGATTTGAGGTTATGTTTTATGCGTATATGGTTTTCTGTAAAATATTTACTATTCATAAAACCTATTTTATGAATTATTTCAAGAATTATTATTTTATGAATTATTTACTTATTTTATGTTTTTAAATTATTTACTCTTTACCTTTTGACCCTCCAAAACACATTGGTTACTTTACTCCACACATCATTAAAATAAAATATATTCTGGACATTATGCATCTCGTACTGACGCTTTGGTCTAAGTACGATAAAGGGCATAATATTAACTTACAACTTTGAGATTTATGCATGCAACTGGCAAGTAAATCTCATTTTCTAGTTAATACGCTTTATTGGTGGGGTTTGAGGAAATATAATAAATGAAAAGGACTATATATTGAAGAAATTAGGTCTATGGGCCTTTTTTTGTTTTTTGTTTTGTTTTTTGGAGTGGGGGGGGTTACTATGAATTTATGTCCAGGACTCAAAAATGCTCCTCTGATTAAAACTGCTAATGAGTTATAATGTTCTTTGGATACCTATTAAGTGATGCAAAATCTGTCATTTAGATAACTATTAAGTGATGCAAAATCTCTCCAATAGAGAAACAGCCAAAAACTAATTATTAGTACAGTGAAGAAGAGTAATGCTGCGTACACACGATCGCACATTCGGACAAAAAAATCCATGTTTTTTCCCAGACGGATGTTGGTTCAAACTTGTCTTGCATACACACGGTCACCCAAATCCTGTTGGAAATTCCGAATGTCAAGAACGTGGTGATGTACAACACGTACGACGAGCCGAGAAAAATGAAGTTCAATAGCCAGTGTGGCTCTTCTGCTTGGTTCTGAGTAGGGATGAGCCGAACACCCCCCTGTTCGGTTCGCACCAGAACATGCGAACAGGAAAAAAATTCGTTCGAACACGCGAACGCCGTTAAAGTCTATGGGACACGAACATGAATAATCAAAAGTGCTAATTTTAAAGGCTAATATGCAAGTTATTGTCATAAAAAGTGTTTGGGGACCCGGGTCCTGCCCCAGGGGACATGGATCAATGCAAAAAAAAGTTTTAAAAACGGACGTTTTTTCAGGAGCAGTGATTTTATTAATGCTTAAAGTCAAACAATAAAAGTGTAATATTCCTTTAAATTTCGTACCTGGGGGGTGTCTATAGTATGCCTGTAAAGGGGCGCATGTTTCCCGTGTTTAGAACAGTCTGACAGCAAAATGACATTTGGAAGGAAAAAACTCATTTAAAACTAGCCGCGGCTATTGCATTGCCGACAATACACATAGAAGTTCATTGATAAAAACGGCATGGGAATTCCCCACAGGGGAACCCCGAACCAAAATAAAAAAAAAAAAATGATGTGGGGGTCCCCCTAAATTCCATACAAGGCCCTTCAGGTCTGGTATGGATATTAAGGGGAACCCCAGCCAAAATTGAAAAAAAAAATTGACGTGGGGTTCCCCCTAAATTCCATACCAGACCCTTCAGGTCTGGTATGGATTTTAAGGGGAACCCCGCGCCAAAAAAAAAAAAAAAAAACGGCGTGGGGTCCCCCTAAAAATCCATACCAGACCCTTATCCGAGCACGCAACCTGGCAGGCCGCAGGAAAAGAGGGGGGGACGAGAGTGCGGCCCCCCCCCCCTCCTGAACCGTACCAGGCCACATGCCCTCAACATTGGGAGGGTGCTTTGGGGTAGCCCCCCAAAACACCTTGTCCCCATGTTGATGAGGACAAGGGCCTCATCCTCACAACCCTGGCCGGTGGTTGTGAGGGTCTGCGGGCGGGGGGCTTATCGGAATCTGGAAGCCCCCTTTAACAAGGGGACCCCCAGATCCCGGCCCCCCCCCTGTGTGAAATGGTAAGGGGGTACTTACCCCTACCATTTCACTAAAAAACTGTCAAAAATGTTAAAAATGACAAGAGACAGTTTTTGACAATTCCTTTATTTAAATGCTTCTTCTTTCTTCTTTCTTCCTTCATCTTCTTCTGGTTCTTCTGGCTCTTCTGGTTCTTCCTCCGGCGTTCTCGTCCAGCATCTTCTCCGCGGCGTCTTCTATCTTCTTCTCCTCGGGCCGCTCCGCACCCATGGCATGGGGGGGAGGCTCCCGCTCTTCTCTTCATCTTCTTCTCTTCTTCATCTTCTTCTTCATCTTCTTCTTCTTCTTCCTTCTTCTCTTCTTCTCTTCTTCTCTTCTTCCTGTCTTCTGCGGGCCGCTCCGCAGCCATGCTGTGGCATGGAGGGAGGCTCCCGCTGTGTGACGGCGTCTCTTCGTCTGACGGTTCTTAAATAACGGGGGGCGGGGACATGACGGGACTTCCCTGTGGCATTCCCCGTGACGTCACAGGGAAGTCCCTCAAGTCACCGTGCGTCAGAGGGGGGCGGGGTCACCGGATGGCCCCGCCCCCCGTTATTTAAGAACCGTCAGACGAAGAGACGCCGTCACACAGCGGGAGCCTCCCACCATGCCAGCATGGCTGCGGAGCGGCCCGCAGAAGACAGGAAGAAGAGAAGAAGAGAAGAAGAGAAAAAGGAAGAAGAAGAAGAAGATGAAGAAGAAGATGAAGAAGAGAAGAAGATGAAGAGAAGAGCGGGAGCCTCCCCCCCATGCCATGGGTGCGGAGCGGCCCGAGGAGAAGAAGATAGAAGACGCCGCGGAGAAGATGCTGGACGAGAACGCCGGAGGAAGAACCAGAAGAGCCAGAAGAACCAGAAGAAGATGAAGGAAGAAAGAAGAAAGAAGAAGCATTTAAATAAAGGAATTGTCAAAAACTGTCTCTTGTCATTTTTAACATTTTTGACAGTTTTTTAGTGAAATGGTAGGGGTAAGTACCCCCTTACCATTTCACACAGGGGGGGGGCCGGGATCTGGGGGTCCCCTTGTTAAAGGGGGCTTCCAGATTCCGATAAGCCCCCCGCCCGCAGACCCTCACAACCACCGGCCAGGGTTGTGAGGATGAGGCCCTTGTCCTCATCAACATGGGGACAAGGTGTTTTGGGGGGCTACCCCAAAGCACCCTCCCAATGTTGAGGGCATGTGGCCTGGTACGGTTCAGGAGGGGGGGGGGGCCGCACTCTCGTCCCCCCCTCTTTTCCTGCGGCCTGCCAGGTTGCGTGCTCGGATAAGGGTCTGGTATGGATTTTTAGGGGGACCCCACGCCGTTTTTTTTTTTTTTTTTGGCGCGGGGTTCCCCTTAAAATCCATACCAGACCTGAAGGGTCTGGTATGGAATTTAGGGGGAACCCCACGTCAATTTTTTTTTTCAATTTTGGCTGGGGTTCCCCTTAATATCCATACCAGACCTGAAGGGCCTTGTATGGAATTTAGGGGGACCCCCACATCATTTTTTTTTTTTTATTTTGGTTCGGGGTTCCCCTGTGGGGAATTCCCATGCCGTTTTTATCAATGAACTTCTATGTGTATTGTCGGCAATGCAATAGCCGCGGCTAGTTTTAAATGAGTTTTTTCCTTCCAAATGTCATTTTGCTGTCAGACTGTTCTAAACACAGGAAACATGCGCCCCTTTACAGGCATACTATAGACACCCCCCAGGTACGAAATTTAAAGGGATATTACACTTTTATTGTTTGACTTTAAGCATTAATAAAATCACTGCTCCTGAAAAAACGTCCGTTTTTAAAACTTTTTTTTGCATTGATCCATGTCCCCTGGGGCAGGACCCGGGTCCCCAAACACTTTTTATGACAATAACTTGCATATAAGCCTTTAAAATTAGCACTTTTGATTTCTCCCATAGACTTTTAAAGGGTGTTCCGCGGCATTCGAATTTGCCGCGAACACCCCAAATTGTTCGCTGTTCGGCGAACTTGCGAACAGCCAATGTTCGAGTAGAACATGAGTTCGACTCGAACTCGAAGCTCATCCCTAGTTCTGAGCAAGCGTGGAACTTTGTGCATCGGAATGGTGTACACACGATCAGAATTTACGACAACGGATTTTGTTGTCGGAAAATTTGAGATCCAGATCTCAAATTTTGTGTGACGGAAATTCCGACGGAAAATGCCTGATGGAGCCTACACACGGTCGGAATTTCCAAAAACAAGCTCCCATCGAACATTTTCCCGGAAAATCCGACTGTGTGGCATTAAAATGTCTAATAATGTTTTTATTGCTGCCTGTGCCTTCTTGTTTACCACATCCTGATTCCTTGTACAGTACAATATTACAGAAACAGGTAATGAGGAAAGTTCCCCCAATGGGTTCACAGACAGGAATAAAAATATTACCTACATTTCAACTCCTCCCAATACTGTGCAAAACCAACATTTGTGGAGTTAGGCCCACTTCAAACCTCTCTATTCTTGTGTGTGGCATTAACACACCAGGTGAAAAAAAAAATCCTGCATGCACATTACTGCAATGCATAGGTGTTAAAGGGGACCTTTAGGCTTTGTATTGCCAAACCTATGCCTCATTATAAAACAAAATAGATTTACCACTAGGGATGAGCCGAACACCCCCCGGTTCGGTTCGCACCAGAACCCGCGAACGGACCGCAAGTTCGCACGAACGTTAGAACCCCATTGACGTCTATGGGACTCGAACGTTCGAAATCAAAAGTGCTCATTTTAAAGGCTAATTTGCATGGTATTGTCCTAAAAAGGGTGTGGGGACCCGGGTCCTACCCCAGGGGACATGTATCAATGCAAAAAAAACTTTTAAAAACGGCCGTTTTTTCGGGAGCAGTGATTTTAATGATGCTTAAAGTAAAAAAAAAAAAGTGAAATATTCCTTTAAATATCGTACCTGGGGGGTGTCTATAGTATGCCTGTAAAGTGACGCGTGTTTCCCATGTTTAGAACAGTTCCTGCACCAAATGTCATTTTTAAAGGAAAAAATCTCATTTAAAACTGCTTGCGGGTTTAATGTCATGTCGGGTCATGGCAATATGGATGAAAATCAGTGAGACAAACGGCATGGGTACCCCCCAGTCCATTACCAGGCCCTTTGGGTCTTGTATGGATATTAAGGGGAACCCCGCACCCAAATTAAAATAAGGAAAGGTCCCTATATACTCTGAACAGCAGTATACAGGCGGTGCAAACAAGACAGGGACTGTAGGTTTGTTGTTAAGTAGAATCTGTTTGTAATTTTGAACATTTTTAACGTGTTTAGCTCCAGCCAAAAAATCTTTTCTAAGCTTTTTGGAAAACATAGGGAAGGGTTATCACCCCTGTGACATTTGTTTTGCGTCTTTCCTCCTCTTCAGAAGATTTCACCTCACTTTTTTGTCCCAATGAAAAATGTTTTTTGAAAATTTGGGTTTTTTTGTGGAACAAGGATTGGAAAGCATCAGTGGAAAGGAGAAATTGTTTTCCCATATTAACTCTTACAGGAGAGAATTTCCCTTCCTAGGGGTAGATTTCATCTCACTTCCTGTTGTCTCCTTCCGTTTGCAAGTAGGAGTCGTTTGTAAGTTAGATGTTTGAAAGTAGGGTCCTGCCCTATATACTCAGCAGAAATTTGGGCCTTAGGTGTTGCTGTGGCCAAAACACTGTAAGCCCTCACAGGGCCCTGCTGTGAAATATTAGATCAAGAATTGTAATTACATGCCCCTGTTGAACAGGAGCTGAAAAATTAGGCCTTAGGCACTGGTGCTGGTGCCACAACACTGCAACCCCTCACAGACACTCTAGTTGGAACGCAGGAACGAGCCCTGCTGCAAAGTATTGCATCAAAAATTGTAATTACACGCCCCTGTTAGACAGGGGCAGAAAAATTGGGCCTTAGGCACTGGTGCTGGTGCCACAACACTGCAACCCCTCACAGACACTCTAGTTGGAACGCAGGAACGAGCCCTGCTGCAAAGTATTGCATCAAAAATTGTAATTACACGCCCCTGTTAGACAGGGGCAGAAAAATTGGGCCTTAGGCACTGGTGCTGGTGCCACAACACTGCAACCCCTCACAGACACTCTAGTTGGAATGCAGGAACGAGCCCTGCTGCAAAGTATTACATCAAAAATTGTAATTACACGCCCCTGTTAAACAGGGGCTGAAAAATTGTGCCTTAGACACTGGTGGTGGCGCCCAGAACCAAAAATGTTCTTACAAGCTATCAGCGTGATGATTGAGGAGGAAGAGGATAATTACTCAGGGATAGTCACTCAGCATCAGCATAGGCAGTCTTTGAAGGGATCTGAAAAAAATTATTCAGTTACATCAGCATCAGGTGCTTGGTAGCTGGTGGTGATCCAAGACTGATTCATTTTTATGAAGGTCAGCCGATCGACCGAGTCAGTGGACAGACGCACCCTGTGATCGGTTACCACGCCTCCAGCAGCACTGAATGTGCGTTCCGAAAGAACGCTGGATGCAGGACAGGCCAGTAGCTCAATTGCATACTGTGCAAGCTCTGGCCAGTGATCCATCCTCAAGACCCAGTAACCCAGAGGATTTTCGGTGGGAAAGGTGTCCAAGTCTGATCTTGCCCCTAGGTATTCCTGCACCATGTAAAACAGACGCTGGCGATGGTTGCTGGAACCGATCATACCTTGGGGCTGCGGACCAAAAAATTGTCTGAACGCATCGGTCAGACGGCCACCTTCTCCACCGCTCCTTCTTTGACTGACCGAAGCCTCAGCAACACGTTGTCCAGAAACAGGAGTTTGTAACCTCCCAGTCTCTGGGAACGCGTTGCACAGACCTTTCTGCAAGGCCTCCCGAAGATGTTTCATCCTCTGCTCCCTCTGCGATGGCAAGATAAGGTCCGCAACCTTACCCTTGTAACGTGGATCAAGGAGGGTTGCCAGCCAGTATTGGTCCTTCTCCTTGATACCACGAATACGAGGATCCTTACGCAGGCTTTGCAGGATCAGGGAGGCCATGCAGCGTAGGTTTGCTGAGGCATTCGGTCCGGAGTCCTCTGGGTCACTAAGGACAACAACGTCCGCAGCCACCTCCTCCCAGCCACGTACAAGCCCATGTGTTCCTTGGGACTGATCCCTTAAAGACTGCTGATGCTGAGTGCCAGGCTCCACCTCCATACTGACACAATCTTCCTCCTCCTCCTCCTCCTCCTCCTCCTCCTCCTCCTCGTCCTCTTCCTGTGTGATCGGCGGGCACGCAGGAACACTGTCTGGATAAAGGGGGCCTTGAGAGCTAAGGAAGTCCTCCTCTTCCTGCCTCTGTTCTGCCTCAAGTGCCCTGTCCATTATTCCACGCAGCGTGTGCTCCAACAGGTGGACAAGGGGGACAGTGTCACTGATGCATGCACTGTCAGTGCTCACCATCCTCGTGGCCTCCTCGAATGGTGACAGGACAGTGCATGCATCCCTGATCATGGCCCACTGGCGTGGGGAAAAAAAACCAAGGTCCCCTGACCCTGTCCTGGTGCCATAGTCGCACAGGTACTCATTGATGGCCCTCTGCTGCGTGTGCAGCCGCTGCAGCATGGCCAATGTCGAGTTCCACCTGGTGGGCATGTCACAGATTAGGCGGTTCTTGGGCAGGTTAAACTCCTTTTGGAGGTCCGTCAGCCGAGCACTGGCATTATATGACCGGCGGAAATGCACACAGACTTTCCTGGCCTGCCTCAGGACATCCTGTAAGCCCGGGTACCTGCCCAAGAACCGCTGCACCACCAAGTTAAGGACGTGAGCCAAACAGGGCACATGGGTCAGTTGTCCCTGTCGGAGGGCAGAGAGGAGGTTGGTGCCATTGTCGCAAACCACCATTCCTGCCTTAAGTTGGCGTGGCGTCAACCACCTCTGAACCTGCCCCTGCAGAGCTGACAGAACCTCTGCCCCAGTGTGGCTCCTGTCCCCCAAGCACACCAGCTCAAGCACCGCATGGCATCTTTTGGCCTGCGTACTTGCGTAGCCCCTTGAACGCCTACGGAGCACCGCTGGTTCCGAGGAAGAGGCCATGGAGGAAGAAGAAGAGGAGGGGGTGGAGGAGAGAGGTGTGTCACAATCAGCATTTTGGAGGCGTGGTGGCGGAACAACCTCCAACACTACTGCACCTTGTCCTGCATCCTTCCCAGCTGCCAGCAGAGTCACCCAATGCGCCGTGAAACTTAAGTAACGTCCCTGTCCATGCCTGCTGGACCATGAGTCAGCGGTAATATGCACCTTACCGCTGACCGCCCTGTCCAGCGAGGCATGGACATTGCCTTCCACATGCCGGTAGAGAGCCGGAATCGCCTTCCGTGAGAAAA
This sequence comes from Lithobates clamitans, assembly GCA_037952925.1. Taxonomy (NCBI): domain Eukaryota; kingdom Metazoa; phylum Chordata; class Amphibia; order Anura; family Ranidae; genus Lithobates; species Lithobates clamitans. The sequence goes on from JBBGZY010000490.1 coordinate 1,960,549, forward strand.
AGTGGCGTTTGGGTACCTGCCACTGAGGAACCGCACATTCCACAAACTCACGGAAGGGGGCAGAGTCTACCAACTGAAAAGGCAGCAGTTGAAGTGCTAGCAATTTTGCCAAGCTAGCATTCAACCGCTGGGCATGTGGATGGCTGGGAGCAAACTTCTTTCGGCGGTGCAGCAGCTGGGGCAGGGAAATTTGCCTGGTACAATCTGATGTCGGTGTACCAAAAGCAGATTGCCCACAAGTACTTGGCTGTGACACACCTAATTCTACACCTTCATTCCTCTCACTGCAGGTCTCAGAGAGGACTGAAGGTCTAGTGGGGTTGGAAATCTCAGCTGATGAGGAGCAAGGAGAGATCCTCTTTGTTCTTTGGTGTGGGTCTTTTAGATATGCTTGCCAACGAACTGCATGGCAGGTCAACATATGTCTGGTCAAGCATGTGGTACCCAAGCGGGAGATGTTTTGGCCACGCGAGATACGCTTGAGACATATGTTGCAAATAGCAGCGGTGCGATCTGATGCACTCGTCTCAAAAAAGGCCCACACCAAAGAACTTTTTGAATAACGCGCAGAGACTGCAGCGCCCTGCACATGTGGAGCTTTGGGGTGTGATGCAGTCAATGTGCTGCCCTTAGGCTGGCCCCTGGAGGGCATCCTGCCTCGTTGGTGATGTGCCGCCTCCTCCTCCTCCTCCTCCTCCTCTCTCCTATCAGGCACCCACGTTGAGTCAGTGACCTCATCATCCCCTCCCTCCTCATCACTGGAGCAAACCTGGCAGTATGCTGCAGCAGGGGGAGCATGACTGCCAGATTGCTGTCCTTCTTGGGCACCCCCTCTGTCCGTGCTCATGTTACTGCCTTCATCGAGCTCAGTATCATCATCAGAGCCTTCCAAACGCTGGGCATCCTCCTGGAGCATGTACCCAACACTGTGGTCAAACAGTTCGAGGGAATCCTCAGGAGGACATGGTGGAGCTAGGGAAGGAGTCACTGATGACATTGAGCTGAGGGAAGAGGCCGCTGCTTTGCCAGACAAAGCACCCTGGGCATGGGTGAGAGAGGATGAGGAGGATGAGGACGGCTTGGTCATCCACTCGACCAAGTTTTCTGCATGTTGCGGCTCAACACGGCCAGCTGCCGAAAAAAAGGCCAAGCGTGTCCCATGGCCACGGGCTGATGAGGATGCACCGTCTCCACGACCAGCACTAGACACAGAGCCTGCTTGCCCTCTCTTATTGGCTTGTGACTGTCTGCCTCTCCTTCTTGGCCTTCCAGACATACTAATGGCCTGTAGCTGCACTAAGCTGGGATAGAACACCTGTAATTTTCTTCAGGTAGCTTTATATACTGTAACCAGACAAGCCTGCCTGTCAGTAGGAAGATAACAGGAACGGATCTAGCTGAACACTGTGAGCAGGACGCACTGACTGCACTAAATGTAAATAGCAGGAACAGATCTAGCTGAACACTGTGAGCAGGACGCACTGACTGCACTAAATGTAAATAGCAGGAACGGATCTAGCTGAACACTGTGAGCAGGACGCACTGACTGCACTAAATGTAAATAGCAGGAACAGATCTAGCTGAACACTGTGAGCAGGACGCACTGACTGCACTAAATGTACATAGCAGGAACGGATCTAGCTGAACACTGTGAGCAGGACGCACTGACTGCACTAAATGTAAATAGCAGGAACAGATCTAGCTGAACACTGTGAGCAGGACGCACTGCACTAAATGTAAATAGCAGGAACGGATCTAGCTGAACACTGTGAGCAGGACGCACTGCACTAAATGTAAATAGCAGGAACAGATCTAGCTGAACACTGTGAGCAGGACGCACTGCACTAAATGTAAATAGCAGGAACAGATCTAGCTGAACACTGTGAGCAGGACGCACTGACTGCACTAAATGTAAATAGCAGGAACAGATCTAGCTGAACACTGTGAGCAGGACGCACTGCACTAAATGTAAATAGCAGGAACAGATCTAGCTGAACACTGTGAGCAGGACGCACTGCACTAAATGTAAATAGCAGGAACAGATCTAGCTGAACACTGTGAGCAGGACGCACTGACTGCACTAAATGTAAATAGCAGGAACAGATCTAGCTGAACACTGTGAGCAGGACGCACTGCACTAAATGTAAATAGCAGGAACGGATCTAGCTGAACACTGTGAGCAGGACGCACTGACTGCACTAAATGTAAATAGCAGGAACAGATCTAGCTGAACACTGTGAGCAGGACGCACTGCACTAAATGTAAATAGCAGGAACGGATCTAGCTGAACACTGTGAGCAGGATGCACTGCACTAAATGTAAATAGCAGGAACGGATCTAGCTGAACACTGTGAGCAGGACGCACTGCACTAAATGTAAATAGCAGGAACGGATCTAGCTGAACACTGTGAGCAGGACGCACTGCACTAAATGTAAATAGCAGGAACAGATCTAGCTGAACACTGTGAGCAGGACGCACTGCACTAAATGTAAATAGCAGGAACGGATCTAGCTGAACACTGTGAGCAGGACGCACTGCACTAAATGTAAATAGCAGGAACAGATCTAGCTGAACACTGTGAGCAGGACGCACTGCACTAAATGTAAATAGCAGGAACGGATCTAGCTGAACACTGTGAGCAGGACGCACTGCACTAAATGTAAATAGCAGGAACAGATCTAGCTGAACACTGTGAGCAGGACGCACTGCACTAAATGTAAATAGCAGGAACGGATCTAGCTGAACACTGTGAGCAGGACGCACTGCACTAAATGTAAATAGCAGGAACAGATCTAGCTGAACACTGTGAGCAGGACGCACTGCACTAAATGTAAATAGCAGGAACGGATCTAGCTGAACACTGTGAGCAGGACGCACTGACTGCACTAAATGTAAATAGCAGGAACAGATCTAGCTGAACACTGTGAGCAGGACGCACTGACTGCACTAAATGTAAATAGCAGGAACAGATCTAGCTGAACACTGTGAGCAGGACGCACTGACTGCACTAAATGTAAATAGCAGGAACAGATCTAGCTGAACACTGTGAGCAGGACGCACTGCACTCAATGTAAATAGCAGGAACGGATCTAGCTGAACACTGTGAGCAGGACGAACTGCACTAAATGTAAATAGCAGGAACAGATCTAGCTGAACACTGTGAGCAGCACGCACTGCACTAAATGTAAATAGCAGGAACGGATCTAGCTGAACACTGTGAGCAGGACGCACTGACTGCACTAAATGTAAATAGCAGGAACGGATCTAGCTGAACACTGTGAGCAGGACGCACTGCACTAAATGTAAATAGCAGGAACAGATCTAGCTGAACACTGTGAGCAGGACGCACTGCACTAAATGTAAATAGCAGGAACGGATCTAGCTGAACACTGTGAGCAGGACGCACTGCACTAAATGTAAATAGCAGGAACAGATCTAGCTGAACACTGTGAGCAGGACGCACTGCACTAAATGTAAATAGCAGGAACGGATCTAGCTGAACACTGTGAGCAGGACGCACTGACTGCACTAAATGTAAATAGCAGGAACAGATCTAGCTGAACACTGTGAGCAGGACGCACTGACTGCACTAAATGTAAATAGCAGGAACAGATCTAGCTGAACACTGTGAGCAGGACGCACTGCACTCAATGTAAATAGCAGGAACGGATCTAGCTGAACACTGTGAGCAGGACGCACTGCACTAAATGTAAATAGCAGGAACAGATCTAGCTGAACACTGTGAGCAGGACGCACTGCACTAAATGTAAATAGCAGGAACAGATCTAGCTGAACACTGTGAGCAGGACGCACTGACTGCACTAAATGTAAATAGCAGGAACAGATCTAGCTGAACACTGTGAGCAGGACGCACTGACTGCACTAAATGTAAATAGCAGGAACAGATCTAGCTGAACACTGTGAGCAGGACGCACTGCACTCAATGTAAATAGCAGGAACGGATCTAGCTGAACACTGTGAGCAGGACGAACTGCACTAAATGTAAATAGCAGGAACAGATCTAGCTGAACACTGTGAGCAGCACGCACTGCACTAAATGTAAATAGCAGGAACGGATCTAGCTGAACACTGTGAGCAGGACGCACTGACTGCACTAAATGTAAATAGCAGGAACAGATCTAGCTGAACACTGTGAGCAGGACGCACTGCACTAAATGTAAATAGCAGGAACAGATCTAGCTGAACACTGTGAGCAGGACGCACTGCACTAAATGTAAATAGCAGGAACGGATCTAGCTGAACACTGTGAGCAGGACGCACTGCACTAAATGTAAATAGCAGGAACAGATCTAGCTGAACACTGTGAGCAGGACGCACTGCACTAAATGTAAATAGCAGGAACGGATCTAGCTGAACACTGTGAGCAGGACGCACTGACTGCACTAAATGTAAATAGCAGGAACAGATCTAGCTGAACACTGTGAGCAGGACGCACTGACTGCACTAAATGTAAATAGCAGGAACAGATCTAGCTGAACACTGTGAGCAGGACGCACTGCACTCAATGTAAATAGCAGGAACGGATCTAGCTGAACACTGTGAGCAGGACGAACTGCACTAAATGTAAATAGCAGGAACAGATCTAGCTGAACACTGTGAGCAGCACGCACTGCACTAAATGTAAATAGCAGGAACGGATCTAGCTGAACACTGTGAGCAGGACGCACTGACTGCACTAAATGTAAATAGCAGGAACGGATCTAGCTGAACACTGTGAGCAGGACGCACTGCACTAAATGTAAATAGCAGGAACAGATCTAGCTGAACACTGTGAGCAGGACGCACTGCACTAAATGTAAATAGCAGGAACGGATCTAGCTGAACACTGTGAGCAGGACGCACTGCACTAAATGTAAATAGCAGGAACAGATCTAGCTGAACACTGTGAGCAGGACGCACTGCACTAAATGTAAATAGCAGGAACGGATCTAGCTGAACACTGTGAGCAGGACGCACTGACTGCACTAAATGTAAATAGCAGGAACAGATCTAGCTGAACACTGTGAGCAGGACGCACTGACTGCACTAAATGTAAATAGCAGGAACAGATCTAGCTGAACACTGTGAGCAGGACGCACTGCACTCAATGTAAATAGCAGGAACGGATCTAGCTGAACACTGTGAGCAGGACGAACTGCACTAAATGTAAATAGCAGGAACAGATCTAGCTGAACACTGTGAGCAGCACACACTGCACTAAATGTAAATAGCAGGAACGGATCTAGCTGAACACTGTGAGCAGGACGCACTGACTGCACTAAATGTAAATAGCAGGAACGGATCTAGCTGAACACTGTGAGCAGGACGCACTGCATTAAATGTAAATAGCAGGAACAGATCTAGCCTAATCTAGCTAACTCAAATCAAATGACACTGTCTGTCTCTCTCTCTATCAGCACACCGGAACACACTACACAGGGCCGCCGTGCAGGCGGCCTTATATAGTGTGGGGCGTGTACTAAATCCCCTGAGCCATAATTGGCCAAAGCCACCCTGGCTTTGGCCAATTACAGCTCTCCCTACTGACGGCGCTGTGATTGGCCAAGCATGCGGGTCATAGTGCATGCTTGGCCAATCATCAGCCAGCAATGCACTGCGATGCCGCAGTGAATTATGGGCCGTGACGCGCCACACGAATTTGGCGCGAACGGCCCATAACGTTCGCAATTCGACGGACGGTCGAACAGCCGATGTTCGAGTCGAACATGGGTTCGACTCGAACACGAAGCTCATCCCTATTTACCACACTAGGTTGCATTAGATTTGTTTGATATGAGTAGCTTTTTTTTAGCACTGCTCAGTTTTCCATGTCCAATAAAATTTCCTATAAAAAAGGAAGACCTCTTAAATAGAGCATGTTAAGATCATTCCAGCCAGATGGTTAGTGCCCTCAATTCCAGAGCTAAGAAAGTGTATTGCATTATACTGAGCTGTGTATATACACAGATCATCCATACATTTATGACCACAGACAGGGTAAGTGAATTTATTATCTCATTACAGTGGCATCTAAAAGTTGGTAGGATATATTAGGCAGCAAGTAAACATGTTGTCCCTGAAGTAGATGTATTGAAAGCAGAAAAGATGGGGATTAGACTTTGTTCTGTATGGGGCTGTGTAAATGCAGACTGGTCAGGGTGCCCCTGCTGAACCGTGTTCACAGCCAAAAGTGCCTACAATGGGTACATGAGCATTAGAACTGGACCACGGATCAATGAAAGAATGTGGCCTGGTCTGATGAATCACATTTTCTTTTACATCATGTGGATGGGTGCATGTGCATTGCTTACCTGGGGAAGAGATGACACCAGGATTCAGTGTGGGAAGAAAGCAGGCAGTGTGATGCTTTGGGTAAAGTTCTGCTAAGAAACCTTGGGTCCTGCCATTCATGTGAAAGTTAATTGACAGATACCACCTACCTAAACATTGTTGGTGATGAAATACACCCCTTCATGGGAACAGTATTCCTTGATGGCAATGGCCTCTTTCACCAGGATAATGCTCCCTGCCACACTGCAAAAATGTGGTTCACAACATGTTTGAGGTGTTAACTTGGCCTTCCGTATTCTCTAGATATTAATCCATTGAGCATCTGTGGGATGTACTGGAAAAACAAGTCCAGTCCATGGAGGCCCCACTGTGCAACTTACAGGACTTAAAGGATCCGCTACGGAGCCTTAGTGCCAGATACCACAACATACCGTATATACTCGAGTATAAGTCGAATTTTTCAGCACATTTTTTTGTGCTGAAAGTGCCCCTCTCGACTTATACTCGAGTCAAGCACTTTTCTGCAGCACAAAAATTCATTTTCAGAACCGACTTTGGGGCCCCGTATCTCAGGGCCACTTGGTGCTAGGAACCCCAAATTTGGTGTGCAAACCCAAAGGAACTGGTACCACAACATATCCAAAGCTGACGTTCCTAGCATTAAGTGGCCCTGAGATACGGGGCCCAAAACTTCGGTTCGGAAAATGTCATTTTCTGCTGCAGAAAAGTGCTTGACATTTTCTGAACCGAATTTGGGGCCCCATATCTCAGGGCCACTTGGTGCTAGGAACCCCAAATTTGGTATGCAAACCCAGTGGAACTCGTACCATAACATATCCAAAACTGGGGTTCCTAGCACCAAGTGGCCCTGAGATACGTGGCCCCAAAACTGGTTCGGAAAATGTCATTCTCTGCTGCAGAAAAGTGCTTGACATTTTCTGAACTGAATTTTGGGGCCCTGTATCTCGGGGCCACTTAGTGCTAGAAACACCATCTTTGGAAATTGCATGGTGCTAGTTCCACTGGGTTTGCACACCAAATTTGGGGTTCTTAGCACTAAGTGGCCCCGAGATACGGGGCCCCAAATTTGGTCAACTGTGTCCATCTGCAGCAATGTCATTTCGGGACCCTTTGGGTTCAGAGACCCCAAATTTTGGCTGCAGTTAGGGGGCATCTAGGAACCCTTAACTACCGAGTTTGAAGTTCAGGGGACCTATGGCTGCAAATGGGCACAGTGAGGCATGCAAATGGGCACAGTGATGCTGCAAATGGGCATTGTTGACCCTCTTTTCCACTTACAGTAGCTGTGCATTTCTCACCCTCGTCTTATACTCGGGTCAATAAGTTTTGCCCATTTTTTTTGTGGTAAATTAGGGCCTCGACTTATACTCGGAACGACTTATACTCGAGTATATACGGTACCTTCAGAGGTCTAGTGGTGTCCATGCCCTGATGGGTCAGGGCTATTTTGGTAGAACATTTAGCTGTTTTAGTGGCAAAAGGGGGACCTACTCAATATTAAAAGGGTGGTCATAAGAGGATGGCTGATCAGTGTATATTTATTTAAACTGGATATTATGGTTTATCTGCACCATGTAGTGCAAAAAATATGTAAAAATTCTTGCTGCTGCTACAGCCAGTAAATAACCAATAGTATTTCACAAAACTGATTGCAGCCACCAGTTGTATACAGCGCAGCTCACATCAGTTTTAGCATAGAAGAAGCAATGCAGAAAGTAAATGTAAATATATTTTAGGATTAGATCCATGTACAGAACACCACAATATGAGGAATTAAAAAGGCAGAGGTTACAAAACAAATTCCTAAGTTATTTTGATAGTAATCTTCAAGCATGATAAAACTGTATAGATGATTGTAACAGTAAACCATGCTATAAAGGACTAGTGCTGAGGAGTTCCAGTAGTAAAATCATATGTACATCAGTATGAGGACATTAGCATATTTACAAAGTAGGTAAAGTAGATTTTCAGGTTTATGTATACGTACCTGAGTTATGTTTGACAACCCAATAAGATAAGAGACCACACAGACAATAGCTATAAATATTTCTCTTCGAGTGCGCAACAGCTTTGGAAATTCATCTACAAGAGCTGTTATGAATCCTTCAACAGTACAGAACTGCAAAAGAATGGTAAGTCATCAGGTATTTATCTGTTCCTAAAATATAAATAACATCAGATATATTTTTCATATTATTTCACAAAACACTTTATTTAAAAAAAAGTAACTACAATAGTAACATCCATTTGCAAAAACATCACTCATCGTAATGAAATCATGTGAAGTCCAATGGTTTTCAAAGACTTCAACAGGGGTGGATGCTTTATCTCTATAGCCAGGATATCGAAGCCTGTCAAGAAAGTCAAACCCAGTTCCTAACCATAGAAAATGCACGTTGAGCTGAAGTTTTGGTATTTTTCATATAGAAGGATATGCTTTGCTCATTTTTAATTTCAGAGGTTGACAACCATGCATGTAAGTCATTTGTAAATGTAACACTTATAGGTATTTATTACTTCTCACATAGAGCACAATACTTCCCCTGACAATGCCCTCATCTGCTTTTCTCTCCAGAAAGACAGGGTCAAGACAGTGTCAACTTTGTTCAGGCATCATCCAAAATCAGCAACTGGATCGAGATGTCGACTCTGAGATGACACAATCATATGAATCCTGGTAGTTGTGCAATTCTGGTCTGTGCTCACAAATGTAGATCAGCCCCTAATGCAGACTTCCACCTTGTGATTTGCTACAAAGTTACATTGTTGCAATCTGATCACAAAGGGAAGGAAGATGAGAATGAGTCCTCCTTCCTGCAGCATACTGATGAAATCATCTCAGCCTAAGCAAAGTCACTTACTTGAGCCCAAGGATGGCTTAACCTCCATGGCGGTATGATTATTTAAGATTTTTGCGTCTCAAAGCGGTACAATTATTTTGCATAGAAATTTGGCGCTTTATATTGTAGGTCTGTAATTCTCAGCAATAACACACTTATATCTGTCCACCAAAAGTCTAGTAGATATCCTGGGTATGATGAAGTTTGAAACACAAAATCATAAATTATAATAAATAAATATAAATAATTAAAAAAAATAATAATATAATAATAATAAAATAAATTTCCCCACGATTTACTATCGCTCAATTCTGCAAGTGTTCTAATTTACTATCGCTGTTTTCTAGCTGGTCTAAAGCCACTTTTGACGTAAGGGGACACTTTTTGGTTGCTATGGACAATCTCAAGTTTCCAGGCAGAAAGAACAGTATATATAATATAAAACTGCATGCAGGGCATGGGCCAAAGCACTGGGGACAAAAGGGAAGTGAAATGATTTCATACAGCACTGTAATCTGTAAGATTACAGTACTGTATGCGTTATGATTTTTACATTATTTTAAATTTGCTGCCAGGCTCCGCCCCATGCATTGCGACGCTCGCAGGGAACGACACAGAGAGGCTTCAGGCAGAGGACAGAGCCCGCAGACAGCGCGGGGAGACATCGCAGGATCCTGGGGACAAGGTAAGTAACCTGCACCAGGATCCTGAGATGTAATCCCGAGTGTGGGTTTCCGCTAATGGTGCTGAAATTTAACCCCAAGCCACACTCGGGAATACCGTCAGGGAGGCTACAGGATGATAAGTGGATCTTTTCTAAAAAATTATACTGTTGCTGCATACTATGAGATGCCAAGAATGTATTATTCCAGAAAGTTACTGAAAGGAAGACTTTGCTATTTTTAGGTTTAAGGTGTGCTTCAAGCTTTGGTGGAAGGTTCTAGGGTTAAGTTCAAGTTAGAGTGAATCTGAAATTGAAACCACATTTTTTTGGCAGACCGCCCTCCTTTTCCCACCCAGCCTACATTACAAAAAAAAAACCTAAACAATGCTATGCAGTCCTCAAAACATAAACTTCTATTCTGGCCGGCAGCAGATCCATAGAGAACCCACTCTCCTTACCATGCTTCATCAAAGATAGCAATGTGTCAATTGATTGATGTTCCAGTTGCCCATTCATTTCTATGCACCCGACTTATGGAGAGTAACGTAATTGGAGCAGGTATGCTAGAGGTCTGCTGGCTGCCACCATAGAAGCTTTTGATCTAAGGTCTTTATTTTTTAAACTTTAAATGTTAATGAGGGAAATGAGGGCCATTAAAAAAAATATATATATATCATTTCAGTTCCATGTTAAAGAATATGTAAACCTAACATGTCATATTCATTATATGTGTCTGCTGTACAATGTACTTTTATGAAAAAGTATTGTGTTCTCTTTGTATTGCTTCCTTTGTGTGAAATATCTGGTATTCCTGCTAGTCCCTATGCTTTCCTAACAAAAATGGGCCACACTAGGCATTAGAGCACAATGTAGTCAGGTTTATGGCTGTGCTGGAAACTCAGCCTGCTCTCCTCCAATAATTAGACTCCCCCCCCCCGCACAGACATTCTCTGAGCTCCTTACTCAACTGAGAACAGAGATTCTGGTGGTATGGGAGAGCCAGAGAGAGACGCAAAATGCCTGCAGCATCACCCCGGTACAACCACTTGAAGTCAAAAGACTTACTAGGTACGTGATTTGGCTGCAAGTGGATATCTATAAACAAATGTTTTTCCTTTCCTTTCTATTTTAAACTGAATGGGTTGTTTTAAAAGGTGAGGGTTTTCATATACCTTAAAGTGATTGTAAAGTTGCATTTGTTTTTCTTTTAAAATAACAAACATGTCATACTTACCAGCTTTGTGCAGTGGTTTTGCATCGAGCAGCCCCAATCCTCCTCTTCTTGGGTCCCTGGCTGGAGCTCCTGGCCCCTCCCTCTTTTTGAGTGCCCCCACAGCAGGCAGCTTGCTATGGGGGCACCTGAGCCGAGCAGCAGCTCCTTGTATTAGTTCAGACGCAAAAAGTTTGGCCCCGCCCCCCTCTCTCTCCTGATTGGCTAACTGAGTTTAATTGACAGCAGTGGGAGCCAATGGTGCCGCTGCTGTGTCTCAGCCAATCAAGAGGGAGAGTCCCGGAAAACCAAGGCACTCGTGGACATTGCTGGATAGAGATGGGGCTCAGGTAAGTATTGGGGGGCTAAGGGGGGCTGCTGCACACAGAAGGATTTTTATCTTAATGCATAGAATGCATTAAAGTGTTAATAAACCCAGTAATATGAAAATAGTTCATCTGCAGGGTCTGCCCTAGTGCTGAGTATTCAGGTAGGAGGAGATTTCCACTACAGCCTGTGCTCATGCTGTTATGGGAGGCGGATCATCCATCAATCAAGATGTAACATCCCACCCACTGTGTTCTTTTTTAATTACTGGGCATGGAGGAGGAGGGAGGGACTGGGCTGTCATATAGGATTTGTATACATGCCCGCATGTGTGATGCCAGTACCATGTGACCTGAAAAGCTCAGCTCAACAAGGAAATGTCCCTGTCCAACAATAGAAACCAAACTGAGCATGTGCAGGGGGACTACTCTGACTGTCTTATCTGGCCTTGCCCAGAGAGACTCTGCAGAAGGGGGAGGATCTGTGCATAGGGGATCAAAGAGCCTTTTTACACAATACAAAGGATTAACCCCTTAGGTTCCACAGTGAGTATAATAGGCATGCTATTCTGTATATACAGACAGATTTTACTGTTGTGGGTTTAGTGACACTTTAGGATAAAAACTTTCTGCCTTTTCAACCACTTTAAGTTTTAAATTTAAAGGTTTAAGTTGGGGTTTATGGGTAAGGCTCAAGAGTCTAGGGACCAATTTGACTATTTGTTTTTCAGGAGTGAACACTTTTTGAGAATGGTGAATTATTTTGTGATGAAACTGCCATATCCAATACAACCACACTTAGGGTTGCCACTTTTTCTTCAAGCCAAACCCGAACACTTTAGCGGGGCAAAGCAAAAATTTATTTTTTGGCATTAACTATATGTAAGTAACAGACCTGGGACACCTTTGGGCGCTCCAAAGAGAATAGTAATGTGGCGTGCATAGTGCCCCCTCGCACCCCTATCAGGCACTGTTCTGAGCCACATTCCTGTCTGAATATTGTGTCTGGGTTTCAGGTGGACTGAAACCTGGACACATGATTCAAAACCCGAACTGTCCGGGTGAATCCCGAACAGGTGGCAACCCTAACCATGCTAGTGTTTTAAAGCAAAAATATACTCTATATTAGCTAAAACATTGGTTTTGAGAACAAATGATTGGTCTGGTCGATGGTACAACACCCCTAAATTAGGCACCTCATCCCAATGTATAGAAGAAGGCGGTAAGAGGTTGGAGGGATTTTTCCTTTTTTTTTTGGTTTTGAGACTTAGCCAAGCTATGATCTCATAGCCTTAGATGCGGGCAGTCCCTAATGGCAGCAAACCAATGTGAAATGATGCATTACATACAACCAGGACATATTGAATGAAAGGCCCACGCTACATAACATTGTCTATAGACAAGCATATCATTACTTATTCTACTTTCCTGAGTTCTCTTCTAAATAGTTAAACAGCACAGCCGTTGTAGAATAAATGCATACAAATAAGCATGGCAATTTTGGGTTCGTTTAATCTCACTCGATTCATCAGAATGAGATGTGGATGTGTTTACATAAAAGACTCCATGTAAATATAACAGGAGGAAGCTTTGTTCTTAAATCAAGTGAACATTCTCCTTCCACAAGGCACATTGTAAAAAAGGTGATTATAGAGTAGTGTAGCAAAGTGTTGACAGCAGATCAACATATATTTTCTATAAAATCCTCATCTGACTGTATGAAAGAGCAGAAAAAGAGGAGAGCTACAAAAATACACTCTAGAATTAAAAGAGGCAGGGGGTTGATTTACTAGAAGAGTGGAGAGTTACACCATTGAAGAAGGCGAAGTTTACTTTAATCATCGAATCATGCGTTAAAAAATTCAGAATTCTATTCGAGTATTTATTCTTAGCTCAAAAAACGTACCTTCTATTGCTCTCAGCCGCCTCCAAATGTACACACTTCTTTTTTTTTTGCTGCTGTGATCTGAGTACCAGTTAGAAGGTGGCTATGTTTATTCTCCATAGTGCCACTATATGTAGGAATTTAGCCACCCTCTCTTGCTTGTTCCCGAGGTGGACAAAGCACTATGAACTATAGGACTTATGCCCCATACACACGATCGGACATGCCGACAACAAAATCCATGTTTTTTTTCGACGGATATTGGCTCAAACTTGTCTTGCATACACACGGTCACACAAATCTTGTCGGAAATTGCGAACGTCAAGAACGCGGTGACGTACAACACGCACGACAAACCGAGAAAAATGAAGTTCAATAGCCAGTGCGGCTTTTCTGCTTGATTCCGAGCATGTGTGGAACTTTGTGCATCGGAATTGTGTAGATACGATCGGAATTTAATGGATTTTGTTGTCGGAAAATTTGAGAACCAGCTCTCAAATTTTGTGTGACGGAAATTCCGATGGAAAATGTCTGATGGAGCCTACACACAGTCAGAATTTCCTACAAAAAGCTTTCCATCTGAAAATCCGACCGTGTGTACGGGGCATAATAGCGTGCATAGTAGAGTGCAACTAACATTCACTGCTCATTCCAATCAAATGGAAAGGAGGGAAAAAGGAGAGGCTCGGAAGCCCATGGAGGATGTTACAAGGAGGCAAAAAAACACAGTAATGCCGTGTACACACGAGCGGAATGTCAGACAGAAAAAGTTGGATGGGAGCTTTTCATTGTATATTCCGATTGTGTGTATGCCCCATCGGACTTTTTACGTCGAAAATTCTGACGGAGTTCTAAATTTTTCCGACAGAACCAATTCCTATCGGGAAAACCGATCGTCTGTATGCTGTTCCGACATACCAAAAACGATGCATGCTCTGAAGCAAGTACGAGATGGAAGCTATTGGCTACTGGCTATTGAACTTCTGTTTTCTAGTCCCGTCATACATGTTGTACGTCACCTCGTTCTGGACGGTCGGAACTCCGTCGGAAAAACCTTCAGAATTTATTCCGATGGAAAAAAACATGTCGTGTGTACAGGGCATAACGCATCTTGCACACTGCAGCTTGAAAAAGCTCAGTACAGCTTTTTTTTTCTTTTTTACTGAGCTAAAATACAGCCTATTAATTGTATTGTGCCTATGCACACAGGTGTATAAACAAGTGCTGTGTATTCTTGAGTAAAAAATAATAAATAGAAAAATCTGCATTTTTGGTCAGTAATTCACGCCTCATGTGTGCATTCACGCACACATTCTCACAGATTTGTCCATTGACATTGTCAACATGAGAACAAGTTTTTGCGCATGTGTGAAAATGTGCGTGAAAAATGTGTGTGAAAATTGCACAAAAATACATTTTAAAAAGTCTGAAAAAGTAGATGAAAATAAGGCCTAAGGCCTCTTGCACACCATACTTCTGTTTGAGCATCTACTTTTTCAGACGTTTTTTCTTTTTGTATGTATTAGATAAATAGATAAATCTGCTTTTAGGCCTCTTGTACACTGCAGCTTGAAAAAGCTCAGTACCGCTTATTTTTATACTGAACTAAAATACAGCCCATTAATTGTAATGTGCTTATACACACAGGCGTGTTAACAAGCGACGTGTGTTCTTCAGTAAAAAAAAATAAATAGAAAAATCTGCATTTTTGGTCAGTAATTCACGCCTCATGCGTGCATTCACACACACATTCTCACAGATTTGTCCATTGACATTGTCAACATGAGAACAAGGTTTCACGCATGCGTGAAAATGTGTGTGAAAATTGCACAAAAATACATTTTAAAAAGTCTGAAAAAGTAGATGAAAATAAGGCCTAAGGTCTCTTGCACACCATACTTCTGTTTGAGCATCTACTTTTTCAGATGTTTTTTCTTTTTGTATGTATTTTTGCGCACGCGTAAAAACGTATTCTCACATTTTTGTTTTGCACAATATGTAAATGGCCATTTGCACACATTTACATAGGCACATTACAATAGGGCCTCTTGCACACTGCAGCTTGAAAAAGCTTAGTACAGCTTATTTTTTTACTGAGCTAAAATACAGCCCATTACGTGAACATGAGAATAAGTTGTGCACATGCACGCGAAAATGCACGTCTGAAAAAGCAGATGCTCAAACAGGTGTATCGTGTGCAAGAGGTCTAAGAAATAATTTAATGAAAATTAGTTTACAGAGCCATTAAGTAGTGGATGTGTATTGATTATTTTTGGATACAGAATATCGTTTAGTGTTTACTTTAAGTGATACCCCAATCTATTTATAGCTCACTCAAATACAAAAACAATATATATATGACCCTAAAGTGGTAGTAAAATCTATTCTACCACTTGTACCTACAGGCAAGCCTATAGTAAGGCTTACCTGTAGATACTGTGAATATCTCTTAAACTTGCACAGTTTAGGAGATATTCAGAGTGCATGCGGCCGGTGACAGTGGGCAGTCCGTAAGTGGTCAAAGAACAGCCATTCATTCATTTTTTTTTCTTTATAAAATACTTTTTTTTTTACAATTTTTTAATATTCCAGTTTTAGTAAATATCCCCCAGTGCGGCTGATCTCCTTTCTTTTTCAATCACTTCCTGTCTACACGCATGTACTTCAAGTATAACTAAAGGCAAAAAATTCTTTGTTTTTGTTTTGGATAGAATGAAGATGGATTAGAACACCTATCTGGTTTTTATTGCTGTCTGTAGCCCCCATTCTGAAGATTCACCCTCGCTATTTGTCCTGTTTACCATTATCATTGAAAGTGAAGGTAAAAGAAAATCCCAAATTTTGGGTTGTCCCCGGAAGAGTAATAGAGGGGAAAAACTTCCATTGGGGACACTAGATCTGGTGAGGCAGGGACCCCAGGGATTCTCTTAATTTGCAAGGATTTCTTCTCACTTCCTGTTTTGGCTACAGGACAGGAATTGAAGATAACCCCCCCCCCCCCCCCCATGGGACACAGATAGCAAAAAAAAGGCTGACAGGGTTTATAACCCTCCCATACTGTATCCAAAATGAAAAAAAGGGGTTTTGCTATCATTCTAGTTTCCGCATTAGCTGCCTATGGTTGCTCTGTGACAACTCTGGACCATGCCTGAGCGATGTGTGCACGGCCACTCACAGACTTCATCAAGGGGCCTATGATATGGTGGCAATGCAGTAGCACAATTTTGAGACAGTTGTCAGTCATCTTATAACAGAAACTGCCTCAACCAGCTGTTCCTCATATTAAACATATACACGTACACACAAAAAAAGATTTGATCACAATGGTTAGACTCTAATCTGTCTGTATGAATAAGACCAGCCTACCAATGGGTTGAATGAAAGTTAGTAGAGTGATATATCTTGTGTAGGCGACAGAAATACATATACATGTTAAGAAGTACTATAATTATTAAACAAGTATAAAGACTTATGTTATAAGATTTTAAAGTTATTATGAAAACGGTAATTATTAACCCATTGCTTAGATGGTAGGTCTAAGGTAGCAATGAATGTATAATCTGGAAGTTGCATAGTCTATTAGGATTGTTTTTTTTTCTGTAAATGTAATTTTAGTTGTTTGGTGGGCATGTATTGTATGTATTAGTATTGTTATAAGTTGTAAATTGTAAACAAATGTTTCTAATAAAAAAGTAACTGATTAAAAAAAACACACACACACACACATTTTTATATAAATATAACAATTTGGGAACTTTTAAGTGTAGGACTTTAACCCTTAAAAATAACCCATACTTCACTTGCTGAACATTGTACAGCATTCTCTACTATTTATGACTTTACCACAATAACATCTTCCTTCTCTATTCATTTCAGTTCTGCCTTGACAATACCACTGGCATATTGCCTTTGGGCTATGTATGACTTTTCTATCATTGCTCATTCTTGTATCAGTTCAGAATAGTAACAGAGACATAAATGTATTTCTTGCACTGCTATTGAAGCCTAAGAGGTGCTGTGAACTGGAAGAAACATTCTAGAAAAAGAGAAATAACAACTAGCTCCACTTCACAAGAAGAAATTCCAAGCATGTTAAAGCTGAATTCTAGGCAAACAGCTAAATATACAGATGAAGTACAAACATGAGAGCTGCTTTATCTGCCAAAAGATCTGTCCGGCAGGTCAGGAGACCTAAGTTTATTCTGCTGCAGTCCAGTAACACTTACAATTCTGGTCCTTGCTTAGCCTGCGAATGGACAGTAAAAGGAGAAGCAGTACACTGATGAGATACATTCTCTGTCAGCCTGTGCTCCTTGCACTGCAGAACAACTGTTGGCTACTTGTGCCGCTTCTTTCTGCCCTAGTTCAAGCTCTGGTATTTAGCTGTGGGCAGAGGGCACAGGTGCCCAGTCAAGCCCCACATCCATCAGCCTATCAAACTCTATGAAAAGTTGACAGTTAGTTACTGCAGCTGGACAGACCTGGGTGGTGCTCCTAGTGATATGAACATTTAGGCAATATGCGCCCAGCGACAAATGCCCAGAACACAGATTTTCTGTATTACAGTCATTTATCCCTAGACGCAGGCACAGCCCTCTTTAGCAGCAGCAGAAGCTGTTAGCCTTTCATTGAGTTTGACAGGCTGCCAGCAGTGGGGCTGGATGGGGCACCTATGCCTCCCTCCCCGAGCTAAATTCTACAGCCCCATCACCAGGGCTATGCCCAGTGTTCCTGGGACCTAAGTGGTTGGTACCCAGCCACATTTAGGTACTTGCACTGTTTGCATTTTAAAAATGTAATGGTGTAATAATGAATACAACATTACCTTATTTATGAGTTTTATATCTGCCTGAAATTCATCTTTGAATGTGCTAACATTTTAAACGAATTATGATTACAAAAATGTTATATTTATTAAAGAGCATGCTTTTTGTGATGGATCAAAAATTGTTGTTTCAGAATCATGAACCAACCGCTCAGTGTCTGCCACCCCTCTCTGCCAATCCCTACACTGGCTTCTGATCGCCAGCAAATTAAATTCAAAATACTAAAAACAACAAATAACAATGCTATTCACAACTCTGCCCTGAGCTACATCACCAATCTTGTCTCCAAATATCATCCAACCCGTCCTCTCCACTTCCCTTAAGACCCCCTGCTCTCAAGCTCCCTTATCTCCTCCTCCCGTGCTAGTCTCCAGGTCTTCTCCAGAGCCTCTTCCATCCTCTGGAACTCTCTACCGCAATTTGTCTGGCTATCTCCAACTCTGGCTGACTTAGGCGATCCCTGAAAACTCATCTCTTCAGGGAAGCCCATCACACCTACAAATGATGTGTTTTTTATGTTCCATCAGCTCATTCCCCACAGTTACAACCTTTTGTACCACTTGCTCCACCCTATTAGCCTGTAAGCTCCTATGAGCAGGGCCCTTTTTACCCTCTTGTATTTTATTGTATTGCAACTGTACAGTCTCCCTTTTATATTGTTAAGTGCTGCATAAACTATTGGCGCTATACAAATCCTGTATAATAATAAAAATAATAATGAAGGCTGCGAATGCTAACCTCTCCTTCAGAAAAGGCTAATTACTTTAGTACTATGTTGACCCCCTGGCTTCACTGACCAAGACTGCATACAGCTGTTTCAGATTTCTGGCTATCAGTGCAAGTTTTGGAAACCATGGCTTCTATAATGTAGGTCTTGGGACCCAGTGAGCTGTATGCAGCTAGGAATAAATGGTTCTTTAATAGTAGGCTATATATACACTATATCCTAGTGGTTCTGGGTACAGCTTTTTGGATTGGGGTGTAAAGAAATGCTTCATTTGGCTCTGCCCACTGTCCTAAAATGAAAAACAGTCCTCTTATTTTTAGGATATGTAATGACATAAGACATGTTAATACTTTATCTACTAAGCAGAACCTTTGAAATGTGGATAGCCTGAAAAACTACTATTTGTCCAGACAAGATCTAGGAACACATATGACGTAATCATGGCAAAAAAAAGTTGGTGCCTTGTAGTCCATCATATTTTTCTTCTTGGCTTCATTTATCTTTTGGGTTAAGGCTACCATGGTTGCAACTTAGTTTTTGAACATTGTATAATCCCGAATTCCCTTGTAAGCCTTTGTTCTTATGTACTGAACACATTATAATGTAAAAACAAGAGCAGAAAAAAATATACATTTAAACACATTCTAAAGGTTACCAAAGGCAAAATGGGTAATCAGTACAATGATTAATAAGAGATGTCATGTTTAGCAGCTACTGGGCAAAATTAGAGTTCTTAAAAAAAACTATATGATATAGGAAAATAATCAATTGGTGTACACACCATAAATTTCAACATTGCTAAGTGTGAATACCTAAATGAGTGACTTTTTACCCATGAGCCATTTATAATTGTGGCACTTCCAACAAGGTTTCACAATATTTACAGTGATAGATACGGAAGCCATCTTTACATAAATTACTTTTTCTCACTGCTCTTCCCGTATCCTAAGGCGTACAGTGACCCACATTCTTTGTATGACTTGACAACTACACAGCAAAAGGCCAGACAGCATTTATGAAACAGCATGAAACAGAAAGATACCAAGGATCTTTACATGCAAAGCAACGCATTGGGGCTGATTTACCAAGCAGTATTGACTGTTAACTTAGTAAAGTGAATGTTTACTGATCTTTTATTAAACAAGGTGAAACTGTGTTCACTATTAATACCCATCTGTATGAAATGGGAATTGAAAAAGAAAAATCTGGATTTTTTTACTCACTGAACACATTTACTTAAACATGATTTCATCAAGGGACACAATCAGTTGAACCTGAGATTGCTCACTTATAGTGCTGCCCTTAGTAGGTACTGGGCACTGACCAGCCAACTATCCCCCTCCCATGGTGCTTCATTAAAAAAAAAAAAGCAGTAGTAGGAGTGGATCATAAACACAGAGGGATGGGACCTGTGTCCTTTGATGAACTCCGGAAAAATTCTTTCATGGTGAGTACAAAAATCCTATTTTCTTAATTCTTCATCGAGGGACACAGGGTCAGTTAGGTCTGAGATAACTGGAACATCCCAAAGCAGCCTAACAGAGGAAAAAGGGGGAGAGGGGGGGCACTGCAAACAGCAAGGATTACAACCCACAAATAAAAAACAGCAATGTCATAACCCAAAGAGCTGCCTACAGGACATTATACTAAAAGCTTGCATCAGTAGATGCTTGCACATCCATCTGGTAAACTTAGAGAATATGTGAACAGAAGACCAGGATGCCGGCCTTGCAAATCTGGGAGATTGGTGCTTGATACTGGAAAGCCCAGGAAGCACTCACTAATCTAATCTAGTAGATTAAGGCCCGCCATCAGGAGGATACAGCTGTTACAACTGTAAGGGGCCCCGGGGCCCGAGGGCCCCGCCCATGCCAGAAGAAGGCAGGATGGGTGAAGGGCAGCCATGCTGTGCATCACAGCGTGTGCTCTCTGTGGCATTGAGATCAGACATCGAGCTCTTTACTGCCACCTCTGGCTACTATGTGCATGTGCACCCCTCCTGTACTGGGCTTTTTGTGTCAGCAACATGTCAGCTTTGTGAAAACGACCTGGGACCAGGTAGGAAGAAATTCTTTACAAGTATGGGCTGTGAAGGAAAGGGGGGGCTGTTTGTGTACAGGGTGGGGCCAGAGCCTTGTGTGTTTACAGATTTGTATATGTATGGGGCTGACATATATATACAGGTGTGTGTGAGGGGCTGGCATATAAACAGGCAGTGGCGGTGCGCCCATTAAGGGTGCACAGGCACCACCCCCTCTCTCCAGTCACCCCCTATTCAGGCTTCCGGCCCCTTTCCGGATGCTGGACACCTGAATTACAGCAGCAGGCATGTATTTTTGAAGCACCTGATGGTAAGCATTGCGCTCGCAGTTCACCCAGGTGTATTAGGACAGCGAATGAATATTCACTATTCTAACACTGAACCACCTCTCTGACAATCAGGAAACGTGGGTGTGTTACCCGTCACCTGACTGGCTAAAACAACAGGCGCTGTGATTGGACGCCTATCAGGAGGAGGAGAGGAGAGGCATGGAGGACACAGCTTGCCGCCATCACCCGCTGCCCCACCAAGATAGGGTAGGTGCCGGGCAGACAGCAAGCGGGCGGGGGGGTCACAGTGTCAACTTTTAAATGGGCACAGTGGCTGGATTTCATGGGCACAGTGGATGCATTTGATGGGCACAGTGGATGCATTTGATGGGCACAGTGGCTGCATTTGATGGGCACAGTGGCAGTATTTGATGGACACAGTGGCGGTATTTGATGGGCACAGTGGCAGCATTTGATGGGCACAGTGTCAGCATTTGATGGGCACAGTGTCAGCGTTTGATGGGCACAGTGGCAGCATTTGATGGGCACAGTGACAGCAATTGATGGCACAGTGGCAGGATTTGATGGGCACAGTGGCAGCATTTGATGGGCACAATGGCTGCATTTGATGGGCACAGTGGCTGCAATTGATGGGCACAGTGGCTGTGTTTGTTGGCTCAGTGGCTGCAATTGATGGGCACAGTGGTTGTGTTGGATGGGCACAGTGGCTGCAATTGATGGGCACACTGGCTGCAATTGATGGGCACAGTGGCTGCAATTGATGGGCACAGTGGCTGCATTTGATGACACAGTGGCTGCATTTAATGGCACAGTGGCTGCAATTGATGGGCACAGTGGCTGTGTTTGATGACAGAGTGGCTGTGTTTGATAGGCAGAGTGGCTTCATTTGATGGGGCACAGTGGCAGCGTTTGATGGCACAGTGGCTGCAATTGATAGGCACAGTGGCTGCATTTGATGGGCACAATGAGGCTGCAATTGATGTTTTATTTTCTGAATTTTTCAGTTTGTTTGCGTCCCCCGAAAATGTTTGAGCACCAGCTGCCACTACAGGTGTGTGTGTGTGTGGGGGGGGGAGCTGACATATATACAGGGGTGAGGAGGGCTGACATATATACAGATGTGTGGGGGGGGCTGACATATATACAGGTGTAGGGGGGACTGACATATATACAGGTGTGAGGGGGCTGACTTATATACATATATATACAGGTGGGTGGGGGGACTGACATATATACAGGTGTGTGGGGGGGACTGACATATATACAGGTGTGGGGGGCTGACATATATACTGGTGTGAGGGGGGCTGACATTTATACAGGTGTGAGGGGGCTTACATATATACAGGTGTGTGTGTGGGGCTGACATATATACTGGTGTGAGGGGGGCTGACATTTATACAGGTGTGAGGGGGCTGACATATGTACAGGTGTGTGTGTGTGGGGGGGCTAGAATATATACAGGTGTGTGGGGGGGCTGACATATATACAGGTGTGTGGGGGGCTGACATTTATACAGGTGTGTGTGTGTGTGGGGGGGGGGGGCTAGCATATATATAGGTGTGAGGAAGGCTGACATATATACAGGTGTGAGGAAGGCTGACATATATACTGGTGTGTGTGGGGGGGGGCTGACATATATGCAGGTGTGAGGGGGGCTGACGTATATACAGGTGTGTGTGTGGGGGGGCTGGCTTATATACAGGTGTGTGGGGGGCTGACATATATACAGGTGTGAGGAAGGCTGACATATATACAAGATTGAGGGGGGCTGAGTGCGCACAGGTGGGGTGGCCGGTGTGCAGATTCAGTAGGATGGCCTGTAGGCAAGCCCTGGGGAATGTTGGTGGTCAGGCTCGGGGGAGGGGGGGCAGGCCTAAAGCTGTGTAAGGGGCTCAAAAATTTCTGATGGCTACCCTGAGTAGAGTGCCCCTTGGCTGAAAAAATTGAAACAGTGAAGAGGTTTGAGCAGATACTTTCAAACCTTTCCTCTTCAGGAACCATGGAAATGGTTTCTTGTATTAGGAACTCTGCCAGGGTAGCATGGAGATCTGATAGTCTTTGCAGAGAGATTGAAAGATTTGACAACATGAAGTGGGCCAGAGTAGTGTTGTTCAGCTAACAAGCACAGTAGAAAATAATGGAGAGTGCCAATTTCGAAACCCAGTAAACATATCAAATTCTGGACAACCTTCACCCTGATTGTGGGCATAGTCCAAAGATAGTCTTCAGGGATCAGGATCATGCCCTGGACCACTAAAGCACTCTGTGACTAACAAACTAGGGTGCTAGGTGTCTAAATAGAGCAGCAGAGCCTAGTTCCCAACAGCAGCATACCAGGTTAACCCTGTAATCTTAGTCCTGCCAGGTCTGGGCATGACTTCTAAGTGACATCAAGGATCAGACAATGGATAGCTGTAAACAGAGCCCAGCTCAGTAGCATTGCAAAGATTATTGATTGTAGGAAAAATAGTCTTGATAAAAATAAAAACATTAAGTAAAAATGGGTGAACTTTTCTTCTAAAACAAAAGACGTCAATCTTAAAACACTAGCAAAAAAAAAAAGCATCATGGGAGTGGGAGGGGTTCAATTTGACTGCCTAATGGCTTTTTTTGTTTTCCAGTGCCCAATTCCACCTAAAAGTGGCAGTAAACCCAACAGTCTGAGATTCAACTGATCATGCGAGCCCTGATGAACAATTAATGTGGTTTTAAACTCCAACAATATAAAGAAAAAATTGGGCCCCCAGGTGGTTTAAGTCATAATGTGCTAGTATGCACAGCATACTAGCATATTATGACAGACTTACTCTAAAATGAAGCCCTCCAGAGGCATGCTGTTGTCACTATCATCGCTTCCATCTTCATTCAGTCTTCCTTCCAGGTTTGTGCTCTCCAGCCATTTAAATGGTGGCCGGGCCGCAATGACATCACTTCCATGCACGGGAGTCATGGTCGTGCCACTGCACTCTCAATGGACGGCATACTCCAGTGTGTTGTCTATTCGAAGCACAGTGTGCATGCACAAGTGGTGTTTCTGTGTACTACAAAATGTGAATATCTCTAAACGGCACACATTTTAAAAATATTCACTTTACCCACAGGTAAGCCTTATTATAGGCTTACTGTACAAACTTCCGGTCTCGGCCGTGACCGGGTGACATCACTTCCGGTCACGGTTGAGACCGGAAGTTTGTGTTTTACACGCTGCTGATCTTTGCAATTTGAGATGTAAGTTGCTACTTTTTAATAAATGTATTTGTTTTAACTACTACACAATGGAGATGAAAAGGAGGAGAGGACTTGGATATAGAAATATACCAAGAGAGAGTAACTCCAAAGGGAAACACACAGCAGTGTAATAGTGACAAAAATAGAATATATTTATTAATAACATTTCCACAAAAAGGCAACATTCACCACACCACAGTAAAAACCATTAAAGACAACATTGTCAATAGTGTTAAAAACAAAGAAAAAGACCTGGGCTCACATGCATTACCCACTATCATACCGGCAGTCAACCGTATGCAGGGACGAGGCACTTAGTTGAAAGCACTGAATTGCTGAAACAATTATGAATCTAGCTAGACCAATGGTTTAAACACATCAAAAATAGTCCTTGAAAACAATGAGGGGAACCAATCCGTCCGTATTGTGTGGACTGTTTGTTGATTAAACAAATGCCTGCAGGCGCTTAATAGAAGATGAAGGATCAGATCAACTAGCATGTACAAAAGCTGACAGAGGAACAGAGGCAGAAGAGACTAACTGTTAATATTACAGCCTGGTATGTGAAGGTGAGGAGACATCCACTCGGCAGCGGAAGCAACAGTGCAGTAAGGATGAAAATAATGGGAATTAAGTCCCTGGAACAAGCTCACCCAAGGCCACGCTGATGCTCCTTCCTCACTGACAGATCTGTTCATGTAGGTAGTGGGCAGCCAGTAAAGTCTCTTTCAGAGTTCCACAGACCACTGGGTCAGTGGATCAGCATGAACTGATGCAGACGTGGAAGTGTATAAGATGCTAATAGCACTTCTCCAATCTTCAAAGCTCAGACAATTGATCAGGTGGGGAGGCAGATGAAAGGAGTCATGCAGATGCAGGTGAGGCCGGGTCAGTTGACGTTGAAACGTTTTTTAAGGACCTTAATCTTTTCCTCAGGAAGATCTATTACAGACTTGTACAAACAACAACATCACATGACTGCAATAGTCAAGAGCCCCTTGGGGATGCCAGGGAACAGCAAGCCT
Organism: Lithobates clamitans; assembly: GCA_037952925.1. Taxonomy (NCBI): domain Eukaryota; kingdom Metazoa; phylum Chordata; class Amphibia; order Anura; family Ranidae; genus Lithobates; species Lithobates clamitans. The sequence goes on from JBBGZY010000490.1 coordinate 1,985,924, forward strand.
TGGGTGAACTTGTCTCTCTGATGGAAGAATCCTCCTCAGACACAGACGGGGAGGACTTTTTTCATGACCCATGGAAGAGACAAGCAAATTTTAACATCAAGTCTACCAAGATGTCAGAATTCAGGAATAATCGCTGGCTTGCGATTTTTCTTGACCTAGTCCAGGAGGACCTTAATGGAATCAATTGGGACAAAATTACCAATGACAATCTTTTACCAGATGAACGAGTAGCACCTAAAGAACTAAGGGAGGCCCCTAACCTAGTTATTAAATCTAGTGATAAGGGGGGAATGTCATACTCCTATCGAAGCAGGACTACGAAGCCAAAATAATGAGACAACTAGGCGACCACCTTACTTATTCTAAACTTCCATCTAATCCCTTTCCAGGGATAATTAGCTCACTTAACTTTAAACTTCAACTCGCTTATGAAGCTCAACTACTCACCAAAAAGAATTTGATTTCCTAATGGGTTATCTCTGCTGTAGCCCATTTCCTAGATGAAAAATATCCTACCATGGGCTCCCAAAATGAGTTCATCTTAGACCTACTCGACTTGTGTCTCACTCACAACTGTTTTCAATTTGCAGGGATGTACTACCATCAACTTAGAGGTACCTCCATGGGGGCACCTTGGGCATCGCCTATGCCTGCCTTCATCTTGGCAGGTGGGAGCAAAGTGAGGTTTATGTATCATCGCTGTATTTACGCCATGTACAGCTCTGGATATGATACATCGATGATGTTCTGTTAATCTCGGGTGGCACCAAACAAGAACTGCATCAGTTAATTTCAGAACCTAATGTAAATGCCAAAAACATTAAACTTATGTTTACCTTCCATACTGAAACGTTATCCTTTTTAGATCTATCCATTTCTATCATCAACTGTAGACTCGAGACCAGAACTTTTAGAAAGCCAACAGCTGCAAATACCTTACTTATGGCCTCGAGTCATCACCCACCATCACTTGTTAGAGGAATCCCCATGGGTCAATTTCTCCGTATCTGGAGAAATTTCTCTGATGAAGTAACCTATAGGTCAGAAGCAGAGGACCTCTACAGAAGGTTCAGAAATAGGGGCTACTCCCATAAGACAATTAGACGGGCACGGAAAAGAGCATCATCTGCTAAAAGGGAAGATCTCTTTCAGCCAATAGAAGGTAGACCTCTGTCAGTTGATACCTCTCCTGTCCGTATCACAACTCGATACGGCTCTCAGTGGAATGAAGTTAGGTCTATTTTAAACAAACACTTGCATGTCTTACATATATCTGATGCTTTGTCACAACTTATTGGTCCTTGTCCTCTACTGGTATCTAGGAGAGCGAGAAATCTTCGAAACAACTTAGTCCACTCAGAATTTGTTCGGACTCCGACGACAAATTGGTTATCCGTCAGGTCCCGTCCGCATGGCATGTTCCCTTGTGGACATTGCTATATTTGCCAGTTTGTCGAACGTACAGCTAGCTTCACCGATGCTGATGCGCAAAAACATACCCCATAAGGCAGTTCATCCACTGCAGTACCTCAAGGGTGTTATACATCCTTGAGTGTCCCTGTAGAAATCTTTAAGTGGGAAAGACCAAGCGTCAGTTGCACATCCGCATCGGTGAGCATCTTGCTAGTATGAGGAATCCCAGAAGCAATGACAAGTCCGAACGTCCTCCTGTAGCCCAACATTTTGCTAGGTTCCATAGTTCGTCTGCTGAGGGTCTCAAAATTAAGGGAATTTTTGCCCTTACTCTATCCAAGCGGAGGGGGGATTTTGACACGGTCCTCCTCCATAAGGAAAAAGAGTGGATATTTCATTTAAAAGCTATGGCCCCCAAGGGCCTGAACACCAAATTAAGTTTACAGGTATTTTTGGAACCCTGATATATCAGCAATGATTGCAACATGTGAACATCCCCTTCCCCATGATCTGCATGTTTTGCATAGATACGCACAGAGACCCATTGATGATGTCACTGGGTCTAAAATAAGGAATGTAATGAAAACGGAAAGGTTTTTTTTAAAAATTCCATTCAAATTTTGGGGAGCGAGAAGAACCAGGCAAGGCAAATATAGTTCTGTCTGTTTTCTTCCTTCTCTTGTCCCCCTTTATTTACTACAATTGTATTTACTACATTACATGTTAATTTTAGTCTTAGGACTAAAATGGCATTTTAGTTTTAGTTCCATTTTAGTCTTCTGTAATTGTTTTAGTTTTAGTCGTATTTAGTCGACTAAATCTTCAGTACATTTTAGTCGACTAAAATCTCCAGTACATTTCAGTAATTGCAATTTAGTTTTAGCCACAGTCTTTTGACTAAAATGGCATTTAAGTTTTAGTCTAATTTTAGTCTTAGGACTAAAATGGCATTTTTAGTTTTAGTCTCATTTTAGTCTTTTGACTAAAATGGCTTTTAGTTTTAGTCGTATTTTAGTCATCTCAATTGTTTTAGTTTTAGATGTATTTTAGTCGACTAAAATAGTATTCATTTAGTCGACTAAAATGTTTTAGTCGTTTTAGTCAACTAAATTAACACTGTTTACTACAATACGCATACTACTGAGGCAGGGTGCTGTGCTGGTATCAGGAAGCTACGTACAGCACCTTGCCTGCTCCTCCCACCATAATCTGCCTAGATTGCATAGATAGGCACAGAGACCCAGTGATGATGTCATTGGGTCTAAAATAAGGCATGTTATTTACTCATTAATCACGTATATTTATTTTCATCCTCTCAATTAAATAGTTTCATCTAATGCAATTCCTCAATTTTGCTGTGGATATCAAAATCTATATTGCTAATAAAGTATGGATGCTTGTGCTAGGTGGTTTCTACAATTAGATCCACATATTACCCATTTTGTTATTATACATGTGGGAATTAATATCATGATATATACTGGTAGTATTTGTCTATACAAGCAAGCTATTTATGGGTTTTATAGGTAGCCACTAGAAAAGTGCTATCAATGCTATCAGTGCTAAGTGATGGAGTCAATTAAAATGGAAGGTATCTAGTTTACCCGTTATAAACTCCAGTTCTGGACTTTCACTTTTCTGCCCTGATGAAACTCACGTCATGTAAGTGAAATGCATTGGTGTTTCAACATCATCTGACCCGGCCTCACCTGCACGGCTCCTTTCATCTGCCTCCCCACCTGATCAATTGATCAACTCTCAGCACGTACAGCCCTCTGCTTTCATGGCGCGCACCAAGCTGTCTGAGCTATGAAGATTGGAGAAGTGCTATCAGCATCTTATATACCTCCATGTCACATCAGCTCTTATGCTGACCTGGCGGTCTGTGGAACTCTGAAAGAGACTTTACTGGTGGCCCACTACCTACATGAATAGATACGTCAGTGAGGAAGGAGCATCAGCGTGGCCTTGGGTGAGCTTGTTCCAGGGACTTAGTTCCCGTTATTTTCATCCTTACTGCACTGCCGCTTCCACCGCCGAGTGGATGTCCCCTCACCTTCACATATCAGGCTGTAATATCAACAGTTAGCCTCTTCTGCCTCTGTTCCTCTGTCAGCTTTTGTACATGCTAGTTATTCTGATCCTTCATCTTCCATTAAGTGCCTGCAGGCATTTGTTTAATCAACAAGCAGTCCACACAATACGGACGGATTGGTTCCCCTCATTATTTTCAAGGACTATTTTTGATGTGTTTAAACCATTGGTGTAGCTAGACTTTAATTGAATTTATTATTGCATTTGCACTTTGATTGAATATATGCACCTTTTTAATATATGCACTTTATATATGATATTATGATATTTTCCTTGATTATATAGAGAGTGCACTTTAATATTTGATTTTTATGTGTTTATACATATAGCGCTGCTTCACTTGATTGTTATTATTTTTGCTGGTGAAATTATAGGAGTTTAGCATATATATATATATATATATAGTGGGGATGGAAAGTATTCAGACCCCCTTAAATTTTTCACTCTTTGTTATATTGCAGCCATTTGCTAAAATCACCTAAGTTAATTTTTTTCCCCATTAATGTACACACAGCACCCCATATTGACAGAAAAACACAGAATCGTTGACATTTTTGCAGATTTATTAAAAAAAGAAAAACTGAAATATAACATGGTCCTAAGTATTCAGACCCTTTGCTCAGTATTTAGTAAGAGCACCCTTTTGATCTAATACAGCCATGAGTCTTTTTGGGAAAGATGCAACAAGTTTTTCACGCCTGGATTTGGGGATCCTCTGCCATTTCTCCTTGCAGATCCTCTCCAGTTCTGTCAGGTTGGATGCTAAACATTGGTGGACAGCCATTTTTAGGTCTCTCCAGAGATGCTCAATTGGGTTTAAGTCAGGGCTCTGGCTGGGCCATTCAAGAACAGTCAAGGAGTTGTTGTGAAGCCACTCCTTCGTTATTTTAGCTGTGTGCTTAGGGTCATTGTCTTGTTGGAAGGTAAACCTTCGGCCCGTCTGAGGTCCTAAGCACTCTGGAGAAGGTTTTCGTCCAGGATATCCCTGCACTTGGCCGCATTCATCTTTCCCTCGATTGCAACCAGTCGTCCTGTCCCTACAGCTGAAAAACACCCCAACAGCATGATGCTGCCACCACCATGCTTCACTGTTGGGACTGTATTGGACAGGTGATGAGCAGTGCTTGGTTTTCTCCACACATACCACTTAGAATTAAGGCCAAAAAGTTCTATCTTGGTCTCACCAGACCACAGAATCTTATTTCTCACCATCTTGGAGTCCTTCAGGGTGTTTTTTAGCAAACTCCATGCGGGCTTTCATGTGTCTTGCACTGAGAAGAGGCTTCCGTCAGGCCACTCTGCCATAAAGCCCCAACTGGTGAAGGGCTGCAGTGATGGTTGACTTTCTACAACTTTCTCCCATCTCCCGACTGCATCTCTGGAGCTCAGTCACAGTGATCTTTGGGTTCTTCTTTACCTCTCTCACCAAGGTTCTTCTCCCCCGGTAGCTCAGTTTAGCCAGACGGCCAGCTCTAGGAAGGGTTCTGGTCGTCCCAAACGTCTTCCATTTAAGGATTATGGAGGCCATTGTGCTCTTAGGAACCTTAAGTGCAGCAGAAATATTTTTGTAACCTTGGCCAGATCTGTGCCTTGCCACAATTCTGACTCTGAGCTCTTCAGGCAGTTCCTTTGACCTCATGTTTCTCATTTGCTCTGACATGCACTGTGAGCTGTAAGGTCTTATATAGACAGGTGTGTGGATTTCCTAATTTTTTTTGGCAATAAAATTTTTATTGTAAGATTCACATAGGTAACAATTGTACAGATGTAAGACCATATTAATCTTTTAACATGTACTCGAGTATAGTGAAATTTAAAGTAGTTATTACTAGTTACAACACTAGAAGGTATCTAGTTTACCCGTTATAAACTCCAGTTCTGGACTTTCACTTTTCTGCCCTGATGAAACTCACGTCATGTAAGTGAAATGCATTGGTGTTTCAACATCATCTGACCCGGCCTCACCTGCACGGCTCCTTTCATCTGCCTCCCCACCTGATCAATTGATCAACTCTCAGCACGTACAGCCCTCTGCTTTCATGGCGCGCACCAAGCTGTCTGAGCTATGAAGATTGGAGAAGTGCTATCAGCATCTTATATACCTCCATGTCACATCAGCTCTTATGCTGACCTGGCGGTCTGTGGAACTCTGAAAGAGACTTTACTGGTGGCCCACTACCTACATGAATAGATACGTCAGTGAGGAAGGAGCATCAGCGTGGCCTTGGGTGAGCTTGTTCCAGGGACTTAGTTCCCGTTATTTTCATCCTTACTGCACTGCCGCTTCCACCGCCGAGTGGATGTCCCCTCACCTTCACATATCAGGCTGTAATATCAACAGTTAGCCTCTTCTGCCTCTGTTCCTCTGTCAGCTTTTGTACATGCTAGTTATTCTGATCCTTCATCTTCCATTAAGTGCCTGCAGGCATTTGTTTAATCAACAAGCAGTCCACACAATACGGACGGATTGGTTCCCCTCATTATTTTCAAGGACTATTTTTGATGTGTTTAAACCATTGGTGTAGCTAGACTTTAATTGAATTTATTATTGCATTTGTACTTTGATTGAATATATGCACCTTTTTAATATATGCACTTTATATATGATATTATGATATTTTCCTTGATTATATAGAGAGTGCACTTTAATATTTGATTTTTATGTGTTTATACATATAGCGCTGCTTCACTTGATTGTTATTATTTTTGCTGGTGAAATTATAGGAGTTTAGCATATATATATATATATATATAGTGGGGATGGAAAGTATTCAGACCCCCTTAAATTTTTCACTCTTTGTTATATTGCAGCCATTTGCTAAAATCACCTAAGTTAATTTTTTTCCCCATTAATGTACACACAGCACCCCATATTGACAGAAAAACACAGAATCGTTGACATTTTTGCAGATTTATTTAAAAAAGAAAAACTGAAATATAACATGGTCCTAAGTATTCAGACCCTTTGCTCAGTATTTAGTGTATGATTCAAATGCCATTTACATTATTGCAATAAATTCTACTATAGCTTTGGAATGCATCCTGCTTAAAACGTCTATATTTATAAGTAAATATGGCTTTCTCTAGTTAGAACCCCTATTTCTGTTGTAGCATTTTATAATACCATTGACTTGTTGCCTCTGATTTCTAATGTTGGTATGTTGAGATGACATTGGTGTTGTCTTTAGAGGAGGTTTTTTTTGGTCTTTTCTTAGTGAAGCCAAAGTGCTCAGAGCCCTGGTACAAAATGTAAACCAACGCTTCACAACATGCCCCTTTATTAGTAACAGCTGCCATATACACAGCTGCTGCATACAGTATAATGAAATCATGAGCATAGAAGCTTAGCCGTTAAACACATAATGATGATGTTTCCGGTAATTTAGCTAGGGATGAAAGAGTAAAGCATCCCTGAATTTAGCTGGTGATACACATGATATGTTTGCCACCCATTCCGGCTAATTTCTGCTGGATTGGTCTGCCTGATTTCATGTCCAATACAGCAACGGACACCTCAAATATTCTAAATTGTACATAAAGATCGTATAACTGCTTTTCACAGCTAAAGTAATAAAGTTGTGCAAGTAAGTCACTGCATGTAGGAGGAATAGAGTACTCTGAGCTGCTGAGAGAACAACCTGGGTGACTACAGTGCTTCTTCTGTGAATTTTGAAGATGCATTTCTCCACAATGCCTGAAGCTATAGGCCACTGGCTTCAATTTCTTCTGTCTGTTACCATTAGCACATATATTCAAAATAATCTGTTGCAATAAGTACAAAGAGATATGACAGCAAGATACTGTATATGCTTTTAAAATTTATGATTTTGTAGAAAAACATACCTGACTGTCAATTCCAAGCATCAGCAACATGGAAAAGAAGAGAATAGCCCATAGTGGAGAAATCGGCAGTTGTGTGACAGCTTCTGGATAAGCCAAAAATGCTAATCCAGGTCCTAAAGGAAAAATACATGTGTCTTTTTTACACTAGGTTGGCTGATATTGTTCATTATAAGAGCAGACATTATATATTTTTTTTTTATGAATTGGTGCATAGACATTGATAATGAATGAAGTATAACACACCACAATGGATTTTACTTATTGATGACACATTGGGGAATAAAGAATTCTTATTGGTTACTTTACTTATTTTATCATTTACCTTTTTAAACAATTCTGCTAACAATGGCATATCTTGGCATACCTCATCCTTGGATAAAGATATTAACCTGGACTCCTAAGCCTTAATTTAATACCTATTGCTCTAGACCAGGGGTCTCAAACTGGCTGCCCTCCAGCTGTTGCAAAACTACAAGTCCCATCATGCCTCTGTCTGTGGGCATGATGGAACCTGTCAGCCTCGCAATGCCTCATGGGCCTTGTAGTTTCGCAACAGCCAGAGGGCCGCCAGTTTGAGACCCCTACTCTAGACCTAACATCCACAACCATTGTGACTCCTCCTGTATCCAACAATCTACTACTAACAATCTAATCTACTACTAAGTCTTCCCACTACCAGCAACTCATGATGCCTCCTTCTCACTTCTTGCCAACTCCTATAATTCCCTCCAACTTGCATAGAATGTCCACTCTACTCCAAGAGAAGTTGTTTAGCAACATACTTGCTTAAGTGATGTAGAAGTTGACATTTGAGCCCCCTAGAAGCAACTGCAATCTCTGGTGCCACTGTGTCTACCAGTAATAGAAATGCTAACCCAATCAGTATGGATATACATACCTGAAGCTGCCACTTCTGCTATGGATCTTTTTGTCACATGTGCCATGAATCCAACAATGGAAAAGATGACAAAACCAGCGAACATACTTGTACAAGAATTAATGCAGCAGACAATGATTGAATCCCTAAAAAAGATTGTAATCTCTTGTTAGCTGTAATATGGTTTAGCAAACATCAATCCTTTTATTTAATTAGGTTAATTAGAAGCCCAGAAATTAGATACATTTATAGTTAAAAAAACAAAAAAAAAGACTATAGGCTTCAAGGTGCCACAAGAAAGACTGGTAAAAATGGAATATGGTTTCAGTTTCTCGTGCATCGTGTTACATTTTAAGAAGGTCGGTGTGCACTTTTGCATGCATTTTTGTATTTTTTTTTTGTGTTTTCTATTGCATATGTATGTTCCTGCTTACATGCAGCTGCAAATAATAAATGAACGTAAAACTTACTGTAGCCAGCTGTGGGGCTACAGCAACATGGAGAAGGAGACCATGTCCTCTGTTGCTTTATGTTTTACTGTAGTGCAGCATAACATCAGCATTATCATTTCTAACCAGCAGTGGTTAGAGACATAGACATGCCAACCCATAGACTTCTATGCAGAGTACTGGTAACCACGGGAGTTGTAGTTCAAGATGGTAGCAATACAATGGGTCCAGTGGACTCAGTACTCTACAGTTCCCAGGAAGCACTGAGGAGCAGAGGGAGGGGGGGGGGTGAGATGGCTTTTATTGAACTTCCGTATCTTGGTGCCATGTAGCTGGGTCAGACTGTTGCCAGGCTGGACCAGGAGAGATTGAGCGGGAAGGCCCAGAAGGAGAGAGACACCTTTGCTGCAGAACACAGACCATAATGATCAGGCCACACCATTATTGGAGAGGGACCGGAGTGTCCTCTCACCTGCTAAATTACCCCACGTGCCACTTTTTTTCTTCCATTAATACCATTTTCTCACAGACAGTGTATACCAGTCAGTCTAGGCCTAGCATAACCACCATTAATGAACTCTGGCAGTAGAGCCTGTGAATTTGGCTGTGTAAGTTCTTTTACTGCTCATTATTTCATCTAAGATGGCCTTGCTACTGTTTATGCTGATCTGAACACCAAATGTTATATTATGCTTAGTCGTTACTACTATTGTTGATTCAGCCTTTTACTTTGTAACCAACTCTGTTTAGTGCCTATGTATTTAATTTGTGTTTATTGACTTGACTAGTGCCTATTTCTTTGGCAAGGTATTATTGCTGAGTGCCAGCTCTCACTTTTGGTGATTTTCAGTGTCATTGCATGTTTATACATTCAACCTGGTGTGTCAGAGGGGCTGAGAACAAATGGCTCCAACGGAGGTATCGCTACATTACTAATGTGCATTTTACACATTTTGCCATTTGTCCCTACTGCAGGTATGCCTGTAGGTAAGGGCTTCTTGTATGCAGTATGTAACTAGCCAAAGTGCAGTTGGAACTGTGCTACTGAATGCAATAACAGCTCCCACGATAGAGTTTCAACCAGTGGGGGAAAAAGAAGAAACAAAATGAAATGACTTTTCATTGTTTGACATATAAAAGATCTTTCCTAACTAATGGTTGATACTAAAGTTACTAAAATAAAGATTAAAAATTATATAAATATATATAATCTACTGTGTGGCCACCCTTTCCCTTCAAAACAGCATCAATTCTTCTAGGTACACTTGCACACAGCTTTTTAAGGAACTCAGGAGGTAGGTTGTTTCAAACATCCTGGAGAACAAACCACAGATATTCTGTGGATGTAGGCTGCCTCAAATCCTTCCGTATCCTCGTGTAATCCCAGACAGACTTGATGATGTTGAGATCAGGGCTCTATGGTGGCCAAACCATCACTTCTCCATCAGGACTTCTTGTTCTTCTTTTTGCTGGAGATAGTTCCTAATGATGTTAACTGTATGTTTGGGTTGTTGTCCTGATGCAGAACGGTATGGCATTATGGATAAGTATCTGTCTGTATTTCTTTGCATTGAGTATACCACTGATCCTAACCAAATCTCCAACTCCATTTGCAGAAATGCAGCCACAAACTTACAAGGAACGTCCACCAAGCTTCACTGTTGCCTGCAGACACTCATTATTGTACCGCTCTCCAGCCCTTTGCAAACAAACTGCCTCCTGCTAGAGCCACATGTTTCACATTTTGACTCACTAGTCCAGAGCACCTGTTGCAATTTTTCTGCACCCCAGTTCCTATATTTTTGTGCATAGTTAAATCGCTTAACCTTGTTTCAACGTTGGAAGTATGGCTTTTTGGCCAGATACTAAATGGGTGTACCTGGGTCCCACTGGTTTCTGTCAGTTCTGTTCTTGTGATAGCACTGCTGGACATCTTCCAGTGTCAAAAGGAAGTAATGATGTGTCTTTCATCTGCTGCATTAAGTTTCCTTGCCTGACTACTGTGTCTACGGTCCTCAGAATTGCCTGTTTCTTTCTGCTTCTTCAAAAGGGCTTGAACAGCACATCTTGAAACCCCAGCTTGCTTTGAAATCTTTGCCTAGGAGAGACCTTGCTGATGCAGTCTAACTACTTTGTGTCTTGTTGCTGTGCTCAGTCTTTCCATAATGTATGACCTGTGACATAAAACTGTCTTTTTTACAATCTCGCCTTAGTAGCAGAGTTTGTCAGTTCCTCACCCAGTTTTAAGCCTCCTACACAGCTGTTTCTGTTTCAGTTAATGACTGTGTTTCAACTTACATATGAAATTGATGATCATTAGTGGCTACTTGGTATAATTGGTTAATCATACACCTAACTCTAATTCTACAAAATCCCTGACTTTGCACAAGTGTACAAAGTGTGCAAGTGTAAGAACTGATGCTGGCTTGAAGCCAAAGTGTAGTCACACCAAATATTGATTTGGTTTTGATTCTTCTTTTTTTTGCTCACTTTGCATTGTGTAAATGGATAAAAATTAAAATATATATTGTTGAAAGCATTCTTACTATACAGCATTTCTTAACATCTGCCTAAAACATTTCACAGTACTGTGTTTGTGTGTTTGTCTAGATAGATTGATTTTGAGGGCTGGCGATAAGGGCTGCTTGGGAGCAGGGGGGGGGGGGAGCACTGCCGATCATAGAGGGGAAGAGAGTGCGCCATCACATAAGCCCCTCCTCTTTTTCCGGAACTATGATAGACAGATCACCCTCCAATCCTAGGACAGGTGACATGTATCAAAGTTCCCCGGACAAGGGGAGGGGCTTATGTGACAGCTCGCAGCGGGGGAACAACACACAGCTATTGAAATAAAAGCTGTGATGTTCCCTGCTCTTATCATCTAGCTGGTGGCTCTCCTTTCTTCCCCTCCACAGGTAGGCTGCATGGTGGGCACAGACTCCATGGGACACAGGCTGCAGGGTGGGCACAAACTTTATGGGACACAGGCTGATTGGGGCACATGTTGCATGGTGGGCACAAACTGCATGGGACACAGGCTGCATGATGGGCACAAGCTGCATGGTGGACACAGGCTGCATTGGACACAGGCTGCATGGTGGGCACAGGCTGCATTACACACAGGCTGCATTGGTGGGCACAGGCTGCATCTTTGGGGGGCACAGACTGCATTGGCGGACACAGGCTGCTTTGGTGGACAAGGATAATGTTGTTAATATTTTTATAACTTAGCTCTGCATAAAACATTTAAGTGTCATTTCATGAGATAATTTATGAGGGCGGGTTTAGGGGCCAGTTTAAGGGCAGGATTAGGGGCGGGACGGGGCAGGATTAGGGGCGGGGCAGGGTAGGGGTTGGGCGGAGCAACTGGTGGTGAGTAACCCTTGAGGCCTATATATATATCTCACAAGAGTGAGTACACCCCTCACATTTTTGTAAATATTTTATTATATCTTTCTACGGGACAACACTGAAGAAATAACACTTTGCTACCATGTAAAGTAGTGAGTGTATAGCTTGTTTAACAGTGTATATTTGCTGTCCCTTCAAAATAACTCAACACACAGCCATTAATGTCCAAACTGCTGGCAACAAAAGGGAATACACCCCCAAGTGAAAATGTCCAAACTGGGTCCGCAGTGTCAATATTTTGTGTGGCCACCATTATTTTCCAGCACTGACTTAACTCTCTTGGGCATGAAGTTCACCAGAGCTTCACAGGTTGCCACTGGAGTCCTCTTCCACTCCTCTATGACTAACATCACAAAGCTGGTGGATGTTAGAGACCTTCCACTCCTCCACCTTCCATTTGAGGATGCCCCACAGATGCTCAATAGGGTTGAAGTCTGGAGACATGCTTGGCCAGTCCATCACCTTTACCCTCAGATTCTTTAGCAAGGCAGTGGTTGTCTTGGAGGTGTGTTTGTGATCATTGTCATGTTGGAATACTGCCCTGCAGCCCAGTCTCCAAAGGGAGGGAATCATGCTCGGCTTCAGTATGTCACAGTACATGTTGGCATTCATGGTTCCCTTAATGAACTGTAGTTCCCAAGTGCCAGGAGCACTCATGCAGCCCCAGACCATGACACTCCCACCACCATGCTTGACTGTAGGCAAGACACGCTTGTCTTTGTACACCTCACCTGGTTGCTGCCACACACGCTTGACACCATCTGAACCAAATAAGTTTATCTTGGTCTCATCAGACCACAGGGCATGGTTCCAGTAATCCATGTCCTTAATCTGCTTGTCTTCAGCAAACTGTTTGCGGGCTTTCTTATGCGTCATCTTTAGGAGAGGCTTCCTTCTGGGTTGACAGCCATGCAGACCAATTTGCTTCAGTGTGTGGAGTATGGTCTGAGCACTGACAAGCTGATCCCCCACCCTTTCAACATCTGCAGCAATGCTGGCAGCACTCATACGTCTATTTCCCAAAGATGACCTCTGGATATGACGCTGAGCACCTGCACTCAACTTCTTTGGTCAACCATGGCGAGGCTTGTTCTGAGTGGAACTTGTCCTGTTAAACTGCTGTATGGTCTTGGCCACCTTGCTGCAGCTCAGTTTCAGGATCTTGGCAATCTTCTTATAGCCTAGGCCATCTTTATGTAGAGCAACAATTCTTTTTTCAGATGCTCAGAGAGTTATTTGCCGTGAGGTGCCATGTTAAACTTCCAGTGACCAGTATGAGAGAGTAACAGGGATAACAACAAATTTAACACACTTGCTCCCCATTCACACCTGAGACCTTGTAACACTAACAAGTCACATTGGGGAGGGAAAATGGCTAATTGGGTCCAATTTGGACATTTTCACTTAGGGGTGTACTCACTTTTGTTGCCAGCGGTTTAGACATTAATGGCTGTGTGAGTTATTTTGAGGGGACAGCAAATTTACACTGTTATACAAGCTGTACACTAACTACTTTACATTGTAGCAAAGTGTAATTTCCTTGTTCCCTGAAAAACAAGCTCACACCATAATCCCCCCCCCCCTCCACCAAATGATTTGGACCAGTGCACAAAGAAAGGTCCATAAAGGAAAGGATGAGCAAGTTTGGGGTGGAGGAACTTGCCTGCACAGAATCCTGACCTCAACCTGATAAAACACCTTTGGGGTGAATTAGAGCAAAGACTGCGAGCCAGGCCGTCTTGTCCACATCCGTGCCTGACCTCACAAATGCACCTCTGTAAAAATGGTCAAACATTCCCATAGACACACTCCTAAACCTTGTGGACAGCCTTCCCAGAAGAGTTGAAGCTGTTATAGTTGCAAAGTGTGGGACAACTCAATACTTAACCTTACGGACTAAGACTGGGATGCCATTAAAATTCATGTGCGTGTAAAGGCAGGTGTCCCAAAATTTTTGGTAATATAGTGTATATCTATATCTATATCCAGTATCTCACAAAAGTGAGTACACCCCTCACATTTTTGTAAATATTTTATTATATCTTTTCATGTGACAACACTGAAGAAATTACACTTTGCTACAATGTAAAGTAGTGAGTGTACAGCTTGTATAACAGTGTAAATTTGCTGTCCTTTCAAAATAGCTCAACACACAGCCATTAATGTCTAAACCATTGGCAACAAAAGTGAGTACACCCCTAAATGAAAATGTCCAATTTGGGCCCATTTAGCCATTTTTGCCTCCCCGGTGTCATGTGACTCGTTAGTGTTACAAGGTCTCAGGTCTGAATGGGGAGCAGGTTTGTTAAATTTGGTGTTATCGCTCTCTCTCTCATACTGGTCACTGGAAGTTCACCTCATAGCAAAAAACTCTCTGAGAATCTGAAAAAAAGAATTGTTGCTCTACATAAAGATTAGGCATAGGCTTAGGCTATAAAAAGATTTTTAACGCAGACTGTTGGACAGGTTAATTTGGTCAGTTGGCAGACTGGTTGGTGAGTTGAGCTATGGAATGTTCTGTTTTTGTCTTTCATGTGTTTGCCCTTTCATGTGCTCCTTGCTGTGAAGGCCAGTTATAGGTGGGGGCAGGGCTCATTTGTTTGTTACTGTTGTAAAATATGGTCCGGGGACACACTGTACACCTTTGCTGCCATTGTGCTCTTGCTGGGTGTCCAGTGTGCTCTTGTTCCTTTAAGGGGGATTAGGCTGCCTTTAGGCCCACCGGCCCCTCTTCTATCCATTTAATGCATGTGCTTCCATTGTGGAGACGCTTATAAATTTAGTAGCGTTAGGACTGCAAGCATACACAGGGTGCCGTGAAGAGGCCTTGCAGCTTATGCATGCGTTTGCAAATGTGTGTTAACTAAACCCCTGTTTTTAACGCAGACTGTTGGACAGGTTAATTTGGTCAATTGGCAGACTGGTTGGTGAATTGAGCTATGGAATGTTCTCTTTTTGTCTTTCAGCTATAAAAAGATTGCCAAGACCCTGCCAAGACCCTGAAACTGAGATGCAGCACGGTGGCTAAGACTATACAGCAGCTTAATGGACCAGGCTCCACTCAGAACAGGAGTTGCCATGGTCGACTAAAGAAGTGGAGTGCACATGCTCAGTATCAAATCCAGAGGTTGTCTTTGGGAAATAGACATATGAGTGCTGCCAGAGCTTCACAGTTCATTGAGGGAACCGTGAATGCCATCATGTACTGTGATATACTAAAGCAGAGCATGATCCCCTCCCTTTGGAGACTGGGCCGCAGGGCAGTATTCCAAAAACACACCTCCAAAACAACTACTGCCTAGCTAAAGAAGCTGAGGGTAAAGGTGATGGACTGGCCAAGCATGTCTCCAGACTTAAAACCTATTGAGCATCTGTGGGGCATCTTCAAACGGAAGGTGGAGGAGTGCATGATCTCTAACATCCACCAGCTCCATGATGTCATCATGGAGGAGTGGAAGAGGACTCCAAGGGCAACCTGTGAAGCTCTGGTGAACTCCATGCCCAAGGGGGTTAAGGCAGTGCTGGAAAATAATGGTGGCCACACAAAATATTGACACTTTGGGCCCAAATTGGACATTTTCATTTAGGGGTGTACTCACTTTTGTTGCCAGCGGTTTAGACAATAATGGCTGTGTGAGTTATTTTGAGGGGACAGCAAATTTACACTGTTATACAAGTTGTACACAGACTACTTTACATTGTACCAAAGTGTCATTTCTTCAGTGTTGTCACATGAAAAGATATAATAAAATATTTACAAAAATGTGAGGGGTGTACTCACTTTTGTGAGATACTGTGTGTGTGTATATATATTTAATAAAAATAATACAACTAAAGAGATTGTAGTTTCAAAGATGCATATATTTTTTTTCTTCAAACCTACAGTATCTATATACAGTGCCTTGAAAAAGTATTCATACCCCTTGACATTTTGCACATTTTGTCATGTTAACCAAAAACGTAAATTTTTTTATTGGGATTTTATGTGATAGACCAACACAAAGTGGCACATAATTGTGAAGTGGAAGGAAAATGATAAATGGTTTTCCAAATTGTTTCCAAATAAATATGTGAAAAGTGTGGCGTGCATTTGTATTCAGCCCCCTGAGTCAATACTTTGTAGAACCACCTTTCGCTGCAATTACAGCTGCAAATGTTTTTGTGAATGTCTCTACCAGCTTTGCACATCTAGAGTGACATTTTTGCCCATTTTTCTTTGCAACATTTCTCAAGCTCTGTCAAATTGGATGGAGAGCATCTGTGAACAGCAATCTTCAAGTCTTGCAATAGATTCTCAATTGAATTTATCTCTGGACTTTGACTGGGCCGTTCTAACACATGAATATGCTTTGATATAAACCATGCCATTGTAACTCTGGCTGTATGTTTAGGGTTGTTGTCCTGCTGGAAGGTGAACCTCCACCCTAGTCTCAGGTCCTTTGCAGACTCTAATGCCGCGTACACACGATAGGATTTTCCGACAACAAAATCCATTGTTTTTTCCGATGGAGGTTGGGTCAAACTTGTCTTGCATACACACGGTCACATAAAGATGGTCGGAGATTCCGGACGTCAAGAACGCAGTGACGTACAACACGTATGACGAGCTGAGAAAAATAGCCAGTGCGGCACTTCTGCTTGATTCCGAGCATGTGTGGAACTTTGTGCGTCGGAATTGTATACACACGATCAGAATTTCTGACAACAGATTTTGTTGTCGGAAAATTTGAGAACCAGCTCTCAAATTTTGTGTGACAGAAATTCCGATGGAAAATATCCGATGGAGCCTACACATGGTCGGAATTTCCGACAACAAGCTCCTATCAAACATTTTCCGGCGGAAAATCCTATCGTGTGTACGGGGCATTACAGGTTTTCTTCTAAGATTGCCCTGTATTTGGCTCCATACATCTTCCCATCAACTCTGACCAGCTTCCCTGTCCCTGCTGAAGAAAAGCATCCCGACAACATGATGCTGCCATCACCATGTTTCACAGTGGGGATGGTGTGTTCAGGGTGATGTGCAGTGTTAGTTTTCCACCACACACAGAGTTTTGCTTTAGGCCTAAAAGTTCAATTTTGGTCTCATCTGACCAGGGCACCTTCTTTCACATGTTTGCTGTGTCCCCCACATGGCTTCCCGCAAACTGCAAACGAGACTTCTTATGGCTTTCTTTTACCAAAGGTTTTCTTCTTGCCACGCTTCCATAAAGGCCAGGTTTGTGGAGTGCACGACTAATAGTTGTCCTGTGGACAGATTCTCCCCCCTGAGCTGTGGATCTCTGCAGCTCCTCCAGAGTTACCATGGGCTTCTTGGCTACTTCTTTTGTTTACGCTCTCGTTGCGCAGCCTGTCAGTTTAGGTGGACGACCATGTCTTGGTAGGTTTGCAGTTGTGCCATGCTCTTTCCATTTTCGTATGATGGATTGAACAGTGCTCCGTGAGATGTTCAAAGCTTGGGATATTTTTTTATAACCTAACCCTGCTTTAAACTTCTCCAAAACTTTATCCCTGACCTGTTTGGTGTGTACCTTGGCATTCATGATGCTGTTTGTTCACTAAGGTTCTCTAACAAACCTCTTAGGGTTTCACAGCTGCATTTTTACTGAGAATAAATTACACACAGGTGGACTCTATTTATTAATTAGGTGACTTCTAAAGGCAATTTGTTTCACTAGATTTTAGTTAGGGGTCTCAGAGTAAAGGGGGCTGAATACAAATGCATGGCACCCTTTTCAGATATTTATTTGTAAAAACAATTGAAAACCATTTTTCATTTTCCTTCCATTTCACAGTTATGTGCCATTTTGTGTTGGTCTATCACATAAAATCCCAATAAAATACATTTACGTTTTTGGTTGTAACATGACAAAATGTGCAAAATTTCAAGGGGTATGAATACTTTTTCAAGGCACTGTAACTACGTATTTAAGTCTGTTAAATGCCTGAAAACCTTAATTACAATTCAGTTTATCAAGAAGAGCAATTACTATGATTCACAGTAACATTTACATATTTTGCTATAAATGTTTCAAAAGCGTATCAGAACTGAACATAATTAATATACTGTAGATGCGTCGTCGTAAAAGTAAGAGCATATTCTATGCACTGGTTGCTTGCTTGTACATAAATCCAGTTGGCCTTGGAACTGTTCTGTGTGGAGAAATATGGTATAAATGGCTAATTATTTAGAACAGGTATTACTGTTTGTTAGACTGTTGGGATGGTTTAGGGTTAACAAGTTGAGGTAAAAAATGCTCCTGTTTTGTTGGTCAGTTGGTTTTAAAAAATACCTCTGGATTGTTGGTCAGTGAGGGTAAAAAAAAAGCCCCAGCAACATTAATCAGTGCGACTAAAAAATGCTCCTGCGTTTTTGACCAGCGGGAGTAAAAACGCTCCAGCATTGTTTGGTAGGAGTGAAAAATTCCCCTGCTTCATTGATCAAGAGGCTAAAAAAATGCTCCTACTTTGTTGGTCATTGGGAATAAAAAAATTCCCTTGCATCTTTATTCAGTGGGAGTAAAAAATGCTGACGCTTTATTGGTGGTTGGAGAGTGGGAGCAAAAATATCTCCTTCAATATTGATCAGTAGGAATAAAAAAAGCCCCTTCCTCATTGATCACTGGGAGTAAAAATTCCTCTCTTTTGTTGGTCAGAAGGAGAAAAAATGTCATTGTATGGTTGGTCAATGGGCGTAAAAAGATGTCCTGGCATTGTGGGAGTAATTCCCTTGCATACTGTAAGTGGTCATTGGAAGTAAAAAAATACCATGACCAGAACAAAATTAATGCCCCAACATTTGTGGTCAGTAGGTGTAAAAAATACCCAGCGGTGTTTGGAAGGGATCATGCCCCTTCAATGATGTCGGCAGCAGTCAGTGGGAGTGGATTCAGTGGGAGGACTAATTCCCCAGGGTTGGTGTCAGTGGGAGGAATTCACCAATAGTTGGTGTCAGTTGGAGGGATAGAACCTTATGGTTTGAGTCACATAGAAGCGATGTTGCCCAATGATTGGTGTCAATGGGAGAAAAAGTACACTATCATTGGTGCCACTGGGAGGGATAGTTTCCCATTGTTTATGGCAGTTGGGTTTGGAAACCCTTCCCCAGCACTGGTTTACAAGGGTTACTTACCTTTTGAATATACTCCATGTGCTGATTCTCTTCCTGATCAGATGACATCTTAGATTGAACTATTGGAGGCACCATTGGGAAAAAGATCACTCCTCCCAACAGTGCCTAAAATACATTTCCTGGTGCTGTAATGCCCTGCAGCAAGCAATAAGAAGGCCATGTGGGCCATAATTTGAGGACCACTATTACAGAATGCTGGACCACAATAAAGCCTAAACAGTGATTTTGAACATTAGTTAATTAAGATATCCAGATTAATGTTTCCAACACTTAGACTACTGCCATATAAAGGCATTTTCTATCTTCTTAGAATGACTATAACTGTACACTTGCCTGTAAACATTATTGTGGAATGGGTTGTAACTTCCAAGGGCAATTAGTGACCCAAGTCCCAGTCCATACGAGAAGAAGATTTGGGTAGCAGCATCCAGCCATACCTGCAACCAGAAAGATGACAAATAAGCTGCAATCACACAGAATCAGAACTCAGTAAGTACTTGTGACAAAAAGATGTGTTACCTCAGAATCTGACAATTTGCTGAAATTTGGAGTGATGTAAAATAAGATTCCATCCTTGGCTCCAGGTAAAGTTACTCCACGGAAAAACAAAATGACCAGCATGATGTATGGGTAAGTGGCGGAGAAGTAGACCACCTAAGGAAAGACATTTTTATTTATTGCTATAGGGATATTTATTCCAGCATAAACTCTAAAACAAATAGGGGTGCACTTTGGAATAATGCTTAGTGCCCTGCTAGTCACTTTCGGGACTTAAATTATTATAAATGTGTTAATAAAAAGCCAAGAGGAGAGCCCAGTCATGTGGTCTGTCAAAGTTATGTGACCCACCTCTCCTTCAGTCATAGAGTTTTGTATGCTGTGTGTTTCACCTTATTACCGCCATAATGTAAAAAAATGGTGGGTAGGTAGTTAATCTGGAGTGCCATTTCTAAATGGTGATGTAGAAAACACACATGGTCAGCCAGTGCACCCTTTAAACGCCTTTACATTTTTTCCTTTATATAGTAACAAAAAAAAAATCATTAATAAGTACCACCAAAAAGAAGCTCCATCTGCCTCAAATAAATTATAAAAAATTAATTTGGGTACAGTGCTGCATGACTGAGTAATTGTCATCAAGCTATAACAACAATGACACTTAAAAAATAGCCTGGTAATGAAAAAATATATACAGTATAGGCAACTACTCAAGTGGTAAAGCAGAGAGAATTTCATGACATAACATTAATGTCTCACACCACAGCCTGCATTTTAATGAATGGGCTGTAAAATTCAGATAGCAGTGTGGAATATTACTGTGATATATAGCAGATATAAATTAAATGCTAAAATATGCCCCAAGAGCTAATTCACACTAGCACCTTCATTACAATGCAGCAACTGGTGTGCACTGTAGTGATGCATTGCACTGTTTCTTTTTTAAGTTATTTTATTATGTTTATTTCATTAAGTTCAATTGGCCGCCAAGTGGTGTGAGGCGGTGGGTTACCCGGAACTGCGCTGAAAAGCTTTCCATAAACAGAGTTTTCCCAGCTGCTATCCAGGAATTGCTAGAGGCCTGGGACATGAGAAAGGAGGAAATAAAGAGCCTCAGTCTCTATGCACAGGTGCTATTGGATGGGATGGTAGGATGAGTCACTTTAACCATCCCATCCCAGCTGTTGCAGTAAAACAACCACTAGGGGAGAGGTTATACTAAATGGACATTTAAAAATGTCCATCTGTATATTGCTGGTAGCACAAATGCACAATGCCTCTGCTCTTGTTGTCATTAGACAATGGAGAGCATAGGCAAAATTCAGAGCGCTATGCCCTTTTGATTGCTGTTCTAGCATATTACAGTGATCACTCATATAAACAATACAATTGTTTATATCGATAACCCTCCTCTTCCTCTCTCAATGGTGGAAGGTTTAAAGTGTTACTAAACCCAAGGCCCTGCATGCACCATATTTTGTCTTGCACAGTACACAGACCATGGAAATGCAATAGTTTTAGTAAATATACACAGCTAAATACCTTTTTTCAGCAGTATATAGCAGTCTTGTGACTTCTATCAGTGTCTAGTTAAAGCTTGTAAGAGGAGCTTTCCTTCTGCTCTCACTGTCCTATAAGACTGCAGGACCCCTGACCCCCTGTCTGGATAGTGCTTATTGGCCCTGTGCTGATCACATTCACCCTCCCAAGAAAAAAAAAAAAACTCTCTAGCAATATACTGTAAACCAAACTGAACATGTGCAGTTTGTCCCCTACCCTCTGTACTAGCCAGGGATGAGTTGGGGACACTGGGAGAAGGTGAGTTTTAGAGAAGACAGGATCAAACAGCCTTTTTACACAATGCAGAGGATTACCCCCTAGGTTCCACAGTGAGTATAGGAAGCATGCTTTACAGCACATACAGACTGATTTTACTGTTGTGGGTTTAGTAACACGTTAATTAATTAATTATTCATACATTAGTAGAAGATTAGAAGCAGCATCAGATTCAAGCTATTCATTTAATGTGGGATCGTTTTTAACTTTTCACCACCCTTCTCTCCTGTACATCTCAGCTGCATCCTATCTCTATATTGGACGTGTTTATTAACCCTTACCACCCTTATCCTTATCTACACATTAATGCCCTCTTCTCCACCCTCCCACTGTTTGTGATCTGTACATTAACCCCTTCACCACCTCCTCCTCTCTCTGTATACGACCTGTACATTAATGATGCTCTGTATCTAATGCACCATAACCAAACTATGTTTTAAAGGCTTCTTTCAGCTTTCCACGTAGACTTGTAGTGAAAATCATCTTTTTTCCCAAAAATGTTGGACTATAATAGCACACAATATTGGGAAATAAATACAAGGCATGCATGTTAATAACTTGTGAATATTCCGCATTAAAAAAAATAAATAAATGCTAAGCTACACAAAAGAACAAATCTTTCAAATAGAGAGTTTGGCTCTCCAAACCACTCATCACTGATATTGCATTTTCAATTGAATCTACAGTATTTCCTGACAATTATTGTTATTATTCTCTTGGAACCAGCAGCTGCATTTTGTAAGGTTCAACCTAGGCATTGGATTGAACATTCTAGCACAGACCATATGATGTCACTTAAGTGCTGCTAATATTTATTTAACTGGTTTTATGTAATAGAGCAGTTGTCTTAATACTTCCTAATTATATTTTTTTTGCAGATATCTCAATACCTGCCAAAATATTTTTAGTAATTGAACTTCTTGGCTACCAATTGCATAGACTTTTTGGATCCACTAGACTCAGCAATACATTTGGGAGTAATTTCCTTACCTTTCCTGTCCAGCCAACTCCTTTCCAGATGCAAAAATAGACAAGCACCCATGCAATAGCCAAGGTAATAGCTAATGGCCATCTAATTTGGCCTGGTTTCTCTAAGCCATCTGTCATCTGGTGCATGTTTCGTCTGAAAAATAGCAATAATAATAAAAATATAAAAAAACAGACATTTAAAAATGGACAACCACAAAAAAAGGTGGACTTAAATGAAAAGTTTTTAACAGTTCACAATAGTAATAATAATAGGAATATCATTCATTACCAACCAACAATCAATCTAGCTTTGCCTAGGAGAGCTCATTTATTATGAATGAATTAGGCAGGGAGTCCAGGAAGTTATAACCTCGCCGGATCAAAAGGTACAGATATAACAAAATGCTTTTAGGGCTCATGTACATAGCCACAAAAAGCAGCATCTTTAGCAGTACCATTTTGTAAAATATCTGAACACATTTCTATTGTTTTTACATGGCCAGTGCACAAAGTTTTTTCGCTGCATTCAGAACTATAAAATGAAAATCTGTTATCTGTTAACATTCTAGGAGGAAGTGAGCTGCCATCTAGATAGGGGGAGGCCTGTTGATGTGGTGTATCTGGATTTTGCAAGGGCAATCTGTACAGTGCCCCATAAACACTTAATCTACAAACTGAGTTCTGTAGGCATGGACCATAGGGTTTGTTCTTGGATAGAAAACTGGTTACAGGGGAACGTCCAAAGGGTGGTGATAAATAACGTGTACTCAGACTGGTCTGGATTGGTAAGTGGGGTACCCCAAGGCTCTGCCCTGGGACCAGTTCTGTTTAATTTATTCATAAATGATATTGAGCTATTTCTCATATCCTCTATCTCAGATTTTGCGGACGACACAAAAATAAGTAGGCCAATAACCTCACATCAGGATATAGAAATTTTACTGGAAGACCTGAATAAAATAATGAGGTAGGCAACTACATGGCAAATGAGGTTTAATGTGGAGAAGAGACGCTTGAGAGGAGATATGATAGCTATATACAATGATGATCCCAGCATAGGAAAAAAACTAATCAGTCTCAGGGAGTGTAAGAGGACACAGGGCCACACAATGAGATTGGAGGAGAAGCGGTTTAACCTTTAAGTTGCGCAGGGGGTTTTCACTGTCAAGAGGCGATAAGGATGTGGAACCCTCTTCCACGATTGGTGGTGTCAGAGGGGAGCATTAATTTTTTTTTTTTCGTAAAAGACTCTTGGACGTTTATCTTAGTGAACACAATATACAGGGATATGGGAAATGATTATCGACACTGACACACGTATACCTACACAGGTTGAAATGGATGGACTATTGTCTTTATTCAACCTTACCTACTACGTAACTATGTAACTGTAAAATAGAAAAGTCTGCATCCATGGTCGATAATTTACCTACTTACGCATTTAGCATTAAACATATGTACGTAAATGTAACCATTTGCTACCCACTTTGCGGTTGCAATGAGGGTGGGCTTTTTTTCGCTTTAATCCTTTTTTATTGAAAAAATCACATTAAATTTAATGCCCACATACCATATATATGCATCCATGTGTGGCAAAGATTTCTGTGCTGGAAGCACACTCATTGCATGCTCCCAGCACAATGATTGCACTGTTGAAGACAGTTTCCAGTCTCTTGTAATGATGGGGAGCTGGCAGAACTAGTTCCTGATCATGCGACCACTATGACAGCCAATCACAGTGGTTACATGATCTGTCAAACTTTCCCACCTCCTGGGAGTAATAGCCCAGCTAAAAAAAGATGTTGGGGCTGGTTGGGAAGGTGTTTAAAGAAAGGAAGTATAATTTTATACATCTAAATGCTGTATGAATATTGATGTTTTTTTATGTGTGGACAAGCATTTATAGACCATTTCAAGCATTTTTTTTTTTATGCAGGATCTTTCTGCCATCCTCTGAAAACAAAATCCTGGGTAGTTGATCACTATTTTTCATTTATGTCTGCATGCATGGTAAATTTAACAAGAGTGGGTCTACAGAGCAGAGCAGAGCCTTTTATAAAACTGATCAGATAACTGGACAGACTAGTGGATAAAGCAGCCAGCAGGGACTAAAGAGGCAATGAATGACCCACATACAGAGACAGGCATATGAAAATGCCTTTTATAAAGACATAAGCAAGATAACAGTGATAGAGGAGACTGGCACAACCGTGGAACTAAGAGGATCATTCTTCCCAGTTCACACATGGAAAGTACTCATTCTGTGCAAGTCCTGTGACTATAGGAGGGAGAAAAGCTTAATAAAACCTTTTGCCTGAAGTGACTATAGTTTAGAGCACTTACTGATATAGTTAGCACATTATGGGGGAATACTGTGCAAATACAGTTACGCTCTAGTCAAACATTAATATCTGCATATAAATAAAAAAGAATATGGAAACACTACATATTTACATGGTGTTACAACTAACACTATACAATGTCTTTTCAATGCCTGGGGTCTCCAAGCCTCCTACCATTCTACTAGCCACTTTATAACTAACTTTGCCACTAACACTTGTTAGAATTGTTGTTATGAAACTGAAGCAAGAGATGCTAGATTATCATTTACAGGAAACCAGTAGGGATGAGCCGAACACCCTCCTGTTCGGTTCGCAGCAGAACATGCAAACAGGCAAAAAATTTGGCAGAACACACAAACATTGTTAAAGTCTATGGGACACAAACATGAATAATCAAAAGTGCTCATTTTAAAGGCTTATATGCAAGTTATTGTCATAAAAAGTGTTTGGGGACCTGGGTCCTGACCCAGGGGACATGCATCAATGCAAAAATTTTTTGTAAAGTGGCACATTTTTCCCATATTTAGAACAGTACCACAGCAAAATGACATTTCTAAAGGAAAAATTGTCATTAAAAACTGATCGCGGCTGTAATGAATTGTTCGGTCTCAGCAATATAGATACAGATAATTGAAAAAAAGAGCATGGAATCCCCCCCTAGTTCATTACCAGGCCCTTTCTGTCTGGTATGAATATTAAGGGGAATCCCGAACCAAATTTTTTTTAAAAAATTGCCTGGGGGTCCCCCTAAAATCCATACCAGGCCCTTCGGGTCTGATATGGAAATTAATGGGAACCCTGGACCAAATTTAAAAAAAAAAGGCATGGTGTCTCCCCCAAAATCCATACCAGACCCTTATCCGAGCACACATCCTGGCAGGCCGCAGGAAAAGAGGGGGTGACGAGAGAGCACCCCCCTCCTGAACCGTACCAGGCCACATGCCCTCAACATGGGGAGGGTGCTTTGGGGTAGCCCTCCAAAGCACCTTGTCCCCATGTTGATGGGGACAAGGGCCTCATCCCCACAACCCTTGCCCGGTGGTTGTAGGGGTCTGCGGGCGGGGGGCTTATCGAAATCTGGATGCCCCCTTTAACAAGGGGACCCCCAGATCCCGGGCCTCCCGCCTGTGTGAAATGGTAACGGGGCAAAAATGTATCCCTACCATTTCACAAAAAAAGTGTCAAAATGTTAAAAACGACAAAACACAGCTTGGGACAAGTCCTTTATTAAATAATAAAAAATTTTTAAAAGTCCCACAATGTCTATTCATCAAGAGTGGGCAAAAGAGGGAGCAAAAGAGCGAGACAATAGCGCAGAAGACAGCGGGAGACAGAGGGGGAAGAACCGGAGAGGGGGGAAAACCAACAGAGGCAGAAGACGTCAGCGGAGGACACAGAAGAGCAGGAGAGGGGAGAACAGATCGGAAGAGACGCCGGAGCTGACTAATAAATTACTTTAAAAACATGTGTAATGTGTTTTATTTTTGACACTTTTTTTAGGTGAATGGGTAGGGGTACAATGTACCCCATAATTATTCACATAGGGTGGGGGGCTGGGATCTGGGGGCCCCCTTGTTAAAGGGGGCATCCAGATTTGGATAAGCCCCCCCACCCGCAGACCCCGACAACCAACGGCCAGGGTTGTCGGGAAGAGGCCCTTGTCCTCATCAACGTGGGGACAAGGTGCTTTGGGGCCGCCTGCCCCAAAGCACCCATCCACCCCATGTTGAGGGCATGCGACCTGGTATGGTTCAGGAGGGTGCGGGGTCTGGTATGGATTTTGGGGGAAACCTGGCTTTAGTGTCTTTTGTGATTTTTGAGAATTAATTATTTCATAGTATAAGCAGCTAGAGAGGGAATGGGTGGTTTGTTTTAAAGCTCTTTTGCTGCTCCTTAGGAATACTGGAATACTTTAATGTTCATAGTCTGGACACAGGTGCCCTTTAAGGGGTGTCTTGGTACTGTATTGGCTCCCTGACAACTTGTTAGCTGCGGTCAGTCCTTATGCTGCCTCTGGATTGGGAAGTACACTTGTTCTAGTGCTTAACCTATGCACCTTTTCATCACTTCCAGCACAGGGGGAACACAGATCTCAATTGTGTTTCCAAGAGATACAGTTGTGCTCATAAGTTTACATGCCCTGGCAGAATTTATGATTTCTTGGCTATTTTTCAGAGAATATGAATGATAACACAAAAACATTTCTTTTACTCATGGTTAGTGTTTGGCTGAATCCATTTATTATCAATCAACTGTGTTTACTCTTTTTAAATCATAATGGCAACAGAAACTACCCAAATTACTCTGATCAAAAGTTTACATACCCTGGTGATTTTGGCCTGGTAACATGCACACCAGTTGTCACAAAGGGGGTTGAATGGCTATTAAAGGTAACCATCCTCACCTGTGATCTGTTTGCTTGTAATTAGTATGTGTATAAAATGTCAATGAGTGTCTGGACTACTGAGAGACCCTTGCATCTTTCATCCAGTGCTGCACTGATGTTTCTGGATTCTGAGCCATTGGGAAAAGCAAAAGAATTGTCAAAGGATCTGTGAGAAAAGGTAGTTGAACTGTATAAAACAGGAAAGGGATATAAAAAGATATTCAAGGAATTGAGAATGCCAATCAGCAGTGTTCAAACTCTAATCAAGAAGTAGAAAATCAGGGGTTCTGTTGAAACCAAATCATGGTCAGGTAGACCAACTCAAATTTCAGCCACAACTGCCAGGAAAATTGTTTGGGATGCAAAGAAAAACCCACAAATAACTTCAGGTGAAATACAGGACTCTCTGAAAAATGTGAGCCACTCTGGGGAGATCTCAAATGTGCAGTTCATGCAAGACAGCCCAAAAATGTACAGCACTTGGAGGCTTTTTGCGAAGAGGAATGGGCAGCTTTATCATCTGAGAAGATAAAGAGCCTCATCCACAAATACCACAAAAGACTTCAAGCTGTCATTGATGTTAAAGGGGGCAATACACGGTATTAAGAACTGGGGTATGTCAACTTTTAATCAGGGTCATTTGGGTAGTTTCTGTTGTCATTTTGATTTTAAAAGAGTAAACAAAGTTGATTAATAATAAATGGCTTCAGCCAAACACTAACCATGAGTGAAAGAAAAGTTTTTGTGTTATCATTCATATTCTCTGCAAAATGGCCAAGAAATCATAAATTCTGCCAGGGTATGTAAACTTATGAGCACAACTGTATGTCACATCTACACACACCTGACAACCTGCTTCTCTTCTGCCATTCATGCCTCCTACACCCTGCCTTCATTCCCTCCTTTTTTGCCTATCATTCATCAGTGGATATGGGTAGTAAAAATCTGCCTCTGCATTATTACTTTTAATTATTATGCTGCCACAAATTATAACCAATATGGAAACATAATACAGTGCATAAACAAGACAAAGGCACACAAGTCTTGCTTGTTGAGTTTACAATCTCATGAAACGTAACAAAAACTACAAACTGCAGTTCTGCAGAGGGCACCAATAATATTGCTGGGAGCATGCTAGATAAAAATTGATACATTTTTGCCAAAGCTTACAGCACATTATGGGTGTAAACAATGTCACTAATCAGGAACTTCAGAGAATAAGGGAATGGCTAATGCTGTACAGGAAAAGCCACAGTTCTACCAAAGCCTTTAATTTTGATTTGACATTTTTATTCAAATTGATTGTATCCAATTCTAGAAAGCTGCTATATAAACATCTGGGTAGGACTGCAATTTCTTGTCATAGGATTGTCCATAAATGTATAGACAGCCTATCCATAAATGTATAGACAGCCTGTAAATTTGAACCAAAAAAAGGCAATGGCCACTGGCCACTATAATGTTTGCTTTCGTCCTTCACCCTGCCCCCCCCCCCCCCATTTCTTCTTTGTGCTATTAGGTTGGATTTCCCTGGACTGTGGACACCCAATCACGCCAGCTTCCATACCAATGTGCTACCACTGCCACTACCCAAGAAGTACCACCTGCCTGTCTTCCGTGGCTCCCTGTCACAACTCCTGGGAAGTATTCCCTTTTCTTCAATACGGTGAGCAAATACACAATTTTCTGTAGTGTGTCAACAAATTATCTGCTCCAGTGAGTTTCACGGAGTTCTTCTCTCCCTCTTTGAGCTTTAGACCTACTCTGCCTGCCTTGGCTTTGCTCGCTCAGCATGGTTGCCTGCGCAACTCTGCTCGCACAAGCCACAGTAGGTATGTATGCTAGTATCACTCATCCACTAAGATTATTTTGACTGTTTTGTGAGCACTAAGTTCAGTTTAAGAGTGCAATTAGGTCATGCTGCTTGCCTGCCTAAGCCTACATCTGCTGGCACAGGCCACATGTATGTGATTGTGAATGTGTACTGCTACTACTACTGGCAGCACTGAGATAATCTTGAACGTTTTGTGTGCTTGACCAGGAGGATGAAGGGGGAAAAGCAAACATAATAGTGGCCATTGGGCCTGGCCCAGTGGCTGATGGCCACTATCATGTTTGCTTTTCTCCTTCAACCCCCCCCCCCCCCTTATTTTTTCTTTGTGCTGTTAGGTTGAATTTCCATGGACACCACTGCTGCTACCATCAAGAAGTAACACCTGCCTGCCTGCTGCAACTCCTCTCCTGAAGCATTCCCTTTAACTTGATTCCAGTAAGCAAATAGAGAATGTTTTTGCAGTTACATAGTTACATAGTAGGTGAAGTTGAAAAAAGACACAAGTCCATCAAGTCCAACCTATGTGTGTGATTATATGTCAGTATTACATTGTATATCCCTGTATGTTGTGGTCATTCAAGTGCTTATCTAATAGTTTTGTTGAAATTATTGATGCCCCCCCCGTGGAAGGGAATTCCACATCCTTGCCGCTCATACAGTAAAGAACCCTCTATGCAGATTAAGGTTAAACCTCTTTTCTTCTAATTTTAGTGAGTGGCCACGTGTCTTATTAAACTCCCTTCCGCAAAAAGTTTTATCCTTATTGTGGGGTCACCAGAATGGTATTTGTAAATTGAAATCATATCCCCTCTCAAGCGTCTTTTCTCCAGAGAGAATAATTTAAGTGCTCGCAACCTTTCCTCATAACTAATATCCTCCAGACCTTTTATTAGCTTTGTTGCCCTTCTTTGTACCCACTCCATTTCCAGTACATGCTTCCTGAGGACTGGTGCCCAGAACTGGACAGCATACTACAGGTGAGGCCGGACCAGAGTCTTGTAGAGTGGGAGAATTATCGTTTTAACCCTTTTTAATGCATGCCAATATTCTGTTTGCTTTGTTAGCAGCAGCTTGTCATTGGATGCCATTGCTGAGCCTATCATCTACTAGGACCCCCAGGTCCTTTTCCATCCCAGCTTCCCACAGAGCAGTGGTTCTCAACTCCTGTCCTCAGGACCCACTAACAGGCCAGGCTTGCAAGATAACTGAAATACATCACAGGTGATATCATTTGCTGCTCAGTGATTGCAGTATTCTAATCTGCATCTCCTCAAGGTAATACTTAAAATCTGGCCTGTTAGTGGGTCCTGAGGACAGGAGTTGAGAAACACTGCCCCAGAGGTTCATCCCCTAGTGAGTAGATATTTCTACATTAAACCTCATTTGCCATGTAGTTGCCCACCCCATTAATTTGTTCAGATCTTCTTGCAAGGTTTCCACATCCTGCGTAGAAGTTACTACCCTGCTTAGCTTAGTGTCTTCCGCAGTGTGCTTTCTCAAAGGAATAATCTGCTATAGTGTCATGTTTACTTTTCTCCTTCTCCCTCTTTTTGCTGTTAGGCTCTCCTGGACTGATGCCACCCACCATAGGCATGCGCAGCCTATTGCATTAGGGTGTGCACCTCAAACCAAAGCTCAAACCCACGTGCGTTCGATTTGAATTGTTGCCTTTTTTGTCCATGTGCCTGCCCTTCTCAGTCTCCCTGCTCACCTCGATCTTGCAGCCACCTGCCTGCCTCTATCCAGGCTCCGCTGCTTCTTCCAAGGGAGAGAAAGGACGGAGGGCAGGCGGAGTGCAGATGTATATTACTCTGTCTGCGCCTGCGGGACCTGCAGCCGGAACTATAGAAGCCGCATCGGAAAATGTGGCTTGATTACTCTACGGCTGTGGTCTCTAGTCCCTGTTCAATCACCTCCCACTCGCAGCACAGCTGTTTTTGCTGGCCCGGACCCGACCCCAGTGGTGACTGTGAGTTACACATGTTGCAGCAGTCAGCACTAGCACTGGCAGTGAAAGCACAGACAGAGCACAGAAATGATTAGGGTGTGCCTCGGCACACCCTTTGCGCACGCCTATGCCACCCACTATTGATCCAGTCTGTCTGGATCAGATCCCTTTTCTTAGAGCTCTGTCCTCTGGTAATTTATTTGCAAATTATGGTGGAAAATAAGTATTTGGTCATGTACAAACAAGCAAGATTTCTGGCTCTCACAGACCTGTATCTTCTTCTTTAAGAGGCTCCTCTGTCCTCCACTCATTACCTGTATTAATGGCACCTGTTTGAACTTGTTATCAGTATAAAAGACACCTGTCCACAACCTCAACCAGTCACACTCCAAACTCCACTATGGTGAAGACCAAATAGCCGTCGAAGGACACGAGAAACAAAATTGTAGACCTGCACCAGGTTGGGAAGACTGAATCTGCAATAGGCAAGCAGCTTGGTGTGAAGAAATCAACTGTGGGAGCAATAATTAGAAAATGGAAGACATACAAGATCACTGATAATCTCCCTTGATCTGGGGCTCCACGCAAGATCTCACCCTGTGGGGTCAAAATGATCACAAGAACAGTGAACAAAAATCCCAGAACCACACGGGGGACCTAAAGAATGACCTGCAGAGAGCTGGGACCAACGTAACAAAGGCTACCATCAGTAACACACTACGCCGCCAGGGACTCAGATTCTGCAGTGCCAGACGTGTCCCCCTGCTTAAGCCAGTACATGGCCCGTCTGAGGTTTGCTAGAGAGCATTTGGATGATCCAGGAGAGGATTGGGAGAATGTCATATGGTCAGATGAAACCAAAGTAGAACTGTTTGGTAGAAACACAACTAGTCGTGCTTGGAGAAGAGAGAATTCTGAGTTGCAGCCAAAGAACACCATACCTACTGTGAAGCATGGGGGTGGCAACATCATGCTTTGGGGCTGTTTCTCTGCAAAGGGAACAGGAGGACTGATCTGTGTACATGAAAGAATGAATGGGGCCATGTATCGTGAGATTTTGAGTGCAAACCTCCTCCCATCAGCAATGGCATTGAAGATGAAACATGGCTGGGTCTTTCAGCATGACAATGATCCCAAGCACACTGCCCGGGCAACGAAGGAGTGGCTTCGTAAGAAGCATTTCAAGGTCCTGGAGTGGCCTAGCCAGTCTCCAGATCTCAACCCCATAGAAAACCTTTGGAGGGAGTTGAAAGTCCGTGTTGCCCAGCGACAGCCCCAAAACATCACTGGTCTAGAGGAGATCTGCATGGAGAAATGGGCCAACATACCAGCAACAGTGTGTGACAACCTTGTGAAGACTTACAGAAAACGTTTGACCTCTGTCATTGCCAACAAAGGATATATAACAAAGTATTGAGATGAACTTTTGATATTGACAAAATACTTATTTTCAACCATAATTTGCAAATAAATTCTTTCCAAATGAGACAATGTGATTGTCTGGATTTGTTTCCACATTTTGTCTCTCACAGTTGAGGTATACCTACGATGACAATTATAGGCCTCTCTCATCTTTTTAAGTGGGAGAACTTGCACAATTGGTGGCTGACTAAATACTTTTTGCCCCACTGTATGTGATAGTTAGTGTGGGGAATGAATCTTGGGCAGGGGGAGTAGGAGTCTGTGGGGATTGAGGTCACATCAAGCAATTGTTTTTGTTTCTTCTTCCTTAGCAAACTCTACAGGATTGAGAAAGCAGCTATATGGCTCTACAGGCACCACCGCCACCACATCACTACCAAATTAGACAACCAGATCATCTAACTGTAAGTGCTTATCCTTCACACCCATACACCATGCACATACACCTTTTCTTTGCAGGCTACTGTAGTGGGTAACAATCTACATGATTTTTCTTTTTCTTTTCTTCTTGTTTTAAACACCTTCAAAGACTCCACAACCACAACAATCTTCACACATGATGCACTTCTGTCTAATCGCAGCTACCATGTTTTATTAGTAAAATTCTTCACAGAATTCCTAAAGATCAGTTTTCATTACCTATTAGCTTTCCTGACTTTTGTGTACACATACAGGCATCTGCAGCACACAAGGCATTACTGGTACAAGGGTTCACAGTCAGTGTCAGTTACTGAAATGTAAAAGGGCTCATTCTGGATTAGTTTGGCGGTAGTTTGGTCCTTTGATTCAGTGTACTGAGTTTTAAGAGGGCTCATTCAGGGCTAGTTTGACGGTAGTTTGGCTCCTTGATGTCAGTGCTGTTGATAACAGAAGAGTAAAAATATATATTTTTTTTTAAGGTGGCAGTCTGTGCATTTGCTCTTAATGAATGTAAGGGGCAATGCCTAAGCCACCTGTGCAAAAACTGAAGAAACTGAGGCACTACTCCTTCTCAGGCTCATGGCTAACAGATCTGCAGTTCAAATACTGGTTTTCAGCTGATGATGAGTCCAAACAAAATGCTAAGTGTCTGTGGTGCAAAAAAATTGTTCAGCGTAGCACATGGCGGTGTTTGTGATGTCCGTAGTCATTCCACAAATTACAAACACAAAACTATTGCTGCAGCCAGGCAACCCAACTCTGGAATTAAGTTTCCTACACAAACCACAGAATCAGAAGTGTTGGCTCATAAAAGAAAAACTTTTTTGACTGATTTAAAAATAGCTTTATTTATTGCCAAAAAAAATGCGCCCCTACGGTTGCTAGATGATCTTACTAATATCATGGCTCACAGGCTTCCAGACTTAAAATTGTAAGTTCCCTTTCTTGTAAGCATACCAAAGGGTGCATGCCATTTTTTTTAAAATTATCTTTATTGATTTTTAATAGATTTACAAGAACAGAACCTTGGGGCATTTCCCGGCTCAAAAAGTACCATGGAAATCGGTACCTAACAACAGGTTATCTGCCTAAAACAGTGTTGTTATCGACAGAAAAACAGACAAAAAAACAAAACAAAAACAAGATATCACTGCTCAGCCACTCCATTTGGAGAGATTATGAAAGGAGAATGTGCAACTCGTCTTCGATAGAGGTGAGGTTTCCCAAGAGGGAACTCTGGTACTAGGCCTAGGATATTAAAGGTTCAACTATAGGGGTGTCACAAGGGTCTTAGCAAGTGTTAGCACAGAAGGGGGAGGTAATGGGTGTCGGGTATACCGTCTACTCTTGAGCGGCATTAGTGGAAGCAGAGTCAAGCCATAGTTTCCATACTTTGTCAAATTTAGCAGTACACCCACGGGAATGGTATGTGGCTTTATATAATGGTAATGTAGAATTGACCAGGGCTTTCCAAGAGTTCAGAGAGGGCGCATCAGATTGTTTCCATTCTAGTAATATTGCTTTACGGGCGTAAAAGAGCAGAAGTCCTATGAGGGTCTTAGTTGCTGTGCGGTGCGCTAAAGAGCCCACCAGGCCAAGCAAGCAGACCGGTACAGTCAGCGGGATTGGGATTGTTAACAACGAGGTTATAAATTGTGTCACCTCTATCCAGAAAGAGTGCACTTTGGGACAGGACCACAACATATGACAGAAACCAGCCTCTAGGTTACCACAGGGCGGACTTCCCTGAACTAGACACAGAGGACTGGGAGGATATGTGGGAATACCCTTTTCTCCAAACAGTGGCAGTTAAGGACCGTTTAATTCAATTCCGAATTCTACACCCGGTGTATTTAACGCCGCAACGGCTGAACAAAATGTATCCTGGGGCCTAGCCTAGCTGTTGGAAATGTGCATGCCAACATCATTGGCAACAGGTACATTGTTTGAAGATTCTAGCTTTGTTCTACAAGTGGCCCTCTGTGCTTGAGTGTGTCAACCGCATTCAGACAAGTAATGATGCAGACAGAAGTGCTACTTTCTGTTCCTTCAAGCAGTTCTGCCAAATTTCACCCAATTCAATCAAATTTTTAAGAGCAATTCCCCTATGCTATGTAACTTGTACTTGAAGTACTGCCAACTGCTTAAAAGTCGTATGTGCTACTATAGCAGGCCAAACCTCTTAGTTGCCCTTGAAAATTATGCACTGATCACGTTTGACCTCACTAACCGTGTAAACTTTAATTCAACAGACAGCATTTTCATAGGCTACCAAACAAGGGAACATCTTACACCAGTAGATGATTTGTCAGCTGTTCAATAGTTCACGGTCCAAGCAACAACATTTTACACAAGAACAATAACTGCCATTACAAAATGCATGCCCATTGTAAACAGAATCATTAAGCTAGCTGTTGACTTTATTACTAAAACCTTCTAACAGGTCTACTGCAAAATCAGCCACATTATTGAACTAGCTAGGTTTTTTCCACAGATTGTTCCTCCATCTGATTTTGACACACTGAATACTGAATTTATTGCATACCAGATAACAGATTTTACAGATGTTCCCCAGAGTCAGACAGTGACTCTCACATATGATGCTTATTGGCACATGGTAGGACAAAGCTGTATCCTTCAAGACAATCTGAAAGTACCTAGATTCCGACTTCTGGTAAAATTTGCAAAAACTATGCCATCCTTCCCCATTGGACTGCTGAGGTATAACGTGTTAAAAACTGATCTTAGGAACAAACTTTTAACTTCCATGTTGGAAGGACTGCTGTCTGCAAAGAGTGGTCCAGGTAGATTTACTCAGGAAATACCTAAACGTAAACCACTGGGTGTTTCTTCTGCAGCTGGTAATAACATATCTAATCGGGAGGACTATAATGATGTAGTGGTGTAGGACTATTACAGAAAGTGTCAACTTCCCAACATGAGGTTCTTCATATGATTTGTATGACAGGATATTTTTGTACTGTAATAGCATTAGAAATACTTGTACACACATAACAGTTTGGACAGTTTGACTTCTGAAAATGTCAGTTACAGTTATGGCCACTCCAGGCCTAAATGGATTTCTATGAATCTGAGTCTTGACCTTTGCAGCAGGTTTCATGGGCACAGGTGGTGACGGGAATCCTTTACATGGGGACACCTGTTCTACTGAAAACAGTGTGACTTCTGAAAAGGTTGCTTAATGTTTACAGTTACGGTCACTCCAGGCTAAATGGTTTTTAATGTATTTGAGTCTTGCAGCAGCTTTCACTGTAACACATGGTCAGAGAAACCTTCACATGGGGATACCTGTTCCAGCAAAAACAGCGTGACTTCTGAAAATGTTGGTTCCAGTTATGGTTACGGCCACTCCAGTTCTAAATGGTTTTCTATGTATCTCAGTCTTGCACCAGTTTTTACTTGGACAGATGGTGAGGGGAAACCTTCATGTGGGGACACCTGTTCCATTTATTTTATTGATCCTGTGATTTCCCCTCAAATTCTGTGGTGGTGGCTAATTGTCTATGGGACAGAAATTGAAAGGGAAATCTCTCCAACTGGACACAGGTGACAAAACTGCTGGGTTTTATTAACCTGACCTTCATGGAAAAATATGCTTTTCATCTTTTCTTATAACTTAAAAACACCGATAATAGCACTAGCTGTATGTTTATAGCTTTTATTTTGATATTTGCACTGTTTT